>CM077593.1:8757500-9382500 GCA_039654915.1 Aquilaria yunnanensis | reverse complement strand
TTTTTTAGTATTTATTCTTTCAGTTTCGGGTTGGAGATTTTTTGTTTTGGAGAATTTGAGTGGCATGGAAAGGAAATCTTGATTATGTTTCTTTTTCTTACTTGATGTGGGGGATAAATGTTTTAATGGTGTTGGTAAGTTTGACTGTGCCTTCATATTGAAAAACATATATTTCATAACCCGCACTATTTTTGCTTTGAGGGAAATTGAGCCGGATGTATTTTGATCATTCATCCTTAAAACATTTTGGTACCACTTATGATTTTTTTGGAAGAAAATTCATTTTTTTTGAAGAGTTTTGGCGAAAATACTTGAAAAAAAAATTATTGAAAATTTTTTAAATCCCTTCATTTTTATTTTGGTCCTTGCGATAGCCAGAAAGATCTCGTTGAGAAAAAGAATCATTTGTCGCCTTGCGCTCTAGAAATGACAAAAAAAAAATCTCTTTGTTAGAAAGAAAAACTTGTTACCTTGGATTTTCATTGTGGGAACATAAAAATTTGTTGTCTCGGATTCAAGTTGCAGGAACTTAAAATTTAGTGCCTTGAAAAAAAATTGTGGGAAGAAATTGGTTAAAATTTAAACTTCAATATGAATTTAAATTAAGACATCAATGTGGCGATCATGAAATAATATGGCACAAAGAAAGTTGCATTTGTGGCAGTGTCAAAAGGCTAAAGACCTCAAAAAAGTTGTCTTATATGACATACTCATATCTCGAGATATGCATGGATATGATGGACAATGTTTATACTTAATTGAAAAATACACACGATGCAAATGGAATACAAAAATGAAAAAGATGGACCCCTAGTTATACTCCTTGAGAAATGCACATTGAACAAAACAAATATGTTAAACAGGATGGACCCCAATTCACATGTGTGCATACTTATTGAAACATATACAAATATCTCATAAGTCCGGAAATCATGAAAGTGTGCATTATCATTGAAACATATTTAAAATCCCATGAGATGAGAATCATAAATTTGAATATAACTAGTTTATTGGCCACATGATGTAGGTTGGTTGAAAATAAAAATATTGGAATTGAAATTTGAGCTCAATACTTATCATCACCTACAATCATTGACATCATTGCTAGCAACTTATGTTATATGGTCAATACATCCTAACATTTGCTATTTATATTTTGTAAAATCTTCAATTAAAGCCAAAAGTTAAAAGGGTTTACATCGAGGGGGGATGAGATAAGTCTAAATTGAATGGAATTTCCTATGAGAATACCCAGCCCAAAAATCAAAGCTGAAACTTGGGTTTTGGATGGGAAAAATGAATAATAGAAAAGTTGTTGAGAGATGCATCATTTTAAAGATTTATGTCTCGCCCTCATCCTATGGTGTAGATGCATCTATTCTGTAACGATTGAAGGTTGAACATTTACTCTTAATAAGAATCTGTAGCTCTTTATTGAGTAAGGTGTCAAAGTTATATGAAAACCCTTGGTGGATTTTCACCAATATGAGCGTCAAAGTAAGGCTGCTCATTGAGTTATTCTTAAAATTGTTCATAAAAATGTTAGGATATGCACATGGTCATTAATAGTGCAGGATTATAAGTTCAATGGGTACTTGGTTTATTATGTGTGTTAGGTGAATTTGTGTCCGCAAAACAACCATAGTTTAAGGTTATACCACTATTGGTTATGGAACAAGGAAGCCGACTCACTAAGTAAAGGTTCAGGATATTACCACCTTTATTATACATAATAAATTATCTTTACCAAAGAATATATTATTTTGGTTTTTTTATTGAAATGGAGAGGGAATTGTTTGAGGGTTTATTTCAATAAAAAAAAAAAGATAACATTTTCTTAACCTAGACTATGGGTTTACTTACAACAACAATTAGTTTTAATTGCTCACTTTTCTACTCATTAGGCCAACGTCAGTGCTATGGTATGACACGTTACGTCCAAAAGAGAGTGGGTAAACCCACGACTCATCCTAATTATTTTTTATATATAGATGATATATTTTCCCTATTCCTTACCTCTTTCACTCTCTAATATTTATTAATTTTGTGTTACAAAACTGCTTATCTTCATGACATTAATGAAATCAAAATTTGTACTAAATTCTATATTTTTTTTATTTGTGAATTTTCTAATATTTTTAAAGTGCAGGAATAACAAGTTGTTGTTGCTTTTGATAACTTTGCTAGCGCACTTATAGCATTGCACGAGGTATGTTGGCCCGTACGATGTAGCGAGTATTTTTTTACAATAAATTTAGTACAAAAAATTTAAATAATAAATAATTAAAAATATGAAAAAAAAAATATTAAAGCCAAACTAACCTAAACAATAAATGAAATTAGGTAAATAGAAACATAACATCATATGTATTTTGAAATAATGTATAATTTTTTCATTAAAAATAGTTCACTAAAAATTTTCCTCTTTTATCAACTTAAATTTTAATTTTTAATCTCAATGAAAAAATTATTTAGAAAAATTTACTTTCAATTTTGGCAATTATGGACCAAATTATTTTATTAAACCATAGAGAACAATTAATACTGCAAAATGCAATCATGAATAACAAAATAATATGATTGAAACACAAAATTGTGCTTAATTTATGTTAATAAATTTATAGTTTAACCATTAACTTAATAAAGATAAAAATTATAAAAAACAAAAAAGTTAATTAAAGCTGAATCAATTAGAACCATAGCTAGAAGTATGCAAATTATAATAATTAAAGTTTTATTTTGAAAAAAAAAATTAAAGAAAAGCAACAAAAAAGTTTGAACCAAAATTGAAAATGGAAAAATATTAGGTATTAAAGGCTTAATAATTGATTTAATGAATGTAAAAACTAATTTATTTTAACTTAAGTCAATTGACTTATTTTTACTTTTATAGTTTTTTGCTTGAAACCAATTCCATTTGAAAGGTAATATTATGTGGATGCAATAATTAATTTAAAAGTAAAATTTCATAATGTTATTAAATTTTTATGAAAATTTCCCTTTTAATGCCTTAAACTAAAAAAAATCATAAAAATTTAGTAAGATTACAAAAATTGTATTTTCAATGGATTATTACAACTACATAATATTATATTTTAAATAAAATTAGTTTCAAGTAAAAAGACATAAGGGTAAAAATAAGTTCTTTTGAAGTTAACTAACTTAAGTTAAAACGAATTGAGTGTAAAAAAAATAGTATCAAAAGAGCATTAAAGATAATAAATGAAAAATGATTAAAGCAATTCTATTAATCAATTCAATAAAACTATTATGCGAAAGAAAATTTTTAGTGTTCATAGTGTAGGATAACATTGCATAATATACATGCATAGGTTTTCCAGATTTTTTGCTCACTAATGAATTAGTAATAAAATAAAACCTTTTAAAAATTGTGCATTCATACATAATATAAATTGTTCACCTATTTCAACTAATCAAAACTCTAAATCAAATTTATGTAAAGCGCTCATATATTATGAAAAGTATGCATTTGTTTCAATTAATTAAAGTTTTAAATCAAACCTATATAATTAAAACTCTGAGTCAAACCATGCAAAAAAAAAAGCTTTTGGTATTTAATATGATTAATAAAAGCATGTCCTTCACTTTCATTTAAGGTTTTATCATTTTAAATTTAAATATGTCATCAAAATTTTTATTTTTCTAAAAGTGCATGTCGCGTATCAAAAAGTCTGTCATACCTGGGACCGAGGATCAAGATAGCTCTCTGTCCTTCTCCTTAAAAATCTTTAACTTCTAATATATACAAAAATTCTACCTAGCAAAAAGGCAAAAAAAAGATTTTGACGGATCATGAAAATTGGTGACCATTATGGCAGAAATGTTATATCTAAGGAATAAAGAAGAGATTTGACTATTCTGCTGGGAGTAAAACAAATTTGAAATAGGGAACAAATACTCTTGGTCTCTGTAACGTTTATTATAGCTAGTAATATTTTCCAATCTTTAAAATTTGACAATCATGTCATCATCAGTAGATGGTCTACCTTCTAGCTGGCGACAAGAAGCAAAATTGGGGGAGGATTATGGCAGACATGAAATATTTAAGGACTAAAATAAGAGTTTAATCATAAGTTGGAAGGAGCAAAAAAAAAAGAAAAGTCACGATGGAAAACTTATGATGTAACAATCATGTCACAATCAACAAATGGTCTACCCTCTACCTAACGGTAGAAAATGAAAATATAAGAGTTTTATGATAGACATAAAATATTTAAAAATTAAAAGAGGGGTTTGACTATAAGTTGAAAGAAATAAAAAAAAAAAATTAGCCACGGTGGAAAACTACTAGCCATCAACAGTAGAAACTTTTCTCTTTTTAGAATATAGTATAATTTAATTTGCTGTATATCTTAGCTCTAGTATTTGCTTTTGTTGTTGTACTATCCTAATTGCTCCACCATTATTTGCTTAGTGGCTGCTGCTCCCCTTCATTGCCGATAAAATAAGGGCGAATTTCAAAAAATTCCTGAGATTTAGTGAATACTTCACTTACCCCCTCCTGTTTAGAAATTCTCCGTTTTACCCCCTTAAGTTTAATAGATCCTTCACTTACCCCCTTCCATAATATTGTAAATAATTTTAATTTACTTACAATGCTCAATTATTATTTAATTAAAATTATAGTCTTTATAGAATTGTAGATTTTTATAGTAATAAAACATGTAAATTATATGAACTTTTACATACTGGTATATGAACAATAATGCTCTTGTCAAATGTGGATACTGTATTTACTTAATATAATTTCCCAATAATTATTGCATAATTACTAGAAAATTTAAATTTTATATTATTGATGAACATTTCACCTAGGTGAAATTTTAAAAAGGTGACAATTGTGATAAAAAAAAAAGGTGTAGAAACCTTACTAAGCATTTAAGGGCGAGATTATTTTGCATTAGTTTTAATCTATTGTTGTACATTATTCTTATATAAAATTATTATTTACTTTATTTCAAAAAAATTATTATTTAATGAAAATTTTAATTTACTGAGCTTTACATTTTAAAAAGTCTAAAACTACCTGGAGAGTCATAAAAATATTCTAAAATTATTTTTTAAACATATTAAAGTGTAAAATTTTAATAGATTAATAATTTTAGATAAATAATCACTCTATATAATATGATGAAAAAATGATACTTTTACTTATTGCAACATATAACTGATAGTTTTATATATTAATTTAGATACTTTTTTCTTATTACATCATACACTTTTATTTTTTAAGGAAGTTTTACATGTCTATAATATAATAATTATTTCGATTATATGTATATAAAATGAACAATACATAAGTTAATTAAATTAAATCTTAGAATTAGATCATTTTTTCATCATTCTTATATAAAGTGATTATTTTGCTAAAAAATATTAATTTATTAAAACCCTACACTTTAATACGTTTAAAAAATAATTTTAAATGTTTATGTGACTTTCCAGGCAATTTTGGACTTCTTAAAATGTAAATCACGGTAAATAGGTAATTTGAGTAAATAATAATTTTTTTTGAAATAAAGTAAATAATAATTTTATATAAGAATAATGTACAACAATACATTAAAACTACTGTAAAATAATCTTGCCCTTAAATACTTAGTAAGGTTTCTACACCTTCTTTCTATCATAATTGTCAAATTTTTAAAATTTCACCTAAGTGAAATGTTCATCAATAATAGAAAAAAGAATTTCTTTCTTTAAGTAAAGAAAAATTAATAATTTAAATTTTAGATTAATTATACAATAATTATTGGGCAATTAGACTAAGTAAATGCAACATCCATACCTGACAAGAGCATTAATGTTCATATACCAGTATATAAATGTTCATATAAATAGATTTTATTTTTATTTTAAGTATTCATTTTAGTATTTATGTGATTTATTACTATAAAAATTTACAATTCTAGAAAGACTATAATTTTAATTAAATAATAATTGAGCATTGTAAGTAAATTAAAATTATTTACAATATTATGAAAGGGGGTAAGTGAAGGATCTATTAAACTTAAGGGGGTAAAGTGGAGAATTTCCAAACAGGAGGGGGTAAGTGAAGTATTCACTAAACCTCAGGGGGTTTTTTGAAATTCGCCCTAAACCTAAAGGGGTAAAGGGGAGAATTTTCAAACTGGAGGGGGTAAGTGAAGTATTCACTAAACCTCAGGGGGTTTTTTGAAATTCTCCCATAAAATAAGCTTCATTACCAATGAAAGATTATTTCAAAGATTGAACCTTTGGTCCATCTTCTTCTGCCAGCCAGCCATGGACTCATCGGAAATCCGAATCACTGGTTCATCTTCTTCCCATGTCATCCGGCAGCAGCCAGAGCGTCTTCCTCCAAGCCGCCGCCTCCACTTCCTTGGCCGCCCGAAGCTTCCGCCTGGCACTGCTTCTGTTCTTCCTACACACCCAGTAGGGACTCGAGGGAGGTGGAGAGGAGGAGCCCATTCCTGGTTTATATTTTGACCTTGAAGTGCTCAACAGTATTGTATTCTTTGGAATGATCAATTTGTTGTCCCCCAACAACTTCAGTATTTTTTTTATGGAATTTTTGTTTTGCCTATTGTGTTTTGATGATTATATATTTCTAGTTTTGGGCCTTTTGGCATGTCTGGCTATTTTAGTTGATGTCCCCAGAGATAAGAACATAACTACCTTTAAACTTTGTACTTTTACCTCTTAGTTTCCGATTCCTTGATGGAACAGTTTAGAGCTCATGAGGTTGAATTTTTTTCAATTGCTTGAGCAGTTATCTTGAAATTTTCTAAATAAACATGGTACTATTGTCTATGTTGCTACAAAATTCTGCTGATTGAACCATACAGGCATTAGAGTGTTTGTAATACGTTTACGAGAATTTGAGTGTAGTGAAACCTGGTATAGATTTTGGCTACTGGCTGTTCTGTGGAAGACACGATTGGAGTGCGTGTAAGGTAATTAAATTGTTAATTGTTTATATGTTATATATTTATATTTTTTTGTTATTTCCCGAATGGAGTATTGGGTGTCAAATGAAAGATTATTTCTTGTAATATGCAGAAAGTGGAAGGGAATTTTCTGTTCATTGAATAATGGACAATTGAACGGCAAAATAGTTATAGTGCATCAGGTGTTTTTAATGGCATCGTTTCGCGTAATTTGGCTCTTTTGTATTTCTACCCGTTGGAGAGAAGTTTTCTACCTACCTTGAGGACAACATGCGGGCCATTCATTTTATAGGTTATTTGTTTCCTCACGTAGTTTTGATTGTTTTTTGCAACTATAACATTTGATGAACTAATACCACCAATAAATTTTTATGAATCTGTAGACGGGCTAATTTGTTTCCCTTTAATGAGTTGAAGCTATGACGTACTTCCATTTACCCTACAGAGAAAAAAGTGAAAAACAGATGATTATGGAGCAAGCTGCAAGTTTTGTTGCTTTCTCACGTCGAAGCTAGGTATGCCTCTTTTTTTTGCCCCCTCTTTTCTCCTATTTTCTGTTTCTTACAGTCACTCAGATTTTGGGTTTTCATTACTCAAATTCTTCTTAATTCCATTTTCTTTGTTAGTGAAGAACTTTCATAAGTTTTCTTTATCATAACCAAGCCTCTTTATTTTCTATATTATTTACTTATTAGATTTTGATTAGTGCACTCTTCTATTCACATTTGAGGGCTCTACGTCATACCTTGCCAGTGTTGTGTTAAGGGATGATAAGCTCACTATGAAATTGTCAGACTTTGGTGAGGTGGAGAATAAAGGTTTTGTTGCAACTTGAGGGTTCAGAGCTAGGTAGATCCACGAACTCTTTCTCGATATATCTTCTAAGTCAGCTCATTCATTTAATCATGAACTAAAATCTTGAATTTTGATGACAAATGATGCTTTTAGTCTTATTTGTTAAACCTTTTTTCTTCATTTAATAGATCTACATTTTTAGTAGATTCAATGGAATAAAATCTTGAATTTATTCTATTACAATATTCTCTTAATGCTTCAGGAGATTTTTTGTTTGTTACGTAGAGTCTGCACAGTCAGTGGACTGGAATCAAGTTGCAATGACTCATCTTTGCCACTCATGTGAGTTTTCAAGCTCTCTCTACCATTGCTTGCAATTTCATAAAATTGGTCATCGATACTACTGATTTGTGCTAAAAATCTACCCTCTGATTTCGAGGATGATGATTTATGCAGTGATTGTGTCTGTAGGCCTTCTGGTGGTTGTTCTTCTTTTTATGCTTTATCCTCTATCTCCCTTGGTTTCTCTTAATGTGACTATTCTGGGTTTATTTGCACTGCTAACAGAGCCTACAATGAGCTTTATGATGACGAGTACAACATATTTGGATTATAAAAGGTATCCTGTTATCTATGAAACAATTTAAATCAATTGTTGCTGTTGAGTATTTACTATTTTACTGCAATTATAAGCTCTGGAAGTTCTCATTTTAGTTTTTATGGTTTTACAAAGTCACGTAAATGTTAGCTATGAAATCTATGCTTTGAAAACCATGTATTATGTTTATTGTCAAATTAATTAGTCTATGAAAGTACTAATTTCTGAAACCTAACTTTCTATCAAATCCTTGGTTGTGCCTAATCCCAACAGTGTTAATTTTATGACTTGGATATGAGTTCTCAACATATTTATGTGATTATTTTATGCTAAAAAATACAGCTACACCAAACCAAGGTCGGGATCCTGTTGCTGATCACACTTTTGTGCACTTTTCTAATCAATCTCAAGTTTTTTCGTTTGGATCTTCAGATTGTTTTAGTTTGCTACTTTGCTTTTCAACTTGCCTTCAATCCATGAGTTTATTTTTAATTTATGTGATTTTATGCTTCCTACAGTATTCCTCAGTGCCTGCATGTTATTTCTCATGTCTGTCCACCTTCATCTTAGTCATCTTTGGAACTCCTTGTGGCTAAATCATATCTACTTCGTTTGAGTTTGTGTTTGCTGTGTTGCGATCAATCGCAAGTCAGAATAGGTATGGAGGATTTTCTTGATTTGGGATCCTTTTTGTCTCTTCAAGATGGGGAGAGCAAAGAACAGCTTGAAGTTCGTGTTTTAAAAAATTTTGTATCTGGGTGATCTATTTTTATCTATTCTAAAAATGGAATCCTTTCTTGAATTCATTTATTTTAACTTAGAGATGCATAAAGTTTATATTTTGTTTATCACATACTTTTTATTTGGTTGTTTATTGGAGTTAATTATGGTTCTGATGTAGGCATCAATAGAGAGAGCCAATCTATATTTTGAATAATGGAAATAAATGATTTTGCAAGTATGGTTTTGGCTTCACGATTCTGTTACTCTATTATGGCTAATGGCAAAAGTTTTTATGCCCTATCGAAGCCACAAACAGTCCTTGTAAAACAAGAAGTTAGTTTTATGTCTTGAACTCCTTTTTGGTTTTTGTTAGCTAATCAAGCAAGCAATTTTGTCATGTTCAGGGCAAGAGGAAGTTAATGACCATCTTAGTAGTTTCATTTGAATTGGTCAATGGAATATGCTCTCATCAGGTTTACCTTCCATCTATCATCTTATTGTTTTTTAAGTTCAATTGCTTCAGTCATTTTCCATTTTTTATTATCCTCTATATTCTTTTGATAATATATAAGCATGTCATTGGTTGATTATTCTATCTGCTTACATTTATATGTGCAGTCTAATTTATGCCACAGTAGGTCTTAGTCTTTTAACTTTGTTCCATCATCTCTACATGTGCTATGTCATAATTCTTGGTACCCATCTGCACAGGATGGAAGCAATCTAATTTTTGTGGGTGCTATCTTCTTAGAGCTGTTGCAATGGTTTTCTTTTTCCTTTTCTTTTTTCTATAACATATACTTATACTTTTCTTTAATTTATCATGCCTCAGACAGATCAAGGTGGAAGAATGCTAAGATATTTACCTTGATTGTTGAACAAATTGTAAAACAATTGAGTGACATGTACCTTGATTGTACAAGGTTTTGCAGGGTTTCTGAGAAAGAACATATGTTTTGGTTCGTTTATCACTTATAATGAATCAACCAGTGTAAAGAGAACTCAAATTTTTAATGAAAATGACATTGTCACAAGATTGCCTATTGGCTTATGGTTAACTTTCAATATGTTTCACGTTTCCTAAACAAATGTATCTTTAAAGTTTAACACCCAATTCGTTTTAACTTTAGTCAATTGACTACAAAATGACTTATTTTTATTTTTACATCTTTTTTACTTGAAACTAATTTTAATTAAAAGCTAATATTATGTAGCTGCAATAATCAATTGAAAATACAGTTTTTATAATCTTACTAAATTTTTATGAATTTTTCTAGTTTCAAGCCGTAAAAAAGAAAAATTCATAAAAATTTAACAATATCCTAAAAATTCATTTTCAAATTGATTATTACATCTACGTAACATTGACTTTCAAATGAAATTGGTTTCAAGTAAAAAAGATATAAAAGTAAAAAAAAGTTAGTTGACTTTAGACAAAACGAATTGACCCTAAACTGATATGAAATTTTTCTACATAGAAGAACACAATCATTTCTTGAAGCCCACCCGTTGCGAGCATGGGCTTCATTTCTAGTTTTTTTCTTTAATAATGTAAATATATTTCCGCTATAGAGACAAGCACTGACATTACAGTTTTAATACGCACATGAACAGCTGGGGAGCTAAACAAACCAGATTAAACTAACAATTAGAGTTTTTTGTCCCAATAAGGGCAGTTACAAATCGTAAATCACTAATGTGGGTAGTATTAACCTTATATACATAATAGAGGTTATTCTACCGTCACCTGGCAAATGTTAATTGAAAAAGTTCGATAAAATGCAACTAAAGTCGAAGCTCACATTAAAAATGGTTGACTAGTAACCTTTTTCCCCCCTTCTTTTACATTGTATATGCTAAAACGCTAGGGGTGATGTGATGTTATAAACAGTAGCATGTCTACTACAGTATATTTAAAAAAAAAAAAAGTTTGGGTTAGGCCTGTTTGTATTTTTTTGTTGGCCCAAAAAAAAGGTAATACTACATAATGGATACCCTATTTATGTATAATAATATCTTTTGGTCCTCAAATTTTAAAATCAAGTATTTTTATTACTCTACCATAATAAACACAATATATTCTAAACTTTAGATTTTTATGTTTTCGGAACGCCAAACTATAAATTAGTTACAAAATAATTTAGTTATCAGTAACAATGAAATTTTTCAAGTTTTATAAAATCTTTAAATCGATTATGACTTAATTTTGAATTCATAATTTTTTAATATTTTTTTTCACTATAGAGTATAGATGTATTTGGTATGAATAATTGTATCTTCATTGATCAACCTGCAACGAAGTGTAGACTTTATGCAACTTTTGCTCATATATCCATACATCTTTTATGTATTTTAAAATCAATCATTCATTATATTTTCATTATTGCTCATGTTCTTTTAAGACTGATCAACTTATAAGTCTGACAAGTAAATTAATTGTGAAAAATCTTTCTTCATTGCAGTAAAATAATGCATACCCTGTGACAAGGCGTGGACTTGCATCTAGTTCATTCTATTCTATTTGAACATGATTTTATAAAATATTAACCAAAATTGTAAAATATTTTGTTCTGAAAGTAATTTTTTATAAATTATTTTGGTCAATTTTTTAAAAATAAAATATTCTTTTAAGAAAATAATAATTACTGTCAAGTATTTTTAGGATCTAGCATTTTGAATAATATAAAATATTTGAACAGAAAAGTTTAAAATATGAAACAAACATTCATGGAATAAGTTATTAGATTAAAGATCAGGTTTCCAATTTCTTCTTTATTAAACTGTTGATTGTGTACAAGAGAGTTCGAAGGAAGATAAATCACTACCGTTTAATGTGTCATTAGAGATGACAAAATCTGACCCAATTTAGTAACCTGACCTAACCCATCTGAACCCAAGTTCGGCCTGACCCGATTTGATCAGAAAAACCAACATCTTGAATCTGACTATGTCTAACTCAATCTGAACCTAAACTCAATTGAAGTGAAATTCGAGAAAACCTGAATCCAAATGACACAAACCCAAAATATATGAAGCTGGAATAACAGGAACCTGAAATGACCTGAATCAGAAACAACCCAAACTCATAGCTGACATAACCTAAACCCAAAATGACTCGATTACTAGACCTGACATAACTTGATTTTAACTCAAATCAACATAAATATGTGGTCAACAAAGATTTAAAAAATTATAATTTTTTATATATTGCTTACTTATCTAAATTACACATCAATTATGACCATAAAATTTAAGAAATTTTAAAATACTATAAAAATATTTTTTATTTATGGGGTTTTAAGAATAAATTAACATAATAATATGTTTTATGTAAGGGTATTCTGAAATTTAATAATTTAGAGATTTGCTTATATGCTCTTTTGATGCATATAACCAACACATTAGGTTTCATCTGGTAGTTAAATTAGACATTGACTAATCGAAATCTAGAAGCAGTAGATCCATTCAAGGGAAACTTTATTTGCCGATTTTTCTTTTTGTTTTTTTCTTTATAATCCTACACAAATTTATTGAATTGTTGGATATTTGGATTAATTATTTGGGTTTCAAATTTCAAGTTTGCTACAACACTTCAATTGGTAAATACAATATAAATTTAATATAGTTAATTGTTTTAAATCGGGGTATTTGAAATTTGATTTAATTAATATGATTTTCATCTTTGTTTGAAATTTAATTCAATTAATTTTTCAAATGTTTCGAATTAGGTTTTTTCATGTCTAGTCAAATTAAATTTTTTGATAGTTTTTTTTCCACTAATATTAACATTCCCGCCCTACCTTGTATTACTAACATTCCTATCTTTATTAGTAAGAATGATAAATACAAGATTAATTTTTAATTATTTATCTTTGAATTTAAATTTAATTTACCAAAAATTCTAGACCCTGAACCTAAACTTCCTAAACCCTAACCCTAATTGAAACCTTAACTCTTACCATAAACCTAAACTCTAACCTTAACCATAAGCCTTCAATCCTAACCCTAAACTCTAACTTTAAAACTCTAAACCTTAAACTTTAATACTTAATCTTATGTTTAGCCCCTATCCTAAATCTTAACAATTAATTCTAATATTTACTCTAAATCTTAACTTTCCTCTTTTATTACCTTTCCTATTCAATAAGTTTTATATTTGGGAGTTTCTATATTTAATAACTTTCCTTTTTATGAACATCCATAGTTAGTAAATCTCATACTCAAAGACTTTTATATTTAGTAAGTTTAATTATCTTGATAGGTAATTATCAAATTATAACATTGGTCCCTAAACTGTTAAGTATAGTGTCATAATTTCTAAATTTTAAAAATTTTCATTTTTGTCACCATAATAATTACAATATGGGTCCCTAAACTTTTCAAATCTTTGCATTTTTACCTAAAATTTTTAAAATTTTACAGTTTAGTCACTAATAGAGTAATAGTGAACTAGAGTTATATTTCATAGTAATTTCAAAATAAAAGTTGGATATCATAACAAATTTGTCGGAACATAATTAAGAAAATTTTTATGAATTTTTTAATTTAACATACTAAGAAAAGAAAATTCAACGTAAATTAATTACACAAAAAAAAATCAAATTATTTAATTTAAATTTTAACAAAATCTTAACAAAAAAAAATCAATTGATTAAGTGATTTTAGCATATATATCAGTAAGCGAAACAAACTCAACTAGTCAACCTGAGTTTAGACTAAAACCTGATCTAAAATTACCCGACACTAAAATCAACCCGATCTGTATTGAACTTGAACCCAAATAAACCCAACCCAACCCAACATGAACCCGAAAATCAACCTAAAGTCAAATGATTTAACCTGGACTCAAATTCATGCTAACCCAATTAAACCCAAATATGAATGACCTGACCCGAACTTAACCTAACCTACGTAATTATCATCCATATGTGTCATCTTATTAGTAGGGATGCTAATGGTGTAGATTGGGAAAATGTGCAAATTTACCACTAATGTATTGACCATAGAATAATTTTGTCATCAAACTTGTTCTTTTTTGTCTCAAATTTACCATTTATCTTTTTTATTAGAGCATTTTGGCCACTGCCCTTAAAAGCGCAGATGGGAAATTTGCTATGAACAAAAAACAATGATGGAAAAATTACTCTATAGCTAAAACTTGCTCTATAGGGGTTTGGGATTATTTGTTTTTGGAAAAGATAATCTAATGGTCACTTTTCGGTTAGGTCAGCCTATCTTTATGCTTTAGATCTGGATGGTGTGAGCAGGGTGAAAGATCTTAGTTAGATTTGATGACTCTATACCTTTGAGAAAATTAAGTGCTTTCTTTGGCTTGTGAGTTGAGATGATATCTCGACAATAGCACATCTTCAAAGGAAAGGAATTCTAGTTGCCTCTGAGTGTGCACCTTGCTTGTTTGGAGACAAGGATGTTAACCACATCTTTTGTTGATGTCAATTGGCAGTTGATTTTTAGGCATCGATTCTCCTAACTAATGTCCTCACCTTCTTTCTCCTATAACCATGGGAGGATTGGGTAGTTGATAATTGTCATGCACCGATATGACCCTGACCAGATCTTTTGGCTTTTGTTCTTTACTTCAGCTTTATAGCACCTTTGGAAAACGTGTAATAAAACTTGATTTGAGCTTTTTTTACTTCAGCCATCTGTCATTTTAAGGATGGTTATTCATGAAGCAAAAGAGGTGATTGAAGCCTTTAGATCTTCGACTTCTTTAGTGATTAAACTAGATCATCTAGTGAGATGGTTTCCTCCCCCTTATGGGGCATTTAAAGCTTAATATAGATGGAGATGTCTTTCAAAGAGGTGCTGTAGCCCGCAGATAGCTTACTTCGTGATAATAGTGGTAGTTAGTGTGCTGAATTTTATGGCAAACCTTGGTCATTGTGGTGTTTTGCAAATAGAGCTGTTAGGACTTCGAGAAGGACTATTCTTTGCCCTGAACTTAATAGTTCAAGTTTGCTTGGTGGAATCTGATAATCTTTCTTTAGTGGGTATGATTAGTGGTATTCATTGGGCCGGGTCAGGACCGGCTCGCGTCAAGCACGCCCAGGCTCGGTCAAGCCCGGCACAGCACGGGCCTGTTTTAAAACCGGCTAAGGGTGGGCTGTTTGCGAGCTTGGAAGAGGGGGGGAGACAAGTAGGCTCGGCATGGCCCAGGAGGGAACTGGGCCCGGCACGGCGGCGCGCAACGGTCACTGGCGTCCCAACGTTCCAAAATTAAAAAAAAAAAAAAGGCAAAATGACACTATTAGTCCCTATAACGGCTGGCAGCCGTTTTTTGACCCCTATAATTACATTTTTGCCCCCTCCAACAACTATTTTGTAAGGGTTTTTTTGAAAAAAAAAAAGCCTTCCCCTATAAATAGGGAGGCCATTTCCAACATTTCTTCACACCACTCTTAGCAATCTCTCCTTCTCTACTAATATATTCTCTCATTCTTTCAAGCAGTCAATATTATTTTCTTTATTCTCAATCAATTCTCAATTACTTTCGAAGCTCGTGATCTGCTCAATTTTGCCTCACACAAATGGCATCAAGAGGAAAGGGAAATGCCTCAAGCTTTTCATCCCACACCAGTTTGAGGTCATTTTTCCGTGGCCTTTCCCGACCGGTGACCCGTGGGACTCATATCCAACAAACTGACGATGACGAGCAATTCGATATGAGTCAATACGACTTGGGGCTTGACGATCAACTTTCTGATGATGACGTTGAGGAGGTGGAGCCAACAGCAGCAGGGAATGTTGGTGGAGGAGATACTTCTGAACAAACCCCGACAAGCCATCAAGCCGAACTTCCGCCATAAGGTAAGACGTCGAGGCTCATCGTATGGGTTTGGGAGCATTTTGACCAAGTTTTTGAAAAGGATAGTCATGGAAACTATTCGAGGTTCGCACATTGCAAGCAAAAGCTCTCGTACAAGAAGAACTCTGGCACAAGAACACTGAGACGTCACATGGAACATAAACATCCGACTTTATGTCCAGATGCAGCTACTAATACCGGCGGTCAAACACAGTTTGCAAGCAGTGCCGGTGGATCATATATTTTTAAATTTAATCAAAAAGATTGTAGAGAAGGCATGGTAGAATGAATGATGTTAACTGATAAACCATTTACACAATCGGAAGATAGACACATGAAAAAATGGATTACATCATACTTAAATCCTGCTTTTAAAATAACATCTAGGACTACTGCTAGGAGGGACGCATTTAAAATTTTTTAAGCTAGTAAATCAAACTTACAAACATATTTCTCTGCTTTTGATCATTCTATCTCATTCACTAGTGACATGTGGACTTCACCATTAGGACAAGATTATTATTGTATAACTGCACATTGGATTGATGATAGTTGGGTCATTGAAAAATGTATCATTACATTTAAGTGGATGGAGGTCGATCATACTGGTTGGAACATATTCAATGTAATTTCAGAAAGTTTAAAAGAATTTTTTTTGTCATGACAAGGTTTTTAGCATAACATTTGATAATGCATCAAATAACGATATCGTGGCTGAGACATTGAAGGAATCACTAGAACCTGTCTGTGATGCTGCATTTTTTCATATTAGGTGTGTATGTCATATTTTAAACTTAGCTGTCCAAAAAGGTCTTTAAGTTTTGAGTAATGAAATTACTCCAATTAGGTGGGCAATCTATTATTTTAAGTCAAGGACCAAAGTTTTTAAAGAGTTTAAGCAATATTGTTTGGAAAATGGCCTCGATTTTAGTTGGAAACGTTTTAAACTTGATTGCCCTACCCGATGGAACTTGACTTACGAGATGTTAATGGATGCGATGCCATTTGCTGCACACATGACATGTTTTATAAATGTCAAAGAAAAGAAAACGATTTTGAAACAAGAGATGTGAGATAAATTGTCAAAATTGGCTGCTGTGCTGCGATATTTTTATGATGCCACTGTTTTTTGCTCCGGTGTATACTGTCCCACATCCCACAAAGTTTTAATGCATATGGTCAACATTGTATGATTTTTTTAACCAATATAAAGATGACAAGTTCTTAAAAGACACAATTAAGGCCATGAAAGATAAATGGATTTTATATTTCAGTACTATACCTCCCATCTACTTACTTGCATATGCACTAAACCCGACCGTAAGAATCACGGGTACGCAACAGCTACTTGAGGGTTACTATAGTTTCTTAGAAATGACACATATTTCTGTTCATGCTATAACTGCCTCTATTGATGAGCACTTGCGAGAGTTATTTAAGATTTATTCCGACCGGCATAAAGATAAGGTTACAAACACTACTTCATCTACCATCGGGTCTTCATCAATGTCGGGCTCATTATCATTCAATCCGGCTGAACAACTCTCCAAACGGCCCCGTGCTGCAGCATCCGGTTTTACTGAAGTGGACGCATATCTTAACTTTGTTTGAGATAATAGTGAGACCGACATTCTAGACTGGTGAAAAGCAAAAAGCAACAAATTTTCAATACTCTCCATCATTGCCCAAGAAGTTCTAGTTGTTCCCGTCTCAACCGTTGCATCGGAGTCCGCTTTCAGTGCTGGGAAGCGTGTAATTTTAGAGAAACGCGCAAGGTTATCACCAGATGTAGTTGAAGTTTGTATATGCAGCCGTGATTGAGGTATTGCAACTTTAAGATTACAAGACCACAAGAGTTCGGACGAGGAAAACCTCGATGAAATAGATCCTTAAATCCACGGTTTGCTCATTATTTACGTTGTATTTGATTTAATTTTGCTGTTTAGCACAAATCGTACCTTTTATTTTGCATTTTTTTATGAAACGTTTCGCTATTAAGTAATGTAAAGCCCGTTCCATGGTATGTAAGTGCCATTTGGCTTTAAAATTAATAAAAGTTCACACCGGTGGTGGTGTTTTACTTTTAAAACAAGTAATTATAAAAATATAAAGATAAACTTAACATAACAAAATCTAACGAGTTGCAAAAAGATTCTATAAATTCATTGTATTAACCATATATTTTACCTGCTCACTAGCTAATCCATCACTTAGAGTCCCTTAAAGTCTTTGGATTCGAATTTCATTGCAATGTGAAAAATTTTATATGAATATATAGATAAAAGTTTCAAAATATAAGTATCTAACTGTTATAATTTTCATAAATTGCAGCTCATGCAGTGTTGATTGTTATTTTCTCAACCAATTAGTATAGTAGTATATGTGCACATTCATTATCTACCGGATTAGATAAATTAAACTTAACTTTAGATATATATTGAGCCTAGAGATTGTTGAAGCATTAATTAAATAAATTATATATACACAAGACATAAACACTTTAATACTCTAGTTATTTCTTTATATTTCACATGTAGATCTACTTAGTTTAGCAAACTAAAAAAATAAATTTATTTAACATAAAAAAAATATCTTGTTATAATTATTGTAGAAGCGTGAACTAAAGAAAATATATGTAAACAAGTTACAAATATGCTTTAACACCCGAGTTATATCTTTATGTTTCACCTTTAAACCAACTGACGTGCAAGAGCTATAGTTAGGGCCATAAACAAACTGAATGCATAGGAAGAGACCACATTCGTACTCATTAGTTTAGCATTAAATGAATACGAACAATAACTTAACACATTTTTTCTTTTTCATATTCATTCATTTATAAATAAATGTTTCATGTTTGTTTGTATTTGATTGTTAACCATAATATTGTCATGAACTAAACAAACTGAACTTATCCTTAAATTTCTTTAATTTAACATACCGACAATAATATTTTTATATTATTTCATTTTAATATCAATTTAAAAAAATATAAAATGAAATTAAACTTAAAATTAAAAACTAAAAATTAAAAATTAAAACTAAAACTAAAACTTAAAATAAAAATAAAAATTACAAATTTAAAATGTAAAATTAAATGGGCCAGCTCGGCACGGAACCGTCAAGCCCAGCACGTGTCAACCCGGGTTGTGCCCCGGCCCAAATTGCGTAGGACCGGGCCCGCCCGGTCCGGTCTGGTCCCGAGCTGGCCCGGCCCACTGTGCACCAATAGGTATGATGAGTGTCGACACTTCATCTTATCCCCTTTGGGCATTGTGCAAGAGTGTTGTGCATAAATGCTTGAGCTACAAATTGATCGCATTGATTATGTGCTCAGTCAAGAGAATCATTGTACAAACTTTTTGCCTTCATTGGGGCTTATGATGGAAGCTGGTGCCACTATTTTACAAGAGCCACCTCCGAGATTAGGACATCACTTTGAGGTTGGCATTCTGAGAATGGCTTTTGTGCGCCACTGATTTTATTGTTCGCTTTTCTATTTTTTTTTTCTTTTTCCTCCATCACCTATGTACGAAAAAAAAGAAACTAACCAAATATACTTCTCGTATGTAAACATGTTCAAGTGCTGCGAACACCATTAAAAGTTTTACTTTTCTTATATTAAGCAATTAATCCACTTATTAATTAGGACTATAGTAACATATATATATATATATATATATATATATATATATATATATATGTAGTTCATTAAAGGATATGTGCATTTAAAAATAGTTAACTACTAAAAATGTCATAAATAATGTAATATATGATTATTGCTATTAAAATCGGTTTAACTTTATTTGGTTTAGATATTGTATCTTACCCATAGGCATGGTGATTAGAGAGGGTTCAAACGACTGGGTGAGTTTAGACAAGCTTGTAGCCTCCTTGTAACTTTTCAAGTAAATGTGGGTTTGAGTTAAGGGAGAGAAAGCTGCGAGTATTGTTCTTTTTTTTTTTTTTTATTCTTTGACATTCCCACTTATAATTCTTATTCTCGTTCCCTTATAGTAGTGGCAATAGAAGTAGTAATAATAATAATAATAATAATAATTACATTTATTGCAAGGCTAAAGGATTAACAATTTAGGTGGTTATACTCAGTGATGTCTCTAGAAACTATATTTTATGAAGGGCAAGTTTAGTAATCCATTTATTTTAAAAATTTGACACTTTCAACAATAATTTTGTTAATTTATAATAAATCTCATATAAATATATCAATTTTATATTTATATGATAGATAAATTTTAAATTTAAAAATATTACCATTCAAACACTTTTAATAAAATCAATTCAAATTTAAGTTCAAAAAGTTAAAATGTTTTAATGTTGGGGGTTGAAGGAGTAAAAATTAGAAGTTGCTCCTATGTGCAGTCAAAGACTGGACCTAAGTAGGGTAGAATAGAGGTAAGATTGTACAGTAGAATTTATAATACTCAATTTGTATTGCAAAAAAGGCCTTTATTTTAACTTTTCATGAAGTTTTAAGAAATTTATGCTTATAGTGGGTTTGTAGAAAAGAAAAATGGGTAATAACGGTAACTTTCTTCTCCTAAGGAATGAAAGATAAATAATTTGAAAATCTAAAAAAATGAAACAAGAGTGAGGTATTTTAAGGGGTAAGCGTCACCAAACATCCTAAAAGCATACCGTATATAGTATATTCGTCCTGAGTGTTTACAATTGTTGCATCTTTCATCATAAAAATATACAATTGTTACACCATTTGCCCTTCTATCAATTATTGCCATTAGAGAATATGTCTTTTATTGCAACATTCGTCTTGAAAGTATACGTTATGTTGCACCATTCATCATTGACATATGTCTTATGTTGCACAATTCATTTTGTCAGGTGAGCTTCCTGTCATTTTTCCAACAATATGACTTGATAGAAAGTGAATGATGCAACAACTGCATACTTCTAGGATGAACAATGTAACATTCTATACTCCCAAGATGAATGTACAATATAGGACATACTTGTAGGATGTTTGGTGATGATTACAATATTTTGAGATAGAAAGAGTAAGATTTTTTTTAATAACTCTTCTTATAATATAACTATTAGTTAACATATAGATTACGTGATGAAATAAAATGAAAATTAAGATTAAAAAACAAATAAAAATCAAATAAAAAATAAACTTATACCATAAATAAATAAAAAAGCAAATAGTAAAACTGAAAATAAACTTTAAAAATATAAAACTAAAAAATAAAATAAGTGAGGTAAAATGAATGATAAATGATCAGGAAAATTATTGTGCAACAACCACAATATTTGTAATATATTAAATTTATTACTTATTAGTCAATTAAAGAAGGATCCAATCATAAAGTAGGACCATGCCCAAATATGTATACATGAGGCTCTTAAGCTTCCAAAAAATTAAAAGACTTTGAGGGGCTAAACTATAAATCAAGGACCTACACTTATTAGCTAAGGACATACATAACCAAAGCTTTTTCAAAGTCTCAGCGTGAGCAATTGCCCCCATTGCCCTAACTATGGAGTCGCCACAAATGATATTTACTGCCTCTCTCTCAGAGAAACAAATACACATTTTTGAGAGAAATTAGAACACAGTTGCTTTTATGATCATATAATTATGATTTTTTTTTATTTTCATTATTAAGGGTAGTCACAAAACATAATCCTTGCTGATGAAAAATATTAAATGTTGTCATCTAACATTTAAATTTTTTTCATTTTCATTATAGATCTGTCAATTTATTTTTATTTTTTGAGTTTATGGGGACCTTAAAGGCCATAGTGAGCTTTCATTTCCCTTAGTTATCATTTTACGAAATCAATAATTCATTAATGATGTAATTAGACCTCATTTTAAAAGTGCCTAAAATTATGGAGGGTTTCCTTAGATGATTTGGTTATATTCAAAGAAGACCAATACATGTGACCAAGGTTATCAAAGTCAGGTTTCTATCTAGAATTGTTTTGATTTTTTTATAGTTGTAAGGTCGTAAAAAGTCATAGAGTCATAAGATTTTATCAAAAAATTTTTAAAAAAAGATGAAAAAAATATAATCATCTAAATTATCTTAGGAAATTCATATTATATAATCTTTTTATTTACTAATAATTTAATACCATAAAAAATGTCATAGCATGAACATATAATACAACAAAAATTTTTTTTTCAAATTCACAATTCATAAATAAAAATTTGAAAACATCTTAATTATCTTATGAAACACATAGAACATTATGACCAACAACAATATCAACGTTATCATCTTCTAAATTTATGTCTTCGTTTTCTTTTTTCTTAGTTTTATCATTTAATAGATTAAACTCATTTATGTAAATATTTGATCATTATTGGCATTTTCTTCATCTACATAAACTTGATAACTAGGATTATTAAAGTTATAGTAAATGAGAGTAATCAAGCGACACTAGGAGCCTAAGGGGAAAAAATAAGAGATAATTTGTTTTCTTTTTTTCAGTTATCTTTATTACTCCCTCCGTTTCAATTTACTTGAAACATATTTTTTTTTATATCTCAAAAAGTTGAAACATTTCTTGTTTTGGAAAAGTTTAAACAATTAAATAATCATTTTACACAAAACCCAATAACGACTCTTTTTTTAATATCCACTCAAACTCTCACTGCACAAAATCCAAATTTTTTTTTCTTTTTTAATCATTATTTAAACTTTCACTACATAAAAATTAACACAAATTACATACACCTTAATCTTCGTGCCCAAAGAAATGTTTCAACTTAATTGGGACGGATGTAGCATTATTTTTTAACTCTAAATAAGTTAAGTTTGATTGTACAAAGATTGAATTGGGTAATAAATTAATACATATTTTGCTTGCTATCATTTTTTAGCCTAATTTCAGTAAATTTGACATAATAATATAAAAACGTAAAGTCGTAAAATTTCTAAGTTTCTAATACTAAAGTCAAAATTCTACCTATTTCTACCTATATATAAGTTTTTACTAAGACTTTAAACATTTTTTATTTATAGAGTTATAGAAATGTAAGTTTCTAATACTTAAGTCGAGATTTTAATAACTATGGATGTGACTATGTTTAACAGTGATATGATAAATGGGTTAATTGCGTCCGTGGCTCCTAACATTTTATTGTTGTCCTAGTTTGAACCCTAACATCTAAATGTTGTATGGAAAGTCCTCAACCTCAATTTTTTATTCCATTTTAAACATTTGGAGGATGGAAAAACATTAAAATCTATGGAACTGGTCACATGGCATGCTAGCTTATTAGGGCAATTTATCATGGGGGCATAATGAATCACCGGTTATAGTTGAAATGGAAAAGAAAAAATAATAAAAAATGAGTTTGAAAAATGGAAAAAAAGGTAAAAAATAATTAAAAAATGAGTTTAAAAAATGGAAAAAAAGTCTCTTCATTGCCTTTTCCTCGTGGCCTTTCCCGCCATCCACCCTCATGTCATTTGCTCTCTCTTCGCCCACGAATCTCTTCCACCAATCACCAATCTCCTCCAACATTTGTCCTTTTGCAGTTCACGATCTTCGATTTTGTTCACCATTCACTTCCTTTGCCCGATTTTGTTTGCCATTCACCTTTATCGTCCTCAATATTGCTTGCCATTCCCCTCTCCCCGCTTGATTTCATTTGTTGTTCCCCTCCACCATCCTTAATTTTTACTATCGTTCCCCTTCCCTGCCTTCCTCCACGCCCTCATCTAATTCGCCTTTGCAAGAAATGCCAATCCCTTCGCTTCAATTTTGATTTCGTCAAAACCTTTGATCTCTCTTACTTCATATCAACTTCATAGCGGTGGTAAAGCATTGATTCCACTGACCCGTGCAATTGACATTGGCACTATTATCGGAGATGACTAGTGGCTGTAGAGAAAGCGTCGGGCAGGTTTTCAATTTTTAGATTCTTTTATTCTTTATTTTTTACATCATTGCTAAGGTTCATTCATTGTGCCACGTAGCCAATTGCCCTAAGTTGGCATGTTACATGGTTAGTTCTGTTATTTTTAATATTTTCTTTCCTCCAAAGATTTAAAATGGAATAAAAAATTGATGTTGAATACTCCCCATGCAACATTTTGAGAATAGAATCCAAAATAGGATAATAATAAAATGTTAAGAGTCACAGACACAATTAACCCTATTGTAGATGTTGGTGAGAGTAACAAAAGTAATAAGAGATCTAAACTTACCTATGGCTATTTAGTACAAAAAGATCTTGCATTGCTAAGACTATCAAAGGAGCTTACTATCAAACAAGGTGCTTATAGACGTAAGATTCATGTAACCCACCCGAACTAGATCGGTTTAAGACTTAGTTGATTGATTGATTAACTAATTAATTATTTTCCTCTCAATTCTAAAACTTTATATTATTAAAAAACTTGTATTTTAAATTATTTTGAAGAAGCAAAGAAACTTTGTTCAAAATCATAGTTTTTATTTTTTCTAAAAAGGGAACAAAAAATAGTTATAAAAATTCATTTTCTTTTAAAGAATATAGATTATGTGTTTCTTGACATTATATAATACCACAAGTTTTTTTATGTAATCAAATTTTATAGGATACTATCACAAGGATTAGAAAAACCCAGTGTTTTTTTTCTTTTTTACATTTTAATAAATTTTCCTATTAATAAGTGTGAAAGAACATGAGATCAAAGGTACCCTTATTATTAAGAAATAATGATATGTAACTACACTTATTAGAGAAAAAAACCTCAACAATTTAAAATGGTGGGGTTAACAATACACTGAACACAAACTTTAGGAGCGTAACCACCAGCTAGAGACATTGGCACCAGTATTCCAATAATAATCATTCCATTCGTCTTACTGAGTTTGTAATTTTCTTAATAAAAAATGTGCTTTATTTTTTTATAATTATGCATCTTTTTCCATATATACTGTTACGAAAATGTAATGTCTATGAAAAATCATCTACTGAGGGATTAATATACATTTTAAGAATGCCTAGGATTAACACGAAACAATTAAAAGATTAAGAATGAAAACAAACATAAGTTAGATGTTAAATAATGCCATGGAAGTTACCCTATGCTTATGTGTGCAACACTTTGCTACTCTTCTCCTTCCTCTTATGGAAAACTTCTGGTATTCGTTTATTACCCTCATTTACATCCATAATCGAAATTGATTTGTTACAAAATCTATTCTTAATCTGTGGAAATGGTGGTTAGAGCTCAGTCAGATATATTTTATGAAGTGTGTTTAAGCAGTGTTACATGGAACTAAACTGTTATAGACTCAATCATGTGTTTTGCATAACGTGTAATTATAGAATTGGGCCAATTAATCCTTTCATTATTAACAAAATTTTTGTCCTGAAATTGTCATTTTACGTTAAACGTTATAGAAATTCTGAAAATAAATCAAATTCATCCAAAATTCAAGTAAAAAACACATCTAAAAATTTCAACACTTTG
Organism: Aquilaria yunnanensis; assembly: GCA_039654915.1. Taxonomy (NCBI): domain Eukaryota; kingdom Viridiplantae; phylum Streptophyta; class Magnoliopsida; order Malvales; family Thymelaeaceae; genus Aquilaria; species Aquilaria yunnanensis. The sequence goes on along the minus strand of CM077593.1, from coordinate 9,357,147 downwards.
AACAGACTAATCAGTATTTTCAATACTGGTAACATAGTTAAGTAGTTCTATTGATCAACATCAAATGATTCATATAAGCATTTTTAAATATTTAAAAAATTCGTGCTTGTAGCAAGAAACATTATTAACAAATTGCACCTTTATTTGTGCAATACTTTTTTGTTTTTTTGGTAAATTAAGTGATATATAAAAAGAAGCTTTTAAGGCATCATATAAAAAGCAGGGTTCTGTAAATTTACAGCTCTAGAAATGGCAGCCCTGCTAGAGTTAATCATCCTGGGAATCATTTTTCTTGACAAGTCAGTCTGAACTACATGATTAACAAAATCAGCCTTAAAATCCTGGTGAACAGCAGCCTTAGCGAGCAAATCAGCTACAACATTTCCCTCCCTATAGATGTGTTGAATCTTCACCACCTGACCTTTGTCCCGAAGTTGCCCGCATTCAGTTCAGACAATAAAGGCATTAGTAGTATAAAAGAGCATTAAGATGAATTAAGAAGTCTTGCCCCCACTTCTCAATCCATCTCAATGTAAAGAGGAAAGGTATTTAAATGGACAGCTAGCTTGAAGGCCTTCTTAACATCTTATAACTCAGCTTTTTTAGCGTTTGAAGCACCAACAATACTCCTCATAAAGGCTATTAATTAGCCTCTGTCATTTCTAATAATCCCCCCCAGCCCCGGCCTTATCCTCTGAAGCAATAAAGGAGCCATCAGTGTTTAATTTAAAGGTACTAGATGGGGAGAGGCTCCATCGAATGCCTATATTAGTTTTAGTACCAGGTACCTCCAATGAAGATCTCATAACAAGATAATATTTAGAAGCATTTCTTTTGATATTAGAGATAATAAGTTCAACAGGACAACAGAAGGGGATAAGCACATTCCAAGGGATGTTATTGAAGGTAGAAGGGCGAACATTGGAACATCCTTTGCTACTCTTCCCATTCCTCTCATGGAACACTTCTGGTACTCGTATATTATCCTCATTTACATCTATAACCAATCTCCATTCTTAAATTGTGGAAAATGATCGGTGGAGACTAAGTCACATGCATTTAATAAAGTGTCTGTTTAAGCATTATTATATGACATGAAATTAAACTGTTATAGATTCAATCACGTGTCTTGCATAATGTGTAGTTATAGAATTGGGTCAACCCTATCATTATTAACAAAATTATTTTCATGAGAATGTCATTTTACGTTTTAAACGTTACAAAAACTCTGAAAATAAATCAAGTTCATCCGAAATTCAAGTCAACAAACAAAAGTTGAGAATTTCACTAAAATTTTAGAGAACACTTTGAACATTTTTAACATAGTTAATTAGTATAATACACTCATATAGACGTTTTTTTTTTCAATATTTAAAAGGATTTGTGCTTGTAGCAAGAGATATTATATGCAAATTTCATGGCAATTGATACTCCATTTGTCCCATAATAAATGAAACGTTTCTCTAGATACAGAGATTAAGGTGTACATTATTTGTGTTATTTTTTTCAATTTTACCAATAGAATAAAAATTATTATTTTTTTAAATTTTGTGTAGTAAGAGTTTAAATAATGATTAAAAATAAAAGATTATTTTTTGGGGTTTTGTGTAGTACGAGATTGGGTGAAGATTAAAAAAGATTCTTTATTGGGTTTTGTGTAATGAGAGTTTAAATGTGAGTAAAAGAGTAAATTAATTATTTAAAATTTTTTTAAAAAAGAAACATTTTAATTTTCTTTTAAATATTTTTAAAAAAAATTTCATCTAAATTGGACAAAGGAAATATTTTTTTATGCGATAGTACTGGTGTTAGAACTTGAACGAAATACTATTAAAAGATTTGGAATATTTTCCAATTTGAAGGTAGCCGTTCCCAAATTGAAAAAAAAACCAAGAAATTTAGGGTTTGGATAAATGTGGATAAAATGAGAATAAAATAAGGTTTGGATAAATAAAGTTAGCAAAAGTAGCAAAAAGACATAAATGACCACGTCACTCATCCAAGCAAGGGTCAGAAGAAGGAAGACCCCATTCTCAACGGTCGGATGCGTGCCCCTGAAATCCCCAAAAACAATTTCGTAAAAATCCACAAATTTCTCCACAGTTCACAATTTCTGGTGGAAAAAGAAAGAAAGGAAAACCCCAACTCTGTCTCCCCCGAAAATATCCTTGACCTAAAATTATGGACCTCCCCCCTATTTCAATCGAACATCCGCCTGTGATCCCGCCACCCGTCTTCCCTCCGGCTCCGGCTGCCCCCGCCAACCCTCTCGTTCCGGCCACCTTCGAGCACCCGCCTTATCCTCGGGTAATCCTCAAATTCTACTCCGGGGAAGCTCGAGAGCCACTGATTTGCTATCGTATTTCGAGTTCTTTTTTAGCTTATCTAGTTTCTTGATTTTCTTTGATGTAGATGATAGAGGAGGCGATTCGGGCTCTGAACGAGCCGGACGGGTCGAGCAAGCGGTCGATAGCCAAGTACATAGATGGAGCGTACAAGGATCTCCCGCCGACTCACTCGGACTTGTTGACTCACTGCTTGAGGCGCTTGAAAGATTCCGGAGATCTCGTTATGGTGAAGAAGTCTTACAAGCTCGCCAGATCTGAGAATCATCTCGCAGACACTCCTGCCCTTTCTTCGGCTGCTTTCTCTGGACCCAAGAGGGGCCGGGGGAGGCCCCCCAAGCCCAAGCCCGAAGCCCCCACCGCTCCCAACGCTAACCCTGTCCCTCTTAATGCTGATCCCGTATCTCAGGTGGTTTTGCCATCTGCTGCGCCCTCTAATGACCCCATTGTGCCAAATTCTCAGCCCTTCACTGAAGGTGGTAAACGGCGTGGCCGGCCGAAGAAGAATTGGCCGGAGCAGAGCCTAGGTGTTGCCAAGAGATCACCTGGTCGTCCTAGGAAGAATGAGACAGTTGGATCTCACAAGAGCCCTGGGCGGCCGAGGAAGTTCCCGTTAGATGCTACTGCTGCTGGGCAACCTGTCTCAAATGGGGTGAAAAGGCGTGGGCGCCCGCCGAAGGTTCAGTCTCAATCTCAAGACCAGGCTCAAGCTCAGGCACAGGCTCAGACTCAGGTCTCGAACCCGCCTCAGCCCGTATCCCAGCCGCAATTCCAGCCACAATTTATGCCTCAGCCCCAATTCCATCCCCCCCAATTCCTCCCCCAGTTCTTGGCCCAGCAGATGCCACCGCCTGTTTTACCGTTCCAGGCTCAACCTATGGTTGTTCCTTACGCTGATGCTTCTGCTGCAGTTCCTAATGCCCCTGCTGAAGTGCCTAATGCGCCAAGGCCGAGGGGGAGGCCCAAACGGACGACCACAGTGGCGCCTGCTGGCGGTGGATCTGTGAGCGGGAAGCGGAGAGGTAGACCACCAAAGAGTGCTGGGGTTAGCAAGCCCATGAAACCCAGGAAAACTACTGGAAGGCCGATGGGCCGACCCAGAAAGGTAAATCTTTTCTTTCAAAACCAATTATTTAAATTACAGTTTGTTTTGCTGTTCCTTTTGCTATTTTCTAGTTCTCCGTATATTTCGTTTTTCGCTGGATCGTATAACTTTGTTTTTCTAGTTGCATTACACTCATGCATTGCAGGCAAAATTGTTTAATGTTTTTGCTGTTTAACTGCCACATGTCCTTTAAGATTTATGAAACTGTTGTGTCCTTTAAACTGACAGTGAAATATAAATGGACATGCGACAATTTTTGATTATTTGGATCTACATTTTTGGTTGTGGCACTACATCTTTGAGCATTGAATGCCGGTTCACTATGTATAGAGATGGTTATACGTTTTTGGTTGGTTGGTTAGTTGGTTGACTGTTTTGTCCATTAAAACCAAGGCCCCTGTTTATCTGTACTTAAAATTGTATGTTTGTAAGACGCCGATCGATTGGCGATTGAAGCATCTTTTGTTAAAAAAAAAATTTGTATGCAACAATAATTCAGTTTAAAACCAGATGCTACTTATGTTTGTTTGAAATCGGAAATCAGACTTAGTATAAATCTCTCTGCAGTAGCTGTATTTTGGAGGAAAATGACTTTCGAGAAACTGTTACTCCTTTTCCAAAGACTACTGTTTCGTTTTTGCAAATTTTCATTCTTAGCTTCCTTTGAACAGAGAAAAGAAAACGCAATCTTTAAAAAAAAAAAAGGAAAGAAAAGAAAAGAAAAAGAAAAAGAAATAAAATGAAAATGGAAATGGAAATCATTCTTCCTGTGGACCCTGTCAACAGTTTTGGATTGTGATTGATTCTATGATGATGAATTGATATCATGACAACAGAAGATTATATTTAATCTTTTAGTTTGGTATGTGTGATATATAGGAGCAGGAGAGGTGAAGCTTAAGTTAACTGCTTGTCCTCAACGACGTTTTTCAAGTGCGGTTTAGATATGGATTTATAGAGGGTTTATGCAAATGATGCCAGCTCTCTTTCTGTTTTTTTTTTTTTTTAAATAAGAGAGACGGAGGAACTTATTGGTAATAAAATGACACATAAAATACAAATACTTGGCACAACAAAATGACGTTTGAATAAAGAATGAGATTTAAGACTCTTTTTTTTGTGTCTTTTATCGTAGATCTAAGATTCTTAAATAAAAAGGCGTTTTTTCTGGGGGCTACTTTTTTAGTACTTCCACTTTTGAGCACACTTGGCAACAAAGGACCTTATTGATGATGAGGTCCTCTTATGGGAGTTGTTGTGAGGTCTGCTAGCAATCGTGGCTGGCATTTCTTAGGTTTCAGCAGGCAGGGCAAAAGAGGGCTATGGGAATAAGGACAAGAAAGTACTGACTAATGATTTATCTGGTTCCTATTTCCCTTTTCTTGTAAGTGTGACAGGATGCAGGAGAAAATATTGTACGGAGGTCACATCCGAAAACAGAAGTGGTTGAATGTGGTTTTGGGAACTTTCATTTGTGAACAAATACCAAGGTGTTAGGTCAAGTTTTCATTTTCTTTTTTCACAAATTTCTTCTAGTAAATACAATCAATTTTCCCTTGATTCACTAGCTTTTATTTGTATGTTCAACTATTTCTTGCACCTCTTTTTATTCATTTTACCAACTATTTCTTGCACCAGATTTGAACTGGTTCAGTTCAGTTGGTTGTTGGACACCGCGTGCGTGCACACAGAACTTTACCAAAGCTATATGTTTACAAATTAGTATTTTTAATAAATTTAGAATTATGTTTTCAAATAGTTTAGAAATTCACCTTATTCGGACATGCAAGATAACAAGATTTGAACTGTTTCATTTTAGTTAGTTGTTTTTTTTTCACACATATATATATATTTTTACAGAATAACATTGTCTTATGACTTTTTTGCATATCTTTTTGGGTATCATATGATGACACAAATAATTGAGTCGATTTTACGATTGAAAATTAAATGAAATTGATGGAAAATTGTACTCCGTTCAGGTTGATTACTCGCAGTTTATCAGAAATACACACCGTTAAGGGGAATCAGAATCTCTCAGAAAACCGAACGTAAACAATTTTCGGTTCTTGATGCTGTCTGTTTGAGTTGCACACTCCTAGACATAGGAGGGTATCATAGTCTGTATATATTTGGAAGCTCCTCTTTCTTGTTTCTTTTAGAAAACTTGAAGAACCACCAAACGTATTTTTTTTTTAATCTTAACAAGGAGTTCTAAAAAATTTAGAAATACGAGGCTTTCATGTTCATAAAACGTAGCAGCCATTTTTATTGAAGGAAAATTGGGGAGGCAAGATAATAAAAGTTTTTTCAGCTAAACATGACCTTGGATACTGTAACCAACAAGACAAATTTTTTTTGAGTTTTAGAAAGTCAGCTAGATACAATTTTTCAGTAGGTGGGCCACAAATTAATTTTTTAAAGAGGATGGGGATCCCTTAGTGCCATTCTCGTTCATTAGGTTTTACACAAAACCAGAATGATGCTCCTTACCTGAGTATGATTTAGTTCCATATGAATGTCCAGACTTTTGAAGGGAATGATTTGATGCATTTTAACTTCAAAGAAATGATAGGGTGATTTTCTCCTGTGAAAAATTACCGAGTGTAACTGTTGAGGTAGGAGAAAATTTGTACATCGGTCACATCTTAAAACAGAAGTGGTCGAATGTGGCTTTGGGTTACGACAATTGCATTTGTGAAGAGATACTATGGTGTTTAGTTAAATGAATTTTGTCTTTTTTTTTTTCTTTGTTTGCTTGCCAGCTTTCTTTTAAAATTCATAGTAATGGAATATGTAGGGTCTCAATTTGGACAGTTTAGAATTTCACTTGATTCAAACCGATTTGCACAATGTTTGGGTTTGCTTCAGAACGTTTTTACTTGTATACAAAAATATCATTACTTTTTTGTGTTTATTTTACCAATCATATGTTGGAGCATAGTAATTTAAATTAATTTATAATTAAATATGTAAATATGTCTTCAAAAAGTTTAGGCATTCACCTGATATGAACATACAAGCAAACCCAAGTTGAACTAGTTTTGGTTGGTTCAGTTCAGTTTGTTTGTTTTTAGTACAAAAGTATAATTTTGTCTTGCAGGTTTTTTTTTTTTTTTCTGGGAAGTATATGACAACCACATAGATATATTGAATAAATTGTACAATTAAGGGAGATGAAATTGATAAAAAAACTGTACTCTGTTCAGTCTGTTCACTTGCAGTTAGTCAGAAACACAAAGCACAGAGGGAACCAAGATCTCCCACAAGACAACCAAACCCATTTTCTGTTCTTCATGCTATCAGTTTGACATGCATACCCCCAGACATAGGAGGATATCATATTTTGTAGTCTATTTGAAAGTTCTTGTTTTCTTGGTTTTTTAGAAAACTTGAAGAACCACCAAATTTTATTTTTCTTCTTCTTATACAGAGAGTTCTACCCTAAAATTTAGAAAACAAGATTTTCCATATTCATAAAACAAAGCACCCATGTTTCATTGACGGAAATTTGGAGAAGCAACATAATAAAAGTTTCCTCAACTAAACGGAACGTAGGCTTCTGTAACTAAACAAGACATAATTTTTGGAGATGTAAAAAGTCAGTCAGATACAACTATTTGTACATTGGGACGAGAAGTTAATTTTGTAAATGGACGGTGTCCTTTCAGTAATTTAATCTTTAGTTTAATACAGAGACAGTCAGAGTGGTGCCGGGCCACCTAAGAATGCTTCCGTTCCATGTGAATATTCCGAACACTTGAGGAGCATGATGCGGATGCTCCATTGGTGTGTCCATGCTTGTATTTTTCATATTTTTTATAAGGGCCTTTATACTTTTCTGCTGCTGTATTACATTTATACGAAATTAATTTTTTGTTTGTTTTTGTATAGAAAGTTGAGAGCCTTACATGTAAATGTAATGTTGTTACATTTCCATCTAATATTGTTTTAATTTGTTTTCATTAGAAAGTTGAGGGCCCCGAGTCCCAGTCAGTGGCTGCAAACTATGGAGATCTCAAGAGGAAGCTGAGTTTCTTTGTAAGTTAAAAACATTTCCACGTTTTTGTACATGCCATAATGACGTTCCAGGAAAAAGAAAAAGATCAAGTGTGGTCACAAGGATATAACTGTTTTTCACCTGCAGCAATCGAAAGTGATGCAAGCGGTTGGTGTTCTGAAGCCTCAGTTCACGAATGAAAGCAATGTGAGTGCGGTGGCTGCCCTCCAAGAGCTAGAAGGACTTGCAGCGATGGACCTGATTAACGCACCATTCGTGGAAGAGGCAGGCCAACCACCGTTGCCCCCGAACGGAGGGTTAGTGCATTAAATTAGAACCGATGTTTAGGAAACAACCTGCATTTCTTATGTATGTCTAGGAAAGCTGATCGAGGAGCAGGCAGGCGTTGTAGAAATGTTTCTGACGTAGGCCAGTGACAGAATATTTTTCTGTGAATGGAATTGGAAATAGGATGTTTGGGATCTAATTGTCTGTCATCGTTCATCCCTGTTGTCTGTATAACTTAAATTAGTCCCTCGTTACCTTCTTTGTGCATCTGATCCTTCTGTGCCAGTTGGATTTCATTTCCCTTCACTTAAATGGACGTTATCGACTTATGATTCCAGTTTCTGATCATTTCTTACACCGTCTTCATGGATCTCTCTGGTCATGCCGTAACATATTAATTTTTGGACACTTTACATGATAAGGATAATGAATAAATCATTAATGTTTCGAGTCACTGTTTTTTTTACCATATAAACTATTAATGATTCCATTAGTTAAAGAGAATATTTCATTATTTTAATCATCAAGTCTAGTGGAATTTTAGCATAAAATCTCAATTCTTGTCCATATATATTTTTCTTCTACTTCAATATTCTTGAAGTTTGTGGACCTAATAGTTCAACCTACATTTTCCACAGTTGTCTCCTCTCTCCCCAGCCCAGGATTACGATAAGCACCTCCTCGACACGAACTTCCATCATCACCCAGCTCATTCATTGCTGTTTCAGCCATCCTCTTTTCTTTCTGTTAGCCATCGCCCATCTCCTCAGAAATTCTAGGAAATGGAGCAATTTCTTTAAAGGCTTCAACTCGTTTGCCTTCTTGGCAATTCATCAATAAGGTTGGGTTAACTGAAGACTGAACTGGAAATGTTGGACTGCGTCTAACTAAGAGCTCAAGCAAGCACCAAGGCGGTGGGCACAGCGGATTCGGGAAAGTCAATTAATGCCGCGGAGTTCAAAGATCGAAGCCGGGATTAAATGGCTCTCCCACGAATTGTGGGAATTCATGTCCAAAATCTCCAGCATCGGCTGCCTTCACCATCGAAATTTTGTTCGGAATTGTTATGGTATTGGGGGAGGCAAATAGTGATTGGTGAGAGAGCGTGCGGCTGGATGATTTGGAAAATAGTGGTGAATTCCAACTGATTTAGTGATGTTGGTGGTTTATTCAGCCGAAAAGAAAATGTCAGTAGCTGATTTACGCCAACTTAAAAATATCAGTGGTCTATACATTGTTTTTGTCTTTTCTTTTACCTCCAAGTGGATAGCTTTTTATGATAACGACCGTTCAAAAAGTAGTTAACCTATTGTCCGTCCATAGGTGGAATTGCATTCATGTCGCTGTTTCTTTTGTTTGGTCATTAATGGATGACCTTTTTTTATGTTAATTATTTCTAACGTAATTTAATCATATTGTGGAATTTCCTCGTCAATTTAAAATATAGTCATGACTAACATGTTGTAGGATGAAGGTAAAGAACATGAATTTATGAAAAGAAACCTGATCTCATGTTATGTACACTTGCAGTACATGGAATAAAAATTGATTTAATTTAAAATAATATACATCCACGTACCATATTTTTAATAAAACGGCTCAAGGTATTCCAGCAGAAGTGTCCTTCCAATTTCTGATTGTGTTACGGTATTCGATAAAAGTGGTGGCTGAGGAGGACATGAGTAGCCATTGAGAAGGGATGGTGAAGAAATTCTATTGTTTTTTTTTCTTATATTAGGGTATATTAGACAGTTATCAAAGTTTGAGGGAAATCTACCTGTTTATTGAAACCTGGAGGACATCAAGTTATAAATTGACAGAGGGGTGCACAGTATATCCTTAGTGAGGATTGATCTCCGGTGGGGAGGTGTCGGTATCTGAAGATACTGCGGATTGGGCTGTGTGTTTCGGACAAAGAAATTCTAAATTGGAGTCTCGAGAGGATATTGTTCAAAGTGAGTTCAACTTAATCTTGAAATTGGTAAAGTTATTACACCCAGTGTTAATTTAAGAACATAAAAACAAATCCATTAATAATAACTTACGGTAAGCGTTATCTTAGTATAGTGTGCTACACTTTCTATGAGGATGATTCACACATTTTTATGGTTACCGCTTAAATGAAAATTTAATTTCATATGCCAACTCAAATGCATGCAGTTAATTACTACTACATGCATTTTATTTGGCACGTAAAATTAATTGTCAATTAAGTAATGACTAGAAAGTGTGTGTGAATCACTCTCATGTAATGAATCATCGTATACATCACCCTAGATAAATTTTAGAAAATTGACGATATTTCATTGTCTTACAAAGTCTCACTTGGTTGGCTTAAGGGCTGTATGTTTTAAGTTGAAAATTGCACGTATATGGCTATATGAATTATCGGAACATAGTAACTTATACCCCTATATATAGATTAGAGTGAATTAAATACGTTTTGTGGCCGCTACTTAAATGTTATAATTTTACATGATATAACTATATTTCACCATATATTTCTTTATATTATTGCCTTATCATTCAAATGATTAGTTATGATTGAAACATAACACAAATACATGATTTGAAATGATGAATATTTTTTGTGTCATTAAAGAATAATTCACTAAAAAATTTTACCTTCTATCAATTCAAATTCCAATGTCTAATATTGATAAGAAATTTATTTAGAAAAATTTACTTTTAATTTTCACAATTAAGGACAAAAGTACTTTAATAAACCATATTACTTTTGAACTAAATAACTCAAACTACAAAAATCAATTAATAAAGATCAGAAGAAAAAGAAAAAAAAAATTGGCCAAAAAAATTAAGGTAAGGGATTAAATTGAAAAGCTTTAGGTATTAAAATTTAACACTTAATGGTGACTAATGTTTAACTCTAGAAAATAGTAAATTAAAAAAACAATGTAAAAAAGGTTCGAGACTAAAAGAGCAAATAGAATAAATATAGTTAAGTAGTTATTATTTATTAAGTTTGGGTATCAAAACATAACATAGCCAGAGCTTAGTGACTGAAATGGGAAAGGAAAGAAATTTATGGACTGAAATTGAAGTTTAACCATAAGAAATTCAACTTAGTGACTGAAATCACAAAATTACAACACAGGCCCCAATACACGATATCCTTGCAAAACCTGGACTGAACTTCAAAAAGAGTCAATCATGTCAAGCAGAAAGCAAAAAGAAAAAAAATACACATATTTTGGAATATAGTTATAATATATAAATTGACCAAGAATAATTAATACACATATTTTTATATAAATGCTAACATTATTTCCTTGATTGAAGTTTCGCTATTATTGGGATCTTTCTTTCTTTCTTTTTTCATTTTTTATCCTATATTTGTCCTTTTCTTTCAACTTTCACGTAAATTTAAAGCCCGCTGCCAAGTATATATTCTACTTCCCTCTTTCTTTTCTTTCATATATATATATATATATATATATTAGTTTAGTTGTATATATATATTTTTATATAAAAATATTATATTTCGGATATATTTTTTATATTATGAAAAATATGATAAAAATGATTAGAATATCTATAGATCAAAATAGGGGTGAACATTCAATTTATTTGGTTTAAACAGAAATAAATTAGTTAATTTATTCAATTTTCGATTTTGACAAGAAATCCAATAGACTGAATTAATATATAAAACCAAACTGAAACTGAATCAAAATATTTTTATTCAATTTGAACAGAAATAAGCGAATGAATGAGTACCCATATGGGCCCATTTAGACATTTCAATACAAAAAATTGAGGGATTCCGAAAGAGTTAGGAATCCATGAACGCCGGTGGATATGCCCTTCAGAAACCTAAATCCATCCTCCATGTCCCATAAAAAAACAATAGGAAAGCAAGAGGTTCACAATTTCCTGTAAGTTTTCACAAAAGAAAGCATGCAACAATATCATCGAACTCAAATGGAACCCTTACAAATCAAGCTGGGATGGTCCCTGTCACCTTGATCGCAATCCTGCTGGATATAAGGCAAGAGATACAACAAAAACGATATTATTAATTAGAGGTACTTATAAAATTGAAAATAGAAAGATAAAAAGTATGCACAAATAATGAAAACTAAATAAAATTGAATCATAAGAAAAAAAACATTTCAGAGATGGCAAATTGAAAGATATGTGTGTGTGTGTGTCATTTGAAAAGTATAAGTAATGAAATAATTTATTTGTTAAAGAGAAAATTTTAGCAGGAACTAAAAGTTGAGGTTTTAAAATGTAATTAATCTATTGGTTATAATCTCTAAAAAAGACAACAGGAGAGTAAGTATAGAATTCCCAAAATCTTAGAAAATTTAAAAAAATTTTGGAATAGAGAGGATAAAGTGTAATTTTTAATAAATATAAAAAATAAATGCTGCAATTTTAAAATTTCCAAATAAAAGCTCATCCACGAAAATTGCGGTTACAACTAGCTAAATTTTGTGAATAGTGTTCATAAAAAAATTTTGTGAATAATGTTGCTGACCTGATAAATTCCCACAAAATGGGGCCTGGTATCTATCACATTAATTTGTTAGTGTCACCATCTTCGGGATGTTGTTTATCACAAATTCTAAGTATATAATAAGACCGACCAACTTGATATATAGAAACTTAGTTAAAAAAATGATCAATATCTTTTGCGTCGTTCCAGAATGGGTGAAGTGTTTTTTTTTTTAAATTAGCATCTAATTTATCTTATTATAATTATTTAAATTCACATTACACAAAATTTTTCTTATTTTTTATTAAAACTCTCACCACATAGCTCAAAAAAAATTTTAATCATCTTCTAAACTCTTATGGCATATAATCCAAATTTCTTTTCTAAATTTTAGTTTTCAGAGGCAACAATGAGAATAATATCATGTACACAGAGAAATGTATCATTTTTTATGGAGCGGAAGGAGGGATGAGTATGAGTTGGGTAGAACCATAGGTTTACCCAACCCAATAGGGGTAGGTTCAATTGAGTTTGGTAAAAATTGGTCATAATTCACAAGTTGGTTACATCCCTGGAAAAACCACCAGTGTTTTTGTTTGTTTCAGTTCCATATGGAACCAATCCGAGATATACATATTAATATATTATAAAATTTATAATTTTATAAATATAATTTTTTATTAAAAATTATATTATAGAGGTTTTTAGTCTTTTAGTTATTCACCTAATCTTAAGTCCTAATTATTTCAATTTTATTCCATAAATGTATTCTTAATTTCACAGATCATCATCAATTAAGAGTTATGAGGGCAATTTTATTAGACTTTAATATTATTATAGGTATATAATATAAACAAAAAAAACTCAAAAACTAGAATTGAAAAATCTAAAACTATGATTCTAGAAGCCATAAACTTGAACAAACTCAAATCATACTCACCCTTAACCATGCTAGGAGCCCACTGCACGAAGAAATTTTTTTCAGTCAAAAGTATGCGATGTTTCCGATACATACCTACCTTTTTCTTAACATATTTATTTACTTCATTTTTTGTGGCTGGTGTATTTAGAATTTAAAACAATTGGAATTTGATTGTGGAACGAGTTGGTCCATGAACTTGTTCATTGCGTTTTAATTTTTAATTGATGGTCTAGCTCCATTGGTTTCGGGTTCTGGGCCAAATCTGAATTTTTTTAACACATAAACAGCTGCCATTCATTGGCTCAAATCTGGTTCAAAATGGACATCCAGCCCGAACTACTAAATGGAAAAAATTGGATTAGAGTTGGGTTTAGCCGACACCCACTGCCACTGCCGCTAGTTGCCATTTCATTTGCCACTTCATCTTTGATCACTCTCCGTTCTCTTCTCCTCCATCATCTCTGTTAAGAACCGGCCAGAAATCTTGCCACAAACACGAAATAATCCAACAGTCTAAGAATTGGGAGGTCAAGAGAGAGAGGAGAAGCTCACCTTCAGTGATAAATTTCAAGACAAAAAGAAGAAGAAGAGAGACGAGAGAATTCAAGAATAGAGAAAATGTTTGTTGTTTCATCAACCAACCATTACATTTGGAACAATTCACCTTATATTGCAACAGAAATCAATTACATGGGAAGGTTGCTTGTGCGAACATGAGTGACGATGACGAGGGACGACGGTGAACTTTAATAGAGCACTGAGCGACAAACAAGAGCAGAGAAGAGCATTAAGAGCGACAACGAGGCAAGGAGGTCTTGATCGAGCAACGTCTCAATAAGGATGGGCCACAAAGGACAAGGTGAGGGAGGGCAGTGCGACACTAGGAAGCCAAGGCTGAGGGAGGGAGACCACGTCAAGGGAGGGCAAAGGAGGCCAGGGCTACGGCTGAGAAGAGGATGGCTGAGAGAAGGAAGGCTACTTGTGCGAACATGAGTAAGAACAGAACAAAAAGGGGTATATGTGTTAGGGTTAATGATAGTTTGTGGGTTAGGTTCGGATGAGGTATGCTTTTATAATTTCAGGTTGTTCAGGTCAATTTTGTTTGGACCTGAACTAACCTGATTTTTGTTCCTTTAGATCAAGGTGGTTTCAGGTTAGCCTGAAGCACATCTTTTTCACTCTCTAACCTGACTCTAACTAGACAAATAAAATTAGGTTTCAGGTCCTAGTTGCATTCTTTCACCCCTACTCAACAAGTGTGAAAGATGATGGTTTTATTTTGTTCGCTGCCAACAAAAGTGGATTTTGATAAGTTCATATTTTGTATCATGGCTTTTTTATACAATATCACTCATCCCATTAATTGTACATCAAATGACATCTACAATAGAAATAAAACTTTGAGGTATGGAAGACAATTGGCTCAATTTTAGACATTACAATGTGTCTTGAAGATATCATACCAGAAAAAAAACTTATATTATTAATTTAGGTAAACTCAATATTTTATGCCTATAATTCGGAAGAGAGACACTAGAATAACAAATCAGCAAATTAACTGGATATAATAACACATTGACTTGAACCAACACACAGTTGGACTAACACACTACAATTTAAGTATAACACTTGAACGAGAATTAAATAGAACAAAAATACAAAAATTAAAAAAAAAAAAAAGCAACACAAAACCCCTAATCCATTATTTGGATATAGTTCACCGTCACTACAAACTTTATGTCATCTTCTTCAGGCTTAGCTACACTACTATCAATGAACTAGCGAATCATAATTCACTGTCAAGCCAATCATAATGCTCAATGTCCATTACCAAACTCGTCATTAGCAGGATAATAGATTGGCTGGCCAGGCTTGGACTGAGGACCAAGCCCGATCAGATTCGCTACAGATTGAGGTAGGTTTGAGAGGCTAAGAAGTTGATAGGTGGAGCGGCTAAGGTTTTGTTTATAAATGTACAATTTTTATGTATAAATGATAAACGAAGACTTATAATTTCTAGATATATTTTTTAAAAAAGTTTTCAGCGAATAATAATATAAATAAATTTAAGTCAAGCTTAAGTTCAAAAACTAAAATGTATCAAGACAAATGAAGTATAATATAAAGGGTTGATTACAATTTGCCCCCCCCATGTTTATGTGATATTACACTTTTTATCCCTCATGTTTTAGAAATATACACTTTACCCATATTTTTTTTACATTGTGCGACAACAATTTCTGAAATTTTAATTTAAACTGTATAATAATCATCTCTCAGTAATTTTAGTCTGTATAATATTTTTTATAGTTAATAAATTTTTTAAATTATTAGCTTTTTCTCTTGTAAATGTAAAATAATTTTTTTAAGACGGTAAAGTGTAAGGAAGAGGAAAGTGTATATTTTTTAAATAAAAGAAACAAACTGTAATATTATCTAAACCTCGAGAAGTAAATTGTAATTAACCTTAATATAAAATGTCATGACGTGATTTGGTGACAATCTGTCGCTATATTTTTAAAGGATAAGGGTTCCTTGGAAACTCCTATGTTTGTGCATGGTTTTGGTGTGCTAGTCATCTCAAAATTAAAGGAGTGATCAGATGTATATAGTTAGTGATTATTACGCGCATAACGTTTTTTTCGTCCCAAGGTATATGCATTGTTACACCTCATCCCCCAAGCTACAAATACAATGTTGGAATTTACGCTTAATTTGCCGGCTTAGCCCTTTCTAAAAAGACCCCTAAGCCCATAGTGTGCACCAATTCCAGTCGCCTGCCAAGAATGCCTCAATTTGGGTGGTCATACTCATGCCCCCAAATAATTCAGAACTCAATCTATGGGTTGGTGATATTAAATTCTGACCTTTTGAATCGTGGCGGAGGCAATACGCCCCCAGCCTCTCAACATTTTTGTAAATTATATGTATTATATATATATATACGTAAAAATAAAGGTAAAAAAATTATATTATATCTGTTATAACCCCTCTTATTTTTTTAATTATAAAATAAAATAATAATTTTAAGAGGTATATATGTAAAATGGTAATAATTTTCTCTATCTCACTAAAATTATACATAAATGCATGTGGTTGATTTGTGAGAGAAATATAGGAAAAGTACAACATCAAACAATCAATTTTACTCTCTTACTAAAAATTAATTAATTATATTTTAAAAAGTTAGAGATGTAAAAGTACAACCTTTCCACTTCTTTTATAAAATTTTGCATTAACCAATGTGTGTCTCATGATAAATTGAGGAAGTCAATTAGTAAACAAATGGCGGAGTTTTTTTTTTTATTGTTGCTTTGGATCCTAGAGATTTCTATAAGTCTTTTAATATTGAGAACATATATAGATTAGTTGACAAGTTTTATTCTTCAGATTTCACTAAATAATAAAAGATTTATTTGAAGTATCAGTTACAGTATTATAAGCATGATGTGTCCCATTATTCCCAGTTGAAAAATGTATCTACAATTTTTGAATTGTGTAAAGGACTAAAGAAAACATGAAAGTAAAAAATTTATCTCTTAGTGGACAAATTGATTCGTCTTATATTGACTCTTCCTGTTTGACTGCAACAACGGAACAAGCCTTTTCAGCAATAAAAATTGTGAAAACAAGACTTGGTAGTAGCATGAGTGATGATTTTCTCAAGAATCATTTGATTATTTATATTAAAAGAGAGATTGTTGAAACCTTTTCAATAGAAAAAATAATAAATGATTTTTATGCATTGAAAGAAATATGTGCCCACATCAAGATGCACAAGGTATTATATATCTTTTTATTTACTATGTGATATTAATCAAACATGTGTATATGTATAATAACATAACTAATTTTTCATTGGCTGAGAAGCTAGAGATTTGATATAGATTTGAAACTTATGATCATCGATTAATTCATTATATGGATAAAAACTGAGATTTAATAACTTTTATTTATTATTTTGAAAGTATATAACCTATAAACATAAGATTTTAATAGATTTTAAGTCATTTTTAGTTTTTTTTTTTATATTGTAGAAATATTTATACTTCTTAGTTCCTAACATTTTTTAAATAAAGCCCAGCCCTGACTTAAAATTATGGTTTTGTCCCTGCTTTTTATGACAACGAGAACTTTGCGTGCGTGTGAATAAACCTCAAGAAAAGAAAAAAAAAAATGGCGAAGGGGGCCGAAAACAGCGATTGGCTAAAGCCTCATGCACTGCTGCCAGAGGCTACGAGGGAGAACATAAACAAAAAGAGGTACAAAAAGTAGTAGCCGCCTTTTGTATGTTAGTTTTTGCTTTATGGAAACCGGGTCAAAAATTATCACTACATCTCTTCACTTTGACGGGATCGATCGCTTCATCGAGTCTCAGTAAACAAATTAACTTTTGTTTTGTGCCCCGATGTTAAAGCTAGAGATTTCTTTTTTCTTTTTTGTCTCATATTTTTTTTCTTTTTTAAGTAGGATTTTGTGTCATACAATGGACATTAAGTATTTTTTCCAGGATTATATTTAGTAAATCATACAATGGTTTTAATCGTGGTTTTAGTTACATAGGTAACGTAAGCGCATCCGTTCGGCTGATCAAGGGTGCGTATAATATAAGGTCTTTTAGACAAGACAACGGAAAGGATAAATTTTGGAAAAATACGTATAAAGATGTAAAGGCTTCCTAAAAAAAATAAGAAGTGATAAATATAAAGTAGCAACCAGAATCTTAATTCAGTGGTTTGGATTTATAGTTGTTTATGGTTGTTTTTAGGAGAACTAAGATTTTAACACCCTTTGCCCCTTCCTGTGACTCACCAAAAAAAGTATTATGTAATCGGTAGAGTAATTTCAATGACACAAGAATCTCTATTTCATTTATTACACTTAATTTTAATTTCACTATTCACATGTCCTTTATCCCTACCTCTAACCTCTCATATTTAAAGGTCTCAATTGGAATTTGATTAATCCACATCGAGCCAAAAGTAGATTCATTTTAGGGCACAAAACTCTCCAGGCATGTATGTACAATTCGATTACTTAGCATTTTGTTTGGAGATCCTTGTCCACAAAGTTCTTCGTCAAATGTGGTAAGGAATAAAGGTTGCAAATAAAAGCGAATCCCAACTGGGAGAGAGCGAGGGGGAGGATGGGGTGCCCAGTTCATCGCTTGAATTGAATAGGACAAAAACGAAAAGGATGTTGATTTGCAAGTGTTACAATAACATTATCCTGATCATCAACTTTTCCAGAAATCCTGTTATGGATAAAAAGAGGGGAAGCAATAAATCTGTCGACAAATTTAACAAGACACGAGAAATTATTCTCAGCCTCATCATTTCTGACACTGTTTGCTAAACGTCCTAGGTTGGTCTTCGGTCGTTATTTGACTAGTTCTACCCAATCAAAGTTGTTTATTGTGATAATGTTTATGCTAGCTTGGAGTGTTCATGAATCCATCATTTATGATCACAAGTTTCGGTTTTTGTGAATGGAGAAACAAGCTTTTGAAGATGCTCACAAATTTGGGTTTTTGTTAATGGATAAACAATTTTTTTTTCTTTGAAGAACTTCTCTTCCTGCATGATTCAATGGCATTTTGGAGTCATTTGCAAATAATTAAATTGGGTTATGATGTCCTTTTATTTTTTTATTTTTTTTGGGTTTCATCAATATTTTGTTATTAGATGGTTTTTTAATTTAATCATGTGTTGGTATATTAGTCCAATAAAATATTAATTTATTAGTTTATTAGTTTAGTTTTTTGTTTATTTTCTTGATGTATCTATACTAGTGGGCTTGCTTGGTTGCTGGGATGATAGCGTTTAGCAAGATGAGATGACTTTTATTCCATCATGACACACATGTTGGTGCTATCAACGATGGGAAAATATGTTAGAAAAAGGAGATGTTTTGTACGTGCAAGTGTCACTGTCATGAAGAAAATTTTGCCTCCAGTGTACTGCTAATGAGTTAATGCCAATTTATTATAGGAATTACAAAACCGTGTGAACACTTTAACAACAAAATTCAAGTATTCCCCAAGAATTTGTTAAAAATCCTTGACTGATGTCTAAAATTAATAATATTACAAACACCTTTTTCAAAGAACACATATATGCGTTTTAACGAAAAGAGGCATCATTCAGAGATAATTATTAATATTATTTAATTTAAAAAATAAATCTGAAAATAAATAAAAGTCAATTTATTTTAACTTAAATAAACCAATTTATTTTTACTTTTACATCTTTTTTGCCTTAAATCAATTTGAAGTAAATTTTCATAATGTTTGTTAAAATTTTCTAAATTTTTTTTAATGCCTTAAACTACAAAAATTTATCAAAATTTAGTAAAATTACAAAAATTTTATTTTCAATAGATTATTGTAGCTACATAATATCAGCTTTTAATTAAAATTAGTTCCAAGTGAAAAATACTTAAGAATAAAAATAAGTTATTTTAAAATCAATTTACTTAAATTAAAACGAAGGGATATTATTTTGAACTTAAAGTGCCAATCTTTGACCATTAAGTACGTCTTTTATTTATGAAAAAAATAATGAATAAACTACTAATATCTTGGGACACGCTCAAATAGGTCATTAATGTTTTTTTCTGGCTAAATAAGCCACTGGTGTTATTCAAAATAGCCGAATAAACCGCTAATATTATTCAAATGGCCTAATTCACCCACTCAATTTTTGAAATATTGCAAAACTCCCCATTATATTTTTAAAATTAACAAAATAGATCTACTTGGTTTAAAACACTCCAAATAAGCTGCATTTCCAATTACACAATTCTATAACCACCTTCCGAGTTACATTCTTTGGGGGCATAGTTCTTTTGTCGCTGCTTCCAGCCCTCTCAAAGTGTACGATCTCCCAATATAAGATACCTCTGACTCTACACTACCACCCTCGAATAATATCTCACTCATATTAGTGCTCAACACCCCTCTGCTTTCCTTACCTATATTACACTTAGATTTTGTTAGACTTAATGGTAAAAATTATGAGAGTGGCGGATTTGAGTCAACTTAAAAATATTAATAGTTTATTTGACAAAAAAAAACATTAATAGGTGATCGGGCCAACACAAAATTATTGTTATTTATTCATAATTTTTGTCTTTATTTATTGATAAAATTTTATTTCCCTCTAAAGTTTCAACTAATCAAACTTGAATTCAATTTATCACATGTGCGCTTTTAAACACTAATTTCCCTCTTTCCTTATAATGTGGGATATAAGATCACAGAACTTCCTTCA
Source organism: Aquilaria yunnanensis (assembly GCA_039654915.1). Taxonomy (NCBI): domain Eukaryota; kingdom Viridiplantae; phylum Streptophyta; class Magnoliopsida; order Malvales; family Thymelaeaceae; genus Aquilaria; species Aquilaria yunnanensis. The sequence goes on along the minus strand of CM077593.1, from coordinate 9,336,754 downwards.
CAACACTAGCTATCCAACATGATAGTCATTCCACCTACTAGTCTTATATCTTATCTTTGAGATAAAATACTGGCATAATTACCCAGATAACCTATGTATTATAGTGACTCAGCCAATTGCTCTCTCGGACTTTTTGTGAGTATGAATTGAGTCCTAAACTTTGATGGCTGGAACATTTTGCCCACCTAACTTACTTTTCATCCATTTAAAAATGGAAAAAACATATAATTGCTGCCTAAGTTTTTTAATTTTTATATTTTGCATCCTAATGTTTTATCTCCTCCATTCATGCCACTTTCTTTGAACCAAGCCTTGACCTTCTTCAATACTGCCGCCTCCACCACCATCGATACAACCTTCATTCTCGAATTATTCACCTCCATTTTTTTTATAGAAAGTATATTATATAAGTTGTAATTAATTTTAAAATCCAAACTTTTGACACTACTAAAAAAAAAATGTTTTCCAACGGCCTCATGTTGGAAATCCTTGAGTTTTCAACACGAAGCCGTTGGAAAACCATGCTATGGAAAATTTTTTTTCTAACAGCCTAGCAGTTAGTTGTTAGAAATTCCAATGACCAACCATTAGAAATTAAGCCGTTAGAAATTTTCAATGGCTATTTTGTAATCCAACATAAATTTTTTTCCCAACAGCTGATTATTTTTTTCCAACAGCTTAAATTGTTTGAAAATGCAACAGTTGGATTTCCAACAGATGGACCGTTAGAAAATTGTGTCTGGCTTCATGTGTGCTTTTCCAACGGCCTCCAACAGCTTTGGCCGTTGGAAACATTGCTTCAGTTTATTTTAGCCCAAAAATATTATAGTTCAATTGAATCTGGCATCCAAAATGCAGATAATCCACATAAGTATAGCCTATTATATTAGACACAGTTAAATATTGATCTAAATAAACATAAATGTAGTCATAGATCCCTATAAAAACATACATAATTCAAAATACAATCATACCATCATCCTAATAACTGTCTTGTTCGTGATAAACACACATAGTAGTGTAATATATCTCATCCAGTAAATACTCAGACAGACCACATCTAATCATCATCCGATCCCGAGGCATCCATATATTCTCTAGCAGTCACGGGTAGAGGAATGCCAAATGATTGACATATATACTCCATCTCAGCTCGCTGCCTCCTCCTAAGATGCTCCAGCTTTCGCTTATAATATGTTGCTTATTGCGCAATATGCCTTGCTACCACCCACTGTACCTGTTTAGTGAACTTTGGCGTCTAAATGACATCAATGTGTTCTGCAGGAGTATTCCCTAGTCATCGTCATCCAACCACAACATGCTACTCTAATCCAAGGCCAAATACATGCCCTTTCTTCCAGCCACCAACAACTGCACTTATAATCGCAACCTCATCAATGTCGTGTGAGTCTCCTTCTTCATCCATGTTCTGCGTTTGTTCCTTGATCTTAGCAGTTACCTTTGCCTACACAAGTAAAGGCAAAGATAGGTTATTAGTGACACTCTCTTATATGCTATTTAAAAAACTCATATATAACTAGCCTGATAATTACCGCTACTTGTTCAGTCTGCTTGTTAACGTATTCCCTGCTTTTTTTCTTATGAGTTTCTTGCATGACCTTGAACAGGCTAGGGTCCCTCTTTTCCAGATCTTTTTCTTACTACATTGGTTGTTAGTCAGATGAATTTGAGTACAACAAAAATAACTTAAATTATATGTAAAAGAAGTTGATAATTTTACCATTTACTCTCAGTGTGCAGTAATTGAAAGAGAGCCTCCTGCATAAGTAGCACTGAATCCATCGGTTGAGGAAGAGTCCTGCGATGATAATGCCCGAAGTGGCTTACCCTTTGCTGATCACTCCTGAAACTCCGGTGAAGCCCACCATTCTTCCATTTGTGCATACTGTGTGCCAGTCATAAAAGGTATTCTTGCTCGTCGTTTCACATGATCCTTTTCATGGTGGATGTCTATATCTTCGATCTATAGTGAATAGCCGCCACCATTTGCCAAATGTGATACACCTCATTATGGTGAGCTGAATCCCACTCACACAATCCCTGCACATAAATAAAATTGAATGAGTCTAACATTAGCCAACATGTCTAAAAACATTGAAATTGTAAAAAAAAACTCATTACCTTAAAAATGCGCCACTACACCTGAATATCCGTTGGGCTAGCACTTGTCCAGTCATGATACAGCTTGAAGTATGTGGTAAAGCATTAAGTCACCAATTGTGTTGCTCTTGATGGAAGGAAGCTGCATGAAGTGCATGTTCTAACACAATATATATAATTTTTTTGGTACTAAACATACTGCAACTAACATATACTATTATTATTATTATTATTATTATATACATATCTTCTATTAAAAATCAAACTTAATCAAACAAAAATTTATTTAAATCTAACAATATAGTCATTTTCTATTACTTCCCTAAATTAAAAAATAAATCCATAAATTGCATATACCAATGGGCAACATATTATTTTTAATTTCATGCATAAATATTACACCTAATTAAACAATGTTAGTTAAAACTAACAATATACTAATTTCCAATTAAATCCTTAAATCAAAAAAATTGAAATAGCTTCCACAAAAATTACATATATTAATGGGTAACATATGAACTTTAATTTCATACATAAATATCCCACCTAATACAACAAACTTAATTAACACTGAAAGTATACTAATATTCTATTAAATCCCAAAATTAAAAACAAAACCACATATTGCATATATTATATAAATGTGTCACCTATCAACTATAATTTCACTCATAAATATACTACCCAATTAAACAAATTTAATTAAAACTAATAATATACTACTTTTATATTAAACCAAAAATTAAAAAAAATTGGCATAAATTCGAAATATCAATGGGTAACCAAAATACTTCACTTCCAACCATCAACAACTACAAATCACCTACATTTCACATATTTATAACCAAATTAACTAAGAAACTTCCGTATTTATTGCATTTTTTGTGAAAAAAAATGAAAATGAATGAGAAAATAAATACTTGAACATCTTACCTCAAATCCGAAAATGAACCTTCAAAATGAGTTGGAATGGCTTTGAATTTGGCAACACAAGTAAAGTATTGCACCCATTATACCTAAATCTTCAAAAAACTAAAAAAATAAAAAATCTGAAAAGAAAAACAAAAAAACATAAAAATAACAAAAACTCACAAGATATACAAGTTTGACCTAAAGATTAGCCAATCACTCGACGTTGAACAAATTGGATTTGGCATCCTTCAACCTTTATGTGCAATGTGTGCGTGTGGGAAAGAGAGAGAGATGAAGAACGAGTGAAAGATGAAGCAGAGAAAAAATGGCCAAAACTAGAGATGGGGGGTGACTTAAATTTTTGGTTTCGGCCATTGCAAAAATTCAACCAAAACACACTGTTTAAATTAAAAATTTTCCAACAACTCTGACTCTAACTAATTGCCACATTCGTCACAACCTGGATTTTGGGACCGGGTTTGGACTTCCTCGACGCGTTGTTTCTCGGTGGTTGTGTCTCTTCCAAATCTTCGTACAGATTTTAAATAGGTTTTGAAAAAAAAAATTAGAATAATTTTCAAATTTTATATATAAATGATTGAAATACAAAATTTAGATTACTATCTTTAATTGCAATCAGATGCAGTTTTATTACATAACTGATAGAAAATGTCCAAGTTACTGAGTCAAGTGGGTAAAATATCCCGATTATTAAAGTTTAATGCTCAATTTATACAAAAAAATATACAAGAGAGCAATTAACCGAGTTACTATAGTATATGGGTCATCTAGGTATTCAGGCCTAAAATAATCTCACTAGAACCAAATGATAACATTTCAGGGATGGTATGAGGTGCAAATGCTGGAACATGAAATATTATATAAATAAATAAATAATATTATATTATATATAATATGAGTATATTATTAAAAACATGCGCATATCTGTGTTTGTACGAATTATATACATTACCTCTATATTATGTTTATCGATATGTCTGCATATATGTATGTATTATAGTATATGAAATTATATTAATGATTATATCAAAGATTTTAAAACTTCATATTATATATATATGTATCCTGTATCCATCTAAATGTTGGATGGGATATGGCGACATCACAGCCCATCTCATTATCCATTATCCATCAGGACACACACCTCATCTCATCTCTGTTAATCTCAGCAACCAAGTAGGATATAAATACATATGCCTTGAATATTCATTTTACAATATCATAGATATTAAAAAATATGTAAGACCTACAATTAAGTCAAACGTTCCCATTCCTTAGTGATATATTTCTATAATAGATACAGTATGTCCTACAAATAATGAAAATGACCTTTCATAAATGAAAGAAACAATGATCACTATTTATTTCTTCTATAAAAATATTAAAAGATACGTCATTCTAAAATTACGTCAAAAAGTCAACGACTGAGCTACGAGATGGAGTATAAGCCACAGGAAAAGTTTCTTTGATATTAACATTGAGAATGGGAAAAAAATAAATGCTCATAATCACTGTCGACCATAAGTCATTTTCTCTTGAAACCTCGCATATTGTCCTCAAACAGGAAAGTCCCCCTCATGCCAAAGCCTTGACACAACTTGTTTAGTTATAAGTCATACCAACACCTAAAAATACTAATTAAAATTAAACCACATTTAATTAGGAAACAAAATCAGACTGTAATTAATACTCCAAATAGTTGTTCACCAAACAAAATCAATGCACCATGAGAAATCAGAAACCACATTAAAAACGCACACGTCAGCTACCAATTCTCATCATAAGCTTTTGGCTAAATGCCACCTCAAATCCTCAGACTTTTTTTGTATGTGAACTAACAACCCAACAAAGATGAAAAAGCAAGGGCATCAAAATTAAAATTCTACTGAGAATCAGTTTTTTTTCCCTACCATGAATTGTAATCATAGGATCGGATCAAAATAATAAGATTATACAAAATTATTAAAAAATATTTTTATTTCTTAAATTTTAAAATGAAACCAATTTTTTTTAGAAGTGGTAATATATATGGTATAACAAAATAACAATAATCAATACTTTTCTCAGTAAACTCATAACATAAAAAAAAATTAAAAAGTATAAATAAAAATATAATCTAACACTGTGAAAATAAAAAAAAAATAAAGAAATATAAAATTTACAAATTTTCACAAAGACGTGTGTGAAGAAAAAGTGCCTAAAAGTTTTAGCTCGGTTTTAATTTTTGAGCAATTTCAAATTTCGTGAAATGAAGAGTATTACTCATAACGATCATATACCTCCATCAATTAATAAAGAGTGTTTTTCCTAGTGCAACGCTTCTAAACATGTACAATAACGATAATCAGACGGACATGTGTTGTGGGATAAAACACAGGGGCGGAAATAAAAGGGCTAGCAGGGTTCGGACCTTCTAAAATTGTAAAATATATGTAACTTTTTTAAAAATTTAAATATAAATACATTTTAGGCTCTTCTTAAAATTGATCAAATTCTCTTTCAAGAACTTTAGTTTAGAAAAATACTTGTTTTGACGTCTCCTTTATAAAAAAAAAAAAAATTGGATCCACCCCTGATAAAAGAATTCATCATACGGCAAGTCCAGCCGAAGCACAAATAAAAGGAGAAATTGGGTATGATATCGTATAGCAGGTATATTTGTCTATTTTAGATGTAACTATCTCTCGCTGTGCAAATTGGTTATGATAGGATATGGGCCTTTGAATTTAAGATTCCTTGAAAATTTTAGTAGTAGACAAATAATTGAGCCAACTTGTTGCGCTTAAAGACGTGGCTCTATCTGTATGCGAGGAAATTTGTGTATAATATTGAACGAAGTCCAAAATTTTGATGGACATATATACATGTGCAAAAAAATATGATTGCTAAGCAAATTTCATATATAAAAATTGATGGGTCACACTTGCGTGCGCCAGACAAACCAAAACTTAGAGCACTTCTGTAACTTTCAAACAAGTTTCTGTATTTGGTGGAGTGTTTAGCACGTTAGGGGTGGAAACGCTAAACACTTTATACCTCTTTTGTCATTTTCCCTTTTTTCCCCAGTTTTTTTTTTTTGTTTTTTCCCAATTTTTTATTTTCATTTTTGTTGTTTCCATTTTTCTTTTACCACTTTTTTCAATTATTTATTTATTTATTTCTGATATTTTATTTTATTTTTTTCATCTTATTTTGATTTTTTTCTCTTTAACTTTATCTGTTTTTTTTTCCCATTTTTTTTCTTTAAAATTTGTCAACATTTTCCCCAGATTTTTTTTTCATTTTTTGTAGTATTCTTTTTTTTTTTTTTTCCAAATTGTCTACCTTTTTCATAATTTTTTTTTTTATCTTTCTTTGTTGCTTTAGTTTTTTTGTGGCTTCTAAAAGAATAGATTCATAACATAAAAAAATTTGCAACATTTTTATATTTATTTTTAATTTTTTATTATTTTTCCTATTGTTTCTTGGGTTGTCTTTCCAATTTTTTTTTTTTTTCCTTTTCTCACTCTTTTTGTTCGCATGAGGATTTCTTCTAAAAAGAAGATATTCAGTCTTAAAGGATGAACACTATGAAAGAAACTAAAATAAACAATGAATGAAGGAATAGGCTTAAACGACCAAGAAACAAAACTAAAAAGAACATATTCATTTATTCATATATGTTTGTTCAATTAATCATTTTTATTTATTAATTTACAAATAAAATGTAGAATAACGGATAAACGAGTCAAATGAACATCACAAGATTAAACAAAATTAAGTTCAATTTCATTGTTTTCGTTAGTTGTAGTTCCATATAAAGTCATTTATTATTCTATTTTTACTATAAGCTCATTTATGTGATATATTTTATATTATTCTTTTTCTGGGCATTTTACATTAATTTATATTCATAAAATAGAAAAAAAATCAAATGAATATTTTTAAAAAATTTAGAATATAGAAAAAAAGAAGAACAAATCTGGTAAAAGAATATATAAGAAGTCATAAAAGAATAGACAACATTTATAAAATAAAAAACATGGTAAAAGAATAACTAATAATTGATAAAAGAACTAACAATATTTATAGAAGAACAAATCCTATAAAAGAATAAATAGAGATTGATAAAACAAAGAGATGAAAGCCATGCAAGATTTTGTCATGCATTTGATGTATATACACCAAGTTAACTTCTGTTATCTTTTTATTAAATCAAGTTAGAGAAGAAAATGGAAATTGAAGTTAGATAGAGATAATGTACCCATTTTTTTAGATAATTAATATTAACTTCCTTTTTTTTTATATAAATATAGTAATTATAAAAAAATGTTTTCAGAATAATAAACATGGTAGTTATTAACAAAGATATTATTTGTTTTTTTTTTGTTGCTACAAACAATCATATTTGGGTAATTTCATATATTAGGATCTTAGTTTTGTACAATATATAATCAATTCTGTATATTAAAAATTCATAGCTCTGTTTTATTTCACCTATTATAAAGAAAAAATAAATACAACTAGGATAGATAGAGGGATGGAATTAGTGGGAGGAGTAAGTAAATTTTGGGGGACGGGGTGGAGCCAACAACTTGAATGGAGGAGGGGTGGATTTGACATTTATGTGTTGTTTTGTTTCTTTCTCCATGGTTGTGGCAAGGAGAGAGCAAGTATCGTCCTCTCCATTTGTCATCGAATCTAGATACATCCTTCTCCACTGCATTCCTAGTATTGTCCCCTCCATTTTTCCTCTCATTGCTAGAGATGAAAATTTCCAACGGATAATGTCATTTTTTATGGACAATCACTAAAACATGTTTGTTGGCTTCAAATATGTTAGAAAGAAGTTTCCAACAGCAACCATTGGATTTCCTGACGGATAGAGGCTACCATTCGAAATCCATGGATGGTGGTCATTTTTTTTTCAAAAAAAAATTCTTTTTTTTTTTACGTGGTGCACATGGTGGTCCCTTAAATGGCCAAACTTGAACCCATGTCCTTAGCTTGCAATGTGCTATAAGTTTTTGGACTGGAACCATCATCTTGCAGGTTTGGTTTCTTCATAGCATTAATTACATACATAGTCTCCATCTCCAAAAGATGTTTAGTTTGGTCCCAATGTATATAAGGGTTATATTTAAACCACCCTTAGGCACAAAATTGGTGAGAAAGATAGGAAGAAAAAGTAAAATAAGAAAAAAGAAGTACAAGATGGTGAGAAGAGGAGGGGGAAGAAGAGGAAAAAAGAGAAAAAAAAAAGGTAATAGTAAGGAAGAAATAAGAAGAAGAAAAAGAAGAGGGTAATGATAAGGCTGAGATGAAGGGAAAAAGAAGAGCAAGAAAGAGGAGGAGAGAATTTTGTGAGAAATAGGAGGAAAATGGGAGAGAAAAAAAATGATGTTTTGATGGAAGATGATGGTTTTATAATAGAGGAAGATGGAAAATTTCAATTCAAAATCAAAAGTTGAAATTTTAAGGGAGAATTTGGAGGGAAATTTTTCAAAAATCAAAATTTCATTTTGGTGGTTAATTTTGAGCACTTTTTTTTATTGGGTTGGAATGTTGTTGAAAAGTTTTCCGTTAACTAGCTGTTGGAGATTTCCGATGGATAATAGTAAAAAAACATCCGTTGAAAAAATTAAATTCAAAAAATTTATTTTGTAGACAAGTTTAGGTTAGAAGAAGTTCACCAGATTTTCAAGGGTTGGCCATCAAAAAATGTCACCTAGATGATTTTTCACTGTTCGTTGTTAAAATTTTTTAACAGTTGTCCATTAAGAATTGCGGAAGTTTTAGTAGTGTTCTTGCTCCTCCCTTTCTCAAGAAAAAAAAGAAGAAAACAACTAGAATGAAATTTTGTGAATTCTGCAAAGATTTTTACGCTAGTTGGAAAATAATTAAATTTATTATGATAATCACCATAATTATCTCAATCTTCTTGATTTGGTTACCAATTAAATTCAAAATTTAGTGAAAATTATAACAAAAATTATTGACTTTCTAACTAATCCAACTTTCCTTAAAAAACTTAAACTTGACGGATCTAAACGGTTTGTTAATTTGGTGCATGTACATTAGGTGCACCTAAAAAATTTCAAAAGATTTACTCAAAATTGATTATCAGTTTGGGATTTGTAGCGACTCTTGGAGTTTGCTAAGAAAAACAAGTTCTCCACAAAGCTATTATAACAAATTTGGTTTTTCCTAATTACTGGTACTATTGTTCGCCTGACGATCAATATGAGTCACATTGATGCACAAGGATGATAAATGTTTTAATAGAGTTAGATTTAAGTCGGGTTATTCAAAATTTGAGTTTAATCACTTTGGTTATTATACTTCTAACTTCAAGTTAAGTTTTTTTTGTTTCCTGAAAGGCTAACAAAAAGGTAATTATATTAATACAAAAATATAAAACATCTAATAGCCAGAAACTAGATTCAGTAAAAACATATTAGCAATAGTTGGGAAATTTTTTTTTCAATCACTTATCAGGCGTAGTGGAACAACAAACACGATCAAATAAACACACATAAATCTAACATAGTTCGGCTCTTAACTAGCATACATTCATGGATGAAAGAAATTTACTCGAATAAAATATAGATATTATAATAGAAGTATGATTTTAGTACTTACGCTGACATATGGATACTCACGCTGACTTATGGATTCCCTACATATTACTGACAACCTTAATATCTTACTTTCACATAATTACAAGATATGAAAATCACAAAAAACTTTTTGTCTGAGCCCTATCTAACCTCTAGATCTCTCTTCCCTTTTGAAACTCTTACATTTTGCCTAGTCACCACATTGATTTATCTCTCATATTCAAAACTCCATTATAACATACCTTTTTATAGGCTACACACAAAGAGTACTCTATCCTAGATATATGTCCAGTAAAATATATGGACAACATATTTCATTTTCCTAAAATGTCCTCCAACCCATACGCTACCATAGCTAAGCAACCCAACCCTTACGCTTTTAAAGCTTATCCCATTTATATATGCAACGAGGCCGAACTTCCTATAAATGATGGCCCATGTCACGAGACTGTTATACATATAGGGAACTCAGACTTCCTATAAATTACAAGTCATGCCATTGAACCGATATATTTATAGAGTTTTATGTAAAGGGCGTGAGGCAAAACACAAGCACTCCATGTGTTTATAATCAAATTACGTCATCTTCATTCAGGTTGTGTGCACACAACACACACCCTGAATGAAGATGGCGTCAGCACACAATGGGACAATGTCATTTGATCGGGTGAGAGCCAAGCAGCCATAGGCGGGATGCTGTTTTATTTTTTCCTTTCACCTCGGGTTGTTCAAGTGTTGTTCTGGGAATGATAGTTGACGCAATAGGGAATGTGATACAGGTGTATGTGGCATTCAATAGTGTTGCAAGTGGGGTTTTTTTTTTTTTTTATCATTGCCTAATAGAAACCATGGCAGTATTCTATAGTTGGGATGAGTGTTTGTTGAATGAGAATAAAAAGTGTAGCTGAGTCGATTTTGGAATGGTTATTCCTCCACATAGCTTCGTTTGATTGTTTGCATGCCTGATTTTTTTTTTAATAGTAGGTTGATGATGATATCCCGATAAAACTAGATGCTGAATGTTTTTGGTTTTCTTGTTTGATGAAGCAAAACAAGCAGCGGAAAAGGCTATTTCATTTGCCTTATATAATTGGCCGCTTCAAACATTATGGGGGCAGTCTGGCAATGAGACAAAAAAAAAACTTTGCTTGCTTCGTGTATAGCTGCAGGTTTATTTGTTAGCTATTGCACCTGTATTATTTTATCGATATATATACGTAAATAAGTGTAAGCAGAAAAAAAAATGTTTATCCCGTTTGTTTGTTGCTCTCTTACTTCCGCCTGTACTTGTTATTTTTCTCATTCTCGGCTCTCTTAGCCTTCACTGGATTTTGAATAATTAACGGTCATTCGAAATTGTTGTTGACATTTCATCCTTGGCTGCCAAACTTATTATCGTCGTGCACTGGTAACGGCTAGAGCTCGAAATGCTCTATTTTTTTTTTTGCATCGTTTCCATGAGTTGTTGTTTTGATTTCCATGACACAGTGGGTCAACACCATAAAAAATTATCCAAATCTTCTCTTCTTTACAGTTAAGTCCTCCATGTCATGTACATGCCAAATGAGGCACTAGAAGTATCTAATTCTTTTATGCATATTCTTGATGTGGTGAGTTGCCTTTTCTTAAAATTGCTATAATGGGCACGAGTCAACTAAAATTACAATTATTATTATTATTATTATTATTATTATTATTATTATTATTATGCCTCCAATACATTAGAAATTATGATGAAACATTATGTATGTTTATGTACTATACTATTTTATTTATGTTTTATGTGTGTTTATGCACTATCATCATGTTTCTCAATTCATTTCACTTGACAGAAATTTCGGCAATTCTCCAACAAAATGATCAAGCAAGAAGCATAGTAGCAAAGAAATTAGACTTCAGCATCTTTGCAGTTTAAAAAACTCTATCGAATTTCAAACTTTTTTAATTTTTTCCTATGTATTGTATTCAAGACTTTGTGCTGTAAATGCTTCCATACTGTATGGTTATTTTTCAGGCTATAATAAAATAGAACACTTGATTTTATGTTACCACACAGACACAGACACAGACACAGACACACACACACACACACACACAGACTCACACACATACACACATATACAATAAAGCTTAAATTCCTATAAATTATGATCTATGCCATTGATATTCAAATAAAATAAAATAAAAACCACCATGCCTCATTGACATTCATTGAAGATGGGGGGAAAGACAAGAGTGCAGGTCGAATGTAACCCGTAACTATCTATTGAAGGATATTTTCTCATTTAATTTTATACTATATTTTCATTGACATATTACCCACTTTTCAATCCACTTTTTATTAATATATCTCATATTGTCCACATATATTAGTTAAACAACTTCACTTTAATTTTTATTGACATGATCATTCATTTCCATATCCTGTTTTTATTTTCATTTCAACTCTAATACATCATTCACATCAAAATTTTGATTACATAGGAATTTTTTTTATAACATATATTGCTTTTTTTACATTAGCCTAATAAATAATTATGAATTATAGAACAGGTTATTGAGTTTATTATATCTATTTTTGTCATTGGCAAATTTGAATTTGACATTGACACATTACACACTTTTCATATTAACATGGTAAACAACTCTAAATGATAAAATAAGTTATGGAGTTTCATATAGAAATTTTTTTTATTGATAAATTGTGACTTTTCCAAAGACATATCTTATACTCTTCATAATAACCTGGTAAATAGCTCAGAATGATAAAATATGTTATTCAGTTTCATGTAGTTTTTTGTTTTCATTGATAGATTATGAATGTTTCCTTAACATATCTTTTAGTTTTCCCATTAGTCTGCTAAATAGCTATGAATGATAGAAAATGTTATTCAGCTCTCAAATTGCATCTCCACCAATCTTTTTTTTTTTTTGCATGATTTCACCTTTATCAACTTATGTCATATTATTCAATTTTTAATAAAATTTATATTGGTGGGAAAAAGGAATATTTTACATATGACTCATTTTTTTCCTTCAATTCTCATGATCGAGGGTGTGATTGGGTTTGGCGGCGGTTAAAGGCAATGCAGAACTATGAAGAAGGGGAGGGAAGCCGATGACAATCCTCTAGGTTAGTAAGATATACGATCAGATGAAAGAGACAATAGGTTCAATTCCACTCATTTGAATTGATATTCAATGAGAGAATCAAAGAGTGATTACAGTACAGGGTTGGTGTCGATAGTGGGTAGACAATGAACAACGGTGAGTAGCGGATGAAATAACAAGAAGCTGAATAGACACGCTAGGGATAAAAAAGTTGGAGGGGTAATTTTGAAAATGAATATCCTGTCCACCATGGATATATGTCAATGGTAGAAATAGTCACACATAAACCCAAACCATATTAAAATAGAAAAATCAAATCCTAAACAAATAGAAAAGTTGACAGTAAATCCTAAACAAACTAAAATTTTTAAGCTTCTTGGATTTGAGCCAACAAACCCAACAATTTTCATCTTGGTTCAAATCCTTTCAAACATGATCATATATGACACCAACCACAAAGAAACGACCATGAATATGAACAATAAACACCACAAAGACACGAACACAACAACAAATGAAAATGGCTACAAACATCACGAGCATTAACATACACAAACACATGCTTCACTATACCAAGAATGCACCACATGGTCCACCATGCCAGGACCAAACCATAAGCTTCATCATGCCATGAGTAAACCGTAAGTTCTGATACCACTTGTTGAGAAAAAATTCTCTAATTACCCATCACGTGTAGCGGAACAATAAACACGGTCAAACAAATACACACAAATATAATATGGTTCAAATCTTAACTAACATATATATCCAAGGATGAAAGAAATCTATTTTAACAAAATATAGAGATTATAGTAGAAGTATGCCCTTAGTGCTCACATTGGCCTATGAATCCCCTAGGCACAACTAACAATCCCAATATCTTGTCTCCACACAATTACAAGATATGAGAATCACAAAAGACTTCTCGTTTGAGCCCTCTCCAACCTCCGGATCTCTCATCCTTTCTGAAACTCTCACATCTTGCCTCTTCATCATGTTAGTTTATCTCTCATACTAAAAAATCCACCATAATATGTCTTTTTATAGGTCACACATAAACCAAAACCATATCAAAATAGAAAAACTAAATCATAAACAAATAGAAAAACTAACATTAAATTATAAACAAACTAAAATTCTTAAGCTTCTTGGATTTGAATCAACAAACCTAACAGGAACAATACCCAACCAAATTTTACCCCACCTTCCCTCGAAGAATACAATTATGAAAATTTTTATAGCTAAGCTAGGATAATAAATTCATTCCATCCAACAACAATTTAATAACTTAGAGCACCTATTAACAACCCACAAAAAGGAAACAGCTTGAATCTCATTTAAAATTTGAAAATCAAACATTTAAAGCTTGTTGAAAATCACTTTATTCCTTCTTCTCTACAAAACTATTTCCCTTGCTTTCCTTTGAGCTTTGTTTAAAGAGATAGTCATGTCATTTATAATTTCAACAATAGATCAACTATGAAAATCATCCAAATGCCACCATTTTTGTACCTACACCTATATTGGTAAAGATATACTCCCTCCATCCCAATTTTTTTGAAACATTTCCTTGAGCACGAAGATTAAAGTGTATGTAATTTGTGTTAATTTTTTATGTAGTAAAAGTTTAAATAATGATTAAAAAAGAAAATATTTTTTTTTGGTTTTGTGCAGTGAGAGATTGAGTGGATATTAAAAAAAAAGTATTTATTGGGTTTTGTGTAAAAGAATTATTTAATTTTTTAAACTTTTCTAAAAGAGGAAACGTTTCAACCTTTTGGGACATCCCAAAAAGGAATATATTTCAAATAAACTGGGACAGAGGGAATATGATGTAACAAACCAATATTTGGTTTACTAATTCATCTGTATTGTTGCACAAGGAGTAGTGAGTGTTTTTAAGAACAATTCCATGATGAACCAAATTTAGCTTTTTGGAAGACAGTTTTAAATATCTTTTCAAGCACAAATATTGTCCTTTTGTGGAAACCTTGAAGTTCATCTTGTTAGCTAACCTTTATGAGACATGGGGAAAATGACTTCATCTATTAGACTTGAAAAATGCTTCATTAAAAATGAACCATTTGGATCACATTGCCACCACCATCTATTTGTTGAACCAAACACCAACCAGACCTCATTCAACAATTGCTACAACTGTTCCAATCCTCAAACCTCCATCTTTTCTCCATCTCCAAACCTAGCCCTCCTTTCCCTCCTTCAAGTCCACCTCTTTTTAACTATACTCTTTTTTACTGTCTCAACCTTAAAAAACCATGAAAATTTTAATTTCAAACTTGACTCTCCTACCCATCTAACTAAAATCTCACTTTTACCCCAACTCCAACTTTTCTTCTAAATGAATCAACAAAAAATATACCACTATCTTCCATATCAAAACCTATATTTATAATGCTCCCCTAAATTCCTGAATTAAGCCACCACTCTAACACAAAAATGCTCTTAATAATCTTAACCCACAAAGCGCCTTTCACATTCTAAACCTCTACCATTACTTTCCTAATAATGTCATATTTTTTTGCTATAAGACTAAACACACTCAAGCCTTCATTTCCTTTCGACCAACTCCTAGAAAAATGAATTATTTTACTCTCCAACTAATTAATAACACTCACAAGAGCTTAAAATAAGAGACCAAAGACAGATTTTACTAGGATCAATCTCCTACCAGTTGACAGAGTCTTCATTTTTCATGAACTCAGTTTATTATTAACTTTATCAACAACTTGTTCCCATGAGCTCAATCTCCTCATATTCGCTACGAGCAAAAAGGCAAGATAAATAAAATATATTTTCTGTGAGCCAAATTCATTTCCTCTACCATTTTATTGACCTCTAAGTCAGGAACATTGACTTTAGAAATTTTCCTTTTTTATGAATATAAGTCCAACACAGAAGCTACTTGAAAACAATTAAAAGCCTCATTAAATTTAGGTTAAGTTATTTGGATTTGAGTTGATTCAAGTTCATGAATATGTTAGAAAATTAGTTTGGTCATATTTAACTAGATTTTTTAGTTAATATAGTAGGTCACCTTTGTCTGAGATTAAATTAGTTGTGGTTATTCAGGTTTTAGTCAAAATTTAGGTAAAATAATGAAAGGTATTTTTTAGAGAATAGTAAAATAATAAAATTTAATAATAAAATTTAGGCTAATTCTAGTTTTATTAGGTTTAAACTCAAGTAATTTTGGGTTTAAGGCATTTAAAATTATTGTCTTTTAGATTGAGGTAATTTTGGATTTGAGCCATTTTATTTTAGATTATTTCAAATTTGAGTTTTCTTAGCTTCCACTTGAATTTGGTTTGTGTTTACGTTTTTAGTTGAATTTGGATAATATATTTTTTCAGTCAATTCGAGTCAATATTGGATTTAGATTCAAATGAGTTAAATCAGGTCCAATTTCACCACCTTAGGGATAATTAAATCACTAAACCATTAACTTGGGTTTTGATTTTTTTTATACGCAAAAGAATTATGCATAGACAATTACAGTTTGTCTATGGATTTTGGCTGCTTTTTGAGCTCCCTAAATGATTTGGGCACAAGCCTATATTCTTCTAGATCTTGGCTAATGCTTCATTTCAACAAATGCCTCAATACATTGGAGAGGATTCCAACCTCTAACCTTAAGATTATAGTGTATGTATCTCTATCAACTGAGTTAAGCTCAAGGTCCAATTCACTCGAATTGGTGACAAAAACAAGTACGTACATCTATCTCCAAGTTGTAATCTAAAAGATGTTTTTAAGATCTTAGCATAAGCACAACCTAAGCACATTTTTTTTTTTTGCCAAATCTTTTAAACATGTTTGAAAAATTTGAATAATTCATGAAAAATAACTATACAGTGACGATCCCTTGAACTACAAGTCACATATAGGAAATGCATTATATACTTATCACTTCCATTGTGTGGAGATAAAAAAAACTATACGACATTTTTTTTGCTAGTGTTATTTTGAACCAAAAGAAAAAGAAGGGGAATGGATTCCCAGATCCATATGCTGTTTCTTTCTTCCTAGGACTGGTATTACTTCGACAAACAGTACAAACTTCTAATAATGCCATTTCCCTTGAAATAGTGTAGAACATAAAGGTGTTGCAGCAAAAAAAAAAATTAAACCAAAAAGAGAAAAGGGATAGCTTATAAAATTCTTTGCTGAAATTATACATATCACACATGGCATGCAACACGCAGTGTAAGTACTGCAAATGGAAAAATTCTGTTCCAGACGTAATTGATAGCATTTGATAGTATTGGTAAACGGTAATTAATACATAGTCAAAACGCTGTAATAATTGTCAACTACCTTTACATGATCATTGCATTTTAGGGACATGTTACAGCGATTCCCATTTTTGGAAACTTTTTTTAATTAACGTTAGAATTTCAAATAATTTATTAATAGTGAAAATAATCTTTTATACCATTAGAGTTAAAAATTATATTAAAATTATTATTTTTTAAATTCTATTATTAATTACTAACACTAGACAAACCTAATAACAGCTCGATGACTAACTTCTTCTATTTCCTTGGTATTTGAGAAGATTATAGAACAAATAGCAAGAGTTGACATTACTTAGTGTTATTATCACCTACTGTATCATGTATCCAATTACTAGTGGGGAAAGGAAAACACCCGAACCCCAAACCCAATCTGAAATGTCGGATTAAGTCTAGTCAGTTAGATAGTGGAAAAATTAAGTTTGGATTATCCTGAACCCGATCTAATATAAAGAAGTAAAAATGGGTTGGTTAGGGTCAAACTCAAATAATATGAAATTCTTAAGTTAGCCCATCTTCAGGCTAATATCTCCTTTAATCCTTATCCTAGCCCATCTTAATCTAACCCATAAACTAACTCCTTACCCATAAAAAATCTCACTTGGAAAAAATCATAAAAAAAAAATCATTTATGTTTTAACTCTGATCAAATCAGCCACTTATGTTTTTTGTGACTCAAATAAACCATTAAAGTTATGTAAATGGTTGAATAAACTACTAATGTTATTCAAATGACCCAATTCATCTATTGCACTTTAAACTCAAATGAAAAATTACAAACTTCCCACCATCTTTATGATTTTTGGTATAATTGATGCTTTCAGTTTAAAATAGTCTAAAAAAGCTATTTTTTTCATCGTAGTGGGAAATTTACTAATATTTTGATCAATTGTAGATCATTCTCTCTCTCTCTCTCTCTCTCCAAACTCCTGAGTTAATATCTAAAATCTCATTATCGACCATTTTCTCCACCATTGAATGCATCATATTTACATCAACAACAGTACTAGGTGTCAAAGAATGAGAAGATAGACTTAAAGTTTAAGCCATCTACATGGACAATGGTGGTGGCTAAGGACAATGATTTCTTAGCCTCAGTTAGTTAAAATAGTCATATTGTGAGTATTATAAATTTTGTCTCATTTTGATAAGAAAAGGAATTTATTATGAATCATGTAAATAGAATATTTCATATTTTAATAGAAGATAAAAATAATGAAATGAACTATCAATTTTATCAGTTTTTTTCGTAAAAAATAAAATAAGACTCTAATATTTTGAATTTTATCCACAAAATGCTAACCCTAGTCTCCATAAAAGATTGAACAAAATATTAAATTTAACAGAGAATGATTAATTTTACTCATTTGAAAATATTACTCCCTCCGTCCCAAAATCTTTACTCCATTTGACTTTTTGTTGTGTTTTGACTTAATTTTTTTTCATATTATTGTTTGTTAGAAAAAATAAAAAAAATAAATCTAGAAACTAGATATCTTAATTAATCATTTGTATGCAAAGATTTTTTACTTATATATTAAAATTTTGAAAATAAAAAATCCTAGATTAATTGTTGAAAACAAATGGAGCAAAGATTTTGGGACGGAGGGAGTAGTTGTTTATTTGGAAAAAAAAAAACAAACAAACATAAGTGACATAATCAGGCCAACAAAAAAATTAAGTGGTTTATTCATTATTTTTTGCCTTAAAACAAACGAAATATCTCACCAAAAGATGAAATATTCTAATGAATTGCTGCCTAGTGGCCGATTTAAGTTGACTTAGTAACTTTAATGGTATATTTAGTCCAAAAAAAACATTAGTGGCCGAATTGGGCTAAACAAAAACTTGAGTGGTTAATTTGTCATTTTTGCCAACCTCATCCCAACTTATTTCTTTAACCCTAACTAATTTCTAACTGACCAAGCTCACTGCATGAGAGCCTCCCTCATTCTCACCCATTGTTAGATACTTCTTTTTCTACTTCATACTCCTCGCCTTCACCTCTTAGTGCCTTTGCTCTTTAGACCCTCCATTCCCTTAGTGATTTTGCTCCTAAAACCCTTATTCACCCTCAATGGTTCTGCTTTATCCCCCATTCTTAGTGCCTCTAGTTTGTCATTCATTCTTCAACGGCATCCTTCCTTATTTGTGGATTTCAAATGCAGTGGCGCCTAACATCATCTCTTATCATCGATCAACAAAGGGATCATCGTTCTTCTTCTAACTCTATTTCTTGTTTGTAAACCAAACATTTCTTTTGCATTAATTTCTTTTCTTTTTGGTCATTTCTTTGTATAATTTCTATTAGGTAGCTTCTACATGAGTGTTGTGTTGTTACTGGTGGACGGGGAGCAGAGACTAAGCAACGGAGAAGAGCTAGGCAGCAGTGATGGTAGTTGTCGGGTTGAACCAACCTAACCAGACCCTAACCCAATTTATTCCGTGTTAGGGTTAGCTCAGATTCAATCTCAATTCAATTTGAGTTTTGGCCATAAACTTGCAACTGTGAATGGGCCAAAAAAATTGGGTTTAGGCTCGAACTTGACCCAATGACTCGAACTTTCAGCCTTACCAATTCCAAATAACCTAAACCATTAAAATAAGAATCAAACTATAACTATCCAAAGGCTTTGGAGTTCATATAGTTGCCTATCAACAATTACCATCTCTAAAATATTTCATAGCTCGTCATTCCACCATTTGTGTATTTTCTCATGGACAACAAAAATACATTCAAACAACTAAAACTTAGTACAAAGGTTAAGTCCCAATTTGTTTAGCATTAAATTTATTATTTTCTCTCTCCCGTAAAGGATGAAACATTGGGTACATATATTAACATGTATATAATTTATGATTTTTTTTTC
Organism: Aquilaria yunnanensis; assembly: GCA_039654915.1. Taxonomy (NCBI): domain Eukaryota; kingdom Viridiplantae; phylum Streptophyta; class Magnoliopsida; order Malvales; family Thymelaeaceae; genus Aquilaria; species Aquilaria yunnanensis. The sequence continues at coordinate 9,316,807 of CM077593.1, read as the reverse complement.
AATTTTTCCCTGAAACTAAATTTTTTAAAAAAAATTATTTTAGGGTTGTATAGTGAGAGTTTAAATGATGAACGAAAAATAATAAAAAAATCCTTTTTGGGTTTTGCGTGGTGGAAGTTTAAATGAAGATAGTTAGAGTCTAAATGAGAGTAATAAGGTAAATTATATACTAAAAAATGTTTAAAAAGATAAATGTTTCAATCTTTTTGAAATAACCCAAAAATATATGTTAAAAATTTTTGAAAAAGGAAAATGTTTCAATCTTTTTGGGACAACTAAAAAAAATAAGTTTTATCATTTTTAGGATAGGGATAGTATATTATTGTGCAATACTCTTATAAAAAACTATTTGTCTACATTATCTGTTTATTGAAACCTCATACCTTAAGAGTATGTTTGTGGGAAATTATAAAAAAGTGATTAGTAGTAATTATTCTGATATATATATATATATTGATTACTTTCTCATCAATTTGTAGACTAATTGAAACATTACATTTTAAGAGTCGGAAAACCACTTTCAAAGATTTTTTTTGTAAAAAATAAGTATTTATTATTCCATTAATTTAAAATTGGTTGTCACATATTTTATTTTGAGTTATTCCAAATATTTGGAATATTTCTGTATTTAGTAATTAGTTTATTATACTACTTTTCAAATTATTATTTTAACATTTATTTTTTTCATTTTTTATTTATGTGTAAAAAATTAAGGACAAAAGTGAAATCAATATTACAAACTTTTTCCTCATTTTTAAATGTCCATGCCAAATTAATAAGTTAAAAATAATAAAACTGTTTACTTTTATAAAATATTTTATAATTACTTTCTGAACTTCTTAAAATTTAAAATTTTAATAAATTGGCAATTTAGGCAAAATAACACCATATATAAAAATAATGTATAATAATAAATTAAGTTTAATACGAAGCAAATTGGAATTAAAGTTTACTGTTATTAAGGTTCAATTTCCCTCTTTTAGTTTGACGTAGCCATGTAGGTCGTACATTAAAAATGTGAGTTTATGTTTTCATAGAGCGGCATTTTTGCAATTCCAGCGGTTTGAGATACAAAAATACAAACAATCCTAGTTACCTAAATAGAGGTGTTTAGTAGGTCGGGCGCGATCAAGCTCAGCCCGAGCTCCGCTCCGGGGTCAAACTCGACTCAATTAGGGAGAGACACGGGAGAAGATGGGGCTATTATAGGCTTAGACGAGGAAGGAGCCTTGCGTGGGTCCGGCTCGGTCCAGGCTGTGCTGGGCCAGGCATGAGCCGGCTCAGGCTGTGCAGGGCTGGGCATGAGCGGGTTAGACTAAACATTAGCTTTCTGATTCTACCAAAAAATAAGTAAATTATACCCTAAGGTCCACAAATGGGTCTACCTTATTTTTTGATATCAAATTACAATTTTTTCTTATTAATAATACAATGATAAAAGTCAAAACTGAAACATTTCTAAAAATTAAAACTATAAATACTGATTATATATTTTATATTTTATCATATGATTAAGGTTTGTAAGTATCGTTTAGCTTTTTATTAATAAAAATTACATAAATAATGATATTTTTCTTTAAAATCATAATTCAACAAATGTTTTTAAAAAAACCAAAAAGAATTAGCAAGCTTGGCCCAGGCCAGTATCGATTTTGCTTGCCATGCCCGGATATGACCTGACCAGGCCCACTGTGCACCACCGCACCCAAAAGACATATATTGGGGTTTGAGATCAAAACATAATAACCTAATCACTGTAAAGACCGGCCGGGCTGATCCCAAGCCGGTCAGGCTGAACGTGCACCACCACTGCACCCAAAGACATAAATTGAGGTTTGAGATCAAAATATAATAACCTGATCACCGTAAGGACCACCTTTTCCGATTTATTCGGCCTCTTTAATGGGGCAGCAAATAGCCGGCTGTGAACACTAAAAAATGGCCAAAGTCACCAAACACAAAAGGATCTTTCAGGGAAGAAGACAAACCCAAAATTCACATGGAAAATATATATTATCTGAAAATTATTGCGAGCTTAAAAGAAAAAAGAATTATTTCTCACTCCTTCAATATTCCATTCACTGTGCACCTAACAACGAAGTTCCAACTCATGCCACCACCATCTCCAGGCTTTGAAGTTCGTGATTTCAAGATCTTAGAGCGAAAGAAAACGACATTGGCTTTTTGGGTATTAGGGGAAGAAAAGTGGGAAGGAGGAGACTTGCTGGAGTTCCCCACCAATCCAACCTTTTCCTGGGGCCTTGAAATCCTTTATTTGCAACTTGCAAGTGGGTCATTCTTGTTTTGCTTTTTCAGCTCCTACAGTTGGCCTTTCTTTGCCTCTCTGCTTCTTCCAATCACCTTGCTCCTTTCTTCAAGCTACTTCCTTTTTCTATCTTTTTCTCATCCAGTCTCAGTATCTGAAGAAGCCGTTCAATAGTTTTTTTTCCCAATCTGGGTGTTGACTTTTCGGTGGTTGATTGTTTCTTGGGGTCAAGCTCTCTACTGGGTATGTGTGATTCGGTTTTGTCAAGGAGAAGAGAGAGGAAAGGGCTAGTCTTTGAGGTTCGGCATCTATGTGTTTCTTCTGATGTTGGACAAGGTATGAAGGCTGTTTGGTTACAAATGGAGGTCTTGACTTTTGGATGTGCTGGTTCGATCTGGTTCGTTTGTGGCATGTGCGACAATTAGATAAAAAAGAGCTCTTTTGGTTAGTTTTGAACTTTGGTGCTTTGATGTAATTTATTGAGTCTGGATTTCATGCTTGGTTCAAGACAATGGAGATATTTGTGGCCAGATTTTTATTCTTTTAGTATCCAATAAGGGTAGATTGTGAAAATACTATGAAGAAACTTTTGAAGAAACTACATATCATGTCCAATCAGTCTGAAAACTTAGAAGGGTCAACTTCCTCAAAGGGAATCCAGTCCAATGAGTTATTATCCCCTGAAAGGCTCACAAGCTCCAAGTCTTATCACAATCCGGAAAATAAACCATTATCTGGACTGTCCAATTGGTTAAACTCTGTTGCTAGTAGAAAAAGCCCTAGTCCACCAACTTCTTCGAATGCTAGCAAAGCGAAGAGAATGGAGGCAAGTGATTCAGTTAGTTCAGGGGGTTTATCAGCTGCTTTGGATATGGTAAGGCGTGATTCAGAGCCTAGTAACTCTAGAGATCCTGATGTAGAAGAGGAGTACCAGATTCAGTTGGCTATGGAGCTCAGTGCAAGAGAAGATCCTGAGGCGTTTCAGATTGAAACAGTCAAGCAAATCAGTTTAGGCTCTTGTGCTCCAGAGAATACTCCAGCTGAAGTCCTGGCTTACCGTTACTGGGTAAGTTTTCCTGTTTTGTTCTTTAGATTGTCCTGAAGCTTATCAAATGGGGAAAATTTAGTTGAAAGATTGATTTCTTATTCTTCTGGTGGTTGTGATTCGATTTACCTATTGTCTGTGCTTTGGAGGTAGATTTTCTTACACTTTGTTTGCCAAATTGAACTAGACTTTCCATTCCGTTTTCTTTTCCTTTCTGTATTAAAACATAGGGTGTTGATTTGTATATTCTGTCTCACTAGTTGGGATGGGCTGCTAGTTAATGCTAACCTTGCATAAAGGTAACTATGCTTGAAAGGAAGAAAGAGGTTGGTTCACAAGCTTTTTCATATAAATAAGTTCTGAAATGCTCACAGGATAGCTGTGATCATTGTCATTGACCTTGTGCTTATCTATCATGAAAAGTGAGAGCTCAGATGCTGGCATATTTATAATACTGGTATTCCTATCTTGTAAAATAAAGTTGCTCAAGATTTTTAGAGACATGCTCTGCATTGATCATTTCTGCTCTCTGGGAAGCGGATCAGCCTTTGATCATTGACAAAGATCTTATTTGAAGACATTTTCTTTTGGGTCCTGTAGGAAACAGCTCCTGTATTTCTCTTTTCTTATTCATTTCCTTGTATATAGTTAACAATGTTGAAAAGTAGAATCTCTCCCATTCTAAATGAGACAAAATGATCAAATTATGATAAGAACATATTGCTCGCATTCCAATTTTTTTTTTTTTTTCTTATTTTATTCTATTAGGATTTCAGTTCCTTCTTGTGGTTCCTTAAACAAATGGTTCTCTGTAGAAAGATTTGACTCTGTGCCAGAGTAATCTGTCTTTAAAATGTGAGGTATAAGTTAGGGGTACTGTTTTTACAGGAGTGAATTTGTAGATTCTATATGTGAGAGTAACTTATTTTCTAATAAAATTAGCATTGTCTTGATCATTTTTCTACCTTTATTTGGTTGCATCTTGTCTCTCTTTGTCATAAGAAATGTTTTTTTTCTTTATCAGCACTCATAAAAAGTTCAATTACATCAACGATACTTGGTTCAGTTTATTCTTTATCAGTAAAATGCTTTTTTTTTTTTGGGGGGGGTAACAGTTGTTCCACTCTAATCATTGTTCATATAAAATTTTTTATTGCTCTTTGGCTTTGATTTCTCAGGTTTACTTTCCATGTGTTTATTGCTTTCTAACGCTGCTCATATCGTTAGATTTGTCCGTGATTCACAGAATTACAATTATCTTAGCTATGATGACAAGATCTTGGATGGCTTTTACGACGTTTATGGAATCCTCAATGAATCCCCTTGTCAAAGAATGCCTTCACTCATTGATCTGCAAGAAACACCAGTATCCAGTAATGTCTCCTGGGAAGCAGTTTTGGTAAATAAGGCTGCTGATGCCAATTTGTTGAAACTTGAACAAAAAGCATTAGAAATGGCTGTCAAATCAAGATCAGAGTCGTTAGCTTCTTTAAGCAGCAATTTGGTGCAAAAGCTTGCTCTGTTAGTTGCTGATTACATGGGAGGACCTGTTGGGGATCCTGACTACATTTTGCAAGCGTGGAACAATCTTAGTCAGTATCTAAAAGAAACTCTTGGTAGCTTGGTTTTACCACTAGGTTCTTTAACAATGGGATTGGCTCGTCATCGTGCACTATTGTTCAAGGTAGTTTTTCTTTTTATATTCCCAAGTGCACATTGTCTTACTAGCATTATACATGTAAAATGAGCAGAGAAAATGTGTACCTACAGCAAACCTATTATATTAAAGGTTGAAGCTTATGTTTTAATAATATTGGACATCTCAAAGAATAAGGGAATATTGTAGGCTGCTATGCTCAGTAATTATATTTGATTTGGTCGGTAAACATGCTATAAATTACTTGCTTTAGTTTCCATTATAAATTTTGTCAAGCTGCATTAGATTGTTTGTTCCTTATGATTGTGAATTAATGTTTGCTAACTTGCTCTTTGGCATGATTCCTCAGGTTTTGGCTGACAGCATTGGCATACCATGCCGGTTGGTGAAAGGACATCAATACACTGGTTCGAGTGATGGAGCACTTAACTTTGTAAAGATTGAGGAGAGAAGGTAGATTTTCATGTGGACCATAAGCCCAATTTCTGTTGTAACAATTTCTTACTTTTGCATTTACTTTTGTCAGTGATGTACACGGTATTTGATTTAGATAAGCATGTAATGCATTGGTGGGGTTCTTATCTATCTAGAATTCTTTTTTTCTTCCCACTTGATTTTGATTGTCTTTGGTACATTTTGTGCCAAAATGTTGGAATCTCTCCGAAGATTACCTGAAGTAATTTTTTCTTTATGCACTCCCTATTGCAACTTTTTGTTTTCCTTCAAAAATTGTCTTGTTGATCTTTTAGTTGAATACTTGGTCTGATTCTGACAAGTTTTTACATTGCGGCTTTTACTGTTAAGACTTCTCATAGGGTTTCAGAAATCAACCTGATGGTTGAGAACTTGTTGATCTTACTTTCAGGGAATATATTGTTGATCTAATGGCAGATCCGGGTACACTTATTCCCTCTGACACATATGGATCTCATGTGGAGAACGTGCAGCCTTTCTCTTATGCTAGTCCATTGTCTAGAGACATTGATTCATCTCATGTTGCCTCTTCTAGTAGTGGTGTTGGGAGTTCGTTTGAAGAACATACTGAATTTGGTGTGGTAGAGAAGATATCCAAGTCAAAGACTTCGGTTGCTGTTGGAAAGCAAAGTCAGGACACAAGTGATTTAAGTGCTTCTGCAAATTTAGCTGGGGCTGCTAGTAGTAAGGAACAATTGACACTGTCCTTGGATGATTCCAAGAACCATAGAAGTGTAAAGAAAATGCAAGCAAGAGAACTTCCCGGCAGACTGACTTATCCTCATGTACATGCAAGATCTCCTTCTTGGACGGAAGGTGTTAGTTCCCCTGCTGTTCATAGGATGAAAGTTAAAGATGTTTCACAATACATGATTGATGCTGCCAAGGAAAATCCGCAATTAGCTCAAAAACTTCATGACGTGCTGCTTGAAAGTGGCTTTGTTGCCCCTCCTAATTTATTTACTGAAATTTATCCTGATCAGTTAGGCACAGCAACTGTTGAGGCCAAATCCTCAAGTGGGCCCAAAGATGAGAAGGAAAGGGTAATTGGAGACCAGGAAAGAAGGGACCAAGTTGATTCAGGACGTTCTCGTTTCTTGCCTCCATTGCCTCATCGCAAAGCGCATTCTAGAGCAAGCTCTCCACTTGATCCTCCTGTAGAAGGCTTGGGGACTGGTTGCCGTTTTAACAGCAGGGAAGTTACTGGACTTCCTCTTTCACTTTCACCCCAATCTGAAGATGCTCCTGTACTATATGCAAATGTTCCAGTTGCTGCAGCTGCAGCTGCAGCAGCAGCTGTTGTGGCATCCTCAATGGTAGTTGCTGCAGCAAAGTCAAATGTTGAATCAAACATTGAAATTCCTGTAGCAGCTGCTGCGACTGCCACTGCTGCTGCTGTTGTAGCGTCAACTGCAGCTGTGTCTAAGCACCATGAACAGGGAATGCACAGTGAGGGAGATGCTGATTCTGCTGGTTGTGAACCTAGGGGTAGTGGTGGGAGAGAACAGGATGCCCTGGTATCAACTTCAGAAGGTGAGAGAAAATCAGATAGATCAGCCGGTGATGAAAGTGTAAAATCTGATGTTGCACTAGAAGATGTTGCAGAGTATGAGATTCAGTGGGATGAAATTACCATTGGTGAGCGCATTGGACTAGGTACTGCCATTTTTATCCTATCTGTTGAAGCAACTTGTGTCTGCTCCTGAGCCATTTTCTTTATTGCACATTTGGATTCATTCTAATCTATTGCCTATGTGTAGGATCATATGGAGAAGTATATCATGGGGACTGGCATGGAACTGTGAGTTATATATTATGAAGTTGAACTGTTCTCGACTTCCTGTTTTTATTTCATAAATACATATATTCTAGTTTTCTTGCCTGATCATTTATTCTAGTAAGTTAACAGAAGGGCATGATAATCACAATAAGATGTGGAAGTATTCGCAAGATAAAAGAAGCAAAACTGTAAGAGCATGTGTTGTGGGAAAATTTTCCATGTTCTTTCTCTGCAAATTTTCTTCAATAAAAGGATGGGTGTGTGTCATATTTTGGGGCCTAATAACCTTTACACCTAACCTCTTGCCACTTCATAGCAAGAGAACTTGAATCAAGTTATCTTGTCCTGATAATGTAAGGATTTTTACGTTTTATTACCAGGAGATATGCATTTTGCAGTCAATCTGCAGGGTTCTCTGAAAATATTCCTCCTTGATGGTAGAAAATATACCCTTTTCCCTAGGTATATTTCTTGACTAGGTTGATGGTTTACAACCATTAATTTGTATCTTCAAATTCTATATGTAGAGGTGATTTTAATTCTTGCTTGCATTGTGAGATGGGGTTGCTAGTGCATCTAACATGAGTGAACACTTTTCAAATGGAAAAAAACTAGAATTTGCCCTACTTTCTTGCCATATAAGTCTTGGCTTAAGTCGTCCCAGTCCTCCATAAATTTTTTCATGCTATTTAGAAACAAATTGATTAAATTTACTTTGTTTCTTTTATCTTGTAGGAAGTTGCTGTGAAGAGGTTCTTGGACCAAGATGTTTATGGTGAAGCACTTGAGGAATTCAAAAGTGAGGTAAAGGCTATTTTTAAAATCATTTTTCTATGTTATGAGCCCATTCATCTTATACTAAAACCTGAAAGATTGCTTTGTTTTGGTGGATATTCTGGTCCATAAGGATCAGTTAAATTTGCCCATCCATGTGTAAGAGATAGATGTAAAAATCTCACGCTGTTATAACTTCATAGAGAGTTGTATCAACTGTCAGTTCTAAATATCTAGTCATGAAGATCATACTTTTCAATTTCTAGAGTAATTTTGAATCTCTAGCATTTTCATTTGACAATTGCAGTTTTATGCATAAGTTTCAATGGCTTATGTTTTATAGAGCAAATTTTAAAAATCACAAAATTTGGTGGATTGAAATTTTTTTTGCACGATTTTCAATATTCAAACCGAACTGTGGGATTGACTTTATTATCTACCTATAAAAAACTATAGAGTTATATAAGAACCAAAAATTCTTCCACATGTGTACGAGGATCCTTGTTCTATGAGAATGAGGCCCTATCTTTATTTTAAGGCCGAACTGCGAATTTGGTCCTCTAACTTTATTAACTTGCACGAGTTAGTCCCTTATCTTTGGCTCAGTATGACTTAGTCCCTTAACTTTGTAAAACTTAGCGAGATAGTCCAAATTGGATGGAAGGGTAAACGGGGTTAGATGTATTGCTGATGTGGCCTGGGGCTCGTGTGAGGCAATCTTTCCTGTTCATCGCCTTCATCTTCTGGCTCAGCCTCTAGCCCACCGTCCCCGCTTTCACGTCCATGACTTCTCTGTCCCAGGCCTCGCCCAACCTGCCAGCTCCGAGAACGCGCAGATAACTTTCAAACTATCTTCATTTCTTCTTCGATTCCTTGCCATCTTCGCCCTTTCTCTGTCTTTTCGGAAGAATACTGTGAATCCAAGTGCTAGTCCTCGAAGTCAATTCATGATGCCAAAGTTTATTACAAGGACCAGCAGATCAGGGCAACGCCCTTGGCCAACCAGTTCAATTAAGAACCAAAAACGGTGAAGGTTTCCACAGAATCGCTGAGCGGGGCACTGCTGAAGGTGAGCAGTGAGCGGTTGTCGTAGTTCTTGAACAACCGGCAGAAGGTTTCTGTGCCTTTCGGGCTGGGAATACCATAGATCTGATTCGATGTGTTCCAGTGGAAGAGCAAGCCTCCGATGACTTTGGTTCGGCCTCCTCTGTCCCAACCTTCAGCAATCCATTTTTGGGTCGAAATGCTCGTCATTGCCAGAAGAGTTTTTCTGGATTCGATTGGACAAGAATGCCGAAGCTTTTCCGGGAATCGATTGGGCATCTTCGTTGTCGTCGCCACCGTCCTCACTTACTTCCTCCTCTGCGTTGTCTCCCATTTTTAATCCACGCAAGCATCTCACAAATGGTGTTTACATCATGTGTTTGCACGTCGCCGCTTTCCATCCCACATGAGGGACTAAGGTGCTTAATCTGGAAAGTTAGACGACTAAGTTGCAGTGAGTCAAAGATAAAGGACTAACTCGTTAGAGTTATCCAAGTTAAGGGACCAAATGTGCATTTTGGCCTTATTTTAATAATCTAGTTGGACATACCATTTAGATTCAGGGCTTTTCTTTATTTCATGGAAGCCCAGAGCTTTTCCCCAGGAATGTCTCGATTTTTCTTTATGATAAGTAATTAACTTAGCATAGTTACCTAATAGAGTACTTTTGAGATTAAATCTACTCTTGCCCTACACTTTATTCTAGCAAAGGTTCTCTTATTTATGGTTATTTTGTTTATTATTCATCCCGCTTCTGTTAATTTTACCATGGAGCTTGTTTCCCTTTTTCTATATATATTGCATTAGCAAAATTCTTTTAAATTGCAAATACAATTGCTCTATTCACCTGAAAAAATAGCCTTGTCTCATTTAAGGTTTTTTTGCCACGTTATCCTTCTTAGTTTTCTATTCCTATACACTCCTCTACCCTTAGCAAGTACACCTTCATTATTTGTATGCTATTTCAAGGGTAAAAATAGAATATGTGGCATATATTTACGTCTATTTTATTTATTTTATAAAAAGAGAATTTCAGACGGCATCTTTTGGGAGATGGGCATTACCTTTTTCTATTTTCTTAGTACCAGAAAATACTTTACATAGAAATGCTAATAATTTTGGTTATGGTTAATTAATAAGGTCCGAATCATGAAACGGCTCAGGCATCCTAATGTTGTTCTATTCATGGGAGCTGTAACTCGTCCTCCAAATCTTTCAATTGTCACTGAGTTTCTTCCCAGGTATGCTGAGGGTAGGGTTTTTTTGGTTATGCTTTGATAATCTGTTATAAGTTGTTATGCGCTAGTTTGATTTCCTTTTTGATTAAGTTCCCCAATGAAAAAAAAGCTCTATATTATTCAGTGTTTATTCTGGGATTTTTACCTTAGCCAGAAGATTATAAACCTAGTATTGCAGATCATTTAATCCAGTTTAGCATAGTTTGTATTTGTCAAAAATGACAGAAGAAACAAATAGGTGGAATTTTGGGACACTTTAGGCAACAAAATGACTTTAAGAGGTTATGGAGCAAGCGGCCTTGAAATGCTTGCCACTGAAGAGAGTTTTGTAAAAAATTTGAATTTCTCAACAGCATTTTTTGGCTTTTCTGTCATTTTACTAAATCTTTTTTTTTTTTCTGGATTATCTACAGTAGCATCTTTATTTGCTAGATTTTGTATATTTGCTCTTCTAGTGTGCTAACATCTTTTGCATCTTCTTTTGCAGAGGTAGCTTGTACAGGCTACTTCACAGGCCTAACAATCAGCTAGATGAACGCAGGCGTTTGAGGATGGCCCTTGATGCTGTATGATTGATGAGTCTTGTCATGTGCATTGTCTTGACCTGCATATGATAGTCTTTGATATCTTTGTGGAGATAAAATTTCTCTCTTTTCAACTTTCAGGCTCGTGGAATGAATTACTTGCATAACTGCTCTCCAGTGATTGTACATCGTGATTTGAAGTCCCCAAATCTTCTAGTTGATAAAAATTGGGTTGTGAAGGTTTTTTCTTATTTCTTCATTGCATATGTTGATTGGGTTGATGTTTTCATGTTTTGTATAGTTGACTGTATGATTGCCTTTCCTGATTTAGGTGTGTGATTTTGGGTTATCAAGGATGAAGCACAGCACATATCTGTCTTCAAGGTCAACTGCAGGAACGGTAAGCTGTAGTAGCCACTTGCTGTTTAATGTTCATCCTGAATTATCATTGTTCTTCCAACCTCATTTAGGTTGACTTATTTGTTGCTTCTATTCCAAAAAAGAAAAGCAAAATCAAAATCTTTCACATAATCCTTAGTTTGTTGGAGTTGCTCGTTAAAAGAGAAATCTGCATTCGATTAAACAAATGTTGATTAGTTGAATGTGAGAGGTGATAGATGGTGAGTCAAGGAGATTATGATCTTTCGTAGTTGGTTTGAAGCTATAGAACATGATATATACACCAAGTGTGGAATTATGAAGTTGGTTGGGTCCTTAAATTTATGTCATCATGTCATTAGGGAGCTATTCATCACAAGAGAAAAGGGGTGCCCGTTAAAGAATTAGGAGTTTCTTTTGCATCAAACAGCCAAGATACCCTTCACTTGGAAGGCGACATGGGGGAGAACTCACTGTATTATTATCATAGTGGACAAGTGCCAGACACTGGATTCACTTTCTGCAAACAAGAAGAAGATACAGAATTGTTAATTATTGAGAGTTGGCTTTGGCTATAGCAGGTTTTGCCTTGTGTAACATCAGATTCTATTGAAAGTGAGCTTCAAAGTTGGTCAGATTTCTCAACAGTGGACAAAAAGCAGCAGTTAACAATTCTCCTCCTCGTTGGAGAATGGGAATGGAAACTAGACGCCCAATATGTGTGGAGTGCAGATTTCATTTCTTGCGTGCTAATTTTTTCTCTGTGGGTCACTTTTCTCTTTAGTTTCTGATTAGGTTAAACCTTAGTACTAGGAGTAGATTACAACTTGACCTGTTCATTTACCGATTTGGTGTTGTGTCTGTTACTTCAGGCAGAATGGATGGCTCCAGAGGTGCTAAGAAATGAACCTTCTGACGAAAAGTATGTGCTTCCCACTCTATGCTAGCTGTTACCATCATTGTAGTCATCATTGATCATTTACCTTGACATGCAGATGTGATGTGTATAGTTTTGGTGTCATATTATGGGAGTTGGCTACATTGCAACAGCCATGGGGAGGAATGAATGCGATGCAAGTTGTTGGTGCAGTTGGATTTCAACACCGCCGTTTGGAAATTCCCAATAACGTGGACCCTGCTATTGCAGAAATTATTCGGAATTGTTGGCAGACGTGAGTATACTATGCCATAGTTTTCATTTCTGTCATCTTAATAGAGTTTCTTTCTGGATAACTTGATTTATGGAGATGTTAGAACAGACAAAATTATCTCAACCTGCCTCCTGACATGGAATTGATCACAGTACCAATGGGATCTTTCTGGTGGCTTCTGTGGGCAGTATGACTTTATGAGTAATAAGTGGAATAACTAATCCAGCTAGACGTTCATCCCAAATTTGTAGGGGTTGACCATGGGAGTCTTGTTTCTCTCCATCCCGTTTGAAATTTAGATATAATTTCTAGAATGTTCCTGTAGTGCTAAATCCTTCAACTGCCTCGACCAATATTACCTGTCATGGAGCCAATGGAAACTTTCATGTCTTGCATGCAAAATTTCTTTAGGATACGGTTTCGGATTCATTTCTTGTTATGGAGATCAACCTTCATCATATGCCTGAAAATTGTGTTTAAATCCCTTTCATCTGATTGCTTGATGCGACATGATTAAAAAATGTTGGTGCTGACTGACTTTTCATGTGCTTTACCTCAATAGCTAATCAATGTCTCTTTCTTGATATCCGGATTGGAAATGACTTGAATAGCTGAAGTTGCTGGCTGGCAAATTGTTCATTTTGGGTGTTCCATAAGCTATGGCTTGTTCTGCTCATCATCATCACCATCATCATTGCAAATAGCCAACAGTTTTCATCTTGAACCTGCTGCATTTGGATAAGCATCTTAAACCGTATCATTTCTTGTTGAATGACCATCAATCAGAAATGACTCTCATTTCTTGTCGACATTGATAGCTTGTCATTGTAGATCTTTTTTTTCCATTAGTCGATACACTGAAATCAACTGACTAGGACATTTTTATATTATAGAGATCCTGATTTTTTTTTTCTTTTTGATATTCTAGAGACCCAAAATTGAGGCCAACGTTTGCAGAGATACTGGCTGCCTTGAAGCCATTGCAAAAGCCTATAACGAGTGGGCAGGCACCCAGACCAGGTGCAGCTGCTTATAATGCTCAGGAGAAGGCTCAACCATCTAGGATTTCAGAAGGCTGAGGTTAAAGCTTTACGACCAAAGGGAGGCTTTTTTTGTAACTCATAGCAAAATCGGCGTGGAAGGTTGTAAATGTGGACTGCTGGGAATAGATATGAGAACATGGGTTGAAGATGATGGCTTAGACTTCCGACTCCAGTGATGTGATTCTTTCCCACATTTTTGTGCACATTGTATTCTTAGTGACAGGGTCATCTCAAATGTGTATTTGTCTGTACCAAAAAAGGAAAACTGAAAATTGTTGTATCAAGGTTTTGCATCTACTTGTGTACAAAGGGCAAAAAAGTGCTATTAAAATTTTTTGGATAGGTTTGAGATCTTTTGGGATAATTTGGCAGTCAAAATTATGGACCCTAAATTGCTTTGTCACTGGTGGCATCTTGGAGCTCCCTGATACAGGTGTGTGGACAATGGAAGCTAAGGGAAATAAATTACAAATTCCATCATATACATGCATGTCATAAAGGGTTTCAATAGGAGGGTAAAAGATCATCTTAGAAGGGAAAAAAAGCCAAAATAAAAAGAAATGCAAGGAGGGACCAATCCTGCAAATTTAAGGATAAGGTAGGGACCAGGTTTCTTTCAGGTTCCCGTTGCCACCGAAAGTGCAGCTGATATTTTCCCTTCCACACCAAGCCATCTGCTCGAAGACTTCTGTTTTCTTTCATCAATTCTTAGGATGGCAACAATTTTTGGATGCCCACCATCTCTGTCTCACCCATTAGCAAGAACTTACAACTTCTCCTCATCATCAAAAACACCTCCTCCTCCCAATTCACCTTCACAGCCAGAGTCTTCTGATCCATATCCGCAGCTTACTACAACTTCATCTGATCAGCAGCAACAGCCAGCACCAGTTAAGGTGGAGAAACAAAAGCCCTCACGCAGAGCAGCCTCCACTGTTGAAACTACAGATTGGATAGCTTCCTCCTTGACCCGCCGTTTTGGGCTCGGCGCAGGCCTTGCCTGGGCAGCTTTTCTTGCTTTTGGAGTTGTCTCTGAACAGATTAAGACTCGCCTTGAAGTCTCCGAGCAAGAAGCAAATACAAGGTTTGTTGGTTTTCTCCTACATCACGTTTCTTTTCAACTTCTTATTGTAACAAACTTGGATTAAATCTGAATTACATTTCAACGGTATGAACTGCGAATCATAAGAATTTGATTTGGTTTCATTTTGGACAGGGATGTGGAGAAGCAGGAAGAGGTTGTGCTACCTAATGGCATAAGGTACAGTATTTTGCTGTATTAATTTGATCAAGATTACATTTTATTCCCCTGAACTTTGCCCAATAACAAATGCAAAAGTGTTCAACCAAAGCAGGTACCATGAGCTGAGAATTGGTGGAGGAGCCTCCCCGAGGACAGGGGATTTGGTTGTGATAGATCTCAAGGGGGCGGTCCAAGGCAGCGGACAGGTTTTTGTGGATACCTTTGGAGGGGACAACAAAAAGCCACTGGCCCTTGTGATGGGGTCTAGACCCTACAGCAGGGGCATGTGTGAAGGCATAGAATATGTGTTGAGATCAATGAAGGCAGGAGGGAAGAGGAGAGTGATCGTTCCTCCCAGCTTAGGGTTTGGAGAGAACGGAGCAGAATTAGGTTCCGGTGTTCAGATTCTGCCGTCGGCAACCTTAGAATACGTTGTTGAAGTTGATAAGGTGTCCATAGCGCCTGCATGATTTACCTGTAATGCAAAATTTCTCTTTTGTGATGAATTGTTCCACACGCAACGCAACCAGTCGATTAATGAAATCGTTCAGGTTTAAATGTGCTCAACTTGCTACTTGTTGCACTTCTTAATGATTGCTTGCCAGCTTTTTCTTTTAGCTGCCATGCACATACCAAAGTTTGAGGACTCCGTAAATCAACCCCCGGCTGGCGAAAACAAAGGTGGTTCATAGTCCAACTCGCGGGAGCAACTCAGGGGTCTTGAATCGGGACTCGGTTTCGCCTTTACTTGATCAGGTATTTGATTCTTCTTCTCTTACTAAAATTCAGAAAATTCTGGGATTGTTTATGTGTCCTGCCGAGTTTAGGGTTGGTTTTCTTTGTTCATGCTTAGTGCGGTTGTTTCTTATCTGTCTGAGAGGTATCAGGGAAGAATATTGTGGTCCTAAACTTTCAATACCAAATTCTACAGCTTTGACCAGGTAGATTCCAAGTTCATCATTTAGCTGGTGGAGAAGTAATTAAATATCCACTGGCTTCGGTTCTTGATGAATTTTCCATGGTTAAGAACATTATTCAAATGATTTATGAAATCATAAGACTTGATGGGAGGACTTCAGATTCATACACAGATGAAGGCAAAAGAACCAGCGTCACCATGTGCGTGAATAGTACATGTGCCTTCACTATGTAGTCCAAAATAAAAGCTGCTAGAGAAGCAAAAGAGAACGAGTGGAAGAATCTTACCATGGTTGATTCACCTGCGGTTTCTGTTTCTCCCTCGGCCTCCTCTTGGATGTTTGAGAAGCTTGTCTTTTATCCTGATTAGTTCTGACAAAACATCTTAGCATTCAGTCTTTCAGTTGGAGACTGACCAGAACACATGAGTCCAATTTGGCACACTGAAACCAGGAATTCTATGATGTTTCCCATGTCATGGTTCTTGTCTTCCATGTTTTGTATTGTCTCTTCTTCTAGTTCTAGAAGCCGAGGATCTATCAAGTCAGTCACACAGTCTGGGAGAGATGCCTTAACAAAGTCATTTAGGCTGAAGTGTCCTGTAAACATGCTGCTGGTTGGACTTTTACCGGTAAACAGCTCCATTAATAGGATACCATAACTGAGATTATTGATGCTTACCTGGGGCTATATACCCGATTGTTCCTCTAACTCCAATGGAACTGCTTTGCTTATGATCATGAACTAAGTTCTCTCTGTCCATGGGAAGGAACTTTGTCAGCGCAAAGTCACTAACACAAGCACTGAGGTCATTGTTGAGAAGAATATTGCTGGGCTCTAGATCACAATGAACCATCGGCGTGCTGCATTGAGCGTGAAGAAAGTGCAAATCTGGGGCAGTGTAGATGGCTATATTCAACAATTGAACAAAGTTCAAGGTTCTTGATTGTGGCATCTCACAAGGAACTGTAGTTATTGCAATTATCACTTCATGTGAAAAATGCTTTTTCCCCTTTGAAGCCTTTTGTAGGACATGCCGTTAGCTGTAATTTTACTTAATTCCTCCACACCATTGGTTGTTTCCAAGAACTGATAATGCACTAGCATCTTAAAACACTCCATTTGTTGGAACTTCACCTTCCAACACGAGGAGAGATGTTGCCAGCCAGTCTCAGAGATGAGAGATTCAAAGAAACTACTCTCTGTTGCCAAGAAAGTCGTACATGGAAGAGTTGCCCCAGCTCGGGAGCGATGTGCTTTCCAGCCACGTGGTTCCGTACATAAGTAAGTTTGAAGGAGAGATGAGAGGTTTCCGAGTGAAGGTGGAATTTTACCAACGAAATTAGGCCAAGGCCTTTGATAAAGAACTGACTAGAGGCTGAATTTCCCCTCCAATCTTGTTAGAATTAAGGAGAATAATTAATTCCAAGTTTTGAACATGGAGCTAGCTATCCCTTACATGGACGCATAGATTGAAGTTTGTTCCTCCAAGACCTAGCTAGTTTAATTAGGGTCTGGAGAGAATGCTGCACAATTAATTTCCGGCATTCAAATGCCACTTTTGCCTTCCCTGGAATACATTTTTGAGGTTGGTAAAGCGTCCACTGCATGTGCCTGCGTGATTTTTAAGCTTTCCTGGTTAGATGAAGCAGATAGGTGAGTAAATTCATAATGTGTCACCTTAAAATTTCCTATTCTGTGATGGTGTTTGAAACGTTTCACCCCCCAAAAGAAAGTGTTTGAAACACTGTTGCTGGTCGTCTCTCTCTGCTATACCTATACCAAATGGGAAAACAAGACTCTAGTTATTGAAGTGTACTTCGCTAAAAAACAAAATTTCGGACGGACGAAATGTAAGATCTCTTTCTGGAAAAGAAATTTCCACAAGCAAAGTCAAGTGGCCGACGTGTAAAACGGTGGTAATGCATGACCCGATACATATGACATGACAGATTCTAGTAATCGAACATGGACCTGTGGAAAAGAATTTGAAAGCTAATGGAATATAATTCTTACAGAACTCAAGTACAGTACAGTACTGCAGTAGATTGGCGGACATACGTGGGAAATACGCTTGACGGAGAATTTTGCAGAATTCACTTCTTGGCTTCTGCATTACGGAATCAGTCATTTTCTCATGAACGGCAGTGAGATTTGCACGAGGAGGAGTGAGCTAGTATATATAGGTAGCCCATTTTATTAATTTTAATCAGTAGGTCGATCGCATTAAGACAGAGCAATATACTATATATAACATTAAGTATTCACAATGGTTTCACTTTCACTTCTTCCCACCCCGCCATTCTTGTTCTTCTCCACTCTAGCAACCATACTCATCTCATCTCAAGTTGTAGCCGCAGCTGGCAGCAGCTTTCGTTTCACGAACGAGACCGATCGGCAAGCTCTGCTTGCGATCAGGTCCCAAATAACAGCCGACCCTTTGAGGGTCTTAAGCTCCTGGAATGATTCCACCCATTTCTGCGATTGGTATGGAGTCAAATGCGGTCGCCAGCATCAACGTGTGGTTCTTCTCAACCTGTCATCTGTGAAGCTAACAGGTAACTTGTCTCCCCATGTAGGCAATCTCACCTTCCTCAAGGCCATCATCCTTACGGATAATTACTTTCATGGGGCAATCCCACATGAAATCGGCCGCTTGTATCGCCTTAAGGCTCTGTTCCTATTGAACAATTCCTTCCAAGGTGAGATCCCCCAAAACTTGACTCAATGTTCAAGCCTTGCAACGATTGTCTTGGAGGGAAACAAGCTTCAAGGAAGAATTGCATCCGACCTCGGTTCTTTGTCTGGACTTGTTTACCTTGGTCTTGGTTCTAACAATTTTGTAGGAACAATTCCACCTTCCATTGGGAACCTTTCCTCACTCATTGCACTTTCTTTATCAAACAACCATCTCACGGGAAGTATTCCAGCCGAACTTGGACAGCTCTCCCAGCTAACTTTCTTAGAGTTGTCAACGAACAATTTGTCTGGTCTGGTTCCTCCGCAGTTATATAATATCTCGTCCCTCCTGCAATTTGGTTTAGCTTATAACCGGTTGCATGGAGAACTCCCCGTCGACTTAGGCATCACCCTCCCGAATCTCCAAGGACTTAATGTTGGGGGCAATCTGTTCTCTGGGCTTGTCCCAACATCTTTATCCAACTGCTCAGGACTCGTGGAAGTTTTCATGAATGGAAATGCTCTCACAGGACCAGTGCCTGATGATCTGGGGAGTCTCCGTAACTTGCAAACATTGAGTCTTGATGACAACCAACTTGGAGGTCCTAATTCCAATGGCCTCAGCTTCCTCAACTCCTTAACCAATTGTAGCAATCTACTTAGATTGTCATTTATCCGCAATAATCTACATGGAACCATACCAGAATCAATAGGAAATCTATCTTCCACCCTTGCTCACTTGAGACTGATCGGAAACTATATATCCGGGAGCATACCTTCAACAATAGGAAATCTTCCGGGCCTGGAGTTACTTTGGTCGAACAGAAACATGTTATCTGGTCACATACCGAGCTCCATAGGGAAGCTTTCCAAGTTGCAAGAACTCAACCTTTTTGGAAATCAATTATCAGGGCCTATCCCACCCTCAGTTGGAAATATTACAGTTCTGACATTCTTAAGTATAGGAAGTAATTTACTGGAAGGTGTGATACCAGAGTCCTTAGGACACTGCAATTACTTGGAAGTAGTAGATCTTTCTGACAATCAACTAAAGGGGGAGATACCAAACCAAATTCTTGGCCTTTCTTCTTTAACGGTTGGCCTTTTCCTGGGTGGAAACAACCTAACAGGACCACTGCCTTCAGATGTAAGCAGGTTGGTAAATGTGAATTCTTTAGATGTCTCAAATAATAAATTATCTGGGACAATACCGTCTGCTCTTGAATCTTGCCAAGTGTTGGTAGCCCTTAACATGAGTGGAAACAATTTCGAGGGGAGCATTCCTTCTTCTCTAAGGAAAGTGAGAGGAATTCGATCCCTCGATGTCTCGAGAAACAATTTATCCGGTCAAATTCCAAGCTTTCTAGCAAATATGGCTCTCACAAGTCTCGACCTCTCCTTCAACAACTTTGAAGGTGAAGTTCCAAGGAGTGGAGTGTTTATGAACGTAAGTGCATCCTCGATCATTGGAAACAAAGGATTATGTGGGGGAATCAAGGAGTTGCAGCTGCCAACATGTCCGGAGAAGGCTTCTGGTGAGGGCAAAAGGCGTGTTTTGCTTAAAGTGATCATTCCGGTGAGCATTGTTGTTTTCATCCTTTTCCTAGTAGCATGCTTACTTCTTTTCAAGTATCAAATGAGAAGATCCAAAGAGAAGCCATCCTCTACCTTTCTATTAATGGGCAAATATCCGAGGCTCTCTTATACAGCTCTCTTTGATGCAACTGATGGCTTTTCTTCGACCAATTTGGTCGGAAGAGGAAGATGTGGTTCTGTATATAAAGGAATTCTTGCAGAAGATGAGCAAATGGTTGCTGTCAAAGTAATCAATCTTCAAGAAAGTGGAGCCAACAAGACATTTGTAGCAGAGTGTGAAGCGTTAAAAGCAATCAAGCATCGAAATCTTGTCAAGATCATTACTGCCTGCTCGAGCATCGATTTTCAAAGGAATGACTTCAAAGCTTTGGTCTTTGAGTTCATGCCCAAAGGGAGCTTAGAAAGCTGGCTGCATCCATTAAGGTCGCATAACCCGCAACAGTCGGGAAGCTTGAATCTAATCCAGAGGTTGGAAATAGGAATTGATGTCGCCTCAGCTTTACAGTATCTTCACACTCAATGTGACACAACCATTGTTCACTGTGATCTGAAGCCGAGCAACATACTTCTTGACAATGACTTTGGTGCTCGTGTTAGTGATTTCGGATTAACAAAGACTCTTTCCACGGTCAGGCAAAACTCCACTCGTGATAATAGCAGTTCCATCGGGGTAAGAGGAACAATGGGGTATATAGCACCAGGTATGCCCGAATGACATTTCTTTTAAGCGAAATGTGTAAGTATTGGTCATTTGTTCTGAAAGATTTAACGTTGGAGGATGCAGAGTATGGCATAGGGGAAGAAATCACAGCATTGGGAGATATGTACAGTTTTGGCATCATATTAATGGAGTTGTTCACTGGTAGAAGTCCGACTGATGAAGAGTTCGCAGGAGACTTTGACTTGCGCAGTTTTGTGATGATGGCACTACCGGAGCGAGCAATGGAGATTTTGGATCCTTTAGCCTTTGAAGGAGAATCCGTTCAACATCTCGAAAGAGAAAGGATCAAACAATACTTGGCATCGGTTTTACAAATTGGAGTCATATGTTCTGCTCATTCACCAAGAGACAGAATGAATAGCAAACAGGCTCTAGTTGAGCTGCAAAAAATAAAAAAGGAGCTCCTTAGTTTTCAAAGGAGAAGGAGGAATGATAGAGTGCGTTAGACAAGCACTTTAGCAATTCCCAGTCCTTTAATCCATTTTCATTCTAGCATATGCATGTACTGAAATCTTCTCAAGAGCAATATACAATGTATCTGCACTATATTAATTATCACTTCAAATATGCAACGTCCAAGTCTTGTTTGGGTTCGTGTCCTGCCCATGTCGCTCCACTTCGTAATCTTGACGGAACACCCAACTTGGAATTAGTGGCGATCTTTCTAGAGTTTGGTCAAGGCGAATGACGGTACGCTTATGTTACCCTCAGCCTCAGCGCATGTGACACGCAAGAGATAGAATGAATGGAATCAATTGAATTGGTGGGCTGCGGAGGAATTGGGACATGACATGACATTATTTGGTCTTGGTCCCAACTGCAGCTGATGGTTCTAGCCACCTCCAACTTCACTGTACCTATCTTGCCTTTAGTGTTGGACTGAAGACCTGTCCTTGTTCTTGTAAACCTTATCCATCGATTTGCTCGTGCAATGGTCTCCCTCCACGTTCAAGCTAGCCCCAATTTCACCCTTAGCGTTTTGTTTTTCAATTGGAAATCTTTGGTTTTTTTATTTTTTATTTCTATTTAAATTTTTATTAATTAAAAAAAAAACTATTAGAATGAAATGTTGAAGAACAATAGTGCTAACCGGTGTAGAAAAAGTAGGAGGTAGAAGTAGGTTTTGTGCATTAGGGTGAATATGTAATTTGAATCAAACCTCAAGGAAGAAATGGTAGTTCATCCCATAAAATGCAATAGCTACAAAGAAATTTATTCATGTCTTAAAAAGGTTAATTTTATGTTGAAAAACTATAAAGTAGCTACTGGTAGGCCATTGACCCTTATATTATGGCGCATGACATCACGCATAATAATTTGAGATCCAATGTCACGAGTCATGATTTAATGGCCACTAACCCATTCATAATCATGATGGATGATCATCGTATCAATACCCTTTTAAATTCTTCTAAAAATAAAAGCCCTATTTTTTGGTAAGTTATTGTTTATAATTACACTGCTATGAAATAAAAAACTACCAGAGGTAAGTATATTACTCCCTCCGTTCCATTTTGTTTGAACCATTTAACTTTTTGAATTAATTTGACTTAAAATTTATTAATATTAGTTTTTGTTAGAAAAAATAAAAAAATATTTAAAAACTATAGGTTTTGATTTACCATTCATATATAAAAGTCTTTCATTTATGTACTAAAATGTTGAAAATAAAAAATTATAGATTAATTGTTGAAAAATGAATGATGTAACAAATTTAGGACAAATGGAGTATACTTTTATGAAATAAAAAGTTATTTGAAGGTAGTATTGTTTTCAGGGATGTTCTGTTGGGATTAAAGGAATTAATGAGTCAATATATTTAACAGGTCCACTGAGGGTAAGAGAGTCAGATACTTAAGATACTTAAAAGAGGCTAAAAGTGGTAAATTTACGTGGTTATGTCACCTGAGTATAATTTTGTCCAAATTAAAACAGTCAAAACCATTTCTGAACTCTGCACTGGATCAATTAAAAGGCAAGAAAATAGGGATTAAAACACCATATTCCCCCTCAGTCACCCCTCGCCAACTCAGTTCTGGGAAATCAACGAAAGGAATTAGATAAAATAAACATAAAAATACCCCAAAGCTAATTCGGAACCACCCAACAGCAATACAAGAAAATCCATTCCACCAAGTCCGCGCAAGGTAGAGGTGCCGCCGATGGAGGTTATTCCACTATTTTAGTGAAACGATGGAGTGGCTCTTCTTCTCTACTGTGTACAACAACGATGAACGGGGCTGGTTTGTCTAGACGGGGAGAGGCACTTTCGAAGGAAAGTGAGATAACAATTTATTGAGGGGTTGTTACGAGTTTTCTTGAATTTTTTTCCCAAAAATGAGACGGAATTTAATTGGTTTGATTCTTCTTGAAGATTTTGGGGAACGCCTCGAGGACATTGAGCAGGTGATGGAGCGGGAATCTCCGTCATTCCCTGGCCGCATCGGGTTTTCCCCTCCGGAGGTCCAAATGGCCTTTAGTCCAAGCGTTGCGAAAAGTTCATAAACAGGACCGACCTTTACAGACGTTTTTTATTGCTGGGCTTAAGTATCCGAGCTTACTGAGTTAGAGGGGTTATGTGTGCTGAGTTGAGGACATCATGGATTGCCCGATGCTTCCTTGGAATTTTGGTAAGGAGAACTCGAAATGGTATGTGGATCTGCTCTTGACTACTCATAAACTAAATAACCAGTGTCTGCATTTATGACCTAAAAGAAGAGAAGAACTGATATAATTAGCTACAACAATGCCGATGGACTAAATGTTGCTGAAGTCTTATAACTACTTTCTCGTTCACCCTCTTTGGGTTCTCTTGGAACTGAGAAGTCCATTTCTGATTTTTTGCAGTTTTGCCAACACTTGCTGGATATTCATTCTCTCTCTTTTTGAATGAGCAGAGCATGCGACTCCGATTTGGAAAACCAACACCAAGCAATCTTTGATCCTCCCTATTTGGTTGTTTCCAGCGGTTTCTTCTTCCAGCAGTAAAGGATCCACAATCTCGGTGACATGATCAGGAAGTGCCCTCTTCACATAATCATGTAAGTTGAGGTTGCCTGTGAACTCATCATCCGTTGGACTTTTTCCTGTGAACAACTCCATCAAGAGTACGCCAAAACTATACACGTCTCCCATTGTTGACACTTCTTCCCCTGTACCATACTCTGCATTTACCACCATTACAAAAAAGGCGAACAACATAAGATATCAGAATTTTTGTTATAAATGAAGAGCGTATCAATCTACCATAGTAAAAACGAGGTGCCTATAAGTAACGTATATTGAGTAAGGCTCACCTGGTGCTATATATCCCATTGTTCCTCTAACTCCAACAGAACTCATTTCATGATTGGAATTTTGTTGAGCCATTGAAAGAGACTTTGTGAGCCCAAAATCACTGACATGAGCACCAAAATTGCCGTCAAGAAGTATGTTACTCGGTTTCAGATCACAATGAACAATTGTTTGGTCACATTGAGAGTGAAGATAGAATAGAGCCGAAGCAACATCAACAGCTATGTCTACCCTTTGCGTCAGATTTAAGGCTTCCATCTCTTGAGGCTCACTGGGGCCAGAATGCAACCAACTTTGTAGGCTCCCTTTAGGCATGAACTCAAAGACAAGAGCTTTGAAATCATTTCCTTGGAAATCAATGCTCGAGCAAGAAGTAATAATCTTCACAAGATTTCGATGTCTGATTGCCTTTAATGCTTCACACTCTGCAATGAAAATCTTATCTGCCCCTTGTTCTTGGAGATTGAATACCTTTACTGCAACTATTTGCTCATCACCTGGCAGAATTCCTTTGTATACAAAACCAAATCTTCCTTTACCAATCAATCTGGTTGAAGAGAAGCCATCAGTTGCTTCAAAGAGGTTTGTGTATGGTATCCTTGGGTGTCTGTTCTCTACTAGAGAGGCAGTCGCTGGGTTTGTTTTGGATTTTCTTATTCTATACTTGATTAAAATGAAACCTATTGACAGGGAGATGATGAGGAGCACAATGCTTATTGGAATGATCACTTTCACTGAAATGTGCCTTTTGTTCTTGGAAACTTTTGGAGGACATGCTGATAACTTTAGTTCCTTAATTCCTCCACACAAGTGTTGATTTCCAGTGACTGAGAATGCACTGATGTTCTTGAAGATTCCAGTTGTTGGAACTTTGCCTTCAAAGTTATTGAAGGAGAGGTTTAGATATGTAAGGGCTATTTCACCTAGAAAGGCAGGAATTTGGCCGGATAAATTATTTCGAGAAACATCCAGATTTCGAATTCCTCTCATATTCCCAAAAGAATGAGGAATTTCACCATTAAACAAGTTGCCACTTATGTCTAGTGTCTCCAACACTTGACAAGATTCCAGAGCAGATGGAATTGTTCCAGATAGTTTATTATTTGAAAAATCTAAGGAGTTTATATTTACCAACTTGCTTACTTCTGATGGCAATGATCCTGTCAGGTTATTTCCAGCCAAGGAGAGGCCAGCTGTCAAAGAAGATATTTCGAGGATTTGCTTTGGTATCTCTCCTGTAAGATGATTATTTGAAAGACCTATACTCTCTAAGTAATTGCAGTGCCCCAAAGACTCAGGTATCACCCCTTCCAGCAAATTATCTTGCAAGCCTAGGAGTCTTAGGAGTGTAATGTTTCCGACAGATGATGGGATTTGCCCTGATAATGAATTTCCAAAAAGGAGGAGCCATTGCAGCTTGAAAAGCTTCCCTATGGAGTTAGGTATGGTGCCAGACAGCATGTTGTTTGTCAGCTCAAGTGTCTGCAACCCTGCGAGATTTCCAATCTCAGAAGGTATGCGTCCTGTTATATAATTCTGACCCAATCTTAACATGGTAAGTGTGGAAGAGAGATTTCCTATTGATGTTGGTATGTTTCCTTGAAGGTTGTTGCTGAAAAATGTCAACGTAAGTAAGTTGCTACAATTAGCTAA
Organism: Aquilaria yunnanensis; assembly: GCA_039654915.1. Taxonomy (NCBI): domain Eukaryota; kingdom Viridiplantae; phylum Streptophyta; class Magnoliopsida; order Malvales; family Thymelaeaceae; genus Aquilaria; species Aquilaria yunnanensis. Next base: position 9,291,329 of record CM077593.1, on the reverse strand, counting down.
GGAGGTGAGAAAGGTAAGGCCATCAAAGTTTGGACCTCCAAGTTCGTTGGCGTCAAAACCAAGAGATTGGAGATTTTGAAGATGCCCCAATTTATCAGGTATGGGTCCTGTTAAAGCATTTTGTGACATGACAACTTCAACAATTCTCGAGCAATTGTATAAGGATGTTGGGACAGGCCCTGAGAAATGGTTTCCTCCAAGATACAGTCCCAGAAGATTTGGGAGGGTGGAGCCTAAGTCATCAGGGAGCTGCCCATTCAATTGATTAAAAGCTAAAGCAAATATTCCCATGGCCGAGAGATTATACAACTGTGGAGGAACTAGACCGGACAAATTGTTCATTGACAATTGTAAAAAGTTTAGCTTGAGGAGCTGTCCAAGCTCAGTTGGAATGCCTCCTTCAAGATTGTTTCCAGACAGAGAGAGTTCAGCAAGTAATGAGAGGTTACCGAATGAAGGTGGGATTGTTCCAACAAGATTGTTTCTAGCAAGGCCAATGGTATTCAAGCGAGGCAGAGTTGCGAGCTGTGGTGGAATTTGGCCTTGAAGCATGTTCCCAGTGAGTACAAAGATTCTGAGATCTAAACATTGTGTCAAGTTTGAAGTGACCTCACCTTGAAAGGAGTTGTTTTTGAGAAACAGAACCTGGAGGCTATATAAGTGGCTGAGTTCACTGGGGAGTGTCCCATGAAAGCTGTTGTTTGAAAGATCGACGGTCTTGAGGAAGGTGAGGTTGCCGATGTAAGAAGATAACTTGCCTGCCAGCTTCAGAGACCGGAGACTTAGAGCAACCACTCGTTGGTGCCGCGGACTGCAGCTCACCCGTTGCCAGTTGCACATGTTGATGGAATCATTCCATGAGCTTAGGGCCCCCAGAGGGTCCAGTATTTGGGACCTCAGTGCAAGCAGAGCTTGTCGGTCAGTCTCGTTGGTGAAACCAGTGCAGCTTGCAGGCACAACCTTGGTGTAAATTGTTAAGCTTAGAGCGACAGAGAAGATGAAACAAAACTTCCGAGATTCTGGGATCATTTCAAGTGTTTTTTTTTTGTTCCCTCTTAGTTTGAGCTTGGAATAGTTGAAATTTATATGAATGAGTAACATATCTTTTTGGTGCCTTATTTAATGTTTTTCTCAGGCAACCTATCTTGTTCGAATCAAGATCGTTGAAGTTGATGTAATATTTCATTAATAAGATAGCATTATTTGTCTCGAGATAGCAGCTGTAGACTTGCATTTAGCAGCGCAAGTCAAGAGGAGCTGGGACACATTCCTATCTTAAAGTTGCAGAGAATTGAATAGTGTTCTCACCAACAAGATAGAATTTACTTATAATGTGTAGATAATGATTAAAGAGTCATGCATTACAAACTTAAAAATAGAGAATGAATCCATTGAAGGCGACAGGCAATTTTGACTTTTGACTTGTATTATGTTGACATTGAGCCAATCATTAATCAGTACTGAGCCGGTCCAAGATTTAATACCGCTGTCAAGTTTATAGTTTAGTTTAGCTGATGCATGTGATGTGAGGGAGGGTTGAAATTTGAAAAGCAAAAGCTCCCAAGTCGTGCAAGAACTTGGCTGCCTGCTATTGTTTACCCTTCTGCTACATTTGTGAGGATGCCGGAAATATAATATTTTCACAACATACACCGTGTTAATGTCTGACTGTCTCTCTATATATATTGATTGGTAAACGATAAAGCTTTTTGCGGCATAGTGTAAATAATTGAATGATGATGTCTTTGTTTTCAGATACTCGAGTCAAATTAAGTTGATATTTTCCATTGTTCATTTGAATGGATAGGCATGATAGGCATGATTTAATTATAAAATAGTACTAACTCTATCATAAGTTTTTTACATAATTTATTATTCACATCAATTAATCTATATTTTTTTATCTTTAATATTCTAGTATATAAATGAAAAAATTTTATACATTAATGGTAAATGAAAACTTACAGTTTCTAAATATATATTTTTTTAATTTTTCTAAATAATAATAATATAACTAAAACCAAGTTAAACTTAATTTAAAAAAAAAAAAAGTGAAATGCTTCAAAAAATATGCGTTAGGGAATAGTAGTTTTGAAATGGAAATCAAATTTTACCGATGCAAATCAATTTGAGTGGACGAGGCTTGGACATGACATCTTAACCAATGAATACTGGGTTTGGGTTTTATACTACAGGGCCTTGCTTGGGTAAGTTGTCCACTTTGGCGCCTAACTGTATCTCCAGGCAACCAGTCTCGCCTTCTGAGCAGGGATACTCCTGGGTGTACCAAAAGAACAAAAGGGAAAATCAAATTTTGATTCTCATGCAGAGCTTAACAAGTTACAACCTGAAATTGCTAACTTTCTTTTATTCTGATGAGCAGAGGATCATCTGTCAAAGAAGAGAAGAGAAACAAAACTACGAACAAAAGGTTGCCAACTCAAATGCATGTCTACTTCACACTCTCCTTCTGTGAGACACACAACTGCGAAGCATGTTTCCGGTTTTTTGCAGTTCTGCCAACGCTTGTTGAATATTCATTCTTTCCCTGGGTGAATGGGCAGAACATGCGAGTCCGATTTGGAAAATAGACACCAAGCACTCCCAAACCTGGCCACCTTGAATTGATTCTCCTTCAAGGGCTACTGGATCAACGATTTCGGTCACACGGTAAGGAAGCGCCATCTTCACGTACTCATGTAAGCTCAAGTTTCCTGTGAATTCATTCTCAGTTGGACTCTTGCCTGTGAATAGCTCCATCAAGAGAATTCCAAAGCTGTACATATCTCCACATGTAGAGACCCCCTCCCCAATGCCATACTCTGTATTTTCAAACATTTATATGAAATTGACAATAAGAGCAAGTGCAATTATTTTTTTTTTTTAAAGGTGGTACCATGTATATGAGTGAAGCTTACCTGGGGCTATGTATCCCACTGTTCCTCTCACACCAATGGAACTGCTTTGCGCATCCAAGGAGTGTCCTCTGACCATTGAAAGAGACTTTGTTAACCCAAAATCACTAACACAAGCTCTCAAGTCATTGTCAAGCAGTATGTTACTTGGCTTTAGATCGCAGTGAATCATTGTCGTGTCACACTGAGTATGGAGATAAAGCAAAGCTAAGGCAATGTCAGATGCTATCTCCAACCTTTGGATTAGATTTAAGTTTCCTGACTCTTCAGGCTCACGCGAACTTGGATGTAACCAGTCTTGTAAGCTCCCTTTATGCATGAACTCGAAAACCAAAGCTTTGAAATCATTGCCTTGGAAATCTATGCTTGAGCAAGAAGTTATGATCTTGACAAGATTTCGATGCCTTATTGCCTTCAGTGCTTCACACTCCGCTGTAAAGGTCTTGCTGGCTCCACGTTCTTGGAGATTGAACACTTTCACAGCAACCATTTGCTCATCATCTGGGAAAATTCCTTTGTAAACAGTACCATATCTTCCTTTGCCAATCAGGTTGGAGGTAGAGAAGCCATTAGTTGATTCAAAGAGGGCTGCATAAGTGATTCTTGGATATTTCTTCTCAAATAGAGATGGAGAAGGTAGCTCCTTCTTGGATTTTCTCATTTGATACTTGACAAGAAAGAAGCACGCTGCTAGGAAAATGATGCCAAGAGCAAAGCTCATTGCAATGATCACTGTATGTGAAAGATGTCTTTTGTTCTTGGAATTTTTTGTTGGGCACACTGCTAACTTGAGCTCCTTAATTCCTCCACATAAGTTCACATTTCCAGTAATTGAGAATGCACTCGCATTTTTGAATACTCCACTTATTGGAACTTTGCCTTCAAAGTTGTTGTAAGAAAGATTAAGGCTAGTAAGTGCCAATTCACCTAGAAAATCTGGAAGCTGACCAGACAAATTATTCCGAGAGACATCTAGAATTCGGAGGCCTCTCATATTTCTCAAAGAGTAAGGAATATCCCCATAAAAAAGATTGCCACTTATGTTAAGAATCTCCAACACCTGACAAGATTCCAGAGAAGATGGAATCTTTCCTGATAACTTATTATCGGAGAAGTCCAACCAATTGATATTTGTCAGCTTGCTTAATTCGGATGGCAATGGTCCAGTCAAGTTGTTTGCAGCCAAGCTGAGGACAATTGTAAGAGAAGAAAGTCCAAGAATTTGATTTGGTATCTCTCCGTTTAGTTGGTTCTGTTGAAGCTCCATTCCTTCTAGATGACTGCAACGTCCCAGAGACTCTGGAATCAGCCCTTGTAGCAAATTACCTGCCAAGCTAAGGCGCCTTAGATAGGTGATGTTTCCAATCAAAGATGGAATTTCTCCCGATAGTTTATTACTGTAGAGGTAAACTTCTTGCAACTTGGAAAGTTTCCCAATGGAGCTAGGAATTTGACCAGATAACATGGTTTCTATGAGTGACAGTGTCTCTAAGCCTGCAAGACTTCCAATCTCTGAAGGTATCCCCCCGGTTAATTCATTTCCGCCAAGATACAGCAGGGCAAGCGAGGAAGAGAAATTTCCTATTGATGCTGGCAAGTTTCCTTTTAGATTATTGTATTCTAATGACAATACAAATAGGTTGGTACAATTGGTTAGGGTGGTAATTAGGAAGCCTAGGCTACTGGACTTGGGAACTTCAAGTTGGTTAAAATCAAAAGCTAGTACCTGTAGGTCTTGAAGCTTCCCCAAGTTCTCAGGTATGGGTCCACTGAAAGCATTTTGCTCCATGGAAACTTGGACAAGTCCCGAGCAATTCGATAGAGACGGTGGAACAGGCCCAGATAATCTGTTTCCTCCTAGATGAAGTCCTTGAAGATTTCGGAAGGTGAAGCATAGGTCGCCAGGTAGCTGTCCCTCTAACTGGTTACCGGCTAGACCAAACTCTTGTATGGATGAGATATTATATAGTTGTTCAGGAATGGGACCAGACAGCTGATTCAGTGATAATTGCAAAAATTGCAAGTTAGAGAGCTGTCCAAGTTCAACAGGAATGTTTCCGTCAATATAGTTTTGTTTCAGAGAAAGTTGAGAGAGCGCGGAGAGGTTTCCAATGGAAGATGGAATTGTTCCAACAAAGTTGTTTAATCCAAGACCGAGGCCCTGCAACCGAGATAAGGAACCGAGTTCAGCTGGAATCTTCCCTCCAAGCTGGTTGCCAACAAGTACAAGAAGTCTGAGGTCCCAACAGTTAGTTAGGTTGGGAGGAATCTCGCCTTGGAGGGAGTTGTTCCGAAGATCCAGGTTCTGCAGGCGAGACAAGCGACCTATCTCTTCCGGGATCGAGCCGTGGAAGGTGTTGTTTCTGAGGTTAATGTTCCTGAGGAAGGTGAGATTGGTAATGTGCGGAGATAACCGACCTGCCAGCTTCAGAGAGCTTAGATCGAGGGAAACCACGCGTTGGTGCCGACGGCCACATGTTACCCCTCGCCAGCTGCACAAGTGGATTGTAGCATTCCAAGAGCTCAAGGCACCCAAAGGGTCTGCTATTTCAGACCTCACTGCTAGCAACGCTTGTCGATCGGTCTCGTTCGTGTAGCCAACTACAACATTATGGCAGAATACCAATAGTAGGCTCAAACTGCAGAAAAAGATGAAATTCGTTACTCCTGAGAGCATCACGTTAAGTTCCATCTCAAGCTCTCTCTCTTCGTTTCTGGTCGTCCTTGTTATCTGAGTGAGGTAAGTTCATGTTTGATTGGAAACCAATTTATAGAACTTGTCTGCGATCTCCAGGTTTGACCGCCTCCGGATAATTTGTATGGAGCTTAGCCCAAAAGTCTCTCTAGGGGTTATTTTTTTAACACTTCACATCGCACCTGCTCGTCAATGACTTGGGTAGCTGAAGCACATTTCAAAGATGGGAAGCCTTCCGCTACTCATGTAGAGATCCATTAACGGCCGAGCCTACTGGGACAACTTTGTTTGCCGGCAGAAGACTTAATTAATAAACAATCCTAGTGGGGCATAATGAACACCCAAGTTGCAGATTTTCTTTAGCTCATTTTCGGTTCATGGAAAGCAATATAATTACCATATCGGCCATGAGCATATGAAAGGCTAATTACGTGACGACGAAACATCTGTTATTGCTATTTGTTCACAAGTGAAGTTCGGCTTGGAACAATTCAAACCATTTCATGATGCAGAGCCGTCTTTGGTTGCCGTCGCTTGCTTGATTATGGTTTAACTCCCTAAGGTTGTGTATTTATGAATTTTGAGCCTAAAATTTTAAATTCGTATACTCATGTGAGAAGACGGCCAAAGTGAACTGGGTCACATGAACAAATTAATGGGTTGGAGGGAGAAAAGTGTCCTGATTGGCTGATTTGCATAGTTTGAGGGCCTGCTGTTATTCGTGACCTGATCACGAGCAATTCTAGCCGTTGGTGAAGCCAAAGCTGCTTGCTTGCTCCCGCCACAACATGAAACATCATAACTGATGTTTTAAATTATTGCCTCTAACTGCAAGTTAGTTAATTTCATAAGATTATCTATTTCATAGACGTCCGTTCTCATATATTTTTGGTTAAATCTCTATCGCTTAAGAATGAACACGATTGCATCCGCCTGCACTTGGCATTATCGTTTGTGGGAAAACTCTGCGTTTCTGGGAACACTTGCATTTACCAGGGGGCGGTGCCGGTGCTGGAGTAGAGCCACCTTTTTCTGGCTGCTCAGCTCTTTGCTGATATCTGTGAGCTCCTAGTTCTTTCTCTGTAACAAGACTATTTACTGGTTGCCTGATGGATTGTTGAATGTTAACCCAATTGGATAACTTCGTCAGCCAATCGAGAAAGAAGTAAGTTCGATCGGGAAATGAAGATCACCTTAGGTCAAAAAACCCCATGTTAAAGCCACAAACTAGCAATTAATACTCACTTTGATTGATCCCTAACAAACTAATGGACGTAGATCCATCATTACCATCTCCTAGTAGTTAGTCTGCTACAAACTAATGGACCCAAAGATTGCTAAATTTCATGCATAGCCAGTGCCACCCTCTCATGCATGGCCCTGTTTCCTTTGACCACTAAGATGTCAAGCCCCAAAACCCATCATAAAAGTTTGAGGACAATGAAAATGACACACCAAACACTCGAGAAAATGATATTTTCTCGAACATGTAAGGCTACACATATTCCAAATAAATTCAAGTGACCATAACTTATAATCCAAACTTATTACTTGTTGTTTGGAATCGAGTGATAGAACAACTACAACTTAAAATCTCATACATAATATTTTTAGCCTAAGAGTGTCTATTACATTTCACTTTAATGCTATCCTAAACTTTAAGTTCTTGTAGTCACTCCTCAACTAGCCAACCTTATGTTACTTGCTGTTCATGTGAGTGGGAAAAGAGGGGTAAGTACGAATACCTAGTAAGCGGTGGAATGTTCACCATCCATAAAACATAAAAATAATTTATACAATATTTATAACATAGAGATCAAGCAGAAAACAATCTCACTGGAAATATTATAAATTCAATATTAATTAGAAAATATAATAAACATATAAATATCTCAAAATATTCATTTGAAGGAAAGTCATACTCATAAAAATCAAAAGTCATATAAGTGTTCGAAACAAATACAATTAAAACATGACAAAACAAATGTGAAATTCATACCTAAAATCATTAGTCAAAACAGAGCAGTTTAAAACAAATAATAAAACATAATATTTCTTAACATAGTAAGTGAGGCGATAACTGTGACTATACTTTAACTGTTGTACTACATCATGTCAGAATAACTATACTTAACCGTTGTAGTACGTCATATTATAATAACTACACTTAACCGTTGTAGTGTATCATAGACCAACTAAGAATTACCATCGGTGGAGCACCCAGAAGAACTAGTCCTAAATAGTGCACTACGAATCATACTTACATAATATCCTGTAAGAAAAGCCATGAATTACATTTCCTCAATAGTCAAATACATAACCAACATTCACTAAAATAGAGTGAAAACATACATATTCATATTCATAGACATTTCAGAATCAAGCGGTCAATAAAACAAATCAAAAATAATATTGTTGTCATGGCATAAATAAAACATGCTTGATCCCATAATCATTAAAACACAACTTACATATTTAGAAACATAAATAATGCATATATAATTATTTCCAATATCTTTAAGAAACAAAACTTTAGGATAAACTTTCAAATAATAAAGGTCAAATTAAGAGAAGAAGTCCAAAGATAAAATTATTCATACTTTAAAACCCAAGCTTCAAAGAAATAGAATTCAACATCACTACTAAAAAAATTTGATTTTCCAACTGCCAGCCGTTGGAAATGGACTGTTTCCAACGGTAGGCAGTTGGAAAATAGTCCGTTGGAAAATCATTCGTTGGAAGTTAATTTTCCAATTGCCCAGAAGTGAGCAGTTGGAACTTCCAACTGTCAGCCGTTGGAAATGAAGCAGTTGGAGAATTTTCCAACGGCTTCATTAATTTTTTTTATTTTTTGATTTTCCAACTGCCTCAGCAATTGGAAAATTTGCCAGAGCAATTGGAAATGAAGGCAGTTGGAAAATTCAGTAGAAAGTTGGAAAAATTTCCAACTGCCCAGGCAGTTGGAAATGTGCCAGTTGGAAAATTTTCCAACTGCCTGACAGTTGGAAATTTTTTAAGCCATTGGAAACATTTCCAACTGCCAGGCAGTTGGAAAATTTTCCATATTTTATTTTTAGCTTCGAATTATTTTTTCATTTATATTATTTATCGGTATACTGTCCATTTCCAATCGAATGTTTTGTTTAAACGTTAACCTCGTATACTGCCGATACTGATATCGTTTGTAGTGAATTTTTAAAACTCACAAAATTTCATAAAAAATTGGCTTGTATGATAAAAACAAACATACAGAATTAAAATTACTAAGTCAAGTTGGAAATTTACTACTAAATCCACATGAGCTACAGTAGAGTTTAAATTACATGTTTTCATAACCCAACTAAGTGAATGTTTGTTAATAAATACACATAGTAGCATGATATACCTGATCTATGCGTCATCGGATCCCGAGTCATCATCATCATCTGCAGGTGGTGCCAATTGAATTGCATATGTACTCCAGCTCAGCTCGTTGTCTCCTCTTCAGACATTCTAACTTCCGCTCATAATGTGATGCTTGCTGTGCAGTTTGCTCCGCTACGACTCGCTGCACTCACACTACTAATTCCAATTAACCATTGTACGTGGCATAAAAATATATTACCCAAACAATTGACTTCAAACCAAATCCATTGGTATTTTTGAAATATACTAAATAATTTAACACATAAATATACTAATTACAAAAAGTTAGCATCCAACTAATTATTTTCTGTTCTTAAATATACAAACTACGTTTGACACATAAATATACTACCTAAATAATTTACATCCCACCATTAATTATTATTTTTAAATATACTAACTAACTTGAGACATAAATATACTAACTAAACAATTTTTAAAAAAAATACGTAAACAATTTACGGAAAACAATTTTATTTTCTACTTGGAAATATACTAATACTTAGTACTTAAATATTTTTAAAAATATTTCGTAAACCATTTACAGAAAACAAAGAATTTTCTATTTGTAAATATTTAATTACTTAGTAATTAAATTTTTTTTGTAAATATACTAACTACTTTTACACATAAAAGTACTACCTAAACAAACCCATAAAAACTAATTTCAAACGTAAAATATACTACCTAAACAATGTACTTTAAACTATTTATTTAATATTTTTAATTATTCCAACTAATTTGAGAGATAATTATACTACCTAAACACTTTATTAAAATCAAAATTATTTCATATTTTGAAATATAATAACTAATTTCATACATAACTTTAGTACCTAAACAATTTATGTATAAATAATAATTTACTAATTTTAATTATCTTAACTAACTTCACACATAAATATAGTACCTAAACAATTCAATTAACACTAATAATTTCATATTTTATAATTCATCACGAAAATAAAAAAAAATTGTAAGAAAATACACATAAATTTCCAATTGTATATATTTCCAATGGGTAACCTAAAAAATTCACATCCAACCATCAACAACACAAAATCACAAATATTGCATATATTTCAAACCAAATAAACAACTAAAAATCCGGATTATGCGTATTTATTGGTATAAAAATTTAAAAAATATAAAATAAACAAACTTACCTCAAATCACGCTCTATCTTCCTTCAAATGGCCGCAAAGAACTGCAATCATGCAATAAAACCCAAAATATTCAATCAATTATCAACCAAAACAGTGAAACGAGGTAAAAATCGAAAAAAAAAATCAACGAAATTGGAAATAAAACGAAACTAACCTTCAGATCTCCCCAAATGACACCAGATCCACGTACAACTGAGCTAGACGAAGCTGTTTCACGGCTTAATCAGAACCAAAACGTGAATGTGTGTGTTGTGTGATGAAGAGAGAAGCTAGGAGAGAGAGACGCGAATTTTTGCTCGCTGGAGAAGACGACTCGCGCTGGGGGGGGGGGGAGATTTAAAAACTTTTTTTCCAACAGCTAGGGCCGTTGGAAATCCTAAACTAAAAAGTATCGTTTCATTAAACGCACAAAAAAAAATTCCTTTCTATTTCCAACGGTCTCAGCCGTTGGAAAACTTTCAAACTAAAAATTGTATAACTTAATTTTCCAATTGTTATAGCCGTTGGAAGAAAGAAATACAAACCATTTTATTTTCCAACGGCTTAAGCCGTTGGAAGTGTAATAAATCCAAATTTTGCAGAAAATCTATTAATTTACCCATTTTCCAATGGCATAAGCCGTTGGAAGTCATATATATATAATTTCTTCAATTTCCAACGGCTAAAGCCGTTGGAACTATGATAAATCGAAATTTCTCTGAAAAATCCATTAATTTACACATTTTCCAACGGCATAAGCCGTTGGAAGTAATATATATAAATAATTTCTTCATTTTCCAACGGCTTTAGCCGTTGAAACTATAATAAATCCAAATTTTGCAAAAAAATGCATTAATTTACCCATTTTCCAACGGCATAAGCCGTTGGAAGTAATATATATACATAATTTCTTCATTTTCCAACGGCTAAAGCCGTTGGAACTAAAATAAATCCAAATTGCATGGAAAATCCATTAATTTACCTATTACTTGGCCCATTTTCCAACGGTTCAAGCCGTTGGAAGTTATATATATATAAAAAAATATTTTTTCTTAATTCCAACGGTTTTGGCAATTGAAAATTTTCAACTGCTTCACCGTTGGAAATAAGGCAGTTGGAAAAACAGGTTTTTTTAGTACTATATAGTTCAATACTTTAAAATCAATAAAGTGGATAGCAAAATAATAATTTAATTTTAGAATGATAGACGACCACTTACCTCAAAACGGAACTTCCAAACTCCCAAAACAATTGTTTAGCCACCTAAAAGAATTATATAAAATCCTATGTCAAAACCAAATAAACTTTAGGAATAACCCAAAATTGCTCTCTGACAATAGCTTAAACGAATGTTTCAGGAACCTAAGAACTGGATGAACCAGTCTTGAGAGCCCCAGGGACTTTGTTGGTCATTAACCTGATTATCTGCGCAAGACAACTACCAGTGATCAAAATGTAACATTTTTAAATATAGTGATTTTAGTGCACATATTATCATAAATTAGGAACTACAATGTGATTAATCCATTTTTTTCCAAAACAAGAACATCATCGTGTTCTGCGTTCAGTCTTGCAGCAACTGGACGAAAACCATTTTGTTTTTCGAACAAACACAGAGTCCAATCCCAGCACCTTCAATTGCCACGTTCAATTACTTACTTCATTTAATTTTATCAAAGTATAACCGATCAATCAATTATCTCTTCTAATCTCTAAACACTATTAAAATTCTATCTTAAAAATATTATCTATTCTTAAATGTTGATGAACACCTTTGATGTAGATATATAAACGAATACTAAATTAAAACTTACCAATTCTACTCCTTTGAAGAAGAAAATCTTAAACTTGGTTTTAATCTTCAATCTTTGTTTCTTCTTCCTCTTCAAAAGAACCAAAACGGTATAAAAGTAGAAAACTAAATCCTATTTTTTTTTCTATAATGATATATATGTATATATAGCTTAAACCTATCCTATTATGTTTCTAACTCTTTTTTTTTTTTTCCACGTTCTCTCTCTCTCTCTCTCTTTTTTCTTCCACTTTTACGTCCTCTTTTCTATTTACGTAACCTTTTTTTTTTTAGTTTTTATTTTTTATATGTTATTTTTTTCGTAACCCACTATTTTTTTTTTCTTTTTCCCGATACTTCCCCATGTTCTTTCCCTATCCTTTCTCTTTTATTATTATTTTTTTTATTTTGCTTCTTCTACCACTTAATAACCTACCAAACTTTTAAAGAAAAATACCATTTTTTCTTTTTTTTTTTTTTTAACTTGATGCCTAGACAATTAACCTGAACACCCTATACTGAATAAAATTTTGAGATTGTTAAAATGGGCGTCTTTTTTTATCTTTTTCTTTTTAAATTTTTTGCGGCTCTACAGGCACTTGTTCCATATCCATCCTCACTCTTGGTGAATGAGCTGAGCTGAACACAACACTCCAATCCCAAAAATCGACACCAACCGTTCTCTGATCCTTCCTTTACCTACACAATTGTTTGAAGAGAAGCCACCAGTTGCATCAGAAAGTGTTGCATAAGAGATCCTTACGGCAGAAGCTAGGTTCTTTTTGGATTTTCTCCTTCTATATGTGAAAAGAAAGAATCTTGCTGATGAGAAGATGAAGAGAACAATGCTCACTGGAGTGATCTCTTTAATTCCTTAATTCCTCCACATAACCCTTTTCTATTGCTTGCCTCTTACTGCAAGTTATATGCTCATTTCCATCTACGTTGTCTAGCGGCCAAAAGGAATCGAATTTCTATTGTTTAATGTTTATGGGAATTGATAAATAGCAAGTAAATTTCTGTTCTGAACCTTCTTTTTATCTTTATTGACCGTGCTATTTCCCACGTTCAAATCTTTAATGCAAAACAGAGTAGGCAGCGCACAGCGCAATATTTTGTATAGCAGAAAACCTATCACTTTTTCAATTGGAAAATACTATTCAACCTGCCGCTATCATCTCATCTTGCCAAGACAAATAAAAACTCCTAACAAAGTTACTAACTTTTAGATGTTCTTAATTGCCCCCTGCATCAAGATCTTACTATTATTGGCTTATGCTGGAATACCTTCAAGGTGGGAAGACTCCCATTTACCAGAGGCAACGATCAACACCCTGCTTTTTTTTTTTTTTTTTCTTTCATGGACCTCAAAACCAGGCTTTAATCAACCATTCAACTTACAGCTTGCTGAACACTCTTTACTTCCGCCAACACTGACAATTGTGTGTGTGTACATCAATATCTCATTTATATCTTCACTACGGATTCAATTTGCTAAGTAAATTGACACAGATACTATGGATCACGAACAGAAACCTCTTAAAACTCGAGGTAAATCAAAAAATTATATCACAAAGATCAGGCACCTACTGTCTTGTTGATGTTCTCCAGCGAAACAACAGCACCCGATCTTGCCATATCTGATGGTTGAGAATGTCCCAAAAAAATGTACAGGACCCAAAAGTGGAGGCAGACAAGGTACAATAGAGACCAGACTTTGGCCGTTGGGTTTCTTCTTAGAAAAACTGCACCAGCGACAAAAATAGAATCCAACTGTCTCAGCAACGATCCTAGCTGCTTTTTGCCCGAACGCAATTTGTGTTCGAGGAGAGGCCTCAAATTTGAATTATGGAGGTCCCATTTTCCTGATTCTAAATCTCCTGATAAGACATCACTGGTGTTCATTGACACACCTTCATCTATCATCCTTGAAACTGTCTGCAATAATGGGTTGTAGTTATAAGCAATATGGCCTGATAATCACTGGTAAAGCAACCACAGAATTCATTAAAATGTACCTCAATTCTGAAAAACAAGGTCGCCTTTTCAGAAGACAGAGCCTCAACCTGATTGAAAAAAATACACAAGAAAATCAGTGAGAGCATGTGATGTGTTCACAACTCAAAAGAACTGTTTGTGTCTATACGATGGTGATGACTTCACTACAATATATGTGCAATCTGGCCCCTGACACTAGGCATATATGAATTAAAACATCGATAAAACTCTTGTTTTATTGTTTTATCCATGTAAAGAGGAGAGTGACTGATAAGACTCCCTCCTCCTGCTGACTTTCGCTCAATTCACTTGCAAGTTCGAGAACTATATATAATAATGCAAGCGAATGCAATAATAGGTTACATTAGGGGCCAAGAGCATAATTGCATATAGCGTAGTGTAATCCAGTGGAAGCATTCAAGTGCACAAAGCCAAATTGACCTGTGCTTGTTTCTGAATTAGATGATCAGTGAGTTGGCCAAGCCTTCGCTTAAGCTCCACTTCTACTTCTGTTGGTTCTTCCATCTCTTTCCTTATACGTTTAATATTTTCTTCCAACTGTGTTGCCTGAAATGTAACAAGAATAGCAAATTGACATGAGTGACACCAATCGCTGTTTGTGAGTACGTGTGCGCATATGGGTGTGTGTTCGAGCACGAGCAGGCAGGCGTGCACGTGCATGTGTTGTGTGTGTGTGTGAGAGAGAGAGAGAGAGGGAGAGAGTGAGAGAGAGAGAACCTTGTCATGCAGTCTTCTAATTTTATCAGTCAGGAGAGACCATTCTGTCTCGAGGATCTCACGCTCAAGTTCAACTCCCTTTGAAGCCAGCAACTGCAAGGGTTTGTAGAAGTTAGCTTGAACATTGGATTAGTTTAGAAAACAAAACAAAACAAAAATAAAACCAAAAAACGAAAAGGGATCTCTTAATGCTACCTGTTCACAAATAGAACAATACAAAACACTTAACCCACCTGATGTAGATCAGTTCCACTACTTTGGTTGCCACTGATCCTCCTCCTGAGTTCTGGAAGGCATAAATGGGTGTCAGAAACTTATACACCAAAAACTAGAGAAACTGAAGTATAAAACATGCTGATTTATTTATCATAGTACATATACATCTACCATTCTCCCTCTGTCAAAGTGAAGCAGAATTTACAATTCTAATTAACAAATAGATCAGTTTCCAAATCTAACTCCCAGTGCAAATAAAAATGGCTCTTCCAGTTCATTCTAACTGCTACATTTATAACTTCACACTGAAAGCAGAAAAATGAATAACCAAGGACAGAGTTCACCATTGTCCACACAACATCATTCTTGCAAAAACCACGCCGGAGCCTGAACACCCTCTTATCTCATTAAAATTCAGTCAAAGGCAACAGAACCTCATTTCTCGTTTTTCTTCTTCCACTTTCTAATGAATCAGTGCATCTGCCATAAACTTAATAGGAAAATTTTCTTTTACATTGAATAGGCGCATGTAACCGTTCAACTCTCTCCCCCACCCCAAATCATTTTGGTGTTGCTTATCAAGTCAAAATTATTAGTGATAGCTTACCTTCATGGGCTGCTTCTCTGAATTCAATCTGTCGCCTAAGTTCCACCAACTCATCAATCTGGTGCACAAAATAAAAACAGTTCATAATCCATTAGATTTTATGAGATCATGATGGGAAGGTCATGTTATACTATGTTGCAGTAAAATGAACACTAACATGGTGTCTACTTGAGGAATTATTTATGTGTGATGGTTTCTTTATAAACTGACAGCCCATCAGGCACAAGTGAATATCATAAATCAGCAAACAGCGTTACATCATTTATAAGGACAAAAAGATCATAGGAATTGAAATCATAAATGAAGACCAGATCTTCTGGGTCCAAAACATTATAATACAAATAGAGCAGAATATTTTCATTCTAATAGAAAGTGTAAGAAGCAAGCTAGTTGTCTTTAAAGAAAAACATAATGATGCTAAAAAATGCAGGCAACTAATTTGATAGTTCATGATACCTCAGCTTCAAGTTTTTTTTGAGTTGTTGCATATGACCTTGCAAGATCAGCATTCAGAGTCTGCATATCAAAGGGCGTTCTTTAGAAACAAAGGCATGCAATTAATAAAAGATAGCTAATTAGGACAAAAAGAAATAAGAGCTCTCAGAGTTGGTAAGCCACAACAAAAAAAAACCAATATAAATAGAAAAAAGATAATGATCATTTAACATAAACTGGAAACAGCCATCAGCAGCAGTTTTGGCACCTCTAGCTTAGCAAGCCGTTCAAGAGCTTCCATTCTAGTGTTTTTATGTTTTTGTTTTTCTAACTCAGCAGCTTCCATCATTTTCATCATTGTTGACTGAAGATCTGAAGCCTGATAAAGACAACATATCATTAGTTCCCGAATAAGGAGCATCTTCACAGCAGATGTTATCAACAAAACACATACGAAAGCATATAAAAGATCCTGCGCCATATACAGCAAAAGGAGAATATAACCATACAGCATCCAAAAGGAGGACAGAAGAACAAGACAGAATCTCATTCTTAAAAAGAGGTCCTCTTTCATCTCAAAGAAAATAATAATGCTCCAGTAATGCCTCTTACATTGTTGGACATGTCTATAATGGTTTAAGTCAGTCAAGCTCAAGTTTTGATCTGCCAGTAAAAATCTGCTCTTTTAGCCAGATTCATCACCTATGAATTCTTTACTCAACCCAGCCTATATCAGGAGCATAAACTTTGAAAGCCTACTACATTAAGGAGAAAACACCAAATTCCTTCAATTTGCATCAGTAAAGGGAAAATTTCATGTTACAAATGATTCTCTATCAGCCTCTAGTTACTTCCATAATAGAGAACTGTGCAATATAACTAGATGAATTATGTTCAACAAAACCAAATATATTTTACCTCTTTTACTTGTTGCCTGGCTTGTTCCTCCAGTATTTTCTCTAAGCTCTGCTTCTCTCCTTCCAACTTAGCAACAGTATTTTCACGTTCTTTAATGGCCTCGACAGCTTTTGCAGCAGCTTTCTCGGCTAAGATCTTCTCTCTCCTCCTCCTCCTCTCTTCTCTCTCCCTTTCACTTTCGGAGTCAGATGAGGAGCCAGAATCAGTCTCAGAACCAGAGCTCGCGCCACTAGTTCTTGAAGACACTCTCCTCAAATCACCGGAGACCGAACTTCTGGAAGCAGAGTTTGACTTGGATTTCTCTCCCAAAACACCTCTCAACTGATCAGGAACATGCGCCAGAGCATGAGCAACATCCTTCTTCCCACCAGCTACACCATCAACTTTCCCCAACTCCACCACTGTCTCCAAGGAATGGTTCTTCCTTGGTGGCCGCCACAAACCATTGGAGGAAAGATCTTCAGAATTTAATTGTCCACCATTTCCATCACTGTTCCTGTTGATAGGGGCTGATATAGGGATTCCAGCAGTCTGACTATGATCCAGATCCAACACTTCTGAATGTTTAACATCATCATGCACATCCACACTAGAAGTTCTCCCCGAGGAGCTAGACCCCTCCCCATCACTTGGCTTCCCATTTGAACTATTTCCCAAAGATTCATTGGACCTTTGTCCAGACTTGCCAACATTATTAATCTTTCGGTTTCTCTTACCCTCCAACACTGAAAAATTGGATGACATACCTCCCTGTTTCCTCCCATCTTTATTCAACCCACGAATTGCAGGCACCACATTTCCACGATTTGCACTGGTGCTCGCACCCTGAGTAGGTGTGCTAAGGAGCTCGGTCCAATCACTATCTGAAAGTGTAGCTTTAGGTTTCGGTGCCGGCTTTGGGGTGCCAGCAATCTCCCTATCACGGCTGGGAGAACTAATCGGTGTACTATCTGTTAGTGTACCCTTAGGTTTTGGTGACTGCTTTGGGGTGCCAGAAATCTCCCTATCACCGCTAGGAGAACTAATTGGCATACTATTGCGGTTAAAGGAGTTAACATTTTGCAATTTTCCAGTGTTGTCACTATTTTCTTGTGTTTTCTTCTTTAATTGGTCCTTTAAAGACACAGAACTACTGGGTTTTGCTGGAGCATCAATTTGTAGTTCACCAGGTCGAGGCTTCTCATTTTTCTTTAGCGACTCCGCCGCTTGCTGATCGATCTGATTCGTTCATACAACAGTTCAATCATAAAATTGCTACAGGTCTCACACCCACATTACGAAAAAAACTTAAATATCGAAATACTGATGAAAAATCTCAAAGTTGTCCTCGTTTTTTCTTCGATTTCTCAAACAAAGAATGCTTTGTTGATGAAAATAGAAATGAAATTGGAGAAACAAGCTACCTGTTGGAGGATTGTTTCTGCGGCTTTGAGTTTGGAGGAGATCCAATTGGCCATTCGGATCCTTCTTTTCTATGTTCGATTAACGAGAACTAAATCTCGGTTTCGAAAAACTGAGCTCCGGTCGAGCATTTTAGCGGACGGGCCTTCGTTTTCACTTGTCTGGTGGCAGATTTGGAGTTGCAGAGAAGGAAGAGATCAGGGGCGAACGGGGTTTGCGAGAGGCGATGCTAGGGTGGCATGGCGAGTGAAGTCGTTCGGTGCAAATTGACGTACGCGGGCCCGCTTGGGAGTGGAAATTTAAGATGGTTATGGTGACTGATTGGTCTGTGACGGAGAGAGGTGACAATTTTAAATTGCGCAGGGGTTAAGCAGTAAGACTGTTGGTACGTGCGACGACTGCGACCGACCAACGGCACGAAACTAAGTGGGCTGTTTGGGCTCCTCTGAACTGAACTTTTTGCTACAACAAGCCCATTCCTTTTGCAATTAGGCCCGGGGCTAGGGCAGTATTTTAGTTGGTATAACAAATTGATAAATCATTGAAGTGCCAATCATATTTTCGATATGCTGATACAAACCTTGGCAAAATTTTGCTGCACAAAAATAGCACTTGTAGCCATTAGTAAAAATGCCTCCTCAAATTTTAGACTGTAAAATTAAAAAAAAAACTAGAATTTCTTTCAAAAAGCAAAATGAACACTTAAAGTACCGTTGGTTCTAATATTTTTCATAGGGGTCAAATGATTTTCCACATAAAGCACCCAAATGATATCAATTTATTCATGCACTGTACACAATTGTAAGATAACGAGCTTAATCAAAAGAAAGGAAGTTCTTACTAAAATTGTTAACTTATCAATCACATAGGGTACGGAACGGAACTGAAATATAATAATTGTTATAGACATCCTTCGTTGTAAAATAGATAATTGTTAATCATTATAAAGTTGATACATATGTTGTGGCCTGTTCAGGGGCGAAGCTACATTGAAGTGAGTGGAGTCAATTGACGCCCCTCAAATATTTTGTCCATATAGTGCTATTGAAAATGCATTTTGATCCTGCTAAAAATTTTCTACTGACCCTAATTCTTGGAAATTGTTATGGCAAACTAGAGCGAGTTGAGTAAAAGGGTAAATTCCAACAAGACCCTGAATTGGACTCATTTCTTTCCTACTGGTATTCTTACTTTTTTCAGCTTTTTCTAGTGAATATACTTTTATCTTTACTTTAATAACATGGTTTAGATTCCACACTACCACATATTTTAAAAAAATAAACATTATCTCTTTTATTCATCTATTGTTAATTTCTTTCATAATATTTTGCCGTTTCTTCATTTTATTTCAATTAGTATAGAGAGAATATTTTTAAATTTATGGCGAGTTCATTTTACATTAATTTTAATTTATTATTGTGTTTTATTTCTTATATAAAGGAGATTATTTGCCTAGATTATCAATTTATTGAAAATTTATATTTTAAGAAATCTAAAGAATAATTTTAATATATTTTGCAAAAAGTAAGTCCTTTTATTAATTTATTTAACTTAACCAACCTAAAAAAATTAATAAAAAATATTTTTATCTTCAAAAAAATATTATGTAATTACTTTTTAAACTTCTTAAATTGTATGGTTTCAATAATTTGATAATCTGGCAAGTAATTTCTTTATGTAAGACTAACACACAATAATACATTAAAATTAGTACAAAAAGAACTAGTCATTGGTTGTTCCCTAAAAGAAGCTAGTTGTTTTGTTGAGTAAGATCAATCCATTTTTTCTATAAGTGAATTGCGTATTAGTGCTCACATTATTCTTTTCAGAAAGAAAAAAATTATTCAATCAGAATTAATTTATCTAATTACTTATCTCATTTTTTAAAAAATTATTTATTTCATCTTTAGTAAACTAAATCTATGTGCAATTTTCATGCTTCTTTACATTGTTTGACATTTGAATTTTGTTAGTAAAATATACATTAATTTATTTATAAAGTAGAGGTACGTATAATATAAGTAGTTAATCCTTGCGTCCGGCCAAATTTCCTGGCTCCACGTCCTAAAACTCAACTGATATAATTTACCATTGAGTCAATTTTTCATGAGAGTAAATATTTTAATCGCCCAAAAAGTGGCAAAAACGAATCAAGGAAAGTAGCATAGAAATGAAAACAATCAGAAGAAGAAGAAGAAATATAAAAGAACACCGAAATTTTCCTCAAAGCCTCTCAAGAGTCGAGAAAGAGTGATTGTTCTTTTTATCATCTGTAACAACAACTTGATTGTTTAGTGGCAGTAACTTCCTGACCAATGCTAACAATTTCTTTCCCGCTTTGAAGCCTTGCTGATTCAACCGCCGTTTCATTAGGCTTAGCTTCCAAACACTTCTGGGTTATATTCTCATGGATTTTAGTGATCATCTGTAGAAACGCTTCTTCCACATTGAAATTCTCCAAGGCAGAGGTTTCCATGAAGCAGAGGCCTTCGGACTCGGCCAAGTCTCTTCCTTCTTCTTCCTCGACCTCTCTAGAGTGGCTCAGGTCGGATTTGTTTCCGACCAGAACCACCACCATTATGAGGTTGCCGAACTCTCGGAGCTCCCACAGCCATTTCTTCACGCTCGAGAAGGTTGCTCTTCTTGTTATATCGTAGACAAGAAGTGCGCCCAGGGCTCCTCTGTAATATGAGCTTGTAATGGCTCTAAACCTTCAAAAAAAACGATAACAGGTTTCTTATGCCAGCGAAAACTTGGTGTCCCAAAACCAGGAGGGCCACTCCTCCCCTTTCCTTACTCACTAAAACATTTAAACCTACAGCGTAGACTATTTTTAGTATTAAAAAAAACACTCATTACCCTAGTCGTCGGCTGTGCTTGTGCTCGTCAACAGAACCATGGCCCTTGGCTCATCTTCAAACCAAAAAAAATTCCGTCTACAGACAAAACAAGAGTAGGGTCGACTAGTCACGAGTTGGAACTTGGACCAAGTTACGATCTTACAAATTAACCTGTTGACCCTAATCCAAACCCTTCGTCGAGTCACGGATCAAGAGATATGCTGGGCCTCGCCCACTGCCACACAACACACTGGCTGTCCTTGTTCCTTGTTCCAATTTCCAATCACAAGGGGCCATCAAAGTTTACACACAAAACGTTGTGTGGTTGGTTAGCTTTATCAAGGGAAGCCGCGCTGGGTTACATTCTTTTCAAGACCTACCTAGCTAGTACTGCACATAGTCTTCAATTATTTATCAGGGATCTATCCGGATTAATCCAAGAAGTTTGCTAGAAATATTTTTAGAAAAAACTGTATAAAACTTTTAATGAATACAAAGAACTAGTAATAGATTTTACTTACTTTTTCATATGTCAATTAAACTGTGAAACAGAGAATTACTAACGTTTTAGTGCCAATCAAACTGTGGCACAAAGATTTACTAAAATTTAGTGCAAACTTTTAATACATATAACACCATTTACTTGTGTGCCAATCAAACTATAGCACAAAAGATTTACAAGAGTTTTAATAAAAATCTTTTAGCAAATATATATAAATATAATCTCAAAAACTGTGGCAATCCCTAACATAATCCAGGTCCCTTTTTTAATACATGTAGGATCACTCTTAATTCAGTACAACTTTGTCTTTTCATATTTTCCTAGGCCTGAATCCCTATTGCTTCCCTAAACTACAGTGACTCAGACAATTTACACCATGAACTACAAAACGCATCAACTTAAACCCTAAACTTTGTAAAATCGATGATTTTAACTCTTTTGACTAAGAGATAATCTCACGTGAGCTCACTTGCTGTAACACCGTAGCTTTGTTTAATGCAGAGCCACCAATGTCACGGCGGCCCTTTCCATGCCACCACCCTAGCCACCCCCAATGCCACAAGACCCACCAACGACACGGTGGTCCTTCCCTTCTCCTTCCGGCACTATCGCCACACCTTCCTCCCCCAACCCTTCAACATCCCCACTGTCAAAGATCCCTGCATCTAGCCCTCTGCCAACAACGTCACTGTCTGACTACAATTGAAAAATCATTCCAAGAAACAAAAGCAAATCGAAGAATTCACGGTCGACTACAAACTAATGACTTCTTGCAAACAACTATCACATAAATGAAAACATCGATTCACTAACTAGGAAGGTCCCAAGGCTCGGACTTGTAAATGTCAACGATAGAGATGGGGTTGAAGCTAAAGGGCTTGTCACAGATTTTGCTCTTCAGATAGTACCAGACGAGTTCTTCATCGGATAGGTGGAATCGAAACCCAGGAGCAAGTGAGTTCGGCAAATCACGCCCCATGAATCGATCTTCAATCAACAACAAAGAAAGAGGAATTACTAGAATTTTTTGTTTTGTCGAAAGCTTGCTTTCTGGGCGCTGACCCATCAACATCTTCTCACTGTTTGTGCTTGCTTGGTTGCCTTTGCTTATGGGAATCGGTTTGCTTAGTCCCCCGACTGCAAAACTTGTTCAAAACTCTTGTGCAGGGACTAAAAACTTTGAATTCCTCAACTAAAATATCCCCTAATACTGCATCAAACTCGCCTGATGTTGGCGGTGATGACTATTGGTCTGCCTCAATTCAAATGACTGCAAACCCGATTCTATTACCGGAGGAGAAAGACAGGGACAATTATTGGATCGACCTTTCGTTCCCCTTACAAGGGAAAACACATCGCAAGAAGAAGGGCCTAGGGTTTTACTGGAATTTTTGGGTTTCATGAAGAAGTTCTTGGAGAAGCCTATCATCTCTGTGCTTATGGTGAAACGGAAGATCTCCGGGTTGGATTCGAAAGCCTGCTAGATTGGGTTGGCCAGATGGGTCTGTATACTAGTGCCAGCCGAAATATTTGAATACATAAAACTGGCCGACAAAGAAGCTAGTATGCTCTTCAATTTCTCTTCACAAAGTTCTTTAGCCATGTAAAATATCTGCAAGAATTCCTTTGTTCCTTTGTCCTACTTTGCAAGGTGGCTCCTAGATTCTGATTCTGCAACTGCAAAGAGAGAGTGAATGCTCCGTTTGTCTCTCATGCCATCCCTATCACATGTGCTAACGTGAGTACATAAGTGAGTTAAGAGACGAAACTGACCAATTTTTTAAAGTTTAAGGTTCAAATTGATGCGATTCATAGTCTAAGGGGTAAATTGTCTGAGTCACCATAGTTCCAGGAAATAATAGGCATTTAGGCCTATTTTCATAACTCGTCCAACATTGATTGATCACTGGCCTAAATCACTTTTGTTCCCTCAAAATTTATCAACTCAATCAAAAGAGTCCATATTTGACACAGTGCAATCTGGTCCCTAAACTATGGGCAGTGGGACATTTTGCCCATTTGACCTCACATATGTTGATTGACTAACCTATTTGAAAGAGAAAATTGCATATCCAGCCACCTAACTTCTTGATTCTACATTTTCTATCATATACTCTAGTACTTACAACTTAAACTACCATCCCCAACTAGTCTCCCTCTCCCTTTCCCGCCATATCATCCTATTTCTCCATCGTTTGCTCCTCCCAAAACTACAACACTAACATTAGGGCTTTAGCAAGGCATGGATGGCAGTAATTTATAGGTCAATTTAGAACACACTTATTCTCTTGTGGATCAATGGTGAGTTTTAGGTTATGATGGTGGTGGCAAAGGCGGGGGCTATTTTAATAATGGGCTTCAGAAAAGCCAATGTATTTCGCTTCAGGAAGCACGAGCGAGCTCTAAAGACAGCGAATGCTACTAGAGGATAACAATTTGAGGTGAAGTGATTATGAGTCCAGCAGGCAGGTTTCCTAAACAGGGTTGCATTCTTTTTGTTTTGCCATTTTGGCAATGAATGGATTAGGGACATTATCACCAACCAGTTAATGGCAAAAGTCCAAGATTCAATGACTTAGGAGTCTGTTGTTGCACTGGTTGCCCCCTTTTTTGAAGAGTCCGTGGTTAGTTTTAAGTTGCTGGTCAACATTGTTAACCACGAATGGCTTCAAGCAACAACTGTCATGTAGAGAGTGCACCAAGATGGATAAGCCAATGGTTAAAGGAGTTCATGGCTGCAGCAATGGTTAAAGAAAGTAACAGATATATGTTTGCAGTTAATTAAAATTAAGTCCCTAAAGTTATGTGTTTTGATAATTTAAGGCCTAATTACTGAAATTTTAATAATTGGGTGACTGTGCAGTTTTAAACTTCACAATGTTAATGTCATATGATAGCTCATGAGCCGAGTTAACAAATCAAATGGGTAAATTGTCCTACTCCACATAATGAGAGAGCTAAGTTGCATCGCACCAAAATTGAGAGATGAAAATGACCGAATCAACAAAACTTGAGAGACCAAAAGTGATTTAGGTTGATTGATATACCCTACTAGCTTAGTGGTACTCTTTAATGGTTTTCTCTCTACCTTTAGGAACAGGCTTAGCCCTTTTTACTAAAGGTAAAAGATCAGATATGAGCTGATCACGGGCCGCGGATTAGGCCAGGGTTCAAAGTTAATCTCATACGGCACTCTCATTTAATTTATAGATTATTACGAATAGTTGGTCCATCAGTTTTTCTGCAAAAAGAATCAAGATGACTACTGCCAACTTTCTCTACTTTCTTTCCATTGTCATCCAACTATAAAGAAAGAGAGAGAGAATTAAAAGATAACAGGAAAACAACCACTTCAAACTAAAGTCAGCTAACCAAAATAAAGTCACACCACTACCCCCAATAAATTCATTTCATTTTTGTGCATTGAGGTGGGCCGCCGTTCCCTGCTAATTTCCTTTCTGGAAACTCGAAGAGAATATGTATAATCTAACTTTCCAACAACTTCAAAACTACTGTAAAACACTTACAAACTAACTCTATGCTTGAAAAACGACCCACCGCGATTAAAGTTCATAAATCTTGACTTAATATAATAGCCATACCAGAGTTAAAGGCCTAATGGGGACCTAATTACTTAATTTAATTACCTACATCTAACCTACCTACTAACTACATACTTAACCATGTCATATAGGCCAAGTCGGAAATCCAATTGTTTCAATTTAAAGCATCCAGAAAGATGTATACTCAATTTAAAGTGAGTTAACATAATTTCATAGTCAATCTTATAGGTACATATAGAATTATGAGGAAAACATTAAACCTTAACATATATAATCAATATCATGTAGCTTAATTACATATATATTGCTTGTTAGTTGCTACAAAAAGCAACAGAGTATTAGGAAATCGTATAGTTAAAATGAATCTTCAGTTAATTAGTGTTCCATTTAGCTCAAATTAATTGGAACTGGTTTGTGGCCCCTTTGCCCAATCGCTTATCAATTGCTTATAACAGTACAAAAAATCTGAGTAAATTATACAGTAGCGTTTTATTTCTTGTCCATGCCGATATATAGAATATTAATCAAGTTAACTACCATACGACAGAACCATCTAAAGGTAAAGTCAGGACAAAGATTGGAACTTCGAAGTTACCTTTCTTGACCGGCTGTGTCCCATATCTGAGTCTTGATCAGCTTATCGCCGATCTTAACATTCCGGTAAGCGAATTCAACTCCGATTGTGGGCTTCGACTCCAACCGGAACTCATCCCTGGAGAACCTGGACAGAAGATTCGACTTCCCGACGGCGGAGTCGCCGATCATCACCGCCTTGAAGAGATAATCACACTCCTCGTCATACGAATCTGCCATGGGAACTAAAGCAGTAGCTAGCTAGTATGTATATAGTCCCACACTTGATGAAGAAGGAACTATTAGAAGAGATAGGGTAAAGCAAGGGAAGGGGCCTTGGAGCGAAGCTAAAGGGCTTGAATTGAAACAAGAAAGAAAAGGGAAAAATGACTCCTTCCGAGCACGCCCGTCGTTATTTTTTTTGGGGTGGATCGATTGTATTGTATTGGTCCTCTGGAGGGAGGATTGAGTATGAATATGTGACAACATTGACAGAGACAATCGTGGCTGCTCCTTCATGCTTGCTTTGTCACCAACCAATGGAGCTTTCATTTTCTACATTTCTCTGCTGAGCTGGCCTTCTTTTATTGGGCCGTTCTTCAATTGTTTGTTGCTTCGCGTCTTGTTATCTTTGGCCGAAATGCATTTTTGTCCCCTTATTTTTTTTTTCATGTAGATAGTTTCTATTAGATAACAGCATTATGAGGTTAACAAGTCAATTTCCACTATAAATAATTTATCATCAAATGTTTGACATTAATCCTGAAAACTATTCTTACACAGAGCTTTTACTAAATATGCTTTCAAGAAATTAGTGAATTTTTCAACCCTGTGATTACTTCAAAATATTTCGATGGGTGTAACAACAAAAGCAATTATGTAAATTCAGATTCTTGAAAAGGAATAACGGTGCTTTAGCTAGCTAATGAAACAAGAAATAAAGTATAATCATTAATCTTATTATCAAAGTATAAACTAGTAAAGTCTTTGTGCACTCATTATGGAAGTTTATGATTGATTAAAAAACAATTTTGCTTCAATAAAAAAGGACCAGCTTAGTTTCAACTTTTCTTTTTTTCTTTTTTCATGATCCGGCATTAACGTAGACAATGAGTCAAAGAACAATATTATTATTTTTTATTGATGATTCTGTGTTAATGTTGCCTCATTTTCTTTAGATTATTATTGGTGTTTTGAACTTTTGTATATTTAGCGATGTAAGATGAGGTTAACTTGGCAAGAGAATTTTGTAGACTGATTTACTTATATATCCAGTAGCTAGCTAAATCTTTATGTAGGACACTTTTTTTTTTTAATTTTAATAAAATTTTGTCATACTTTTTAAGAAAAATTCTGAGAAGGAAGCAAAAGAAAAAACTGAAATTTGGTGAACCAACGCTAGAGAAAATATAGAAAGAAATAAATGTGACTCTAATGAAACTCTGGTAGGCCCATCGAGGGGGCCACTGAAATTTAAAAGTCAGCTCGCAAAACATCTTTCACGAGTCGTTGAATTGATATACCTGAAGCTATATAAATTAAATACAATAATGAACTTAACAGAGTGACAGCAAAAGCGGTGATAGAGGACTCAAGATCTTTTTAAAATGGTTTTATTTTTGGTACATACATAAAGACCATAAACTGAGATTTAATAGTTAAAAGATTAATTACAAATTATTCTTTCAGATTTAAGTTAAATTATATTTTACCTCTCCTATTTCAGAAAAATACAAGTTGTCTCCTACCCTTTTAATTTATTCTAACAGTAATTTTTAAAATCTTAATTTAAATATTATGATAATCATTTTTTTATAATTTCAATATGTACAGTATTTTTTACAATTAATGAAAATTTTAAATTATTAATACAGATTGAAATTACTTAAAAATGAGTATCGTATAGTTTAAATTAAAATTTCAAAAGATATTATGGGGCTATATTAAAAAGATGAGGGCAAAATGTATATATATGAAACAGAAAAAGCAAAGTATAATTTTACCTAAACAACATGAGGCAAATTATAGTTATACCAGTAATTAAATGTGTAAAGTATATATATGAAATAATTATAAAAAAAAATTTCTTAGAATAAAATTTTGAATAGTCTAATTACTGAGAAAAATAAATTGTGCCTAGACAAATGCATATTCATTTATGAAAAATTACACTATATTTTAAAGATGAACATGGTTACCGTTGGATGAATAGTGGGAATTGTTTTGGGCTGGTTGAGGCCAGTAGGTTTTGGATCATGGTTCGGTATTTTTTTTTTTTAGCTTTCGACTTTTTTTTTTCTTTTTTTAGGATGCAATTTGCTCTTTTTGAGTTTTATCTCATTTCATAAGGAGCTTGCCTTTCTAAGAGCCTAGGTTGCAATTTTCATGGTTTTCATCTGTCCCACATTTTTTTTTGTTAATATGCGATTTCATTCCCTATCTTTCTAATATTTTATTTTTTGGACTTGAGTTACGTCCGTGTTACATTTTAGTCCATGAATTTTATAACTATTTAATTAAATCTTCTATTTGTTCTCTTGGCCCCCAAGTTTTTTTTGTTGTTTTTTATGTACTATCTTGTAAAGTAAGACATTGGTGATCATAATTTGTTTATTTTTTTATTTAATTTTTTTTAATTTTTTGATTAAACCATTTTTTTTATCTTCATTAAGTCAATTGTTAAATTCTTAATGCCTAAAGTTTTTCCATTTTTTTTGTCTTGATCCTAAATTTTTTTATTGATTTTCTTTATTGTCATTTTCTAAAATGAAACTTTAATCATTATTTCTATCATTATTCTTTTGTTATTGGTTATTAAGATTTGTAGCATCAATTATTTATTTCAAGCTCTATAGTTTAATAAAGCAATTTGTTCCATAATTGTTAATTTTGAGAGTAAATTTTTCTAAATAAACTTTTCATCGATATTAAAAATTAGATTTTGTGTTAATAGAAGATGAAAATTTTTATTGAATTATTTTTAATCAACAGACAAAATATGTATTGTTTTGAAGCACGTAACATATTTTGTGTCGCACTGTTATTATTAAATTTTATTATAAAAAATATCCACTACAATGTACGGGTCACTAAATTTCTCCATTTGTTTTCTTGGTCTCTAATTTTTTTATCATTTTTTTATTATCTTCTAAAATAAAATATTGGTAAACATGACTTATTTTTTTTATGTTTCTGGTTGTAGCATTTTTTACTCTAACTTCTAATGTGTGAATATTGTTTTGTTCCAAAATTACAATGACTGAAACTTGAAAGTATATATTTTTATTATATTAAGTCTCGACATCATTCCACGAATTTATGTAATAATTATATGAACCGCCGTAATGCACGACTTCCGTGCACATTGTTCTTATTATATATCAAAGACCGAGAAGGGAAATACTGTTCAATAAACAGTAGATAAAAACAGTACTTTTTTTTTTGTCCTGATGTGCGCTAAACAAAACAAGACCATTCGTTTTGTTGCCTTAATTGCCTATTTGTGGCTGAAACCATGTCATTTTTATTAAGGTCTGGTTTTTGTTTTTCTTAAAGGCAAAGTGCCGTATTAGCCCTTGAACTTGTATATTCATAATCACTTTGTCCACTAACTTTATATTTTACTTGACCTTCCCTTATGTTTGAAGAGAAAAATAATTAAGTGATGAGAAAGTTCAAGGCATAGGGAGGAAGTAACATGAAAGTTGATGGGTTAAAATAGAAATTTTTTTAATAAATAATTATTTATATAGAGAAGAGAGTTACCCACTTTTTCTATTTTTTTTAAGCTAAATGGGACTAACTTTTCTTTGTTCAAATAAATGCCATTAAGTTTAGGGGTCTACTAAAAAATTAAAGAGGGTCCAATTACCTAATTATATATTTCTAATTAATATTCTCTTTGTCCCATTTTAAATGATGTGTTCCTTTAGGCACAGAATTTAAAACATGTGTAATTTATATTATTTTTCTTATTTTTACCCCTAAAATTAAAATGAAAAAGATTCTTTTTAGATTTTGTAATGTAAGAATTTAAAATTTGAAAATTATCTTTTTTCAATAAATAATTATTGAGTAAATTTCATAAATAATCCCTAACCTTTAACTATTGTTTTATTTTAGTCTCTAACCTATTAAATATTCTATTTTGGTCCTAAATTAAAAAGTTTCATTTTGGTCCTAAATCTAATAAAAACATGTCATTTTGGTCCCTATTGGATGAAATATGTTAACTGAAAATATTTATTTGATAAAAAAATTTTAGATCATAATTTAAACCACCGGTAACTATCCTATATTAAATTTAATTTATATAATAATTTTTTTATAGTTAATAGAAAATTCAAATCATCCTTTTTTTTTTCTTTCTATAAAATGAACTTATTTTATTCAGAAAGAAAAAATATTAATTTAAATTTTCTATTTGCTATCAAAAAATATTAAACTGTTTAAATAGTTACCGGATATTTAAATCAGAATTTAAAAAGTTTATGTCAGATAGTTATTCTGAGTTAATAAATTTTATTTTGTGGGGGAACAAAATGAAACAATTTTAATATATTTAGGACCCAAATAGAATATTCAATAGATTATGGATTAAAATGAAATGACAATTAAAGGTTAAGGACTACTTACACATTTACTTAGTAATTATTTGTACAAAGAGGAGAGTGAATCACTTTTTTTAGGTAAAAGCAACTCATTTTTTTGGTTCAAATAGATGTTACTAACTTTTGCGGGTCTACTAAGAAATTAACTATGGCCCAATTACCAAATTTTATGTTTTTAATTAATACTCCATCCATTCCATTTTAGGTTATGCATTTTTTTTAGTATTAAGATTGAAACGTGTGTAATTTATTTTTTTTTTTCATTTTTACTCCTGAAGCTAAACTGGAAAAAAAAAATCTTTTTTAAGTTTTATTTAGTGAGAGTTTAAATAAATCTTAGAATATGAATTTTTTCAGTAAATAATCCTTTGTACAGAGAAGACAGTGACCCACTATTTACATTTTTAAGGTAAAAGAAATTCATTTTTTTTGTTTAAATAGATGTTATTAAGTTTAGGGGATTTACTAAAAAATTGGAAGAGGGTCCAATTACCAAATTGTATTTTTTAATTAATACTTCCCCAATCACATTTTGAATGAGGCATTTTTTTGGGTATAGAGATTAAAATATGTGTAATTTATGTTATTTTTTTTTTCATTTTTATCGCTGAAGCTAATATATATATATATTGTTTTTTGTGTAGCGATAGTTTAAGTAAGAGTTAGAAAAATAAAATTATTTTCTGTTTTTTACAGTTTTTGGATTTTATATAGAGAGAGTTTAAATAATAAAAATAATGTAAATTAAATATTAAAAAAAATTAAAAATAAAATAATTCATATTTTTCAATGTAGCTAAAAAAAAACTTATCATCTTTATTGGGAAAAAAAAAGAGTAATTTTTTTAGTTAAAAAACAAAAGCCCGTGAACCCGCATAATTTGTATGTAGATTCGCCCCTCGAAAGCTAGTCTGCGGCGCTGCGCGCATTCGTTAGGTTTAAAAAAACATCGAGAGGGGAGCGGCTTAAGAGTTTATATATGTAAATAATCAAAATTGCCAATTCCCTTGTTTTTCTCTAAATTATGCATAGCAGTAATAAAAGGACGAATTTATCAAAATGTAAAATTTTTTGAAAGCATGAGTGGCTTGAGAACTTTGCACCGCATGTGCGTGTATTATATTATGAATCATTTTTTTTTATTTTTTAGTGCTCTATCCTTCCTGTTATAAGTTATACTCTTTTTTTTTTTTGAAGTATAAAAGAAGTGGCGTAACGTTTGGAGGAAAAAAAAAAATCAAAGAAAGAAAGAAAGAAGTAGCGGATTATTTTTCCTAAAATGAAAAGTAGAACCACATTGAAGAGAAGAAGTGAAGAACATAATATAAATATAATCATTTAATGAAAATTACAGCAGGTAGAAATCACCTCTAGCCCATGTTTCGAGACCCAATATAAAGGCTTTCTTACAATTCTCGAATTAAGCAGTGAGTTTGCGAATTCTCGGCAGGGCTGAAGTTCGCGACCAGGAGCCTAATAATTCGTGGTCCCGTTAGGCGCTTTCATCATGAAACTAAGCGCATTCATGGATCAGGGGGCGTTGCATCAGCATCAGTATCAACAATCAAGCCGGCTGATGTGGATCGGATCTGATACACCCAAAATATCGGAAAGAGTTTGCCCAGCCCAGCCCACCAACGTTTTTCGGGTTTGTTTCCTTTTCGACTTTTAGGCCGAAGAGCCTCTTTTTCCGACTTCTGTTTTAAAAATTTTTTAACTATTGAAATGGATTCGCAGATTCCCAGCGCTCGCCGTTAATTCACCTCGGATTTTATTTGTAGTTTTGTACAATTTCCGAACGTGTAGCGCTCCTGCATCCCAAGTTCACAAATACTTTCATTTTAGATAACAACAACTCCTACGTTAGCGAAACCAAAGACAGCAATCTGATTCCGACACCCACCGGCCCTAAGAAATCTCCCCACTACGAACTGTTGCTTCCAAGCGACTTGCTCATCATCTTCTGGAACTCCTCGAAATTGACGCTCCCGTCGCCGTCCGTATCCACCGAGTTGATCATCCGGCAGCAGTCCTCCGAGGAGCAGGCCACTCCGAGTCGACTCAACACAGAGTGCAGCTCAGCCGCCGAGATAAGCCCGTTCTTATCCTGGTCGTACAAATCGAAGGCTTTGCGTAGGTCGTCGCCGGGATTGCTAGCGTCGTCATCGGAGCTGCAGCAAATGGATTTGAACTCGGAGATGTCGATGAAGCCATCGTGGTCGGTGTCGATGTCCTCCATAACCCGCTGTAGCTCGGAGTCGGTGACGGAGGAGCCCATTGCCTTCATGACAGCGCTGAGCTCCTTGACGGAGAGCTTGCCGTCTTTATTGGTATCGAACTGGTCGAACACCCTCTTCAGCTCATCTGAGTTGTGGAAGAATGAGGAGGGTTTCTGGGCCTGGACCGGGGCTGTTTCCCCCATACCTGTTGTCTAGATATAGAGAGGACGTACCCAAGTTTCTCTGTTTTGGCGTCCTTCGAGTTCTGATTGGCAAGATTTCAAGACCCGGATATATAGGGTTTAGAACAAGTTTCGATCTGGGAGTTTTGGATTTTTTTTTTCCTATACGTGTTGCAAAATTAGTCTATTTTATTTCGTAGTGGAATTTTTCAGATATAGTTCTCCTCTAAATCTAAATAAATTATTTGTGGCGGGAGGAAAACACAAATTTATTATTTTATCAACCAGGCAATAAAATAGTTTTCGGTCCGACCAGACTCGAAACTGATGAAAGACTGCTATATTTCTGAACAAATATAAACACAGAAAATACAATCCTTCACAAAAAATGTTTTCCTTGAAAAAAATCAAATTCACATGCTTATATGTAAAAAATTTAGTGGAAATAAAATTGTGCAAAGAAACCCCAATAAACTAAACGACTCTTAAAAATTTCATAAATTAAATTCTTGCATTGTAGCATTCTTAAAAGTGGAAAGGTGTACTTTTTTTCAATACACACGCAAGGTACTATATAAAGGTTTATTTATAACAACAAACCTAAAGGTAGACCCACACTCACTGTTTCTTTTTCCCCGAAAACTAAGGTGTGAAACGTCTAAAATAGTGTTTTCTATTTTATAGCATAAGCTTTTTAAAATTTAGAAAATAAAGTTCTTACATAATTAAAACAAGCTATGCATTTAACCTTTTATCAAAGAATTTTAAATAAGAAAAATGAGAAAATTGTTCACAACTAAATGTGAACTAGCTAAACATGTTCATAAAAAATATATATGCTTAATGTTTTATTCCTAGAGAGAAGTAGAAAAGAAAAACAAGAACCACGCACAGAAGAGGAATATATCAAACATGTTCGTGGTATTTAAGTAAACAACAGTGATTTTTCCCAATTATTTCACTAACACGGCTAGCTAAAACGAAACATAAATTTGTGGTATTTTATTGTTCCGCCTAAATTTGTGATTTTTTTTTTTTTGGCGATGTCAAAACATTGAATTTTGTTCGTATTTGGAATTTCATACGATAGATAAAGTAAGGACTTTGTGTAAATATCTTTCTTTTTTTCATTGGGGCCCTTAAATTCCAAAAGTTGTTAATTAGTTGGACGCGGAGCGAACTCGTTTTAAACGCTGAAAGCAAAAGAAGATTGAAGAAAGTGACTTGAAAGGGAAAAGGCTGAGGCGAACTTCCTGAGGACCAGGTGACGACCTAACCGACGAAACACTTGTTGTGGTCGATTTACAGAGAGAGCGACCCCAGCCTGACTAAAAAACTCCAGAAACAAGACGCCAAAGCAAGCAGCTTCCTGATGTTCCTAGGTAACGGAACTGATGGATCCAGGCAGGATTGCTTTTATTAACCGTACCCTCCATATTCTTGCAGGATCATGCAGCTTCATTCATGTCTTGTATACTTACACTTCTTGTCATGTTAGTTTCCTTCTTCCATCATTGGGCATTGCCACAAGATTAAAACGAAGTCATTCTCATTATTACGCAGCTTCCTCACAACTGTAAGACTAAAATACTAAAGGAATACAACAGAGGGAAGAGTTAATAACGTTAGACTCAACTATCACTACAAGACGGAGGACCTTTTGTGATGATCAATTGCAACGATTATATGAGCGAGGCAGAAGAGTACCATCAAAGAACCGTAGCTCAAACGAGGTTGGACCAGTCAACGGGGTAATTGCAACGATTTTTATATATGATCATGTCTGCTATGATATATAATCAGCATAGTTTGCTATGATTTTGTGATAAAATATTTGCAATGATAAGAATCGTCTCAAATGTTTTGGAGGGGATTTTTTAGGGGAAAATTTGTGACAACTTCGTTACAAAAAAAAAAAATCATAGCAAAATCATAGAAAAAACTGCCACGATCTAGCCATGATTAAATCCCCAAACCCTAAATCCCTAAAAACACTAAATTCAAAAACCCTAAACCCTAGATCCTTAATCCCTAACAATGAAACATTAAATCCCAAACACTAAAGATGAATCCAAAACTTCTCAACCCTAACCATAAACCCAATTAAACCCTAAAACCCTTAATCCTCACCCTAAACACTAAATACTAAATCCTAGGCCTAAACCCTAAAACCCGAACCCTAAAAGCTAAACTTTAATCCCTAAACTCTAATCACTAAACATAAACCCTAAACTATAAACCCAAAATCTCTAAACCCTAAACCCATCAACCCTAACCCAAACTAAAGCCTAAAACTAACCCTAACCCTAAACACTAACACTAAACCATAACCCTAAATACTAAACCCTAGACACTAACCCTAAACACTAACTCTAACTCCAAACTTTTCAAAGACCTCAAAATTTAGAAACTCTAAACTTTTGGAAAACTTCCAAATTTAGCCTAACCCTAATCCCTAAACACTAACCTCTAAACCCATCAACCCTAAACCTAATCCCTAAAAAATAACCAAACCCTAAATAACCCTAAAACTAAACCTAAAACCATAAAACTAATCCTAACCCTAAAAACTAACATTACACCATAACCCTAAACATCAACCCCACACTAACCCTAAATACTAACTGTAACCCTAAACTTTTCATTTTAGGGGTTTCCATATTTGGAAAGTAGCATCTCCTTCAAGGTTTCCATATCAGTAAGTTTAATAATTCTATAGTAATTTGTGAAAATTATGACATTGGTCTAGAAGCTATTTATCTTTTTTAAATTAGGTTTTTTAGTATTTTAAAAAATTAATGTTTAGTTATCAATAATAATTACTATAACTAATCGCTTGAACTTTTCATTAATTTTCAATTTAACACAAAAATTTTAACATTTTTCAATCTAATAGTAGCTGAATGTCATGGGAAAATTGCAGAAAAAATAAAAAATTAAGGGTAAAACGTGAGAAAAGAGGATAATTAATCGAGGCTAAATTGTATGAAAAATTAAACCAAAGGAAGGGAAATCTTCCGCACGCCACGGGAGGAGGGGGGATGAAAATTTTGAGAGAAATTTGGGCGGGACATATGCTACGATTTTATCATAGCAGTAAGCGCAGCAAAACCATCTGCAATGATTCTGCCTCGATTTTGCAAATAATTGAGACTATATCATAGCTAAAAACAGCAATGATAATAATCATCGCAATATCTGCTATTAAACATTAACCTACTGCCCCCCTTCCCTCCCATTCCGATTCACAAACCCTCATCCCTCTCATCTCATTCATCGCCTCTCCTCCATTGCCCGTCACCTTCATCACCCGTCTCTTTTATCTCTTCCATTAGTCCTTTCGTTGCATTAGAACCCTCTTTGTATCAGTTGCTCTACTCTACACAGTCACTTGTCTATTTCCATAGGCTGCCTCTCCGCTCCATGTCGTTTCTCCTTTACCCTTCATCGTCTCTACTCCACACTATCTCTCCTCCACCATCTCTGTTCCGCATCGTCTCTCCCCTCCTCCACTATGTAATCTCCTATCCTTCCTTCTCTACCTTGTTTGTCTCTCCTCTCCTCCTCATCCATTTTATCCCCTCCCAGCAAAATCTCTCATCTCTCTCTCAAATGGTCTGATTCTCATCTTTGTTTGTTTGATTTGTTTGGTTTGTTATATAATTCGTTGGAATGGGTTAGTGTGATTAATTACTCCCTCCGTCCCATAAATTTTGATACATTTGACTTTTTGTTGTATTTTGACTCAATTTTATTCATATTATTGTTTGTTAAAAAAATCAAAAAAAATATATTTAGAAACTACATATCTTGAATTATCATTCATATACAAAGATTTTGTATTTATATATTAAAATGTTGAAAATAAAAAATTATAGTTTAATTGCCAAAAATAAATGGAGTAAAACTTTTGGGACGGAGGGAGTATTATTTATGGAGATTTATTAGTTTAAGATGTGATTTCTTGGTTGATTATGTGATTAATTGGAAAGGGTTAACTTGTGCGGTTGATTATTGTTCATCGTGATTTGTTGATTGATTATGTGATTTCCTAGTTTATTTTGTGATTAATTGGAATGTGTTAGCATAATTTTGGGTTGTTAATTTATGGAATGGGTAAGTGGGGAGTTATGGTTTAAAAAAAGGTAATTATAGATGAAAAATGAAACTAATGGAAGTTTGAGGTCTTAATTGATGAAAGAACCAAAAATATGGATGAAAAATGTAATAGGCCAATTTTTTAAGAATATGTGGAAGGAAATGTAATTAATTAAAGTTTGATAAACTAAAAATCTTAGCAAGATTGTCGCAATTATTTATTACAAATTGCGATGATTATAATCATCACATAAATATCAAGGCAAATAGTAATCATCGCAAAATCGTCTCTATTTTTGTAACGATTATAATTGTTGCACATTTGCCTCGATATTGTGACAATTACTATTTGTGACAAGAATTTTTTGCTACGATTACTTGCTAAGGAATTTTTCTTAGCAAAGTTAGGTTTTTCTATGATTCACCAATGATAACAACTTATAATCTATCGGCTTCTTATATTTTTCAAACTCCATAATACAGTAATATGAAAAAAAATTCATTAAGTATCACAGACATATTGTTAGGAACGCTGCAAGGCAAGGTGAAACGAAACCCATTCTCGATTGCATCCTCAAATATCTCAAAGCTTTTACGGTAGAATTTTGTTAAATGTACTGAAGATTTTCTAAAACTTATACAAAACCGTATTTAGCGAGAATCCATTTGATGTAGAAAAGGTAACAAGTCCTAATTATTTTTTCATTGCCAACTAAACTGTGCAATGTTTGTTTTTGTACAAAGATGCTATTATTAGAAGTGATCATTTGATAAAAGTTAGTTTTTGGCTACAGGTCTACGGGTGTTGAGAACCAAATAAATTGAATACGATTAGAAAACTGCAAGAACCAAATAAACTGAATAAGATTAGAAAACAGCAATAACCAAAAACTGAAAAAAAAAAAAAACACTACATTAGTTTGCAATTCGGTTAACCAAACTTCATATATATACTTATATCCATATCCATCCTCTTTATTTTTCTTTTCAATTTCAGACCTAATAGATCTAATCCATATACAAATATATTTGGACAGATTCCATGTAAAAATGATTTTTTTTTTTCATTTTTTTTTCTCCCCCTCTCTTTCAATCAAGACCCACTACATCAAATACTCCAATAAGTCATGCATTTTTTGTTATTTTGATCACCGTATCTCTAAAACACCTAACGAAAAATCAAATAAATAATGATTCTAAGGGTAGAGTCAACCCCAGTTTCTTAGCAAAAAGGATCACCACATTCCCTTTGTCATCCAGAATAATGCCTCTTGCACCTCTTTAGCCACTTGATTTTCGATAACTCAGCAACCTAACTGTGAGGAGTTGCTTTTCTTGAGCGTTTTGGAATTGCAAGAGCATCTCCATTTGCTGGAATGGCTGAACGGGACATTAATGCCTTACTAGCAGCCAACCAAATGGTTAAGTTATTTCGTTTATTTCCATATAACAACTAAAATTCAAATCTCTGCATTTGTAATCCTAAAGAATTACCAGAAAAGAAAACAACTCCTTTATTTAATAACGGATTTTATCAGTACAATGCGCCAAGAGACGGTGGCGCTCAAGAGACAAGACAAAAGCGAGTTAACTCCCGACCGCCGACTTCAAGCATGCGTTTTACAGTTTATACAGGTAGATATATATGACACCAACATTACGATCGATGTCCTACATGAAACCAAATTAGATAAGAATCAGATTTTTAGTCTGATTCTGATTCGGGTAATAATCTCAAGCGCTGATACCGGCTTCAACAAGCGGCTTGCTCATCATCTTCTTGAACTCCTCGAAATCCAGGTTCCTGTCGCCGTTCACATCCACCGACTTGATCATCCGGCCGCAGTCCTCCACGGTGCACGTGATCCCGAGTTCGCCCAGCACCAACTGGAGCTCGTCCGCCGACAGAAGCCCGTTCTTGTCCTTGTCGCCCTCATCGAATGCTTTGCGGAGGTCGGCGGCAGCCGAGTTGCCGGTGGAGCGGCAAATGGATTCGAACTCTGACATGTCCACGAAGCCGTCGTTGTTTGCATCCAGTTCTCCCATGATCCGTTTGAGCTCGGCATCGGTGAACGAGCAGCCCATTGCCTTCATGACGGTGCTGAGCTCCGCAACGGAGAGCTTACCGTCCTTGTCCATGTCGAATTGGTCGAAGACCTTCTTCAGCTCGGCGGGGTTGTAGAGGAGAAGGATTGAGGGTTTCAGGATCTGGGCTGATTCGGCCATTGTTGGCTTGGGAGATTTCAATTCTTCAAGTTTTCCTTTGTAGAGGCGTCGTTCGAGTTTGAATAGACCAGAATGCAGGGCCGAGTTTATATAGAAAAAGTTGGGAGGGAATTGCGATGGAGTTTTGGATTACTGTTACTATCACTACTACGGCTGCTGCTGCTGTTATTATTATTATTATTATTATTACTGTTATTGTTATTATAAATTTTTAGTTGGTTAATGCCACTATTAATCCCTAAAATATATTTCACGTTACTTAATTGTTATGAAACTATTAATCGTCACATTAATTATCTTGAAACTATCTAATTATTAAACTCATCTTCCTACATAAAAGTGGGGTAAATGAATAATTAACCCTACAACTTAGATAACATTTTTATTTGAGTCCTAAAATTTTATAATTTTCTAATTCAATCATAAAATTTCTCTTTTAGTTTCTTTTTATTCAGCATGAACTTTTCTTTACTTTGTCTTCATAAAATTTTATGATGTAAATGATTGCAAATTAAATTGTTCAATTTTTTATAATTGAATTTTATTTAAGCATTTATTCTTGTTCCTTTCATATTTTTTTTTTCTTTCTATTTGGTTTTCAAGTCTTTTTCCTTTGAAAGTTCTTTTTCTTTTATTCTTCTTGTTTATTGTTCATCGCTTCCTCATCCTTACCACTTTTTTTCCTTTGTTTTTTCTTTTATCGATCCTTTATTTCCTTCAATTTTCCTATCATTTTTCTTTGTTCCTTTTTGCAAATGTTTTTTCTTTATTTCATCTTTCCTTTTTCATTTTCTAAAGGTTATTATTTCTTTTGCTTACTCTTTTTTTTTTGTACAAATAACCTTTTATAATGGAACACATTTTGTTTAGTCTCATTCATGTTCATTTAACTTTAGGACTTAGACCAAATTAAAAAAGTCTTTACTCATTTTATGCTATCAATTGAATGCGTTCTCATTCTTCTTTATTGAAATATCACTAATAAAGTCTTGGTTCTTCTAACTATCATGCTTTTCTAAAATTTTGACCAAATCAACAAAGTAATTGACACACTAATGAGTTTTTTCTACCTACATATTAGAATCTTTTCAACTTTAATTTATATTACTCTTAGCATTTGTTTGTCTTTGTGCACGAAAATGGGTTGAAGAAACTTATTTAAGCAAATAAGAAACAAAAATGAACAGTTAATCAAATTATCCGATTTTAATGATTTAATTGAAAAATAAAATAACAGTTCAACAGATAAAATTATTCAACACTTCAACAGATTAGCCGGTGCCGTAATTTCCTCTAAAATTGTCTTGGCTTAATTCATTTATAGTGTATACAGAATGTTATAAGTATTTGATTTTATATATATATTGATTATTTGTATAGATTGTAAAAAAGAGTTAGATCCTACTTTTTAAAAAGTTTGAGAAAGTAATTACAAGAAGCCAAGAGAGAAATTGAAATATAAAATTTTTCTAAGTTTTAGGATTAGCTATGCAATTTCCCTCAACTTTCATTACTTTTTAACACCTGGTATAAAAGCTAGATGATAGGTGCAATAATTAAA
The DNA here is from genome assembly GCA_039654915.1 of Aquilaria yunnanensis. Taxonomy (NCBI): domain Eukaryota; kingdom Viridiplantae; phylum Streptophyta; class Magnoliopsida; order Malvales; family Thymelaeaceae; genus Aquilaria; species Aquilaria yunnanensis. The sequence continues at coordinate 9,250,690 of CM077593.1, read as the reverse complement.
TAGTTTGAGGATGAGTGATGCAATACTTGATAATTCTAGAAATATTAAGGAGCATAGTTTAGGGACAACCGGAGCCATTAACACATTTTTTGTAGATGGGGAGAAAATGGAAATTGATAAGTTATTGTTATTTTTACAAGCATGGATTAATTAGGAATATATATCAAACTAAACTCCTAGTGGCTACATAGCAATCACTTTTTAAATATATTTGAAAATTGTATAAAAAGCTTCACACAAATAACTAGATATAATAAGCTCAACTTTTTGTTTTGGGGCCAAAAAGGTGGTGGGTAAAGTGTCCTCATGGTCTATAATATTTAATTATTGTTCTAGCGCATAACCTCCAAATTGCTCATAGTAGGTCCTTAACCGGCAAAAAATATTTCATTTTCATTTTTCTCTAGACAAAAAACATTAGTTGTGATGGAAAATACCATATTAGCATAGGATTGTAGGAAAAATGAATTTTTTATGTTATTCAGAAGTATCTTCACAAGTTGTATAGGATTAAGAGTACATATATATCTATGAGAAGGAAGATGCCATCATTTTCTAAGCCTAGAAAGACAACTAAATTAGCATACATGTCATTTAAGGGAAAATTGGGTTTGAACCCTTAACCTGTTAGGTGTCAGTAAGCATTAGACCAACTAGTTTGAGGCTACAGGACTCCACTGATTTTTTTTATTTTAAATGAGCCATTATCTTCAATTCACATACAAAAATATCTTTTTTTTTTTTGTGGTAGTAAAAAGATTTCTTATTTCAAACTTTAATTAAAAAATACTTAAGAACTAGTAATTTATAATAAAATATGGTAATCCATTACTAACCTTTTTAGACATTGTAATGAGCTTCAAAGATGACTAGAATGGTTAATTAAATGTCTTCCAAAACTTAGTTAAGTGAGTAAAAAATTTAGTGTAAATCATTCTTTAATTGAATCATGGGTAAATTGCATGCGTTATCCCAAACCTTTAATTGTTGTTTCACTTCTAACCCTAACCTTCACTTTACTCGTAGCGTATCCCTAACCTTAATAAAATGTTTCATTTTATTCCCTTTTGAACGAAAATCATTATCTTAAATGGAAAAAACCACATCAGTAGGTGAAAATGCTTGTTTTTACTATTGTTAAAATTTTCTTTGCCAAAAAAACCTTAAAACTTTTAAACTTCACAAAACTACCACCAACCACTCCTACCTCTCCTTTCTCTTCGGCAGCCATGTCTCTGACCTTCCTTTCCTCCCTCTTCAGCATCCTTTTCCTCCCTTTCCTTTATCTCCTCCCATCTTCGACTTCCTTTTCCTCTTTCTCCCCCCATTTCCGACCTTTCCTTTCCTACCCCTTAGGCTTCCATCCTATTCCACCACCACTCAACATCGCGACTCCGCTTAGGCTTCTGTCCTATTACTTATGTGATTGAAACAACTGAAATGGATGATTCGTGAGAGGGAGAAAAAGCTGCAATTTGCTCCAATTCATTGTGATTCCTTGTAGTTTGTTCGCGATTCGCAATTCTCCAACATCGTCTCCTCCTGTTATCCTTAGCCAAGATGAGCTCATGAAAATCGCTGCCTACAAGGCCATGGATTTTGTCAAGTCCATGGTGGTCCTCAGCCTCGGCACCGACTCCACCATAAAGCACGCTATCGAAAGCATCGGTGAATTACTACAGCAAAGGAAACTCAAAACTATTATCAGAATGCCCACCTCGAAGAAGACTCACAAACAGGCAATCTCGTTGGGGATCCCACTCTTCGATATAGACCACTACCTAGTCATCGATCTGCCAATCGATGGTGCCAATGAAGTCAACACACATCTTAATCTTGTTAAAGGCCGAGGTAGGCCTCTCCTCAAAGAAAAAATGGTGGAAGGAGCCCACAAAAAATTCGTTGTGATTGTGGATGAATCCAAGCTGGTGAAGCATTTAGGTGGGAGTGGATTGGCTTTACCGATAGAAATCGTGCCCTTATACTGGGCCTTCACTGCCCAAAGATTGCAGGACCTGCTCAAGGATTTTGAGTGCATTGCCAAGCTCAGGAGAGATGACAATGGTGATCCTTTTATGACAAACAATAACAATTACATCGTGAAGTTGTATTTGAAGAAGGATCTTAGAGACTTGAGGTCTAACAGCAATGCGATATTGAGGCTCACCGGCATAGTGGAGCATGGAATGTTTATCAACATGGTCACCACTGTGGTTGTTACAGGTGAGCTTGAGGTCACAATCAAGAACAAGTAGCAGACAATAGCTGATATAGCTGCTACGTTATAAAATTTTTTTGAAGTTTGTAGAAGATCTAGAAGAAATCCCTATATGGGATTCTGTTTGATTCATATGCGATTGAAATGGTTGATTCGTGAAAGAGAAATGAGCCTGATTTGGCCTTCTCTCGATTTGGCGCCGGTGGGTGAGGGCAATTTGGTGACAAGTAGATGAAGGTTAGGAGCCGTAGCTCAAGACTAGGCTCGATTTCATCAGAATGAGGACAAATGGAGGAAGGGGACAGGGAGTCGGACGGAGGGAATGAGGAGGGGAGGAAAAGAAAGCCAGAGATTGGAAGGGAAGAAGGAAAGGAAGGCTGAAGATGGGAAAAATTGGATGAGGGGGAGGAAAGAGAGGCCAAAGAGGGAGAATAGGGAAGAAAGGGAGGTCGGAGACATGGCTGCCGGAGAGAGAGGATAGGTAGGAGAGGTTGATGGTAGTTTTGTTAAATTTAAAAGTTTTAGGGCTTTTTTGGCAAAGAAAATTTTAACAGGGGTGAAAACAAGTATTTTCCCCTATTGATATGGCTTTTTTCATCTGGGATAATGATTTTTGTCCAAAAAGAGGGGGCCAAAATGAAACATTTTGTTAAGGTTAGGGATACACAATGAGCAAAGTGAAGGGTAGGGTTAAACGTGAAACAACAATTAAAGGTTAGGGGTAACGCATGCAATTTACCCATTGAATCATATTTAGTTAAATTTAGGGTTAATGCCCATAATTTTTAAAAAAACCTTCTAAAAGAATTAGAAAAACCATAATTGCAACCCCTCAAAACTTAATCTCTACATTATAAATGTTAAATTGTTTCCATCTATCAATTAGGCCACTGTCACCATTTTTCCCATTCTCGAGCTCTTTCAATGCCATGGTACATCACTCCCCAGAGTGGTGTGGCAACTTGAGGATAGATAGCCCCAAAATTGTCATCCTAATGGCATGGATCTACTTGCTCCAAATTGCAAACTAGCATAGTTGCAACCTTTAGCCCTGCTTGGCAAAAGCAGTGGCTTGACTTAGGGACGTCGCTAGAGGCTTAATGATCCAAATATTGTAACTTCTACTACCCATTTTCTCTTAAACACTTTTATTTCATCAAATCATGGTTAGAATTCTTTAAAAAACCTAAATTTCCAAAGGGTTCATTAATTTGAAGCAAAATTGTTAACCAAACCAAGGGTAATATATTGCTCTTTGGTCCATGCTCTACGAAACATATCTATTTTCCTCTGACCTGCACACTTAGTCTAGTAGGAGAAGGATGATAATGTGGCGGATTAGAGGTGTAAAGGTGGTGGTTGGATCATTAGATGGAAAAGTTTTAAAGTTTATAAGGCAAATGCAAAGTATTCAAGGATTAAAACTAGTCTTTTGCCCTTTTTTTTAAATGTTTTTGAGTTATAATTTTCCATATTAACTTTTAAATTTATTTAACCTTTTTTTCTAAAATACATTTAATTCACTATTTTTTTTAAGACCTACAAAAAGTAAGAATTATTAGTATTCACTAAATTATTTTTAAGGGTAATTATTACAATTTGTAAAATGATTAGAGATTTACATATCAAGTTATTGTCATTAAATTAAAGAAATGGCAAGACAAAGCTTTTGGATATTATGAGGAATTTCAACAAAAATCCCCTACCAGGTAACAACTTGATTAATTGTTGGCTCATGGCACCTTTTGTTAGCCAGCCTTCTCCAATTTATCCTCTTCAACCTTTTCTTGTCTTGTTGAGTTTTTTTACATGAAGATGAATTTCGACCATTAATCATTTGTAAGTTTAGATGTTCTAAAGTGCTCTTTACTGAAATCGAGACTCAATTTGATTATGCTCTTTTCAAGGCATTTACAGAGGAATGGACCATCAAACTTTACTTTCCCCTAGTATGCCATCCCAGTCCAATGAGGAATGAAGGTGACCAACATAACAATAAAGGAAAGGCTCAAGAAATGACTAACAAAAACCAAAGGAAGATGGTTCTTAGAGCCTCCCTCTATGCTTTGGAATTATGGAACTACACCAAATGAAATAATAGTGATTTGATAATCCAATAAAACAAACAAATGTGAAATAATAATAAAATTAAAGCATTTCCTGATAACCAAGGTGGCAAAGTTTCATTAACAAAAAATGTTTCAATCTAGCCTTTTGTTTTTTTTTTTTTTTGGGAAATTAGAAAGAAAATGAATAAAACAACTAAAGGAGTAGACCAAAGGGCTGAAGTAACCAATTTATGAGCTTGCTCTAGACCTGTGTGACGGATAACTAGCAAGGTGACCTTTTGAAAGAAGCTAACAAGATACTAAAATTATCTAACATCAACTTTAACTTCTTAGTGGATTAAGGAATAGTCTGATAATTGGATGAAAATCTGAGTGCAATTTGTAAGGATAATAATATTGTCTAAGTGAATGACACTAGCATCCTGGATAGCACAAAAAATGGTTTTAATTTCAATAGATAGCACAAAGGGACAAGTATAAATAGTCTGACTATTGACACTGGTAAAACCAGAATTAGAGTCCCGATAAGTCCAACCAACCACACAACTACCAAAAGAAAGATTTTAAGCACCATTGACATGAAAGATGGTTGTGGTAGGTAAGCAAGTGGCAAAACTCCATACATTTACATAAAGAGGCTGGTGTGATAATAGGTTTTAGAATATATAAACCTTGTACTGTATTGCTAACTGACTCTCAAAGTAAGAAGCTCATGAGACTGAATAATTTGAGGGCCCGTCATATTTGAACCTTGGAAAACCTCATTGTTATGCCTAAGCCATAAACGCCATATCAAGAAAAGGACACAATCTCTTCTTTTAGATTGTCATTGAGAATCCGAAGGAAGATTGTGAAGTAGCCAAGCGAGCAAGTTCTCATTAATACCTAGAATGTTGACTCACACATCCTTCAAAACTGAGTAGTGGAGAAATAAATGAGATATGTGTTCATCCGTTTTCCTACATCGGAGGCAAAGTGGAAAGGTGATGACATTTTGTTTCAAAAACTCTTTTTTAGCAGGTATTATGAACACATTTCTAGCTAAGACTCTTGATCTTGAGAGGAAGGTCAAAGGCCCAAAGATGCTTTAAAAACAATTGAATAGAAGTTTTATGTGACAAGCTTGATGCCATCAACAGATTTTTCAAGTTGGGCGAGCACATATCCTTTTTTGTTGAAAAAGCACCATCGCTAGCTCCTTCCCAAATTGGCTAATCATAAGCAACACCTGCCACCCACCGAATGCTTAATAAAATTGCTTCAACCACATCCTTTTGGAAAATAGAGTTAAGAATATTAACATCTCATAGCTTAGTACTAGGGATAAATAAGTCTCTAACCTTGTCTCTTCCCCAAGCAATGTTATGAAAACTTTGTCCAATCAACTTGCTTGAAAAAAGCCCGGAAACTCAATAATCCTTCCAAATGTCAACTGAACTCCCATCACCAATCATCCAACATACTTTAGGTTGGAGGATTTCACAGCCAAAAAGGAGACTATGCCAAAGCAAGGTCGAGTTGGAACTAGGGCCTGCTTTCCATAATGACTCTCATTTCCCATATTTAGCAAACAGGATTTGGACTCTCTTAGCAAACAGGATTTGGATCATTTGGGAAGAATTAAAAGAATTCTATTTTTGAAATGGATACCCTGATCAAGATCAACACCTCTCCACCAAAATCGGACAAATCATTTAGATAAAGAATCACACATTGTGACTGAGATATGAAATAGAGACATAATATAGATTGAAAGGGAGTTAGCGAGGCATGAATGAATGTGAGCCAACCTACAGGATTTAAAAGCCTTCATTTCCAAGAAGATATCTTACTTTCAATTTTTAGGCTCAAAAAATCATAGGAGCCTATCTTAGAAAAGTCACAGTTAAACAAGAACTCCAAATATCTGGTAAATGAGTCACTTACCATGAAGGGGATTTTTTTGCAAAAGGTCTTGATAAATCTATGTGGAATATTTCTGCTAAAAACCCATTCTAATTTTTAGTAGTTCACCTCTTGGCCAGCCTTTTCCTGATAAAGGAGGAAAGTATTCTTAAGATGGGAAATAAAATCCAAATCATACCTAAAGAAGATGAAGCAAGCATTGGCGAAGAAAATGTGGTTGATACTCAGGCTTAAAATACTAATTTTAATGCCCAGAATTCAGCCCATAAAATGTTGATGATCTAGAAAGTTCAATAAGGTTTCATTATAGAGAATAAAAAGACAAAGGGATAATGGGTCCCCTACCAAATACCGCACTTATGCACAAACCAATCCCTAAGGCTACCATTGACCAGGACTAAATAAGATACTGTAGGCATGTATTCCATGATCATATTAACCCTATGGTCTAGGAAATTCATTGCCCCTAGAATTAAGGTAATGAAACTCCAATGTAGTCTATCATATGCTTTCTTCTTCTCCAACTTCAAGGCCACCTTATAGCCCAAGGGTCCACTAAACTTACTAGTACATTTGATAGCCAGGATGAGTTTCCAAGTTATTATTATGTTTATTATGTTATCTTATATGAATCACCCAGAAATAAAGACATTCTAAAGCTCTAAGACAAGGAAATTCAAAAATCGTTTCATTCGATTGATCAAAAGCATGGCTATAACCTTGTAAGCAATATTGCACAAACTAATAGGTCAGCACTCATGGATGGTGTCGGGATGCTGGGCCTTAGGGATGAGAGTGATATAAGTCTTGTTCAGTTCTTTCAAAAGAAAACCCCTTTGAACAAATTTCCTCACAACATTAATAACAGAAGAAACGATAAATGCTTAGGATGACATGCTTCAGTCTAGTTGATTAAATTATGATAAGATTGTATATTTCAAAAAAATTAAGAAGAGATAGTATGATGTATACTCATACAATTAAACATTTATAAAACAAAATTTGAAACCTATGTAATAAAATTAAATACCTAAATTTTAGACTTTTTAGTATTTAGAATCTTAGTCCAAGCAATTCTAGTAAAACACTTAGAAAGAACAGCCATCTGGTTTTGAATCCGGTCATTGTTAAGGCAAGACACTCATAATTGTTTAGGTGGGTCAGAAGCCCTTTAGGTTCTGGAAATGAGCAGTTGACCCCTTAACATTTCCTAATCCTACTTTCCTTACTTATAACATGTTTCTGAGTATAAAAAATAGAACAAGATAACCATAAAATAAAGGCCTAATTACCCAGATGACCCCTGTACTATAATCACTTGGGCAATCACTCCCTAAACATTTTCGAGGTAAGAATCAAGCTTTAAATTTTGATAAATTAGACACTACCCACTCGGCATAACTTCTGTCCATTAAAAATTGAAAAAAAAAACTGTATAACTGCCATTTAAGTTTCCTAAATTTTATCTTTTATACCCTAATGTTTTGTCTTCTCCACTTAGGCCATCATCTTTGATCCAAATCTCCACCTCTTTCAAGACCATAATCTCCCCTCTCCACCGCCTCCACAGCCACTGATACAGCCTCCATTCTTGAGTTATTTGCCTATGTTTTATTTTTTAAAATGTATATCATATAAATTGTAATTAATTTTAAAATCCAAACTTTTGAATTTTATTTTATTGTAATAAAAAGATGTAAATTATTTGGATAAAATAATTTAAAAATCCTATAAAGTTAAATTTTACAGTTTGTAATCTGGTTGGCAAAGTTAAAATGTAAGTTGAAATTTTTTCAAAACCATAGTAATTAAATTGCGTTATATGAAATTTGAGTAAATTTCCATTTTAACAAATAGAAAATAATACCTTGACTTTTACCAACTTGAATATTAATACATTTTCACTAGAGAAAAACATAAAAAAAAAAAAAGGTAAATGCAACATTCTTTATTATTGTTAATCTAATAACATTATAAATGAGATTTATGTAATTCATCCAATCTTGTTCTTAAGATCTAATTGTTTGTGAGTTATTTCTTGAAAATTGATAATTGTGTAATACTCATAAAGGTGAAAGACTGTGATAAGGGTGTATCTTGATGATTATAATGGATTAGATTATGGGGAAATTAAGAAATATTAAAAAAATTTGTACACCATTTTGCTTTGAGAAATTTCAGTATTAGTTTAAAATATTTTAGTTGGTTCTATACTAAAATGTGATTGGAATCTAGTTGTATAATATATCATTAAAACAGTCTATGAGTTTAATTTAACATAGAATAAATGAAATTCAATTTAGATGATTAAGTAAGGGGTTATGCTAATTCTCACAAGACATCACTGAAATGACAGGTACTAAGTGAGTCTGAAACTTGAGGAATAAATTGTACTAATTGGGTAAACAAAAAATTGTGAATAAAATACATATTGTAGCTGGAAAAGTCTAGTTTTTATGGATTACAATTTAAAGTTTTCTACAAAGAGTTATGATCATTCTTGTGGGATTACGCAACTCTGTTAAATTTATTAGTGACAGATTAAGATTGATGTTATGGCATTCAAATTGAACCATGACTTTTAAAATTTAAATTAGGCTCCATTGATAGTTCAAGGACCTAGGTGATCAATTGTGGATGAGAGGTCCAACTCAAATTAGGGCTATTGCAATTGAAGATAAGGATGAGAACTTGCAAGTTGGGCTACATTAAGGATGAGGACTTAGATAGTAAGAGGAAAAGTTTTGAGCGTAAACGATTGAAGTAAAAAACTTAGATAACTATATTTAATTTTAATTTAAATCCCAAAGTTATTGGTTTTTATGATTACATGCTTGAAAGTTTAAATAGAGCAATTATATGTAATTCTGTTACATAATTGACAATAATGTCTTAGTTACTGAGTCAGATAGGTAAAAGTGTCCCAGTTATCAAAATTTATGGCCGATTACTCAAAAAAAGTTTGGGGAAGCAATTGACTGAGTTATTATAGATAATATGAGTAATTATTCCTAAAACAAATTAGAAATGAAATATTGTTAGATCTTGTATACAGTAATGAAATATTTGTGTGAAGTTCTTTCGGTGTTTAGCATTATTCATTACAAATGAATGAAAATCAAATGAAAGTTGTCCAATACTTTTCCGCGCATGAACCATGCTCTTTCTGATCGGTTGTTCGCTGCCTCACCGACGTGACGTCTGCTGCTAAATCATGATGGTGACCTTGACAATGGTTTTACCATTAATTATTGTACAATATTAAGAAGATGAGCTCATGTGCAAATTAATTAAATGTTAGTTTATAATTGCCTCTGATCAGATTGATAAGACGAGAATTTTCCAGGAAATTTCCCCGTTTCTTTCTTCAAATCTCTTTCAATTGTGCGGTTATTTAATAGAGATGAATTTATTTATCATCATTAAAATTTAGAGGTCTCCTCTTTTTATTAAAGCAGAAAAGAAGACTGGACATTTCTGACGTTTTTGTCGCACGCCTATAACAAGTAGGTTTGTCGTAATCAGATGAGATACATATAGAAAGCAACGTCTCTACAGAAATATTAGAACTTGATTTACGCACAGAACATTCTAAATTTTATTTTGATTTAAGTTAACTTAATTTAAAATAATTTATTTTTATTTTTATATTTTTTAATTAAAATTAATTTTATTTAAAATTTAATATTATATAGGTGTAATAATCTATTGCAATTAAATTTTTTATCATGTTATTAAATTTTTATGAGTTTTTCTTTTCTAATCATTAAAAAAATTTAATAGAAATTTATTAATATTATAGATTTTTATCTTTAATGGATCATTACATCAATATAATTTTTTATTTGAAATAACAATAATTTCAAGCAAAACATGTAAAATAAAAATATATAATGTTAGATTAAGTGGAGTAAATTAACTCATTTTTGCCATTTTTCATGTCTGACCCATATTGACCCAAGATGAATGCCATTAAAAGAGGTCACTATTTACGATTGAACCAATGGGGGGTTTCTCTCTTTCTTTCTTTCTTTCTTTTTTTTTTTTTTTTTTTTTTTGGTGTGTGTAGAAGTTGCTACTATTGAGAGAGAAAAGTTTCATATTAGGCCAAAAAATGAGGAAACTCTGCCCAAATTTTCATCTAGAGCTTGCTTGATCTGAAGGGAGGCCAATTCCATGCCACTGTCAAAGGATTTCCGGCGAATCTAGTCCACATGATCCACTTCCGACTTGGCTGAGCTAATTCCCTTCCAATTTGTTTCTGGCAAATCTAGTCCAGACAATCAGCTTCCGACTTAGTAGAGCTAATTCCCTTTCGATTGTTGACCGGCAATTAGGTACGGTCATTGTGTGCATTTTCATCAAATTTCTAACTTCATATGCGTCTTTTCCATTCCGCTACTACAATTTCATAAATATGTTTACTGGATTCTCTTTATTTCATCATGTATGAGCTTGTATTTGTGTGTACAGTGTAGTATGATGAATCTAAAATCGATATTGGCCAGCATTGTAAAAAAGGAAAAGCCAAGCTAAGGTTGAAGATGGACAGGGTGGGTGGAGCAGACTAGGCCACGTGGGCAACTAATCTAATTGTTATAATTTGTTTCACATTGTGAGGGCAATAAAGGAACAAAACCCTAGGACCCATTCAAAGTTAATTGAAAACATGAAAACAGGTTGTTTTTTATGCACGCTGAATAGGATTGTGGGGAAATTGTTTTCTAGACTTCAAGGCTCTAGTCCTTCTCTCCTTAGTATCTCATATAAAAGGATAAAGAGATGGGGGAAAAGATACTACAAGATTTGGTAATTTTCATGGCAAGTCCTCAATTTTTATTATTATTTGGTTTACAGCTTTAGTTAATGGCTGTTTTCTTTTAATGTCAAATCTTTTAAAAACATTCTATATTGGCTAACCACTAGATGAAATTTATTAGCTTGAAGTAATTGTTTTATATTTTGGATGATAAGGCGGGTTTCTTTTGCCATGTCTAATCTGTCTAATTATTTTATATTTTGCATTTTCAATCACACTTCAATTGCTAGTTGTTGGGGCTCATTTTTTTATCGACTAAAGAGAAACTAAAATTTTCAATCACCACTATTATGTCTCTTTTCAATCATTATTTAGTAGTAACAAATTTCCTAGTCAATTTTCCTTTAATTGTTAGTTGGTGGGCTCATTTGTTGAGCAACTAAACAGCAACTGAAATTTCAGTTGTCTTTTACTAGCAACACTTTCCCAATCAGTCACCCTTCATTGGATATTTTTATCTCAGTCGTTCATTGATCAGCTGCCTCTACCAAAAAATAACATCACATCTATCTCTCATTCTCTATTATTTTTTTTCCTTCTACAACTTCAGATCTCTTTTTCACTTCATAAACTTTTTTTTTATAGTTGTTTCAAGTCCTATTCAAAGACTTTCAACCTCTAACAAGAGCTTTCTTGAGATGTTTTGAAGAATTCAGATGATTCTTCTCATTATCATTGATATATTATTTTCATTTGATTTTCAAAAGTTTTAAGAAAAGGCAAATAATTGGTTGTAAAGGTGAGTATGGAGGAGGTTGAGCAAACTAACAATGTGGCTATCGAGAGGTGCCACCAAGTTCTCAACCCAATATCTTTACCAAATTAAAATAATTTAATTTTAGTACTTACAATTAAAATAAAATTAAAAAATAGAAACAATATAAATTTATGTTATCTATACCAATTAAAATAAAAAATTCAGTGAATGAATTTCAATCACTAGATAGAGTGACTAACTTGATTGGTATCTCATGCATGCACTCTACCTAATAGGAGCGACTGAGCGTGTCAATCATTTTTTAGTCCCTCACAACTAACAACTAAAATAAAAGCAATTAACATTTTCAGTTGCTTTTCAGCCGCTTTTTGCAATAGATTGTAAACAAGATATCAGTCACTTTTGTGCATTTCTCTTATGGCAATCTGGAGCCTATTGTGCTTTTTTTTTTTTGTAACTCTTTTCTAGAGTCATTTTTGTACTTTTTTTTTCTTTTTCAATGGGAAAAAAATTAAACTATGCAATAATTTAAGTTATTAAACAACTTAAATTAATAGTTGTTTGTTTTTATAATTCATGCCTACATTTTTGTGGTAATTTCTCTTTAGATTAACAATTTCATATAGTTTGGAAGTAGAACGAAACATTTCAAAAAAAGGTTCATGGCTAACACAAAACATTTCAAAAAAGGTTAATGTTGAGGAGCCGGTTATGTTCATTAATGTCCCCATAATTATTCAGATGAGTACTATGAAACAAAGCTATTGGAGTTGCTGGATAATTTTAATGGTTTGCAATGTATCAAGAGAGATTTTAATTTTGTAAAGGGAAAAGAGGAAACTATTGGAGTTGCTCAACATCGAATGCTGCAACTGAGACAATTCAACTGCTCTCTTTGCAGTCACTTATCCAAATACACATCCTAGCTGGTCAACTAAACCTCTCATTCACACATAAGTGAACTCCATAAACTTTGATCCTTATAGATACCATGGTACACAAGGAGCTTGAAAGTTCAACCCAAATTCAAGCATAGTAACTAAAATTCACCATTTCTTTGTTGTTTGGCATTCAATACATGCATGCATTCTTTTTCTACTAACATTAGTTTTTGTTTATTTTAAGTTTATTTTAGGTGAGTTGGGTGTCTAACATCTTCTAAATTTGTACCTGATCCCAAAATCTCTGATTTTTTGTAAGATTTATATTTTCTATTGTTTTATAGTCAAATAAAATTTTTTTTTAATTTTTACTCATTTTTCAAACTAAAGTAATGACTCTATTTTCTTACACCCTAGATTGAGATTCTGCAAGAGGTTGTGCCAATAATTACACTGGTCCAGTGGTACTGAAAGGGCCGAGGTTGAAGCCGCCCGCTGGTAATAAAATAAATATGATGTTAAAAATTTTATTAAAAGAAAAACGAAACCAACCATTTTGTGACAACATAAAAGAAATGTCTCATCAATTTTTCTGTCGAAGGAGTAAATTCCTCTCTTTCAATGGCAGGCTGGGCAACTTGGGTTTGGGCTTTTGGAGCCCATAAGCTCGGTGCCAGTAATGGACGATGCTATTCCTAACTCAAAAATTGGCAAATCACCCGTATGATTCAGAGAACTCTATTCTCCAAATGCGGTTCAATCCAACATTAGGGATTAACTGCATTTGTGCTCCTCAACCTTTAAATGTTATTTCAATTTTGTGCTTAGCATTGATTTTGTACCACCTGAATCCTTGACGTCATTAAAACGTTCCATTTTGCCTTTTTGGACAGAAAACGTTTTGATGGACGGATAAATCATAAATGTCACATCAGCCCGAGATTGTACGAAAATTTTCAATTTTGACCCGTGAAAACTTATTCTCTTCCCCAGAAAACCTAAAATTTTATCATTTATCAATTTGGTCATCATCTCTATCTCTCTCATTTTTAAGCACCCCTTCGCCATATGCCACCATCGCTTGAAGCATAGTTATGGAGGGATGACTTCACTCATACAGAAAAACTTGTTGACAGGCAATAGACAAGAAATAATTGGTACTACTGAGAAGCACAAAAATCATTCCATATTTAGACTGCATTTCTTAACAAGGACGTCAGATATCAACATGGGCCTAAACAGAGGGGTTGAAAACAATTCCACAAGTGAAGAACTCTATGATATGGAAAGGCAATTGGGTTTGATGAATCTCTGGGTTAATGGGTTCGACATGAAACGATCATCCTAAGAGGTCACCTAGTGGAGTAACGCGCCGGTAGATTCACAGAGATTTGCTAGACTTTTAAGAAAGCCCAAGCAGGAAGACGGCTGAATGATCGACTCGTGTTCGTCGCCGACTGAAAAGTACAGGAGCTTTACCCTGTAATAGTGGCTGCTGGAGTAGAAGAATCCAATCATGACTGGCCACCATCTCAAGTAAAACTTAGCAAAATCGGGGGTGAGAGAGGAACCAGAGTCGATTCCAGGAGACGGATTTTGATGTTGCTAGGGATTTGGCATCGAGCCTAGCAAAGATTTTCAAGCAAAGCTCAGGAGACAGTAATCGTGGAAGAAGTGGAACATCCATGGATGATAATGTAGAGAAATCTGTTCTAGCCAACAATCTCTAGGGTTTGAAGAATTTGGGAATTTTGACGGTCTTCTCTTGGGTAGCAGCGGCGGTGACAATCTTCTCATGGGCAGTGCCGGAAGCAAGTGGTGGAGCAGGATGAGGCTTGCTTGAGGAGGTGGTAGGGGTGGGACGTTGGGTTTTGAAGAGTGAGTGGGTTAGAGGGAGGACAAGAGATTGTGCTGTTGAAGGTGTGAATAGGTTTGCGTACAAATGTATGAAGTGGAGCAAAAAGAGAAGAATCCATTTCCGAAGGCAAAAGCAAAGGCAGAGGGGGTGGAGGTGCCGGAGGAGGATTTAGGGGCTTGTGAAGAAGCGGATTTCGGGGAAGAAGATGGAGAGAATTTTAAGGGAGGAGGAGCTTCTGGTCGGAGGAGCTTCAAAATGAGAGAGATGGAGAAAGTGGCCATATTGACAAATGAAAAAAATTTAGGGTTTTTGAGGGAGAGAAAATTTTATTGGAGTTAAATTTGAGATTTTCTCACAATCTGATGTTGAGGTGGCATCTTTCCACCCACCTCAGACGTTTTCTGTCTAAAATAGTGCAAAAATGAAATGTTTTAATGACGCTAGGATGAGAATGAAACGTTTTACTGGCATCAGAGATGACAGTGGAACAAAGTGACATTAGGGACGAAAATGAAACAACATTTAAAGGTTGGGGACCATAATGTATTAACTCCTAAAAATAGTCATGCAACTCGGCTTTGGGCTAATGAAGCCCAAATTTTCGGCCCAAGTAGTCTACTGTTTCCCATCTTCCAAGTTCCAAAGTAGCCTAGCAAAGGTAAGTCGCCCAATCGGTTCAGGGAAAACCCTTGTCACGAATTACCTTGGGTTCATCTCTATCGAAAGCCGGGTTATGAATGAGGCTTTTGTATCTCGCGGGGGAAAAAAAACGATTGCCTTTTGTTTTTTGTTTTTTTTTTTAATTTTCGTATCTACGCTAAATTTGTTTTTGTCTGGTATAGATTACTAACCAAAATAGTTAAGTTGTAAGAAAATTGAAACACAGGGAGCACTTGTTTAAAACAAAGCAGTTAGCTTAACTTAAACAATTGGTCGCACCATTTTCATTCTATCCTTGTCTCTCTAAGAAAACCAACAACAGTACAGTTTCATTTGGGGTTATTCCACAATGGAAAGTGCATGGCCTTGGTGGTCTTGATGTGCTTATAGTACAAATGATCTCATTAACATAATTATTTTTTTATATCTTTAGAAGAGATATAAGGTAGATGAAATATTTATATTTATATTTAAGGAATGAGAAATGTTTACTTTTTCAAGATCTAAAGAACGACTAAAACAATATTAACAGTATTTTATTTTTATTTTTATTTTTTAGAAAAGTAGGGGTGAATAATCGAGCTCGGGGCTTGGCCGGGGTGGTTGTCCCCTCACAGTCTATTTGTTGAGCTCCCGGAACCATTTATATAATTATCAAAACGAAGATATCGGGGACGAGTTTTGCTCACCTTTGAGAAAGGAAATAGGAAAAGGTAATGGTCTTTCAAAAAGCAATGCCCAAATTTCCTATTATAGTAGTAAAATCACAATTGCTGAAGTATATAATTCTCCCTCTATATCATAATATTTGATAATTATTTCCTTTTCATTTGAAGTTGAATTTGACTAAATCTTTCTCATATTAGTTATTGTAAAAAAAATGCTTGGAAAATATTATTCCTCCATCCCAAAAAGGATTATAAGTATTTTTTTTTCTTTTTCGTTGTCTTAAAAAAGATGAGTTGTTTTCACTTTCAGAAAGCTTTTAGTATATAATTTACTTTATTATCCTTATTTAAACTCTCTTTATATAAAACCAAAAAACTACACAAAACAAAAAATATATATATATATCGCTAGACTATTTCTGATGGCCATGCATCTCAAAGCTCCAAAAAAGGTAAGCAGTCAGAAAACTGTTGTCGGGAATTCAAGAAATTTTTATGGTGATTAATTCTACTATCTCAACCTCATCGTCTCATAGGTCTATTTTTTCAATTAGCCATCAAGTGGCCAAACACAAGAAGTGTCCTCCAACTTTTAACATTCGGTGACTTTAGCCCCAAATGTCCTAAACTTTGCTTGTGTCCACGGTTACCAACGGTGAATATTTGGTCCACGTTTTCCGTCGACTCAGGCCATTAGAAACTTCTAATGACTTGGCCATTAAAAATTGACACGTTGGACAATATGCTTTTTTAAGTATTGACCAAGGGTATGGTAAGGTAATATAAGACGGTATTTCTAACATTTGCCACAACACAAGTTAAATGAAACAAACATGGTCCTTTTTCGTAACCCATTGCTTAGGTACATTTCTCAATTTCTATGTTGGTAGTCCTCATTATAGAAAAATTCTTTTTTCTAATCATCATTTAAATTATCACCACACAAACCTCAAAAGAATTTTTTTTTAATTTTCGTTGCAGGGGTAAAAATAAAAAGAATAATATAAATTATACACATCTTAATCTCCATGAATAAAGAAATGCATCACCCAAAATAGAAGGGAGAGAGTAGCATGTATTAAAAAAAGGGGTTTCATCAAACGTCTTCCTATAAACTTATATATGTATGTGCTACTTACAAAAAGAGATATCAAGTCAAGAATTGAAGAGAAAAATGTAAATATTTTTTATGAGGAAGTAATAAATTATATATATATATATTATAAAAATTACGGAGGTGCACAAATATTGAATAACTTTTTTGTCCTTATATTATAAGTTATTATGTTGTTTTAATAAAACTTAATTTTGTCATTATCTGTTTAATTAGAGTTATAGTAGCACTAGAATACTAAAAAGGATCCTTCAATTACTACTAAATTTTATTTTTTACTACAAATTTGTTCACTTTTTATTCTATATTTCATCAAATATTAAGTATAAATCAATAAATGCAATGTTGCGGGCACTAGAAAAGTTGTATATAGGCACAGCCACACAAGGACATCCATTTCTAAATGAAATTGTATTACTATAAAAAATCTTCTGTGCCACAATAACTATTGGGTCTAGGATATTACAAGAGTGTTGTTTAATAGCTAGAAAAAAGGTAGGGCTAAATCTTTTATTTGAATAAAAAATTTAAATATATAGTAAAACTTATACTAAAGTTTGTACTACTATAAAAATTACCTTAACATTAAATTTTTTTTCATTTAATTTTTTTCCACAATTTGGATGAGTATATAATAATCTCGTATTGGTAAAACTCATGTAAAGTTTTACATGAAAATATACAAGTATTGTATATTAAAAAATAATGTTAGGTATAAAAACTATGTATTACAAATTTATGTAAATGAACACTTTATAATAGTTCCCCTAAAGTTTTTCTTTTACCCTCAAATTATAAGTTTTTTTACTCTTTTAATTATATACAAATTTTTATATTATCTGATTAATTAAAGGCATGTTAGTATAAGGACCTTAAAAGAAGAGAAAGAAATGTAATAAGATAGCAAAAAATGCAAAGTGAGATGTGTATAGTCATTAGTCCTTCGAAAATTTAATATTTTGACTACTAAACTTAGTTAATTTTAACAGGCATGACTTAGGTTTGTTCTATTATAAAATTTGTCTTTATCATATAAAGTTTGTCAATTAAGTTTTTTTTTCCAACTTGGATGAATATATACTAAAAAAGCTTACATATTTGATCCATCTTAGAACAATCATATAATTCCAATATGACTCAAGCACTTATTATGAAAAAATAAAAAAAATAATCATTGTAGCAAAGGTAAAAAAAATTCTTTAGCTCCTAGAATTAGTTACTTATATTATAATAAGGGGACTTTTAGCAACTATTTTTTTTTTTTTACATTTTGTGATGTTTTAAAATATTAAAAATATTATAAGAATTAATTTTCCTATGCAGTGATCCCCTTTAGCATTGTAAGATAAATTTGTCTAAATTACATGATATGCCGTTAAACTATACCCAATTTCGCATATCTACTTATGAACTATTGAACATTGCAAATGTAGAATTAAAGGAATGTTTTTGTGGCAAAACTGGCCCTTTGTCTATTAGTACTAATGGAATTTCAACAGCAAATTTAAAATAAGCTTGTGAACTCTGGCAATATAGACATAAGACCCTTTGAATATAAACTCGTGACAGATAATCCTTCAAATAACAAAAAATAATTAAAAAATATAATAAATAATAAAAAATACCACAAATTTCACACACCCATTATAAATTAAAGCATCTAATACAATAAAGATCATCATATTTTACTTATAATTATCTTTGATGATGTTTTATTTTGGGCACCAACTTTAAAATGCCAACACTAATGGACAGAGGGGTAGTTTTGCTATAAAACATTACTTTAAACATACTTTGGCAATAATCAATAGTTCAATGGTAAATATGTGAAATAGGAATACTTTAAAGGTAGATCATATAATTTAGTTGACAAATTTTTATACTTAGCAATTAAATCTTTTTTATACGAAACAATATATAGATTTGGAGTAATTTTTTATTGAATATTATATTTTATGTTAGAGGATCATAGTTTGAAAGTAGTTTTTGAGTTGTTAAAAGGTGGAGTTAATAATTTTACGTTGTGATTGCAAGTTTTAAGTGTTTTTTTTTAATGAAACCTAAATTTGGTATTGTATATCTATTAGACATATAATTAACACTATCATGACTCTAAAAGGGAAAGAGAAAAAAAAATGGATTAAATCAATAGGTAGACATAAATTGTCCAAGAAGATTAAAAAAAACTATACAAGACTTGACCAATATCTTTTGAACAATCACATTGATATGGCTATAAAAAGAGGGTAGGTATAGATTTTGAAACCTTGGGGATAAGTGCATTTTTTTTATTAAAAGTTAATAGTAGAGTAATAAGTTTTTTTAGTAATGTATAGTTACTTATGGTTACATGTCTTTGGAAAAACTCAATGTTTACTTATTAAATCTATACTTTGATATTATGGCCCATATTTGTGCCATACTTATTGACAAAAAATTTATTTTTTTTCGATTTTCTTATTGAATGTTCCACTTGTAGACTTAACTTGTGTTTTTTTCTTATATTTTGAATAAAATCTCAAAAAATTTATTTAAAACTTATGCCCTATTTATTTTAACTTAAGTCTACTTAATTAAAAATATATTATTTTTATTTTTTACAAATGTTTTTACCCAAAACCAAACAAATGTTGAAAGACCTTTTTAGCCTTAATATTATAAGTTATTTTATTCTTTTAATGAAACCTAATTTTATTATTATCTATTTAATTGAAGTTATATTAGCACTAGAATACTAAAATGAACATTTAAGTCACTGCTAAATTTTATTTTTTACTATAAACTTTCACATGCTTGATTCTAAGTTACAGAATCAAGTATTGTATGCATTTTTTTTTTTGCATTAATTTTACCTTTCATGATTAAAACTCCTACATTGCCACTAATTTTTTTTATTTTTTATTTTTGCCTCAATCATGTTGTCCTCAGTTCCATATTACTACCAAATAATATCTTAAGTTCAATAAATATTTTATAGAACTTAAAAATTTCAACTTAAAATGTATGGCCTAAGTTTGTTCCACTATAAAAAAATGTCTTTAAATATAATATTTGTCAATTAATTTTTTTCTTCAACTAGGATGAATATATACTATATGAAAACTTACATATTTAGTCCATCTTAGGGCAATAATATAATTCAACTATGACTTAAGCACCTATTATGAAAAAAAAGATTAAAAAAATAATCATATTAGAAAAGGTCATTGAGAAAAATTTTAGGAAATTTTTTTTTTACTATTAGAATTAGTTGCTTATATTATAATAAGAAGACTTGTCAAATTAATTGTTTTTTATAAGTTTTTAATGTTTTAAAATATTGGAAAGATTCGAAGAATTACTTTCCACATGGACTTCCCTTACATTATAAAATATTTTATTCTTTTAATGAAACCTAATTTTTATGTTATCTATTTAATTAAAGTTATATTAACATTAGAACACAAAACCGGACCCTTAAGTTGCACTAAGTTTTATTTTTTACTGTAAACTTGCCCGCACTTGATTCTAAATCAAAGAATCAAGTATTATATATAAACTTTCTTTTGTGTTAATCTTATCTTTCATGGCTAAAACTCCAAGAATGAAACTAAATTTTCTTTTATTTTTTTTTCTTTTGCATCAAGCATGCTCCCTTGGTTTCATATTACTATCAAATAATATTTTGAGTACAATAAATATTTTATAAAACTTAAAATTTGAAATTAAAAAGTGTGGCCTAAGTTTGTTCCACTACATAAATGTCTTTGAATATGATTTTTTTATTAGTATTTTCTACAACTTGGATAAATATAAACTATATGAAAGTTTACATATTTGGTTCATCTTAGAGCAATAATATAATTTAAGTATGACTAAAGCACCTATTATGAAAGAAAAAAAAAAGAAACTATCATTGTAGCAAAGGTCAATAGGAAAAATTTTAGGGAAAAATTTCCTTTACTATTATAATTAGTTTCTTATATTATAATAAGGGGAATTTTAACAGCAATTGTTTTTTTACATTTTTTCAATGTTTTAAAATTTTGGAAAAATTAGAAGAATCATTTTTTCACATGGTTATCCCTATTAATATTGTAATACAAATTTTTATTCTTGGAAACTAACTCTTTTTCTATACTAAAAAATATGATAATATTTTCTTCATTTTTTATTTTTTATAACCAATCAAATCTTACAAGTTGTATCAAATTAGAAGTAATTTTTATTTGAATATTATATTTCATGTTAGAGGCTCGTAGTCTAAAAGTATTTTTGGAGTTGTTAAAATATAAATTTAATAATTTTATGTTGTGATTAGAAATTTTTATTTTATCTGAGATTACGTATAATAAGAAGATAAATATTGAGGTTTAGATATTTTAAAAGTTTTAATTAAATTACATATATTTATATCCTAAATGCAGGTTTTGGATTATATAACAAAGAAAGAAACTAAAAGATTCTTAGGAGGATATATAATAAGTTTTAGTATAACAAAAAAAGTTCTCAACATTTACTCTATGTATTTGATAATTTTTTTATCCAAAATATAATTTAATTGTGACTTTATCATTTTTTTCATTTTCATAATTATAAATTCCTATACTTTCATATTTGGCATTGAAACACAAAAATATTCAAATATGAAACATATTTTAAAAATTTCTAATTTTTTGAAAAATAGTATTGTTCTATTGGGTTTGCTTAGTTAATATTATTTATTTATTTTATTAATCAAAATTTCAATTTACATATAATATTTAAAATTTAAACACATTTGTACCATTTACAAATTCTTTATATTAAGAAAATAAGATTAGTGATTAAAAAATAAAAAAATAGAAAAAAATTGGTGATTATTTTATACATTTTTTATCAGTTTTTTTATGGAAAAAAACAGAAAAATGCCACTAAATTTACAAGTTTACAACAAACATGTATTTGATTTATATGACTATTAAACTTGCCTAAAATATGTTGTTTATCAATTTATTTAATTTTTAAACTATAAATATTTTTATCATCACCAAAAAGTGCAATTTAATATATATATAATAATAATAATAATAATAATAAGTGTAAAGATGCAAAGTGACTATACCTTAAATTATAAGTTATTAGTTTTCCTTTTAGGTACTAGGAATTTATTCTATTTGAAGGAGTCTATTTTTGCATGGTTGACTAATTATATTATAAGAATAATCATAATACTAGGTTTTCAAACTTCAGTGATATGAGTATAATTTCTAAATTAATATGTAATCATTAATTACCCCAAAAAAGATTGAAAAAACTATATAAGACTTGACCTTAATATTTTGAACTATCAAATTGACTCGACCATAAAATAGATGGTAAGTGTAAATTTGAAACCTTGGGGGTGAGTATATTTTTTTATTAAAAGTTAAAAGTCAGGTAATTAAGTTTTTTTTAGTAATATATAGATACTTATACTTTGATATCATGACCCATATTTATGTCATGCTTATTAAAAGAAAATTATTTTTGCTTGAACTTCTTATTGAATGTCTCACTTGTGCACTTAGCATATATTTTTTTTTCTATTTTAAACAAAACCTCAAATATTTATTAAAAACTTATATCTATTTAAAAAGTCAAAGTTATGCTAATATATTAATGGTAAATTTAATTGACAATCATTCCTCCTTGAAACATTGACTATTTCACTCCTTCCAAATATGGTAAACAATAACTGCAAAGTCCGTCTTACATCGACTATTTTGCTCCTTCCAAATATGGTAAACAATAGCTGTAAATATGGTAATTGGCAAATATGGTAAATTTGTTTAATTGTTTAAGCCAACTAATATAAGATCTTTATTTTAGTTATTAGCCTTTTGAATCTAAAGTATAAAAATGAAGATAAAATTTACTAATTTAACTTTTAATAAAATTTCTAAATACATAATATCATTATGTCAGTTAAATTAAGACATTTTCTTAATAAATTGCATACTATTAAATTTAAATTTCACACTGAGAAAAGAAAATTTGAAATCTTTAATAAGATATTAAAAGTACAAAGAAATTTTTTTAAGTACTTTACTATGACAAATGGAAAAAATTCTATCATTTTCTTTTGCAACTAGTATTACTTGTATCATATTTTACATTGTATTATTATTATTATTATTATTATTATTATCATTATCATTGCTGTTATTATTATTTATAATAAAAAAAATCAAATACAATAAGCAATCTTTTATAATGAATGGCATAAATGAGAATAGTTATTATGAAATATTATAATAAAAAACTATGTAAAAATATAAAAATGAAACTAATAAGAAATTTATTATCTAAAAAAAAAAAGTAAAATAATTTCTATTACTATTTATTTTAAAAAAGATAATTAAAATTATAGTTATTTAAGTAAAAATTAATTTAATATTTTTATTCACGTGCAACACACATGTGCATTTACTTATAATAAAATTCTTGTTGCAGTTAAAAAAATATGCTTATAACATAATATTAATATATAACATATATTACATATATTAACTTCTTGATAATTACAAAGTACATTTAACTAGCAAGATGCTAGCTGACTGAACCAACACTGCAAAACCGCAACATACTCCTAAGTACTAGACCTTACGAACGAAATCCTACCCTTTGTATTGTACGTAGCAAATTAGCCCCAATTTTTCACAGCCTGACTTGGATCCAACACCCACTCAACTCAACTAAACTTCATTCCTGCACCTACCAGATAACCACAGAAACGACAAGGCCTGAACCTCCGCTAAAATTTGCAATCCAAATTTTTTGGAGTCATTAAAGACATAACTGTTCCTTCTTCTCCACAATGTCCTTGCCGACATAAGCAGGATCGCTTCCCATGCATTCCTCTGTTCTTTTCTCTGTATGCTTCTACGTACAGAAGATAGCAACGCTTGTGCATCTATCACTTTCAAATTCTCAATTTGGGCCTACCTTCATACCTTTGAAAACATTTGCATTGCATCAACAGCTTCTCCCAACATAATATTTAATGCTTTAGCCACTAATAGATACAGAAATGAGACAACAGATAAACGAAAGTGTCTTGCCTCCACTAGAATTTTCGCCTCCATCTTGTACTAGCAACCAATAAGGACTTATTGGTCTAAACTCCTTCAAGCACGTTGGATTATTGTTCTTAGGAACCAAAGTAATAAAAGAAAAATTACATCCTTTCTCAAGCTTCCCCCCTTTTCAAAGTGTTGAACAAAGTTTATTACTTCAGTTTCCACTGTTTCCAATTATTCTTATAAAAGATAAACGAGAAGCCATAAGGACCAGGAGCTTTGGCCCCTGCCTCCACAACTACAAACAGGAGACTTTAATTATTGCCTCCTCTGTAATCGGTTTCTCAAACAGCCCCTTGGATTCAGCTGTCAGTTTCCTAAACTTGTTACTGACGTATTTGGGGCGACACATCATGTGCTCCTCAACACTGTTAGAGAAAACTTTGAAAACTTCTTTAATCTGAGAAGGATCCTCCGTCCATCTTCCATTAATAGACAACCCATTTAGTTTATTCTCCCGAACTCTTCCTTTCAAAGTGAAAAAATCTTTAGTTCTCATCTCCAACTTTGGCCCATTTAATTCTTGACTTCTGAATTAACACGCTGTCACTTTTTCTAGATATTCTGCAATAGCTTCCCCTCTCTGCAACTGCTCCTCTTCTCTTAGTACTTCTTTTTCAGCCAACAAGTCCCAACGACTCACTGCTGCCTGCTGTTCTTCAATCTGATTATTGAGGTCCCCATATTCCTTTCTCCTTCATCCCTTCAATGTCCTCTTCAAACACTTGAGTTTCTCTTTCAAAATATTCCCCGGAGACCCCTTTACTAAACAGCTGCTCCAAACTTAACTTTCTCAACAAGATCTGGAAACTCTTGATGCTCCCTCCAAACATGGAAAAAATTTAAAGGGGATTGGGCCAAAATCTGCAGCATTCACTTTCAACAACACCAGACAATTTTTTCCGGAGCCATCATAAAAATGGTCGGCCATGTGTCCAGAAAATTTTCATCTACCAAGAACCTATCAAGTTTGCTCATCTTAGTTCCTTCCATCCTTCTTTATACCATGTAAAGTTGGTTGCAAATCCGGCAATTCTGCTTCATAAATTAATAAACTCGTTGAAAGCAGCCGCCTCGCTCTTTTCCCTCACATTTAATCCTTTTCTTTCTTCCTTCTTCCCCATAAAGTCACCAAAAATAACCCATATTCCATTTACCTGTTTTTTTACTTGCAGAATTTTCCTCCAGACCTCATCTTTCCGTCTAGCTTCCTAGGGTGCGTATACATTCAAAATCACTAGTTTCATAGCGCAGCCTTCTACCCCCAGCAAACCATCTCCTGTAAATTGACCTGTCTTTCGGGTCCCATATACTTAATATAATAACCCCCCTGACCTTTCATCTGCCTCCTTTTAAGCATATAAAAATTGTCCAGAATGCTTAAACTGTTTACATGTTAGAGGTAAAACTTTGAAGGTAACTGACCTGCTACCATTGATTGAAGACGGTACCTCTACAGTCTCTGACTTGATTCCAGCAATCGATTTCATCACCCTCAAGCTCATGTTCCTGTCCTGTTTCGTAAACATGTTTTGTTTTGCATGCAGCTCCCTTTCCTGCTCTCTCCTCTCTTCGAACTTGTTTAAGCCCTGAAGCTGTCTGTTGTTGCCCACCAACCGCCCAACTTCACCTTCTAGCTGTGAGCCTCGCCATCGATTCTTTGTTCCACCGCTTGCATTTTATTTTCTCAAATTAATCTCCACCTTCTCTACGGACACATGAAGCTGGAATACAATACACAGACGCAACGGCATTAAACCACAATAATTCTTTATATCGAGATTATGAATACATCGGCCAACTCGGCCTTGTTGTCGTTGAATTTTGAGCTAATTAATTACGAAGTTCTGAAACTCTGTTTTTGCAATTTGTACAAGTGGAGACTCAAACACAAAAGCGGATCAGTATTATGAAGATTATGTGCCATTCAAATACGTACAAGATTGCATTACTTGTATTGGTAAATATTGTAACTTGTGAGTGATCAGGAAGATTAGTGATTGGATTGATGAGCTAGCATTTTATACAGACATTTTAGTAGAAAAACGAAAAGACGTGATAAATTATCGAATTGTTTTTTTCTTTTTTTTTCTTTTTTGCCAATAAGTATAAAATTATTGGAATTAGTGACTTAACGGGCGACACTTACTCTTGTACTCCTTGTGAATTATAAAGGAAAAAAAAAACAATTCCAAATTTATTATTTGCGGATTTCACTGGTCACAACTCAACACACAAGACAAGAGCGGCTTTCCGGCAGCCGAGTTCATGCGTTAACTACTTTAACTTCAGAAGACGAAAATAAATTCGAACCCAAATTAGATAGGAAGATTACTGTATATATGTATAGGAATCTGATTCCCATCTCAAGCGCTGTCGACTCCAAGCAGCGGCTTGCTCATCATCTTCTTGAACTCCTCGAAATCCAGGTTCCCGTCGCCGTTCGCATCCACCGACTTGATCATCCGGCCGCAGTCCTCCACGTTGCACGTGATCCCGAGTTCGCCCAGCACCAACTGGAGCTCGTCCGCCGACAGAAGCCCATTCTTGTCCTTGTCCCCCACATCGAATGCTTTGCGGAGGTCGGCGGCAGCCGAGTTGCCGGTGGAGCGGCAAATGGATTCGAACTCGGACATGTCCACGAAGCCGTCGTTGTTTGCATCCAGTTCTCCCATGATCCGTTTGAGCTCGGTCTCGGTGAAAGAGCGGCCCATTGCCTTCATGACGGTGCTGAGCTCCTCAAGGGAGAGCTTGCCGTCCTTGTCCATGTCGAATTGGTCGAAGACCTTCTTCAGCTCGGCCGAGTTATAGAGGAGAAGGATTGAGGGTTTCTGGATCTGGGCTGATTCCGCCATTGTTGGTTTGAGAGATTTCAATTCTTCAAGTTTTCCTTTGTAGAGGACTCGCTCGAGTTTGAATCGACCAGAATGCAGGGCCGGGTTTATATAGAATAATTTGGGAGGGAATTTCGATGGAGTTTTGGATTATTATTATATTTTTTTTTCTTCTAATTTTGTTTCTTGTCTATTACTATCATAAATTTTTGGTGGAGGGGGAACGAAAATTGAATATTACTTATTGTTATTTTTACAACTAGGAATTAATTAAGGGTATATAACAAACCGAACTCCTAACGGCTACACAGTAACCACTTTTTAAATATATCCTTTAATATATCTCAAAATTGTATAAAAGCTTTGCGCAAACAATTGGATAGAATAAAATTTATTGTGGGTCACCTAACTTATTTTTTTATTTTAATTGGGTAACTGACCTTAAGATTATCCTATCAAGCTGCATTTGTTTTTATTGCGTGACCCATCTAGATACTTTCCGTTAATTTCACTATTAAATTGGATGAAAAATGATAATGTGACATTAAATAATATTAAAATAAATTTAAAATAACAATTTTAGTAGTCAAATTATTTAAATCACTAATTGTAATACTAAAATTTTCACTTAAGTCAATTCTACCCCCAAAACCCTAATATTTTATCTCTACTACCACCACCACAAAAGCTGCCCACTTAGCCGCTGCCGTTTCAGCCACCAGCCTAGCCACCGACCGCTTTCAAGCCTTTAAGCCTGCAGCCGACCACCCTATTGCCTATCTATTTCTCATTTCATGTCAGATTAAGTGTCGAAATCATGTAGTCGTTGAAGCTACGTGTTGTCGTCAAACCCAAGTCCAAATCCCGAACCTGCAAATCGTTGAACCCCAATTGTGCAAATCATGCCGAATAGTGCAATTCAATGCTACAGTTTGCTTTGGAGGTTCTTCAGCGCCGCGAAGACCACAAACTCAAGCCGTCGTCAATTATTCCTACCCTTCAGATTTTGCTATACATCGACGATTTTTCGATTTCAATCAACTAAAATCTTTGTCTCCAGAGTCCCATGGAACCTCGATGGTCATGGCTTATGGTGGGTTTCAATCAATGAGAATCTTCATCTTTGTCCCTCCAAATCACGAGTAGTAACGGCGAACCACCCACCACCAAAACCCACGGAACCCTGGCAGTCACAGTTGTCTCCAGCCTTTCGCAATGGCCATTGTTGTTAGCCGTTGGGTGGGTTTTGGTTGTCTTTGACTGGGCAACAATAGCCCTATGATTTAGGAAACCAATTTCTCCTTTTGGAATGAACTAAAGTTAAAAGCTCTTAGGTTTTTGGAATTGTTGTCGCTAAAGGATTGGTTCATTTGTGAGCAGAGAATAAGAGAAAGGGTTGGTTTTTACAGTTGTTGTTGAAGTTGGTGTGCGCAGCATGCAAGTTACAGTGGCGGTGATGGCCAAAGAGCTTAAGGAGGTGGCAGTGAAAAGTTGGAGAAGGAGGACAAGGATGAGGGACGTCATAGGGAAAGTTTAGGGTTTAAAATTGTTGATAGGAAAAATTAGAAGAATACAAGTAATATTTTATGATTTATTTTAGTGTTTTTTTATATTAGATCAACGTTTTCCATTAGACTTAACACTGAAATTAATAGAAAGTATCTGACTAGGGCACACAATATAAGTAAAGATACCTCATTGTGACAATTTAAAGATCAAGTACCTGTTTAGGACAAAAAAAAAAAAAAAACAAGCTAGATGACTTCAAATAGATTTTATCCTAATTGGATATATACTCAAATTTTTGTTTTTGGGCCACAAATGTGGTGGGTACATTGCATGTGTGGCCCCTAACCTTTAATTTGTATTTCATTTTCATCTATAACCTGAAAATTGCTTGTAGTAGGTCCCAAATCTATAAAAGAAATGTTCCATTTATGTCCTTTTCTCAACAAAAGATGTTAGGTGTGACAAAAAATGCCATATTAGCATGGGATTGTAGGAAAAATGAACCTTATACTTTTATCTTAAATGAAGCCATAGCCTCAATTCACATATAAAAATATCTTTTTACAATAAAAAGGAAAATTCTTATTTCAAACGTTTAGTTGAAAATAGTTGAGTACTAATATTTTTTAATAAAAAATATGATAATCCACTAATAACCTTTTCATACATTTTAATAGTTTCAAAATAATTAATTGAACAATTATAAAGGTCTCAAAGATAGCTAAAATGGTTACTTAAATATCTTCCAAACTGGTTGAGTAAAAAAATTAGTATTAATTATTCTTTAGTTGAATATTATTTATTTAATACTATTCAATAAGGGTTAATACCCATAATTTTTTTTACAAAAAAAATCTTCTAAAAGAAATAGAAAACCACAATTACAACTCCTTGGACTTGATCTCTGCCATAGAAATGTTAAATGTTTCCATTTGTCAATCTGGCCACCATCCCCATTTCTCTCACTCTCAAGCTCCATCGGTGCATGAGTCATCACTACCTAGAGCGATGCGGCAGCCTAAGGATCGACGGCCCAAGGGCCGCTACCTCATGGCCCATTGCCGCTTGCTCCAAATCACGAACCAACATTATTGTGACCCTTAGCCTCATTAAAGGAAGTTACAGCAGGCCATAGGGATGTCGCTAGAGAGCTGATTGACCCCATGTTGTAATTTATATTGCCCAATTTTCCTTTAAACACTTTGATTTCATCAAATCATGATTAGGGTTCTTGGGAAAAAAAATGAAAAACCATAATTTTCTAAAGGCATGATTTTATAAATATGAAGTAAAATCGGTTAACCCAATTGTGGGGTTATTGTTCTTTAGTCTGTGCTCATAACTCTTTTCCTTTTGACTTGCATGCTTGGTGGTGGTGGCAGGAGGAAAAAAGCGCGATAGGCTAAAGATGTAAAAGGATAACTGGATGGTTAGACAAAAAAGTTTTAGGGTTTATAAGGTAAATGTAAAGCTTTCAGAGAGATTAAAACTAGTCTCTCCCCTTCTTTTTGGAATGTCTTTTATCTATAATTTTTCATATTAATTTTTTAATTTATTTAAACTTTTTTTCAAAATACATTTAAATAATCATTTTATTTATTTTTAAGAAGTACAAAAATTAAGAATTGCTAGTATTTATGAATTTTTTTTTCAAGCTTATTACAATTTGTAGAATGATTAGACATGAACAATCATATATTTATCATTAAATTAAAAGAAATGGCAAGACAAAGCTTCCTGATGTTGCAAGGTATTTCAACAAGAATCCTCCGTGCAGCAACTTAATTGCTGGCTCACAGCGTCTCTTGCCGGCCGGCCGTCCTTTCGTCATCTCTCATTCGTCAATTCACGAATTAATAGTGAGTACAAATTTAGGAGTCAAAAAACAAAATAAAGTGATTTAATTATAAAATACTCTATGCTAATAATATAATATAAAATTTCATGGAAAGTATCCGGCAAATAAATGAATCAAAGAATTTATGTTCTGGAAATTTGTTTTGGACCGGAAAGTTGGTGGACAGTGGACACGGTCCGAACACGTTATTCACACAGAAATGAGATTTTGCAAAAAGAAATAAAGAAGAATCGGATTAGGAACTGCTTGTTCCTCAAAAGGCCCGTACACTTTTTATCCTGATCATGGCACGGTAGGACAAGCTTCTGACGTTACGAGGCATTTCAGTGAATAGATATTTGCCTCAAAGATATCTTTCTCTATCCTCTTCGACACATAAGAATTTTTTCTTTTTTATAATTAAATAGATTTGAAGTATATGTCATTTTTTTTTCTTTATATCTACTGGATGTGAGTAAGATGCAAGTTTAGGTATAAAATTCTATATCCTATTTGCACGCATGTGCATGAGCATGCACATATACATTAAAAATAATATAACTGTTTACAAAACAGCCTGATTGACCTTAATTCTTATAATTGTAACTAAATGTCATTGTCAAAGTAAGATAAGATAGTTAAGCCAAAGCTCCAATAAAAGTGCTCACCATTATCTTGACACAAATTGTACGCTTACTATTAGGTACGTGCTCATTTTACTAATTTGGTTTAGACAAACTTTTAAAGATTTATTTTTGCCTAAACCAATTTCTATTTTTATTATAGATATCTTTTTTTTGCAAGATCAATTTTAATATTTTTTTTATAATGTTACTACATTATAGAATTACTGTTTTTATTATGGTAATATGCAGTGGGTATGTGAATTTTACCCAATTCTATCCGCTTTAAAATGAATAGAATTATTATTTAATATTTTTTTTATTATCCTCCATTTTAAGTCGGATAAGATATGGATATTGAAATTATAAAACCAATGAATAGTTGAAAGGATACTGGATCAATGTCTAACATAATGGATAAGATACAAGTTTAGTACTATCCTACCCACATCTTATCTATTGTTACCCCTGCATTTCAACAAATATACTCTCACTAACTTATAGTGCCACAACATCTTTTTCTGGCCCTCCTTTTCAATTATACAACACCATGAAAGAAGTAACTCCACCAATCTTGCTTTTAACCATATACTTCCTTTGTGGATTTCTTTTGAGTCGTTTCTCTAAAGGTGTTTAATTTATGTTTTTATTCTTATTTTTGTTCATAAAACTAAAATTTTGTTAAAAAATAATAGCAGCCGATCTGCCATTTCACAAACATGAGTAGCTTATTCCCTCCTTTTGCTTTGGGAGATATTGAAGTTGGGTTGGGCTTATGAAGCCCATATTCTCACCCAAGATAATTGGCCGTGTTGCATCTTCCAACTTGCAAGAAGGCAGGCCACTCAAACTGTTTTATCATGCCACAAAGGCCGAATCCATAGCATAGAGGAATAAACCTCTACCTTGTTTACAGTATTTTGGGCTTAAGTTTAACCCGAAGTTGCAGCTAAGCTTATTAGAGACTAGTTAGTCTTTTTGCTCCACATGTTTATGGGCATTGTCGGCTTGTTGCCGATTATTCTGAATTCAATCAGCCAAGAAATTTGTCACTCGACAACACAGACTTGTGTAAGTTTGGGTTGCCTGGCTGAAGTTGCGGGTCAAATACAAAGTGAACCCAATTCAGCAAGTTCTTCTGGTCCTGATCAAACGTAGGCCTGGTATAGGGCCTTGGGCTTAAACTGATATTGGGCCACTTACTGACAACAGGAGAAATTAGGCAACAATCCAATAACCTGAACTCACCATTCACTACTAAGTGACTAATGCACCTCTCAAATCTCAATGACAATGTGCACTAGACCATAGTTCTGTCAGCCCGTGCTTCTAGTAACATGTGTTATGTACCACAACATGCCTGGTACATTTAATTGACGTGAAACACAAGAGGAAACTATTAGTATTCAAAGCAAAGCAAAGCAAAGAACGAAGCTATGAGCTCCAAAAGGGCGGTGGGAAGGAACCATCAGAACTGATTAATTAATAGGAGTCTGATAGTACTAAATGGCATACATATATCAAGAAACAGGGCAGGGATAAGAGAGGGGAGGGAGTAATAATATATAGATGGATTATGATATAAGCAAACTAATAGCCCTAAATCACTATCCATTAGGACCAACTGAAATAAAATAAACTAAAAATTAGCCTAGCGGTGATGGGGGCAGAAAGTGACCAAGTAGTTTCCATTAGAACAGGTAGCAATACTGGTGGGATCATCATAAGCATACGAATAGGCCTTGGGGCACGCCGCCTTGAAGATCCGCGAATACGCCGTCGGCTTGCACGTCTGAGGGTTCCCGAAGCTCCCCGTGCAGCAATACCTCGGCGAGTTAAACGCGAAGCACGCGCTCTTGCAGGCCACCACGCGCTGTTTGTCCCTGGATCTGACCTGCAGCCCCACCGGACACATCAGGTTCAGGTCGCTCACGCACCCGGCGTAGCTGCATTTTCCTTTGCCCTTGAAGGGGGTGATGGACATGCCCAAGTTGTAGCCGTCGACCAGGCTGACGTCGTAGAAATCCTGCACCTGGCCGAGGGTGATCTCTGCCAGGGTGGCCGGAGGGGCACCTCCGATGCCGTTGCAGAAGATGGAGCCGCCGCAGTCGCCAGTGGCGCAGCGGCCGCGGCCGGATGCGTCGAATGAGCAGCCGTGTCGGCCCCAGAAGCGGCCGGACCAGAGCGGCGGGAGGCGGAGGGTGTAAGCCTTGTTGGGAGGCAGCTTGAAGCCACCGCGAGCAAGAAGCTGCTTGCCGGCGCTGGGCTGGATTCCGGGCCACACTGGGTGCAGGCACTTGTTGTACAGAGTCAATGTTGTAGCTGAAGCTTGAACTACCAGCAACCCTACTTCACAGTATTAACAAAGACGGCATTAGCATCAACATTCAACAAGTATGAAATTGAAAGAAGATAGAAGTTGTGGGTCAGATTGAAAATCAATAGAAAATAGGTAACTTGTTAGGAAGGAGGAGAATGTTGGTGTCAAGAACCTGAAATGAGGGTGAGGAGTGTGAGAGTGAGGAGAGATCTGGCCATCTTTGCAGCAATTGATGAAACCAAGGGACTTTGAGTGGGGAAGTTGAGGTTCAGGACTTGGTTTGTTGGTTCCTCCAGCTGTTCTCCAGATTTGCTTGGGTTGTTGGTTTTATAGACCAGAGCACAGGTGAAGGAGTGGGACTGGGTGGCAATTTGGCAGCTGTGTTGTGTTGGTTTCTGAGCTTTGATTTAATCAGGGACAACAAAAACGTTGAGCTGTGGGCCTATCTGCCGAAGAATATCGGACTTTTTTTTAGTATCGGGAACACTGTTTAGTTTTCTTCTTGTATATAAAAATTTAAGGGGATCTATTATTAATCCGGTGTTAACTACTACTAGTATATATGAAAAATAAAATAATTTCCATTTACCCTGATTTTTTTTTAACTTCTTCACGTAATTAATACGAGCAATCTGAAAATGTTGCAGACGAAATGTCAAAGTGTTAAGCAGTGACATTGAAGACGGAGAAAAGAGGAAGTGCTTTATTAATTTAATAGCGAATCCATAACGTCTAATTTGTCATTAGCGCCTGAGTAATTTAAAATTAAGAGCCCTACACCTCCCCTCCCCTGGACTAGAATGCTCTTTTTCTTTGTTTTCTTTTTCCGTTACCATGGGCCAAGAATGTTTTGCTGCTCAATAAGAATCACCATAACACTCCTTGGCATTATATTCACCCTCTCATGGGCTTATGATGATTTATGAACCCTAATGTTGTGACGGCTGGTCACAATTTTGTTATGCTTAATTTGTTTACGAGTACGCTGCCCTATTCTGATAAATAAACACCACATATTCTTATCATTTGTAATGGCCTACCACCGTGCCACGTCGTTGTTACCAATAACTTATATACAAGTGATACTATAATATTAAAGGTTAATTATAATTTTTTCCCGATATTTAGGTGATATTATATTTTACTCTTTTAGTTTAAAAAATATACATTTACTCCTTATCTTACACTTTACCCTCTTAAAAATATTATTTTATATTTAAAAAAAATTAATAATTTAAAATATTTATTGACTATAAGAATATCATACGCACTGAAATTACTAAAAAATAACTACCGTACAATTTACATTAAGATTTCAGAAATTATTATAAGATTAGGTAAAAAAGACAATGATAAAATGTATACTTTTTAAACATAAGAAATAAAATGTAATATCATTTAAACCTTCTTGGCAAATTGCTAAGCATAATATATTCAACAACAGAAAACGGTTCGGGCCCTTCTTAAAACCGGAAGTTCAGAGAAACCACTATGAAGATACTAATAAGTCTAGCAATGATATAATGGTATTGGTTTCAAACAGAGAAATTCAATTCAAGCCACATAACTAAATAGCTGAACCTTTTTATTTAATTCAAATAATTTATTTAAATTATTCGATTTTATCTAAACATTGAACACCCTTCATTGAGATATTAAAAGAAAAAAATTAAGTGCCTAGATGATAACCTTTTTTACAATAACCCATACTAATGCACGAATGAGGGTTATGTCTAATAATGTGATCTATGATGTATTTTAAATGGTATTGATTTGGTGACAATTTATCATCATCACGAATTACTAATCACCGCCATATAAGGTGGAGCCCCCATAGGAAAAAAAACATAAAATCTATTGCCTCCAGCTTCCACTCTGCAGGATCTTTAAATGGATCAGTCTGTAACATATCAACAGTCTTACACGCGAACTAGTTTTGTATAACCAATACTGCATCGGAATTCTATTTTTTATTTTTTAGTTTTCAAAAATAATATATGTGGATTTTAACATAAAAAAAATAAAAAAATATATGAAAAATGAACTAAAAAATTAAATGTTCAACATGGGTCTAGACTAACTGCATAGAAAAAAAATTCGAGGTACATAGTGCCTATGAGCTGTAATGAATTCAATCACTGGTAATATTTTAAGGTAAGTTTTAGATATATCATTAGGTCAACTTCAAAGTACAAATATTTTCAAAATAGATAATTTGAAATATAATTTTAAGGCAATAAATATATTTTTAAATCTTATTTGAAGTATAATTCATTTTAATTGGAATCAACTTCATTTAAATTTTTCCACATTATATTTTTTAACCAGATAATATTATCATAATCCTTAGTTTTTTTGAATAAAAATATGATCTAATCACCATATTTCAGCTATTTTGTGAAGATTCTCATAGTAACTTGGGCCCAGTTTGTTTAAAATTAATTGGATTAATTCGATCTCAGTTTTGATAGTTCGGATCGGGTTAGAATGCGGGTCAATAGATATCCAATTGAACTATTCTTAAATCGTCTCCAGTGTTTGTAAATATTACATGTTTTGTCACTGCTGATTCTTGCACACGCCGCCCACATTGTGTGCACACCCTGCCGCCCACACTGTGCTTCGCAAACTCTAGCCGCCCTCCCCATGCTCGGGTTCGTTAGCCTGCTACCGGATCCATCGATTCTTAAGCATGGTTATCATTTGCTGGTGGTCTGGAGCGGGTTGCGTTGGGTTGGGGGAGATGATTGGCGATGAAGGAGACTCGGATGGGTCGAATACACCGAATGGCTGCCTGATTCATTGTTGGTTCGATGATTGGCGCTGAATGAGTCTCGGGCTGGTGGCAGGTTTAGTGTCCGTCGGTGGTTGCGAGTGGCAGTCGTCATCGAATCAAGAGTAACACGGGTCAAGGTAGCCTCGAACGGGGATACGATGAGGGATTTTCGCAAAATAGTTGCTGGATTGGATGTTTGGTTCGCTGATCAGTGCTAAAGTAGCCGCCGACTGGTGGCGCGTGGATGAGATGGCACCGGTTGCCACTACTGGCCTGGTCTAGCCGTCCGCCAAGATTCACGCCAAGCGTTAGTGGCAAGGATTGTAAATAAAACCAAAAATATGAGGCAATTGAGATGGTTATTGGACGGGTTTTCTTAACCCACGAAAACTCGACCCAATCTAATAAAAATGGGATCTCATTAATGCACATTAATTTTAAATGAACTCGGCCTTGGTTTCATCTTTTTGGCCTTAATATCACCTAAATCACTATCCATTAAGCCTCATACATTTAAAGAAATATGAAAGTCTAAAAGCCAAATATGAAAATATAGCCCTTTACATATTAAGGTTTAATATTTTTTTATAAATAGTTTAATTTTTCTGGATTTTATCCTTACCTGGCCTAAAATAAATAAATAGTTATTATTGTTATCATGAAAATATTTTAAAATTAAATAATCTCCATATACAAAATATAACTTATTTTTTTTAATCTCCTCCAATTAAAACATAAAACTTGAGGTACTGAATTAAATATCATGTATTTATTAAAAATTTTAGTGACATAAAGAAAATATCAAGCATTTTAAACTAGAATATGTTAGGATATTATCCATCAATTTATCCAAAAATTAATGGTAATTTTAAATTAAAAAATCTTGCCTTATTTATCTTGTAGATATAATTCAAATAAAATAGGTATATACCCCATTGACTTATTTTCCTTATACCATTGAATTTTTCAATAAAATTAATATTAAGTAATTTTATATTTAAATTTTTTCATCAAATATATCTATATAATCATTTCAAAAAAAGATAATATTATAATATTTAATTCAAAATGTATTTATAAGTTAAAAATTGCAGCTTTAACCGCCTTGTGTCATCGTCATATTATAGCAGTGGGTCAAAAGTATGTGTAGTAAATCGTGTTAAAAAATTTATAATTAATTTACTAAAAAAAATGTATCAAGTGATAGCTCTACGATCTCCCTCATTAAGAAAAGTCAAAATTACTCTTAGATGTATTCTGCTTTATATATATAATATATTAAGAAAAAGTCAAAATCACTCATAAATTTTATAATAAATATTAAGTGGCACTCTAAGTTATTGAAAAAAATTGTGGAACTGACACGTGGCACATATTAACTTTTAGTAAATTAACCATAAATTAACCCTTGACCTTTATGGTGAAATATGATGTTACAAAGTCACAATTTTTGACTTACAAAGAATTTAGAATTAAATAGTATGATATTATCTTTCTTTAAAGACTATATAGATACTATTTGATACAAAAATTTGAATATCCAATATTAATTTTATTGAAAATTTTAATGGCATAAGAAAAATGACCCTACCAAATAAATACATATTTTATTTGTATTATATCTACAAAACAAATAAATTAAGAATTTTAAAATTAAAATTACCATTTATTTGTGAATAAACTGATGAATAATATCCTAACATATTTTGATTTAAAATCCATGATATTTTTCTTATGCCATTAAAATTCTTAATAGACCCATGATACTTAATTTAGCACTTCAAGTTATTGTGACAAAAATTTTCTTTTGTATCCTAACTAATTAGAGTAAAGTTTTATCTTGTAATTGATGAAGATTAAAAATTAAGTTTGATTTTGTACATAAAGATTATTTAATTTCAAAATATTTTCATAATAATAATAATAATTTATTTTAATTTTTAGGCCTAGAAAGGAAAAAATATAAAAAAATAGATAATATATAAAAATTTAAGCCTTAATATATAAAAGGCTATGATTTCATATTTGGCCCATTCACATTCATTTTTATTCCAATGTGGGAGGCTTACCAGGTAGTAATTTAGGTAAAATTGAGGCCGATAAGATAAAATCAAGTTATCATGAGAATCTTTATAAAATAGCTAAAATATGGTCATCGGATCATATTTTTATTAAAAAACCAAGGATCATGATAATATTATCTGATTAAAAAATATAATGCATACAAATTTAAATGAAGTTGATTCAAATTAAAGTGAATTATACTTAAAGTGAAATGTAAGAAAATATATTCATTATCTCAAAATTATACTTTAAATTATCTATTTTAAAAAATATTGGTACTTCGAAGTTGACTTAATGATATATCTAGAATTCACTATAAAGTTTTACTACTAACAAAATTCATCATAGTGCACATGCACCATGTATCTCATATTCTTTTATATATTATTAGTCTAGACCTATGCTAGACATTCAATTTTTTAGATCATTCTTTATAATTTAAATCCATATATATTATTTTTAGGAATTAAAAAAAAAGAATTATAATACAACACAAAGTATATAAATTAGTTCTAAAAATAAAAGTGACCATTATGGAGCAAATATGGAGTAATATTATTAATATACACATCCTTTTAAAGATATTTGAGTTTAAAAATATTTGAGTTTGACTCAAACTTTTATATTAGTCATTTTTAAAAATATTCTAAAAATAATATTATAAATTTTTAAAATATTTATAATAGCAAAAGTTTCAAATTTATCTACTTTTTTTAGGGAAGACAATAGTTTCAAATTTATCTATTGTTTTGTTAAAAATTTGATTAAATGAAACTCAAATTCAAAATTTTAAAAAGTGAGTAATAATCATGATAATATCTAAAATTTTCTCTTGATCTGATCAAATATTATATCAACAAAAAGTCTCAAGTTTTGAAAATCTTTCATTTTTTTTCCTAACTGAACAAAGCCCTAAAGCATGATAAGAAAAAAAAATCTCAAGTTTTAGAAAATGTTACACTATTTTTATTTTTAATCAAAATAATATTATATTTTTTTCTGTACAATTATTCTAGGTAGAAGAAGAAAATAAATATTGGATAATTTTTTATTCAAATTTTTGTATCAAATAATATCTATATAATCATTTCTAAAAAAGATAATATCATAATATTTAATTTAAAATTTATTTGTAAGTAAAAAATTGTGGTTTTGACTGCCATGTATCACCATTATATTGTATGAAAAGGTTATAGATGTATATGGTAAATCATGTATAAAAAATTACAGTTAATTTACTAAAACAGAAAAATGTGTTACGTGTTAGCTCTACAATCTCTTTTATTAAAAAAAAGTCAAAATCACCCTTAGATGTGTCCTACTTTCTATATATTCCATCCATTTTACAAAAACTAACTCTTTTACTCTTCACATAAATTAATATATGATTTTATTTATTTTCAAATTTATTATATAAAATAGGAGTATTTTATATAAAAATAAAAATTTAAATATTATACTTTTTAAATATTATTTTTAATAATTTTTTTAATATATATTAATATAAATATGTTCAAATCAAGCTGTCTTAAAAAAAAAAAACCAATTAATGTAAAACGAGGGAGTATATATTTAGATTACAAATACTTGCGATATTTCATTTCACGTGCAGCAGATGTGTGTATATAAGATTTTCACAATCTGTTGGGTTTTCGAGTGAAGTACGGCAGTATTCCAATTACTGATGTTCTTTTATGTGTATTTTCTTTTTCAATTTATAAAAAGTGTATATGACAGTTTCTTGTCATACGACTAACAAACAACTAGCAAAATCAAGAATGATGGCTATTGCAGTATATCGCGCAATACACCTACAATATATCCCGTAATAACTATTAGTATTAATAGAAAATTTTATTGAGGCACGAATAAATAAATATATGCTTTTTACTCGTATATATGACACTAGTCACGAACTCACGAATTAATAACTCAGACTCACTTCAGTTAAGAGTAAGACATTATTTAAGCGGAATCTTCGTTAGAATTTCTTTTTCCCTAAAAAAGATTTGAGAATTTTAGCTTCTCAATTTTTTTTTATTTTCCAGCTAATTTACAGTTACCTTTGAATTAATATTTTTTTATGCTATCAGAAAGCAACTTTTTGAAGTCATAAATAAAATATTTAATAATTTTACCATTTTAGGATGGTCAAGGACTCTTATTCCTAATTGTGTAAAGTATGTGCATATACTTTACATAGTACAATACACTTAGCAACAATGGCACCAAAGATCTAAATTCTTCTTTTTTGTTGGTAGTCAGAATGTAACAAAGAGAATGGATATCAAAGATGTTTTACCGTCTAATATACCCTACACTATACCTCACTCAATATAAACTTACTCACTGGTTATAAAAAAAAAAAATCTCTTAAACAAATGAATCTTTAAAATTTGACCAATCATATAATATATTATAGGTCCGTTTGGGAACAATTTTTATAATTAGCGTTAGAATTTTGAATAATTATTTAACTGCTGCAATGAAAACACTAAAGCTGAAAGTTGAAAGTTATCATTAGATGATTTTTTCAAGATGCTAACACTAATCATTGATACTAATGTCAAATGGGGTTGTAGTAATAACCATAGCAATTGGGAGACCAAATGGCAAAAACGTGAATTCCAATGTACCAGAGGCACATCCCGCAAACCATTATTATTAATAGAAAATTTTATTAGGCACGAATAAACAAATGTATGCCTTCTACTCTTATATGACACTAGTTACGATTCATGACTCAGACTCACCTCAGTCAAGAGTAAGACATTATTTAAGAGGAATCTTCCACCCAATTCATTTTAACTTTAGTCAATTGACTATAAAATATATTTTTTTTATTTTTACATTTTTTTTACTTGAAATTAATTTTAATTAAAAGTCAATATTATGTAGCTACAATAATCAATTGAAAATATAATTTTTATAATCTTACTAAATTTTTATGAATTTTTCTAGTTTCAAGTCTTAAAAAAGAAAAATTTATAAAAATTTAACAACATCCTAAAAATTTACTTTCAAATTGATTATTGCATCTACATAACATTGGCTTTCAAATGAAATTGGTTTCATGTAAAAAAAATGAAAAAATTAAAAAAAGTTAATTGACTTTAGACAAAACAAATTGCCCTTAGTTACAATATATTTTCGCTTAAAAAAATTTAGAATTTTAGCTGGGGTAGTTGGAAAGTGACAGTCTCATTTTTTTTCCAAGCTAATTTACAATTACCTTTGAATTAAATATTGATATTTTAGTTACATCCATGTGGTTTGAAGACCTATATTTTTTCTATGTTTTTTTACACTGTAAAAAGGCAACCTTTAAAGTCAAAATTTAAAGGATAAATAACACTAGTTGTCCTAAACTATACCAATGTTATTTAATTGTCTTAAAATTATTAAATGTTATTTAATGGTCCTTAAACTATATCTAATATTGCTTACTCATCTTGCCATTAACTAAATCATTAAAGATAAATGAAAAAATGACGTGACTATTGATATGATAAGAAAAAATGATGTGGCAGAACTTTTCCATCTATCTTTAACAATTTAGCGGACGGCAGGACAAAATAGTAATAATTAAATAATTTGATAACGTCTAATAATTTGGGGACGATTAAGCAATATGAGATATAGTTTACGGACAACTAATGACACCTATCCTAATTTAAAATAGGATATATGGCACCTATCATTCCTAAACTAATCTTATGTTGTTCAATTATCCTCAACTACCAATTGTTATACTGATTATCCTCCAAATGTCCTACAGTTATATCAAACCATTAAGAACTTGCAGAAGTTGTGAGAGAAAGTACATAGTTAATTCTATAATTTAATAAAATTTTTTATTTAATTCCTAAAACTTTCGACTCCTTTAAGATGGCTTTTTTCTTTTCCCCTGACTCAACGTGCAATACCCCTTCTCTCCAATTGGGAAAACAACTTCATCATTTGATATTTTTTCAGATCGAAATCTACCAATTCTGTTTATGAGTTTTGTTGATAAGAGTTTTTTGTGCTTCTAAATTCCAGCAATGAGGCGACGCCTCCTCCATCACTGAGAATTCTACAATAGTGCAATCGGTTCCCAAGTTCAGGATCCTAGCGATGATTTACTCAATGTACAGGCACGTCGAGCAATTGGTGAGCAACTAGGATTGAATTAAAAAATAGTAAAATTCTACGACATACGTAGAAAAATATTTGATAAGTTTTAAGACTGATTGTACACTTTTCCTCCCACTTCCATCACTTCTCAACAATCTAACCTAACGATTTGATAAGTTTTAAGACTTCCCTCCACTTTCATCACTTCTTAATGATCCAACCTAATGACTGTAAATAATTCTATGGTTAGAGTACAATTGGTAGTTATAGAACGATTAAGCAATATGAGCTATAGTTTATGAATGATAGCTGTCATTTACCTTTTAAAATATTTAGTAATTATATTTTAGTAATTTTAAATTATCTACAATATTTTTTATAACTAATTGACATTTGAAAAAAGAATATGTTATTTTACATTTTCTGATAGGAAAAAATGGATAAACTAAAAATTTGATTAACTGTAAAAAATATTGAATAAATTTAAATTACAAATAAACAAATATTGCTGTGATTATTTTAAAATTGATAATTTAAAGTATGCGTTAACTTAAGCATAATATTGTTATTGTTGAACGAAAATATCAAAATTTATTATTATTTTGAAATTGAAACATATGATATTTTGCAAGTAGACATGTAGATCCAGCAACTTGTTTTCTGTGATACAAAATTATTTAGACAGTTATAAGAGCTTATAAGAATTATTAAATGATTATGTACATGTGTAAGTGGTTTCCTTTCCTCCTAAACGTGAAAAATTTAACATTGGACCTTCCAATTGAATTGAATTGAATTGAATTTTGGGTTTTGTTTACAGAAATAAGCGCACCGTCACAAGGACAAGGTAGAGCAGAGACAGATCTCGGTTTTGGGAGGAATATAAAGAGGGCAAGTGATGATGACGGAGCGCTCGTTTCTCAAGGATGTCAGAGAAGCCCATGTCTATGGCTGGGCTGGGTGAGCAAAAAGATTCTGTATCCCCCACCACTAAAGACTAAAGTCCATGTCTCACACCAAAAAGAGAGAACACATCAACATCACATGCCAGGCCTATCTCACCAAATTAGTATTTCTACTCCTTTCTAAACATCTGTTTTTTTTTTTTTTTATAAGTCAGTTTAAATTATTTAGTTTTTCATTTTTAAAAAAATAAAACTATTCTTATTCATGTTTTATATTTTATAAAATATATTCATGTTTTATATTTAAAAAAATATTTTTAAAATAAAATACATGAAAAATGAAAACAGAGGAAGCATCTCGTGTCCGCCAACAACGTTCATTTTCACAAAATTTTCACGTTTACCTCCACTTTTCGGCTTTCCCTTCCTTTAACCTACATATTTTTTTTTTCCGTTGCTTTGGATCCAAATCACAAGCAAGAAACCTAAAACGACTAATAGTTTCTTTTCTCATAGGATGCTGGTTGAGCTACATAGAAGAGTACCTCTTTCTCTTTGGCATGACAAAGTGATGTTACATCTGTAAAGAATTTTTTAAAAGAATCTTTTACACGTTTATATTTTATAGTTTTTTGAACAATTAAAGTTAAATGAGTCTTTTACCTAATTTTGTTTAATTATAATGGAAAAATTACTAGGACCTGAGGTTATGTTGACCCTACACTTATGTTTCCCATTTTTAAATATCCACAGTTACCCCATTAAAAAATTACAGTGTCATTACTGAAAAGGTAAAATATTTGCTTTTACCTCCCTAATCTTGTTCCTTGGAAACCTTAGCCCCCAACTTTAAGATCAATACAAATCAGGCTGCAAATCCTTCCTCCTCCTCGCCCCCACCATTCGTCTTCTCCTTGCCATCACGCCGTTGTTTGTTTGCTCGTGTTGAGCCGCCTCATCCGATTCCAATTTTCAATTCAAGCAGATTTGTTTTCGATTTCCTTCGACAGTGTCTGAAATTCGAGAGAGGAAAGGCTCGTTGGCAACAGAGACGAAGGGGAGATGAGGAGATGGGCTCGGTGGCGACGGGAAACGAGGGCGACTGTTCGTGCCCTCGCCGTTCTCGGCGACCATTCCCAATCCC
The DNA here is from genome assembly GCA_039654915.1 of Aquilaria yunnanensis. Classification (NCBI taxonomy): domain Eukaryota; kingdom Viridiplantae; phylum Streptophyta; class Magnoliopsida; order Malvales; family Thymelaeaceae; genus Aquilaria; species Aquilaria yunnanensis. The sequence continues at coordinate 9,206,573 of CM077593.1, read as the reverse complement.
AACCCGATCCGTCCTCGCCGACCAGCCATCAATGGCACTCATGCCTCCTCTCCCTCCACGATCCTCGCCTCATCGCCGTCTCCCTCGCCTCCATGTTCGCCAAGTTCGATTACAGGCCATTGGTCGTCAGGCCGAGTATTCTGGGATTTGTAGGCGGTCGTATCAAGAACTGAGGGCGCTCGGGGGTGGTTCGAAAGTCCGGCTTGGTTTCGGCGAACGGAGGAGATCGAATCGAAATTGGCCAAAACCTGACGACGAATCTGGTTCGAAACGGAATCAAATCGGGGATGGTCGTCAGGTGAATCAAATCGAAATCTGATTTAGCGATGGTCGTCGGGTGAATTGAAGTACGGAGAGGTGAGGATTGTCAGAGAAAAATCGTCAGAGGGAGATGGAGATAAGGCAAGCGTCGTCGGAGGGAGACAAAGACGGAGACGGAGGCAGGAAAGGAGAGGGCAGTGGAAGCATCGGCCAGGGCCGAGAGGCGGCGAAGTCAGTCCATTACACTGCAAGGGAGAAAAAGAGTGTGTGGAGACAGTAGAGAAAAAGAGGAGAGAGAGAGAGAAAGATTTTCATGTCCTAAATTGCCCTTAACCTATGCATTAACAATTTTTTTATTAATTGTAAAATTTTCCGATATGGAATCGTACAGCTTGACAATTTGAGACATGAAAGTACAAAATTTATAAGAATAATTTAACAATTTCCATTAATCATAGGCCAAGTTCAGTACATAATAAATCAGCTTTATAGCCTAAACACAAATTCTGCTACATAAACATTCTAAAGGAACTAGGACTTGGAAGTCGTTTATCCAGGACATGATCTTCAAACAAGCGATAGAGAGAGAAATCATTTCAGAGCAAAGGCAATGACCACAACAATAACTACACTAAAGGTGAACATAAAGGGGAACGAGTTTCAAATGAAACTCAATAAGAGATACCAACTATTGACCCAAGTGCAACGAAGAGGGGGTGAATTGGTTGTTTTAAAAACTTTAGCAAAATTAAATTTTACAATTAAATTCACTCAATCAAAGATTAAGAACAAACCAAGTAATACTAAGCACAAATAAAGCAAGTAAATAAAGGAAGATAAAGAAAAAAGTACACCGGGATTTATAAAGGTTCAACTCCACAAACCGAAGTCTACGTCCTGTCCTCAAGCTTAACCACTTGAGATTTCCTCTACTATGTCTTGATCAAGATTACAATGGTATTTTCTTCAAGGTTCACACCCAACCAAACACTAGTTTTCCCCAAGGCTAACTAGAAACCACTCTCTAGTTTTCTTCAAAGCTCACTAGAAACCACTCTACACTCAAGAGATTCTAAGACTTAGAATGTTTACAAACTCACACAATAGCACTTTTTACTAGATATACAAGTGAAAGCACAAAACTTGGCTTTTTTCTCAAATGATAAACACTTTAATGAGTATTTGATGATGAATCTTTGATCTTATTGCCAAGTTAGTTCCCAAAGTGTTTCTCCATGTTTTTATACTTATTTGGGGGCCAAAGAGACGTTGGAAACCCGTTGGGGAAGTCTGGAAAAGCTCCACAAATTCTAGTGACTATTACTTTGTTTTTTTGTGCAAAAGAGGAAAAGTTCTAGACTTCGTGTTAAGTTTCGAGTTTAACGGGTTAAACTCGATATCGTCTTCCAACGGTCAAAAACAGCTAGAGACAGCTCATTAAAAGCTCTGTCAGTCAGTCCAGGTGGCGGCCTCTAGTTCGTCCAAGTGCTATTTGAATCTTTGACTGAAATCGCGCCACTTGTAGAATTTGAACGAAGCTTTCAGGCTTCGACTTAACAGGTTAAAACCAAAATTTAACGCGTTAACTGATGATTTTGAAAAGTTATAGGAAGCTCAGACTACAGATTAAGCCAGTTTAACGTATTAAAGTATAAACTTGGGAGCAACTTAGAAACACTTATCATTTGTAAAATAAACTTGATTCAAACATTAATATATTTTGATGACCTACCAAATTTTCTTTAAAAACAAGTTTTATCATCAAATTTAAAACATATTTTTTGAAATAACACTTGAAATACTTGGAATTTAAGCACAACTTTAACAAATCTATTTTGACCCAATAAAATGAGATTAAACACAATAACACAATACACTTGTCATCATCAAAATTAAATATTTGCTTGGAACAAATCCAATACCAACAATTATAAATTTTAATTTTAATTTAACGACAATAATTGCCTCAACTTAGAGCCTTTGTAACTGCAACCTAAGCAAAACACATAACATATATAGAACACATACATAAGTATACAGAACATATAAATAAATATCACAATGGGTTAGCACACACACACACACACACACACACACACACCTTCAGGGCATAACAAGCATTCCACAGTGCATACATTCATTTTTTTTATTAACCAATAAGAAAAAATAGAACTCCAGATTCTGAAATTGGGTTGGCCTTTCCCATAACAAAATCTTAATGCTTGCCCATAACATATCTAGCTAGAGTAATCATAGATACTAGAAGCTATCCTTAGCCTCTAAACAACACATAGGTTCATTTGGCATCAAACCATCACCTAAGTCCCAATATTTCTTACAGTTATTCGGCCTAAGTCTTTCTGCCCCCAGCTTGCTTTGGTACCAATTCATAAACATATTAATTAATGCATTTCAACCATTCTACCTAGCCATTGCATCCCTGGTTAGCTAGCAACCTTCACAACCAGTAGCCATAGAAACTTCTTGTAATAAAAGCATTAAACAAGTTCAGACTTTTAAGTTGAAGAGTTGTCTCTTACCTGTTCAGCCAAGAACCTGAGGCTATCCCACAACTGTTGCTTGAAACCAACATTCTTCTTTGCCAATGAATTAATTCAAGTATATATAACAAACATACCCAACAATTCATAGTCCCCATAAACCCAAAGGCTTTATTTACAACTGTGATAAGCAAGCTTAAAGCTTAAGAAACTTGTATTGAGTAAAGCCAATGCATGCAACTATGAATCACGATTAAGCCTCCATAGTTCCTTAAAAATTCTGCCATTCTTTTCTCTCAGTGATGTCGAATGTTGCTAATTCCATGTTTTTGGACATCCTTGTAGCAAAACAGCTCTTACGAATCTTAACCAATAGTGCCTAACACCTGTTCTGGTATTAATGTGAGTGGGGCTTCACTGTCTTTTTAATTATTTTACTTTTTCAATTGTGTCCTTAATATTCCTTCTTGTACATTGTACTCCGCATACTATTCTTGCACAATTTCTTTTTTCAATGTTCAATTCTATCCCCAAATAAAGTTCTTTGGCAATTAAAACCTTATTTCACCAATTAGTCCATAAGTTTCCCTTTATTTGTAATTTCATCCTCAATTTTATAATTCTTGGCAATTCAGCCCTTTGGCCTAACTTTATTAACAAACTCTTTTGTTTCATAGCTTTGCCCATCACCTTTTATTTTCTTACAATTTCAAGTAATCTCTTCCCTTTTTCTTACAGCGTTAGGCCTATGCAAGGTAGGGGCATGACAAAGAGAGAAAGAAATGTGTAATTGCAAAGTTGTGTATCTAATTTGTATTGATTTGAAAGTTGGGGGCAAAGTTTCCAAAGAAGAAAATTAGGAAGGCAAAATTAGATATTTTATGTTTTTTAGTCTAATGGTGAATGATGGTGTTAATATTTTAAGGGGGAATTGTAGGTATTTAAAAAATGGGGAACACAAATATAGATTCAACCTAACCTCAAGAGAGGTCATGGTAATTTTTCCAATTATAATCTACTCCATTATCTTTAGAAAAACACATTTGTATAATATTTGTAACTCTATTACTATTACTTCAAAAATTAGACCTGTATTCGAGATTTGAGGTTTGAGTTAGTTTTGAGACCTATCTATATGATCGTCAATCTACGTGATTTTGTTCAACATTGCTGTCAATTTCAAGTGACCGGTATAGTAAAATGCTGCCTCAAATTTAAGTAACTGAATACATACATACATACATACATACATACATACATACATACATATATATGTATAAGTGGGGTTCTAGCAATAAATATAATATATCATTTAATTAACTTTAAATATTGTATTGTTTTGATCCTAAACTTTTAATTGTTCTATTTTTGTCCTAAACCTATTAAAAATGTTCCAATTTGATTCATTGTCAAATGGAATCACTAATTAATTTTTTTAAAAAATATATTAATTCTAATTTTTTACTTCCCTAAAGATAATTTCTAAAATCACATATTATATTATATAAATATTAATTAAATTTTTTACGAGAAAATTTCATGAATAACACATTAGCTTTAAATTGCTTACTATTTTAGTCACTAGCCTATTAACTATTCTATTTTAGTCTAATGAGTCTTAAAAATCTCGAATCTTTAATTTGGATTGCAAATACATCTTTAACATCTTAGTTGTTACTTAATGGTCCCAAATGTTTTCCCTCTATTGTAAATCCATCTCTGGCTCTGTGCTAGACCAAGTTGGTACATAAATTTTGATTCATATAGGAAAAAATTTGATAATTTACATATTTCATTATCCATCAACAAATTATTGTACAACTTTGAATTTAGTAGAAAATAGTTTTCAAACAGTTTAAATTCATTAAGTTTCACATAACTATTTGATATCAATTTTTTAAGTTCTAATTTGAAATATTTGGCAATTCTAATTCCATTAAGTCAAAGTGTGCCATAATTTTTTGATAGTCAATGGACTATATAAAATATTTGTTTTCCCTCATACATATTAGTTTTTTGTACCAACTTAGTCTAGAATGTGGCCATAGATGAATTGTAATAAAGGGAAAATATTTAGGACCAATAAGGAAAAGGTGAGACATTAGGAATGAATTTGCAACCAAAACTCAAAGGTTTGAGATACTTGTTGCAATTTATACTAGTATAATGTATGACTATAAAGCTTGCTTTTATTGTAATAAATGAGTTGTTATTGTATGAAAATAGTTTCTATCATATGAAATTCATACGTGTATGTGTGTAAATTTATATTTTTATTGAATGGAATCGAGTTTCTATTGTAAGAAATGATGATTGTTGTTATATGTTAGTTCCTACTACATGAGGCAATGTTGTTATATAGAGAAAACTACAAAACCCCCCCACGTGGTTTCGTCTAACCTATGCTTTGCCACCTTTATTTTCAAAAGCTTACATTTTACCTTGTTTTTTTTACACTATCCAATAACAACTTTTAAAATCCTAATTTAAACTATTTGGCAATTATGTTCTAGTAATTTCAAAATTTTTAATATTTTTTTTACAACCAACCAACCTTTAAAAAATGTTGATATGAATTTACATAGAGGAAAAATTGATAATTTAAAATTTCTATTAACTGTAAAAAAATATTAGAGAGATTGATACCCAATTCATTTTAACTTAAGTCAATTGACAACAAAATGACTTATTTTTATTCTTACGTATTTTTTACTTTGAACTAATTTTCATTGAAAGCCAATACTATGTAGCTGCAGTAATCAATTAAAAATACAATTTTTGTAATCTTACAAAAATTTTATGAATTTTTCTAGTTTAAAGCCTTAAAAAGAAATTTTCATAAAAATTTAACAACATCATAAAAATTTGCTTCAAAATAGATTATTGTATCTATATAATATTGGCTTTCAAATGAAATTAGTTTCAGACAAAAAAAGATGTAAAAGTAAAAATAAATCAGTTGACTTAAGTTAAAACGAATTGGATATGAAATTACTAAAAGATGATTATATTATAGTTTAAAATAGAGTTTTGGCAGTAGTTATTGAACAATATAAAAGAAACAATGGGCAAAATGTAGGTTAAAGGAAACCTTAGAGCGTAATTATAAGTTTCTCTTGTTGTGTGTGTGTATGCATAATGCTTCCTAGCTAGAGCCATGACCTCGACAACAATAAGTAGGCCCTTCATCCATGAGCACTAATGTTTGTGCCTATGAAAAATACTCTAATACTTGAGTAAGTATACACTTGTTGTGAAATAGCTCAAGGGAAAGCAGCCAATAGTGCATTTATGAATAGTGCAACCTTCATATAGTTCTCAGGGGAAGAGTTTCACGCAACAAGGGCCATTGGATGAGGCAATCGATCCTTATAGCATAAGGCATGCTATTTTTAAGAGACAATTGTCCACGTGTAACAATGCCATACTTATCCTTTAAGGTAGTTGTGGCTTATAGGGATTTACTGGACCGGTAAAGAGTAGTTTCAATGTGGTAAAATCATAGTTAATTGCAAGTTTCAATGGAACCTTCTATTCCGACAATTGAGTCTGGCATGTGAATGTGACAAAACATGTTAAATGGCTGATTTAATGCTAGTTGAACTAGGCCTTAATCTTATTCCTAAACCTTAAAAACATAATCCTAACCCTTATCTTTATCCTTAAGTTTCCTATATTATTACTTTCTATGTTAATAAGTCTCATATTTCTGTATTTAGTAACTTCCATTTTTTTAGGTGCAGTCATATTTAGTAAGTTTCATATTCAAAGATTTTCATATTTAATAAGTTTCATATTTTGGTTTTTCTAAAATAAGTAACTTTTATATTTAGTAAAATTCATGACCTTGGTAGATAATTTTTAAAATTACAACATTGATTCCTAAACTTTTAAATATAATGCAATTAAGTGCCTAAATTTTAAAAATTTTATTTTAGTCACCCAAATGACCCAACGTGAACTAAACCTAGACCAAAATTTATGTTAACCTAATGAAACTTGAACATAAATGAACTAGCCCAAACTTGACCTAACCAACTCAATTGTTATCCCTAGATGTTGATGCATGAAATTGAATCTATATATGTATGAACCTGTGTTTCTCTTTTATAAGTTTGAGTTTTGGTAGTGTATGAAACTAAAAATGAAGTGAATTGCATGAAACTGTGAATTATTTATTTGAAGCTAGGAACTATTTGTTTGGAATTGAGTATATTTGTTTGAGATATAGTATGTAGATACAACAATGAAATGTAAGATACAACGAACATTCTGATAAGCTTACTTTTGTTATATTTATTTCTCTCATATTTAGTATGTTTTAATGTATTTTGAACCTTAAAGATTTATTTTGAGTGTGTTTTGAATCTTAGAGCACATATAGACTTAATTGATTAAAAGTGGATTTAATTTGAAATTTTAAAATTTTTAATTTGGTTGTGTTCTTTCAAGATTTTGACAGATTAGCGATGTTCCTGTATAAAAATCATATCGTAAGATACAAAGATCAGAATTGAGTGATTCTTGATTCATTGGAAAGCTAACATCTGTAGTTATAAATCATATGAAGACCATAAAACCTATTTTGTATGTTAAGGGGGTCAAATTTATCTTCAAAGTCACAATTTACGGGTCATCGTTGGTTCAAAAGCAATTGTGGTATTTTAGGCATATCCTTAGTTGTAGATGTTTGTTTTATGTGATTTAAGTGTCGTTTCAAAGCTAAGAAAGAGCTGTATAACTTTCATGCTTACAGTTGTGAGAGATAATGACTGAATTATGATTAAATTTCATCTTGAAGTTGCCACTGATGTTCTAGAGAATTGTTTGGCTCACAACTTTGAAACCTTCTAGTTATTTTGAATCTTTTTATTTATATGGGGTAATTTTGTGACAATATAAAAATTTTATGGAGATTTTATGAATTTATCACACTAGGTTAGTTTTTATTAGAATTGGAGCACAACACTCATCTCTCTCTCTTTGGCGGCTGTACCCTCCATTCCCCAACTCTCCTTGTGTTCTTTTCTTATTTCTTTCTTTTTGTGATTTTTCACGGTCATATCCAACTGATTTATTTTATTCTTGGTTGAAGGAAATTAAAACCTAAATTCTTCAACACTGTAAGATCAAAGTTGTTTTTATTCATTCAATTAATATTTTGAGTATTAAATGTTCTTCTATGATTTATTTTATAATTGTTTCGTTTGTATGCTAGGATGTATACTAGTTGTTATTTTAATTCAATTTATTTTGCTGGGTTAGAAATCAAATTCGTAATTGTTTGGGTTTTCTGATCTGTGAAGCAACTAAGGTCTATTGATTTGCTCCATAAAAAATCATTAGGTCTTAGAAAGAACATTCAACTAAATTAAATGCAACTGCTTATGTTTGTATTATTTAGTTTCATCAATCTTTTTAATTTTTAATACAATTGTTAAATTAAATCGAAACACTTGTCTTACATTGTTTAGCAGTTAGGGTTAATTAGATCACTTGTTTTCTAATTAACTATGACTAAGAGGAGGTAGAAAGATAGCTCTAACGATGAACATTCAAAGTCTTAATTGATCTATCTATACATCGATGATCAGTTTTAGAAATTTTATGGTGAATATTAACTGATGCTAAGGTTTGCATTATTGATTGTTTTGTTTTATTTCTTACTTTATAAGTTTCCCAATTTTTTCTCTTTGATTATTTTTACTTTTATTGTTGATTGCAAACAATCCCTCCTCCACAATCTTTTATTTTAGTTTTCTGACATGAATTTTTTGATTAAAAAAAAATTCTTTTGAGATTCGACCTGATTTTCATTACTATAATATAAATTTATTTATTTTAAGTTGTTAGTAAGACCATAATTATATTGTTGACACCCAATTTCGTCCGACCATAAAAAATTTTAAAAGAAATTAAATAAAAAAAATTATTATTTTTATTATTATTATTATTACTAAAAATTTTAATTAGTTTAAAATACATTTTTTTTTTGTGAAGATTTGATTTAAAATGATATATGTGTGTATTTGAAAGAAAAAAAGAAAACTCCAAAAAAATGGCAAAATTTAAAAGTTTGAGGTAAAAATGACAACATTAAGAAGTTTCGGGAAAAATTGACAAATTCTGAAAGTTCTAGGAGCATTTGGTAGTTTGTCACATAAAATTTTGGGCCCGCCGACGTTCTGGCGCAAATTGACAGAAAACGACAAAATTGTCAAAATCAGAAGCTTCAGGAACTTATCCAGAGGCTGAGAGACGTAAAGGACTAAAATTGTCATTTTACCAATTTTAAAGATAAGTTTGAAATTTTTTATTAATTTATCCATCAACAGTTCAGCCAAACTTCCTCTATAAATAGCCCCCCAAATTTTGTGCTGAACACACAAAAAAATAGACAGAAAGCTTAGAGCTCCGTTTTAGAAAAAATAAAAATTACAGACCTAGTCCCTGGCCCTCTTTCCTTTTCCCAGAAAGTCCCAAAAGTTTCTATTCTGACGTATAGACTATCTTCTTCCTCCGTTTTTTTTCTGTTTCTTCCTTCTCCTTCGCTGCCCGTCGCTCCACGCCGTCCCGCCGCCGCTCATCGCTCCCCCACGCTGCCGTCGCGCCGTCCCCACCTGCCCCTGGCCGCGCTGCCGCCCCGCCGCCAGCTGCCTCTCCTTCCCCCCCTGCGCGCGCGTCTGTTTCTCACGTTCCCAGCAAAATTCAAAATTAAAACTAAAGGAATTAATTCCTAACTATTTTAATTTTTACTTGTTTTACTTATTTGTTATTATTACTAACCCTTTTTTTTTGTTATTAACTTACTAACAACTAACTTTTAATATTATTATTGTTACTAACCTTTTAATTTTTTCATTATTACTAACTTTTATAATTGTTGTTAACAATTAATTAACTTTTTATTATTTTTGTTAATTAATTAATTAACTTGGCTAACTTTTATTGTTGTTAATTAATTAATTTAATTAACTTGGCTAACTTTTATTGTTGTTAATTAATTAATTTAATTAACTTGACTAACTTTTTATTATTGTTGTTAATTAATTAATTTAATTAACTTGACTAACTTTTTATTATTGTTGTTAATTAATTAATTTAATTAACTTGACTAACTTTTTATTATTGTTGTTAATCAATTAATTTAATTAACTTGACTAACTTTTTATTATTATTGTTAATCAATTAATTTAATTAAACTTGGCTAATTTTTATTATTGTTGTTAATTAATTTAATTAACTTTGCTAACCTTTATTATTATTTATTTTTAAAGTGGATGGCCAAAAAGCCCCACTTTATTATTATTAATTTTCCTTTATATAATTTTTTTTAATTTAATTCACCTTTACCCTTACTTAAATAAATAAATGAAAATTAAAAGAAGATTATTTTTTAAGCCTAATAAAAATAATTTTTTAAAAAGCCAATTATTTTTATTTTTCTTTTATAAATTGAATAATTATTTAAATAATAAATAACTTTCACTAAAAAAAAAAACTAAAAGAAAGATAAGAAAAAGATAAGAAAGATAAGAAAAAGATAAAAAAAGAAAAGAAAGAAAGAAAAGAAAGAAAAGAAAAAGAAAAGATAAAAAAAGAAAAGAAAGAAAGAAAAGAAAGAAAAGAAAAAGAAAAGAAAAGAAAAGAAAGAAAAGAAAGGAAAAATAAAACTAAAAGAAAGATAAAATCAAAAAGAAAGAAAAGAAAGAAAGAAAAGAAAGAAAAGAAAAGAAAGTGTAAAGAATAAAAAATAAATTTTTTAGATTATTAATAAATCTAAAAACAAAAGACTTACAAATTAGTAATAATAAATTCCATAAAAATAATAATTATATAACTAACAATTAATTAAAGTAATTTCCATATCCGGATGATCCGGCAGGATCTACGGTTTAGAAAATATCAACCTTTTTAAAATAAATAAATTAAATAAAAAGATAAAAATCCATATTTACGATATGGATTAATTGATTAAAATTTCGTCAAATTCCGTGTCCAAATGACTCGGCAGAGTCCATGGTTCGGAATCCAAATCTTCCGTGTCCAAATGACTCGGCAGAGTCCATGGTTCGGAAGTATAAAATTCTATACAAATTAACTTAAAAATCCACATTTCGACTAATTCAGTTAAAATTTCTAAGTTAACTGAAAATTATTTAAAAGCAAAGCAAAACAAAATTAAAATCAACTAAGGTGCCAATTTTTGGGCGTTTTAACAAAGTTGTTTTAACGTAACCGTACTCCCGATCCCCGAACTCTCGCAGACCAATTTTAAGGTGACCAATCGACCTAAGAAAACTGATTGGTGGCGACTCCCGAAAACCCGACGTTGCCACAGCTTGGCGACTCCACTGGGGAACCTGGTTAGTGAGTCAAGCCTAAAACTTGATTTGTTTTGTTTTGCTTTTGCTTCTTTTTATGTGGATTTTTATATGCTATATTTACTTAGCGAAAACATGCATTATGCATTCACAATATGAAGCTCTATACCCGAGCTTCCTTAAATCAAACACGATTCTTTCTAAGCGGAATTGGTGTTGCTGTCCTTGTGAGGCCACGGTCTCCAAGCCTTCACCGGTTTCAAAGTAGCAAAGTAGTGTATTGCCTTCTGAGACGGTTAGTCTCTGCATGGGCCCACGAAAAGCTACGACTCGAATTAATCCATTCCTTACATTAACCCTAGAGGGTAAGGAATCGGGCCGTCACTATGATTTAGTGATGGGATTCGGGAACTATCCCTTGCCTTTTTGATAAGCCACCTTATGCATATAGAACTCCCCACTTAACCATAGAACTGACCATAGAATTTCTACCATTTTTACCAACACCATAAGCATATCCTTGTTATGCTGTGTTGTTACTATACACTTTCCTTCGTATGGTTTTAACTTGTTTATCCATAATACTTTATGAGTTGTTAATTGCTATTTAACTTATTAATAACCTTATCTTTCTTGTGCAATTATTCTTCATGCATCAAAACCACGCATCAAATTATGCTAACTTTTTGGTCTTTATAATGACAACTAAAAGTTTTGAAGTTCCACAATAGTGGATAAGCAAACTCACTCATCGCATGCATGCATTACATTAATCACGTTCATATAAAGTCTGATAAAAACATAATCTCACTTTATATTGCATGCATCCATTACATCAATCACGTGCATACAAAGTCTGATAAAAACATAATCTCACATTGCATGCATGCATTCATTGCATCAATCACATACATGTAGAGTCTAATAAAATAAATCTTACTTTAAAAAGGGGTAAAATTGGACCTCAACACCGATATCCAACTCGGCTCCAAACAAGATTAATGGCAGAACAAACCGAAGGACGTCTCATAGATATAGAGTCCAAAATAGAAAATATGGCCGGAGCAGTTTCCTCCTCAATACACCAAAAAAATGAAATTCATTTTTGAAGGAAAGTTAATCACAGTCTTTGCTGAAGAAGGCATTCTGCTATCATCTATATCAATAGTAGCAAAGACCAAGTGACCTTCTCTTCCAAGTTGGTGTGACCCAAATCCCAAATGTAACTGAAAATTCTGTCATATTGAAACTCAAGGTCCAACAGTTGGTCGAGTCCAAGTTGCTAGGCTCGATGTGATTGGTAATTGAAAGTGAAGATTTTGAGCTGGAATTACATTAATTTTGGAAGGGCTCCAAGTCAGATCTGACCTAATAGTCCGCACATACTTTTGAATGACAGGGAATCCTTTGAATAAACTTGTATCTTTGAAAGCTTGGAAAAGTAATCTAATAGTAAAAATCTCCTAGATTTAGTCCAGAATCTAGGGTGTAGTCTTTGTTAAATGGACACCTGCTATTCTTTTTCTGGTACAACAAAAAGATGTGATGCGTGTATTCTACTACTTTCCATTTTTACATTCTTTGCTATTATACTATCCATTATTGCCATCACACTTTACTTTTCGACAACCGGTAATTCTTTTTGTTCTCTAACAAAAAGATGTTGCGTGTGCATTCTACCACTTTTTAATCCCATTATTACTTTTACACATTCTACCAATTTTTACCAAAAATTCAATTATTACACCTACACATTCTACCACTTCTTACCAAAAATTCCGTTTTTACATCCATCTCTCACTCCTTTCCATTATACTATCCATTATTGCTATCATACTTTGCTTTCTAAATGATACTACTCGTGGGTGAAAATAAAAAGTTAACGGAAATTTGATAGTAATGATCTTGAAAGTGCTGCCAAATCTAGTAAGAAGGATTTCATATGTTGCACCTCAACCCTAAAAAAGAATTCACAGTGGTTATCAACATCCTTGCAAGAAGTTTGGGGTTAGTTTCCAAACAAGGTAGCTCTCATATTAAATGACTTCAGCGGCTTCCCAATTCTCATAAATGCTCAAAAAAAAAAAAAAAAGGTTCTCAGTTTTCCGCAACACAAACTCCGAAAAGAAAAAGTTCATCCCTTCCATAAAAAAGCCATTAAAGGGAAAATCCAAAAAAAAAAAAAGAGACTGAGAAGCAAATAAAGCCACTTGAGTCATCTCACTTCAAGAGGGCTATGATCTCGGTTCTCCATAACACAAACTCCAAAAAAAAAAGGGAAAAAGTTCATCCCTTCCATCAAAAAGCCAACAAGGGAAAATTCAAAACAAAAAAAAAAGAGAGACTGAGAGCAAACACAAGCAAGTAAGGCCACTTGAATCATCTCATTTCAAGAAGGCTATGATCTCGGTTCTCTGTAACAAAAACTCCGAAAAGGAAAAAGTTCATCCCTTCCATCAAAAAGCCAACAAGGGAAAATTCAAAACCAAAAAGAACTGAGAACAAGCACGAGCAAGCAAGGCCACTTGAGTCATCTCACTTCAAGAAAGTTATCAAATATGTCATCACCATAGCTCACACACAAAAAAAAAAGGAACAAAAAAAAAAAACAAAAAAAAAACAAAACAAAAAAAAAACAAAACAAAAAAAAAGAAAGGGAAACAAAAACAAAAACAAAAAAAAAAAAAAGAAAGGAAAAAAAGGGCTCAAACTAGAGCAAAAGAAAAAAAAAAGAAAACAAGTGAGCTATGGATTCTAAACTGAAAACCTGCGAAGGCGGTCTAGAAGACAAAATCAACTTTCAAGCCAAGCATACATAAAGACCACGATAGTTGGGGGGGCAACAGATGAGGTTTAACTTTCTGGAAAGAGTGGCAAGTTTGAGGTCATCACTATTGAGTTTTTCATCATAATCAAATTTGCTCACGAGTAGTATTAAAAGACACTTCTTTCAAACCACTTAAACTTAACTTTCCTCAGACTTATCATCCTCATTCAGCTAAAAGACTATCATTGTGAAACATGTTTCTACCTTATTTAATACTGCTCACGAGTAGTATTAAAAGACCATTCTTTCACACCACTTAAACTTAACTTTCCTCAGACCTAACATCCTCATTCAGTCAAAAGACTATCATTGTGAATCATGTTTCTACCTTATTTAATGCTGCTCATGAGTAGTATTAAAAGACCCTTTTTTCACACCACTCAAACTTAACTTTACTTGGACCTAATATTTACCTCTTAATATTATTCTCATTCAGCTAAAAGACTGCCACAAAAAAAAACATTCAAACTTAACTTTCCTCACACCTAACATTTACCTCTCGATATCATCCTCAGTCAGTTAAAAGGCTATTATTGTAAATCATGTTTCTACCTTATTGCCTTGCACAGTTTATGTCTTCGAGTTGGAAAGGGAAGAATGGCAGGATATTTTAATTAAAAACAAAGACCGTAAATTACTTTGTCAAGCTTTGCAAATTGATGAAAGTTTTTCTTTAAGGCCAAACCATTATTCATTAATGTATGTAGACTTAAAAGTGAGGACATAGCTTGAGTCTTTCTTTAATAAGATGTGGTTCTTGTAAGAGAAATTTACGATCAAGTGCCATCACAAAGGTCTAGAAATGCTCGACCTTCTGTTAAATCAAAGGCGAGATGATATCTCTTTCCACATAAACACCATATTCAGGGGGGCAAAGTAGTCTCTACGAAGCGTAAGAGGAATACTGCCAACAAAGAAGTTCAATAGACAAGGGGGCAAGTCTTATGGATCAAAACATGAGCTCAAGGAAGAGCAATCATTCAGACTATAACATGGAGATAAATAAGTGTCGACAAGGCCACAAGAAAAGGGGCAAAGCAGACATTGAAAGTAAAGCCTTTGATGGTATCAAATCCATGACAATGGATGAGTACCCGAAAGAGATATAAATTATGAGGCGGGCCAACTTTAAAGAAATTGAGGCCAAAATTCAAGAACAAGTCAAAGAAAGTGGATTTTGAAAAGAGTTGGGCTTTTAAGGCAGTGAATAAAAGCTGGAAAGCATAAAGAGATTCAATGATAGTCCAAGAAGGCAATTATAAAGAGGATCCAGTAAAGCAAAGATATGAAGAACTAGATCAATCCAAAAAAATAAAAATAAAAAAATAAAATAAAAATAAAAATAAAAATAAAAAAAGAACCATCAATTACACATGCTTTGCATTCATGCATTTCACATCATGCATGCATGACTTTTACATGATAGGAATCAAATGGGAAACACATCCACCGCACCGTTACAGCAGTATAAGCTGAGATCTCAATAATATCAGCTCTTACCAATCTATCACTGGATACACAGCTAATATGCGGGACCAACCCGCATCAGAAATTCAAGGATAAAGTAGACAATATTGTCAAAATCTTGGCTACCGATTCAATAATCGAGGCTACACCTGAATGGACAGAATTGACACCAGCTTAGCTGTATCCAAGATAAGAAATAGCTATGGTCAAAGATAAGCGCGGATATCGAGAAATATTGTCGTCGAAAGCAGACAATGGATTCAATAATCAAGGACTGGATCAATGTCATGCCTAACGAGATATCAAAGATAAAAAATATCTATGATACCAAAATAAAGTAGGATCCACTTTTCCGGTTAAACGGCGAATACGGTACTCCGTGACTCTCAAGTCGGTTCTCTCAGTTGCCCATAATAACTGATTCTTTCCTCTCTTCTTTCTTTTACTTCCCTCTAGAAAATGGATCCTACTCTTTCTGTCTTACGAAAATATTTTCCTTCTCTCCCAATGAACATTCTCAAAAAGATCTACCAAGTTCGCTGTGAACGATTAAGAGTTCTGATGCACAAAGCAATCCCTAAAGATGTGTGGTGGTTAATCGAAGCCAAGGTTCGTCTGGCAAGTGAAATCCCAGAGGCATTTGTGTCTCACATGCCTGGTATAGGCAAAAGCTCTTATGCCAAAAAGCGAAGAGCGAAAAGGTTACAAGTCTGCCATAAATGTGGACGGTGGACTTGTAATACTAAATGTCGTTCTTTAGGGATGATCTCTGATAATCGAGAAGATAAAATACGATTCATTAAGAATGGCCTGAGTAAGGACTCGTTGGATGATATCCAATTGACTCTTGAGACGCATTCTTGTGGATCTGTGCAACGTGAACTTCTTGGTTTATGGAGCATTTTTCATGAAGAACGAAACCGTTACAGTCCCGGGAATCTGACTGTAAATGACCCTGTTTGCCAGCTTGTAAGAAAACTGGATGGGAATCAAATCCTCGACTCATAGAAGCCGTTAATGCTGTTATTGGACGTAAAACCAGTGGAAGATGTGAGCCACAGTCACAATTACTGTACATACAGTTTGTTATATTTGGAAAAGTTTGCATTTTCTTTTGACAGATGTACATGCTCTCCTAAGTGTAATCGACACGTTATCCATTTCATCGCTATAAATGCATGTTTTTCCAGTCGGTTATCTAAGTTTCCTTCAATAACTAATTCCTTTCCATCATCTCTCAAATTCTTCTCTCATTAATGGATTCTACTATTTCTACCCTGCGAAAATACTTTCCTTCTCTTCCAATAAAAGTCCTTAAAAAGATCTACCTTGCTAGATGTGAAAGAATCAGAGTTTTTATGCACAAAGGCATTCCTGATAATGTGCGGTGGCTAATTGAAGCTAAGGTTCGTTCAGCTGGTGAAGTTCCAGAAGCGTTCTTTCCCCGTATGCCCGGCTTTGGTAAAAGCGCTTATGCCAAAAAGCGAAGAGCAAAGAGGCTAGGTGTCTGTCATAAATGTGGACGATGGAATTGTAATACTAAATGTCGCTTTTTAGGATACATCTCCAGAAATCATGAAGATAAAAGAAAATTCATCAAGAATGGCCTGCGTAAGGAATCTTTGGATGATATCCTATTAACTTTTGAAACACATTCTTGTGAAATAGTGCAATGGGAAATTATGGATTTATGGTGGACTTTCCGCAAAGAACAGGATCGTTACAGTCTTGGAAATCTAACTTTTAATGACCCTGTTTGCCAGTTTGTGAGAAAACTGGATGGGAAGCAAATCCCCGACTTATAGAAGGCATTGAAGCCGTTACTAGACATAAACTAGTGGAAGATGAGAGTCACAGTCATGATTGCTGTACATATAAGCTGTCATTTGTCTTTTCTTTTGACAATAATGTACTTGCTTTTGTAAGTGTAATTAACACATTATCCCTTTCATCACTATAAATATGTGTTAGTTATTTTCGTTTCCTACAATCACTAATTTCTTTCTTTGCCTCCTTTATCAATGGAGTCTTCTCTTTCCGCCCTACGAAAGTATTTTCCTTCCTTCCCAATAAATGTTCTTAAAAAGATTTATCAAGCTAGATGTGAACGATTCAGAGTATTTATGCACAAAGGCATTCCTGATAATGTGCGGTGGCTAATTGAAGCTAAGGTTCGTTCAGCTGGTGAAGTTCCAGAAGCGTTCTTTCCCCGTATGCCCGGCTTTGGTAAAAGCGCTTATGCCAAAAAAAGAAAAGCAAAGAGGCTAGGCGTTTGTCATAATTGTGGATGGTGGATTTGCGGCAATAAATGTCGTTCTCCAGGAGTGATCACCAGAAATCGTAATGATAGAATAAGATTCATTAAGAATGGCTTGCGTAAGGAATCTCTAGAAGATATCCGAGAGGTTCTTGAAGCGCATTCTTGCGGAATAGTGCAATTTGAGGTTGTTGGATTATGGATAATTCTCCAAAAAGAACGAGAACGTTACAGTCTTGGGAATCTAACCCTAAACGACCCTGTTTGCCAGTTTGTGAAAAAGCTAGATGAGATGCAAATCACCGATTCATAGAAAGCATTGAAGCCGTTACTGGACGCAAAGCCAGTAGAAGACGGAACAAGGTCACGATTACTGTACGTGCTACCTGTTGCTTTTGAAATTTTCATCCCCTTTTGGTAATAATGTATCCACTCTTGACATGAACCAAAGTCACGATTACTGTACGTGCTAGCTGTCGCTTTTGAAATTTTCCTCCCCTTTCGGCGATAATGTATCCATTCCTGACATGAACCAAAGTCACGATTACTGTACGTGCTAGCTGTCGCTTTTGAAATTTTCATCCCCTTTTGGTAATAATGTATCCACTCTTGACATGAACCAAAGTCACGATTACTGTACGTGCTAGCTGTCGCTTTTGAAATTTTCCTCCCCTTTCGGCGATAATGTATCCATTCCTGACATGAACCAAAGTCACGATTACTGTACGTGCTAGCTGTCGCTTTTGGAAATTTTCCTCCCCTTTTGGTAATAATGTATCCACTCCTGACATGAGCCATAGTCACGATACTGTACATGCTAGCTGCCACTTTTTAAAATTTTCCTTCTCTTCCAACAATCACGTACCTACTCCTGACGTAAGCTACAGTAGTGACTACTGTACATGCTAGCAGCTATTTTGAAAATTTTCCTCCTCTTTTAACGATAGTGTACCCATACCTGACCAGAGTCATACTCGTGACTACTGTGAATAGCTGGCAATAATGTATCCATTCTTGAAAATAAAATTATTGCCTTATCTCTTCATCTCTATAAATATATCCTCTTTTCTCACAAGGGTAAGGATAGGAATGGAGAAAACCCCAACTCGTAAATCCCGAAGTATTTGTATATTTTCTGGGGCTTTTCCTGGAAAAGATGAAGAGTATTTAAAAGCAGCCAACCATTTGGGTAGAGTATTAGCTGAGCGAAAAATACATTTAGTTTATGGAGGAGGTAGTGTCGAATTAATGGGAGGTGTAGCATTAGCAGCATCTCTAGGAGGAAGTCAAGTTTTGGGCATTATCCCTGGACCTCTGAAATTTATTTCTGGGGGCACGATTGGAGAAGAATTAGTGGTTAAAAATTTGCAAGAGCGTGTGTTACAAATGCTTTTAAATGCTGATGCTTTTATCGCTCTACCAGGTGGTTTTGGCACATTGGGAGAAGTCTTTCAAATTGCTTCCATGGCCCAACTTAATTTGCATAAGAAACCCATTGGGCTTTTAAATGTTAACAATTTCTTTACAGGTCTGATAGCTTTTATGGATTATGCTATGCAGAAGAATTTCATATCAAGAGTGGCACGGCGAATCATAATATCCGCAACAACTGCTGAAGAATTGCTAGATAAAATACAAGCTTTTGTTCCTGAACCAGATCCAGCAATGATTCAGATAGACTGGACACGACAGTCTTTCCCGACCAGTTCACTCCCATAATGGTCATCTACTCACCCTGTTGAAGTATTGTGGAAGAAAGAAGCGATCTGATCCGTTTTTCTTGTCCTTTAGTTTTATTATCAGCATTTTCTTTCGCGTTTCAGTTTTTCTTTTCAGGGAATTTCTTTTTTTTATAATATAGCTTCGTCCATGCTGATATTAAAACCATAGGACAACGCCTTTAGGATGGAATGGCTGAGTAAAGAGTAATTTTTATTACTCTTGAGACGCATCCTATTAGGTCTACTAGGCATAACATTTTGGGGTAGTTAAGCTTTAACCTTATTCGGATGACATATCTCACAAGGGAATCTATATTTACTGAAGAAAATATTAGATGAACCTTGAATATTGATTCCAAACATCCGTTCCCTTTACATAATTTGTCAGTGTTATTGTCATCATCAAGATTCACTCGTTTTATCGAAGCCTAATTCTTTGCGCTCGCCTATTATGAAAATTCACACTTTCGAAGAAAATTATTCCAATTTCAATTGCTTTCATATAAATTTCGCTCGAGGTCCTAAGGAAAGCTCCTTAGCCTCAAAATCAATTTTCATCATCGGGGTTTTAAGGATGGAACCTTTGCCTAGAAAATAATCAATTTTCATCATCGGGGTTTTAAGGATGGAACCTTTGCCTCGAAAACAATCAATTTTCATCATCGGGGTTTTAAGGATGGAACCTTTGCCCCGAAAATAATCAATTTTCATCATCGGGGTTTTAAGGATGGAACCTTTGCCTCGAAAATAATCAATTTTCATCATCGGGGTTTTAAGGATGGAACCTTTGCCTCGAAAAGAATCAATTTTCATCATCGGGGTTTTAAGGATGGAACCTTTGCCTCGAAAACAATCAATTTTCATCATCGGGGTTTTAAGGATGGAACCTTTGCCTCGAAAACAATCAATTTTCATCATCGGGGTTTTAAGGATGGAACCTTTGCCTCGAAAACAATCAATTTTCATCATCAGGGTTTTAAGGATGGAACCTTTGCCTCGAAAATAATCAATTTTCATCATCAGGGTTTTAAGGATGGAACCTTTGCCTCGAAAAGAATCAATTTTCATCGCCGGGGTTTTAAGGATGGAACCTTTGCCTCGAAAACAATCAATTTTCATCAATCCGAGGTTTTAAGGATGGAACCTTTGCCTCGAAATCAATCAATCAATCCGAGGTTTTAAGGATGGAACCTTTGCCTCGAGATCAATCAATCAATTCGAGGTTTTAAGGATGGAACCTTTACCTCGACATCAATCAATCAATCCGAGGTTTTAAGGATGGAACCTTTGTCTCGACATCAATCAATCAATTCGAGGCTTTAAGGATGGAACCTTTACCTCGACATCAATCAATCAATCCGAGGTTTTAAGGATGAAACCTTTGCCTCGAAATCAACCAATCAATCTGAGGTTTTAAGGATGAAACCTTTACCTCGAAATCAATCAATTAATCCGAGGTTTTAAGGATGGAACCTTTGCCTCGAGATCAATCAATCAATTCGAGGTTTTAAGGATGGAACCTTTGCCTCGAGATCAATCAATCAATCCGAGGTTTTAAGGATGGAACCTTTGCCTCGAGATCAATCAATCAATCCGAGGTTTTAAGGATGGAACCTTTGCCTCGAGATCAATCAATCAATCCGAGGTTTTAAGGATGGAACCTTTGCCTCGAGATCAATCAATCAATTCGAGGTTTTAAGGATGGAACCTTTACCTCGACATCAATCAATCAATCCGAGGTTTTAAGGATGGAACCTTTGCCTCGAAATCAATCAATTAAACCGAGGTTTTAAGGATGAAACCTTTGCCTCGAGATCAATCAATCAATTCGAGGTTTTAAGGATGGAACCTTTACCTCGAAATCAACCAATCAATCTAAGGTTTTAAGGATGGAACCTTTGCCTCGAAATCAATCAATCAATCTGAGGTTTTAAGGATGAAATCTTTGCCTCGAGATCAATCAATCAATTCAAGGTTTTAAGGATGGAACCTTTGCCTCGAAATCAATCAATCAATTCGAGGTTTTAAGGATGGAACCTTTGCTTCGAAATCAATCAATCAATCCGAGGTTTTAAGGATGGAACCTTTGCCTCAGAAACAATCAATTTTCCTTCAACGATAGGAGAGCTCCTATCGCCGGGGTTCTAAGGAGAGTTCCTTAACCTCACGATTTAGGCGGCGAAAAGGTTTTCAATGCCTAGCTAAGCCGGACGAAATTTGGTAACGACTTTGCATACATCATGTCTCATGAAGCATGCAAAGGGGGGCAGCTGTTGACACCCAATTTCGTCCGACCATAAAAAATTTTAAAAGAAATTAAATAAAAAAAATTATTATTTTTATTATTATTATTATTACTAAAAATTTTAATTAGTTTAAAATACATTTTTTTTTTGTGAAGATTTGATTTAAAATGATATATGTGTGTATTTGAAAGAAAAAAAGAAAACTCCAAAAAAATGGCAAAATTTAAAAGTTTGAGGTAAAAATGACAACATTAAGAAGTTTCGGGAAAAATTGACAAATTCTGAAAGTTCTAGGAGCATTTGGTAGTTTGTCACATAAAATTTTGGGCCCGCCGACGTTCTGGCGCAAATTGACAGAAAACGACAAAATTGTCAAAATCAGAAGCTTCAGGAACTTATCCAGAGGCTGAGAGACGTAAAGGACTAAAATTGTCATTTTACCAATTTTAAAGATAAGTTTGAAATTTTTTATTAATTTATCCATCAACAGTTCAGCCAAACTTCCTCTATAAATAGCCCCCCAAATTTTGTGCTGAACACACAAAAAAATAGACAGAAAGCTTAGAGCTCCGTTTTAGAAAAAATAAAAATTACAGACCTAGTCCCTGGCCCTCTTTCCTTTTCCCAGAAAGTCCCAAAAGTTTCTATTCTGACGTATAGACTATCTTCTTCCTCCGTTTTTTTTCTGTTTCTTCCTTCTCCTTCGCTGCCCGTCGCTCCACGCCGTCCCGCCGCCGCTCATCGCTCCCCCACGCTGCCGTCGCGCCGTCCCCACCTGCCCCTGGCCGCGCTGCCGCCCCGCCGCCAGCTGCCTCTCCTTCCCCCCCTGCGCGCGCGTCTGTTTCTCACGTTCCCAGCAAAATTCAAAATTAAAACTAAAGGAATTAATTCCTAACTATTTTAATTTTTACTTGTTTTACTTATTTGTTATTATTACTAACCCTTTTTTTTTGTTATTAACTTACTAACAACTAACTTTTAATATTATTATTGTTACTAACCTTTTAATTTTTTCATTATTACTAACTTTTATAATTGTTGTTAACAATTAATTAACTTTTTATTATTTTTGTTAATTAATTAATTAACTTGGCTAACTTTTATTGTTGTTAATTAATTAATTTAATTAACTTGGCTAACTTTTATTGTTGTTAATTAATTAATTTAATTAACTTGACTAACTTTTTATTATTGTTGTTAATTAATTAATTTAATTAACTTGACTAACTTTTTATTATTGTTGTTAATTAATTAATTTAATTAACTTGACTAACTTTTTATTATTGTTGTTAATCAATTAATTTAATTAACTTGACTAACTTTTTATTATTATTGTTAATCAATTAATTTAATTAAACTTGGCTAATTTTTATTATTGTTGTTAATTAATTTAATTAACTTTGCTAACCTTTATTATTATTTATTTTTAAAGTGGATGGCCAAAAAGCCCCACTTTATTATTATTAATTTTCCTTTATATAATTTTTTTTAATTTAATTCACCTTTACCCTTACTTAAATAAATAAATGAAAATTAAAAGAAGATTATTTTTTAAGCCTAATAAAAATAATTTTTTAAAAAGCCAATTATTTTTATTTTTCTTTTATAAATTGAATAATTATTTAAATAATAAATAACTTTCACTAAAAAAAAAAACTAAAAGAAAGATAAGAAAAAGATAAGAAAGATAAGAAAAAGATAAAAAAAGAAAAGAAAGAAAGAAAAGAAAGAAAAGAAAAAGAAAAGATAAAAAAAGAAAAGAAAGAAAGAAAAGAAAGAAAAGAAAAAGAAAAGAAAAGAAAAGAAAGAAAAGAAAGGAAAAATAAAACTAAAAGAAAGATAAAATCAAAAAGAAAGAAAAGAAAGAAAGAAAAGAAAGAAAAGAAAAGAAAGTGTAAAGAATAAAAAATAAATTTTTTAGATTATTAATAAATCTAAAAACAAAAGACTTACAAATTAGTAATAATAAATTCCATAAAAATAATAATTATATAACTAACAATTAATTAAAGTAATTTCCATATCCGGATGATCCGGCAGGATCTACGGTTTAGAAAATATCAACCTTTTTAAAATAAATAAATTAAATAAAAAGATAAAAATCCATATTTACGATATGGATTAATTGATTAAAATTTCGTCAAATTCCGTGTCCAAATGACTCGGCAGAGTCCATGGTTCGGAATCCAAATCTTCCGTGTCCAAATGACTCGGCAGAGTCCATGGTTCGGAAGTATAAAATTCTATACAAATTAACTTAAAAATCCACATTTCGACTAATTCAGTTAAAATTTCTAAGTTAACTGAAAATTATTTAAAAGCAAAGCAAAACAAAATTAAAATCAACTAAGGTGCCAATTTTTGGGCGTTTTAACAAAGTTGTTTTAACGTAACCGTACTCCCGATCCCCGAACTCTCGCAGACCAATTTTAAGGTGACCAATCGACCTAAGAAAACTGATTGGTGGCGACTCCCGAAAACCCGACGTTGCCACATATATTTTGCGGTTTCAACAACAAACCACATTCCAGTTGGTGGGAAATGAAGCTTGAAGACAATTGACAACTACAACTAAGTTACTATTATGCAAAATTAATATGTTGTGCATGAAATTGAGCTTATATTGTATGAAACTGGTTTTTAAATTTATATTGTTTGAAACTGATTTTCTATTATTTTCAACTAAGTTCATGTGGTAGAAGTGTGGAGTTACTATTGTATGAAATAAGGCTGCTGACATACAAAATTGAGTTCTTATTATATGACATTATTATGCTAATATATAAATCTGGGCTCCACTGGTACGAAACTCTATTTATCATATACTAAACTAGGTTTTTATTGTTTGAAATTTAATTTCCACGGTATAAGATTATGTTTCATACCGAATGAAATTGATCATTTCGTTAGTTATATATCTAGGGAAATTTTTTCAAGTACGACTGTTTGTAGTGAAAATAAAATGAATGATATATTTTTTTTAATAATTACCCTACTTATCATTTTGAAGATATCATTTTTATAATTACCAAATTCTTCAATTTGAAGAAAGAATGAAGTTATATATTGTTGACTTTTAAAATTAAATTCCCAAAATTCCGCTGATCTATCTTATTGCACATAATTCTCTTGATTTTCTCAAACCAAAATTAATGAAAACTTAATCCCTATTAACGTGGAGTATCTGCCTCTTAATATGTTTCAGAATCACTTTGTTTAAAATTGATTTTGTCAGCTTATAATAAAGAAGTGCAGAAGTACCCTAATTCTATATCATAAATCTTATTCAACATCGTAATGTGAGAAAAAAAAAACAGATAAGGCCAAAATCAACTTACGAAAGTTGAAGTGTCAATTGTGGATGGAGAGAGAATAACAATCCATTTTAAAATTTATAAATGCTTATACGTAAGTCATATAGTTATATTTTAAATTTAAGTGCGATCTATACATAATTTTACATATATCATTCATTTGTAAATCAGTGCTCTACTACTAAAAACTCCCTATATATCTCCCCCGGTTATTGTGTATCCTTTTTGTTTGAAATGGAGAACGCGAACGCATGCAAATATCAACCGACAACAGTGGGTGCAAGGCATGGTCATGGCGACTGGCACAGCAGCACTGGTAAATCGGAGAGCAACTTGCACGGCGTTCTTTCCCTCCAATTGCTATCTACTTTTTTTTTTTTCTTTAAGGAAAAACTCGAAGGTATCACACACAGTTGTAAATAAAGTTGTTCTATGAAATTTGGCTATTCTCTGGTCTCTGGGCTCCCATCACGGGCACAGTCCCAAACCTGTTTTTTTCTGGGTCTTGACTACTAAACAGCTTTATCTCAACAAATACCTTCATGCATTTTTTAGGACTCAAATGTCTAGCATCAGAAAAAGAATACATTGCCAACTGAGCTAAGCTCAAAGTGCTGCTATAATCTACCTCTTCTTTGGTGCACTTGAGGCGCCTCTCTTAAAAGTGGTAAATTTTGGGGCTAAGTCAATTTATGTTCCTATAGCAGATGTGTATGTGTGTAGTTTACTGTATACGCAGAAACATAGTACGTAATTCTAAAAGAAACACAAGTGTGTAATCCACTGTAGTGTCCAGCCCGAGTGGCTGGTGCATAATGTGGGCCACACATTCCATCTATTTTTCACAAATGCCTTTTATATTGTGCAGTTCACTAAAATATCATAAAAAATATTTCAAAATAAATTGTACCTTTTTTTTAATAAAATTGAAGTTTGACAATTATAAGCTTTAATTATTGGGCCAAATTAGAATAGATTGTACTATATGTGAAAAAAAAGGACTAGTTAATTAATTAATATTAAAGTGATCTGGCTGACAGAATTAGGTTTGTGCTTTTTTAGGCAGTTTTTATTTTTGAATGGATCAGTATCTTATCCTTTCTTGCTAGTGCTACATATGTATATGATGTGGAGTATCTAGTAGATGAGTTTATGGAGCGGGCTGAGTGGGCGAAACTGAAGAATAAATTCTAAAAATAGACCTTGTTTGAGCCCCAACTTTCGGAAATCATAAATTTTGCTACAATTATTAGAATGACTATTAAAATATGTTATTTTGAAGGAAATTTTGCGCTCTATAGGTGTCATTAAAGCTTTGCTCTTTATGACTGCGTTTTCAGATTAAAATTCCATCATTTTGAGAGGTATCCGAGCTTTTAAAGTTTATATTGATTTTGCTTCCTAATTATTTTCGGTTTCCTTAATTATTTTGGTTTAGAGTTTCTTTGTAAGCATATAAATAGACCTTATACCGTTATTATGAGACAGTCTATCAATAATATTGAGATATTTTAGAGTTTTGGTTTTCTCTACGAATGGATTCTCGATTTTTCTTATTGATTAAGCATGTTGCTTGGTCAATCTTCGTTTCCCGTTGCATCAGGTTATCAGGATCGAAGAGTTTAAGAAAAGTTCCCTGGTGGATGAAGGAAATGCTTCTTCATCTTCTAAGAGTCGTGGGCATGAAGAGCGAAGGGAAAAACCTTAAGTATGGTGTATTCCGGGTTCTTCATCGTCTTTTGCCTAATTCTATATTGCCTTTTAATTTTTAGCTTCTTCCTTACAAACTTGAGCAAGAACTGGTACATGATCACTACTTGCATGAATAATTTTGAGGAAGGTTGTTTTGGTGCATGCTTAGCAACCCAACTGATGTTTTATTGGTTCTTTGGGCTTTTCCCCAATGAGTGCTAGAGTGGTTTAGCAATTTAGAAGTTTGCATTTTTCCCTTTAATTAAATCTTGCTGACATAAGACGGGGAGTAAGGGTGTTTGTTGGGCCGACCCGGCCGGGCCAGGTCTAGGCCTGGGCCTAGGCACGAGGCATGGCCCGGGCAAAGGCATGCTGGGTCTGTGCTGGGCCTAACCCGAGCCTGGGCCTGGCCTAGGCCTGTTTTTTTTTATATATATTTTTTAAATTTAATTTTCACATAAATTCTTTTAAGACTACTTATTTTAAGAGTGAAACACCATCAGTGCAAAATTTTATTAATTTTAAAGCCAAATAACACTTACATAAGTTGGAATGGGCCTTACATGAGTTAATGACCAAACATTCCATAAAATTAAACTCATAAAATTAAACTTAAAAGAAAACCTAGGATATGTGCTCAATAGTATAATTAAATCGAATACAAACTAGAAAGATAATGAGCAAACTTAAGATCTAAGCATATACTTCATCGGAGTTTCATTGTCAGAATTCTTGTGGTCTTCCATTCGTATTGCTGCAAGTCTCTAATTACGGTTGTAGATATAAACCTCAACTGCATTTGGTGATAATCTTCCTCGTCTCTCTAAAATTATATGTTTTCTAGTACTGAAAGCTGACTCAGATGCAACAATTGAGACGTAGATGCAACAGTTAAGACGGGAACAATTAAAACTTCTTTGGCAACGATGGAGAGTATTGAAAATTTGTTGCTTCTTGCTTTCCACCATTTTAGAATGTCGGTTTCACTATTCTCCCAAACTAAGTTATGGTATGCGTCTACTTTACTAAGACCAGAGGTTGCAGCTTGAGGCCGTTTAAGAAGTTGTTCAGTCAGATTGAATACTGATGAGGTTGACAATGATGGACAGTCGATGATAGATGAAGTAATGTTTCCTACTTTATCCTTATGTTGATTAGTATAAATCTTAAATAACTATTGTAAGTGCTCTTCAACAGTGGCGGTTATATCATTAATAAAAATATGCGACATTTCTAAGAAACTATAATAACCATCAAGTAACTGCTATGTGCCTGTGATTCTGACCGTCGGGTCTAGTACAAATGCAAGTAAATAGATTGGAGTTATATTAGTAAAATATAAAATTCATTTATCTTTCATGATCTTGATCGTTTCTTTTAAAACCTTGTCATCTTTGTATTAGTTCAAAACCCATGCAATATTGACCAAATGCATTAAAACATTATAAGATCTGGGATAACATACAACGGAGCAAAAACAGTGGCCTCATAAAAAAATTGTAGCACAATGGCTACTTTCGACAATTTATCTTACATATCTTGTTCCAAAATTATTTTCTTTACTTTCACATTTATAAAACATGTCATGTATATAACAAATGACATCGCATCCATCAACATCTCATAAGTCAAGTTCCATCGATTATGCTAATCAAGTTTAAAACATTTCCAACTAAACTTGAGGTCATTTTCATGACAATATGCCTTAAACTCTTTGAAAACTTTGTTTCTTGACTTCAAATAATGGATTGCTCATTGAATGAGAGTAATTTCAATGCTAAAAAATTAAAGACCTTTTTGGACAGCTAAGTTTAAAATAGACATACATATCTAATGTGAAAAAATGCGACATCCTGGACAGGTTCTAAATGATTCCATCAATGTCTCAGTCACAACATTATCAAATGTTATTGGATACATTATCAAATGTTATGTTAAAAGTCTTTTCATGACAAAACAACTTTTTAAAAATTTCAAAAATAACTTGGAATATGTTCCAACCAGTATGATCGACCATAATTCACTTAAATGCAGTGATACGCTTTTGAACGATCTAATTATCATTAATCCAATGTGCAGTGATACAATAATAATCTTGTCCTAGTAGTGAAATCCACATGTCACTAGTAAATGAGACAGAATGATCAAGAGCAAAAAAGTATGCTTGTAAGTTTAATTTACTAGCTTAATAAATTTCAAATGCTTCCCTCCTAGTAGTACTTCTAGATGTTCTTTTAAAAGTGGGGTTTAATTGTGATTTAATCTAATTTTCTATGTGTCTATCTTCAGCTTGTCTAAATGATTTTTCAATCAACATCATCTATTCTACCATGCATTCTCTACAATTTTGTTGATTAATTTTAAAAATATTTTATTCACCAGTAGTACTCCCAAGCTGTATTTGACCGCTGGTACTAGTAGCTGCCTCTCGATAGAGATTCGAATGCTTATGTTCCATATGCCATTTAAGTGTTCATGTGCCAGAATTCTTTTTGTGCACAGCCTTGTCTGGCAATATTTATGATTTGCGAACTCGCATCGTTGCCATATCCATCCTTCTTGAAAACTTGTTCAAAATGCTCCCAAACCTATGCGGTGAGCCTCGACATCTTACCTTGTCTTTCAATTTTGGGTTCATAGCTTGTTGGGGTGGGTTGGGAACCATATCTTCCACCAACATTCTCCACTGGCATGGCCTTCACTTTCTTAATGTCATCATCAGAAAGTTGATCGTTGAGCCCCAAGTCGTACTGAAACATATCAAATTGCTATCATTGTCAGTTTGTTGGATGTGGACCTTACACGTCGTTGGTCAAGAAACCCCATAGAAAATTGACCTCAAATTAGTGCGGGATGAAGAGCTAAAGGCTTTTCCCTTTCCCTTTGATGCTATTTGTGTGAAAATAAATTAAGAGGATAAAGAAATTTAGAAGCAATTAAGGAATGATTAAGAAAAAATAAATGAAATAACCTTGAGAACTTGAAGAAAATAAGAGAATGTATTATAAGAGATGGTGAGATTGTTAAGATTCGTGTGGATAAATGGTGAAAATGACCTCCCTATTTATAGGGGAAGGCTTTTTCTTTTTTGACCCAAAAGCCCACACAATATAGTTGTTTGGGGGGAGGGGAGGGCTAAAAACGTAAATTTGGGATTAAAAAACACATTGCAGGCAATTGGAGAGACTAAAAGTGTAATTTTGCCAAAATTTGAAAATTTAAACGTTGCTAACCATTGGGATTGGGTTGGCTCAACTAGGAACCACCTGTCCCGGTGTAAGCCGTGCCCCGTCCCATGCTACGGGTTGAGCCATGCCGGTCCCAAGCTTGATTCCCTTTTCTTCTAGGCCCATACACACACCTTCCCTATTGCATGCCTATCATGGGCCCGTGCCGACCTGGGCCAGGCCCAAATTGCCCCTTTTAACACCTTTACTGGAGAGTGAGGGCATGAGTGAAAGGGTAACATTTGAAATTTACTTAAACAAAAACATTACAAAGTCATGAGCAAAATACTTTTTTTCTTTTATTTTCTTTCATATTTAAAAGTATTATTTAAGTACAAGAACGGGATATACTATTATTACATGTTAGAAAAATAAGCATGCCAGCTTTTTGATAATTAAAATGACACTCGAATCAACTTTTTGTGACATGATGTAAGAGATGAGATGATCACTTTTATATCCAACTAACATCTTAATCATTCTGTCAGAGGTGGGGGATATAATGCTCTTTGTTGGTTACTTGTCGTTTCACATCAATCCCTTTTCTATGTGCACTTCTCAAAGTACTGAGACTTGAGGGATTGTTTAAGCATAATGCTCTTAGTCAGTTACATTTCCCCGGTGGTTCACTTCACAGCCGCCAATGCCATACGGTGCAAAAGATAGTTAAAAGATGGTTAATTTTAAGCCACCTAGCATTTATTTTATGGGGGAGATTATTAAGAGCCTTATTAAAATAAAATATAGATAATGTGTCTCATTGGAACAAATACATAAGATGAACCATTCTAGAGTCCAAATTTTTTTATGGTAAATTTCTCCCGGAGGAAGTTACCGCTAACCGGTTCTTAGGCCTAGGCAGCGGCGCCTTAGCAATATTACTAACAATATTGGTGGATTTCGACCGGTGAGTACCTTCAGGTTCACCGTGCAAAAACTTCCGTCTCATTTTGCCAAACTTATACGGTTTAGTGGCCAATTTGACATTTAACTCCATCCAATCTTCCTTCCTTCCCCTTCTGGTCTTAGCTTCTCCAGTTCTCCCTCAACTGCGCTCTACTTCAGGCCCAAACGGCACCGCGACCTTCGTTCTTCAAACGCACATCTTGCCCGCTTGGGTCGATGACAGCTAGAGCCGTTTGTCTCCATCCCAATCTTCTTAGTGTTGATTCGGTGCTGCAATAATCTCTAATCTCTGAGCTCTATCGTCTCTCTTTTAAGTTTGATCAGAAATCCATTTTAATTCTTGTCAACCCTAATTTTTCCTTCCTCATGAAATATATTGCAATAGAAGATCTTTCAAGCTGTTTCTTTTTTGGCTTTATCTCCTATTACAGTCAGGGGTGAGCAGGATGTTGGCTTTAACCAAAATAAATGGATAACCGATTAACCGAAAGGATGCAGAAATTTGATTTTCGATTTTAACCGATAACCGGTTTAATATTTCAGTTCGGTTATCGGTTTCAATCATCAGAAACTCAGCGACCAAATAAACAGAATTGTTATAAGCAAAACGACGTCGTTTTGATTTTCAGTCTAGGTCATCTCTGTTTTTCTCGTTCAGCCTCACTCTCTAGACTTTCGGTTCTCACTTTAGCGTCTGGGGTTTGTTCTTTCCTCACTCTCTGTGCTTCAATTCGCTGAATCTCTGCTTCCCTCACCGTTGCCGACCGTAGTCGACTCGCCCATGTCACCGATTTATATGATTCCTCTCTTTGTTTCGCTCGATTGAGTCGATTCCTCTTTGGGGAAAGATAACAAGGTTCCAGGCAATTCGTAGGCCTCCTCCTCCTCGTCTCGTTCCGTCCGGGTTTCTTCTCCAATTTGTAGCCCATAGGCCTCCTCCTCCGCGTCTCGTTCCCAGGTTTCTCCTCTACAAAGGTAAGGGTTGCTGCCGCTCGCCTCCTTTGTTCATTTTTGTTTGTGGTTCCTGTATTGTTGATCCTTGGCTTTATGTGGTTCATTTTTGTCGAAATTCCTGTATTGTCTAGTGATGTGGTTAAGAAATTGGGTGGATAAGAAATGTGTCTAGTTCGTCTAGTGCATGGAACAGTCACCTGAACAAGTCAATAATTTAGATAACAAATAATTCTAATTAAGCTTGACGGTTTAAAGCCTTTTCTTTGACTGCAAATAAAGAGAGAAAGAAGCGAAAAGCAAAAGTCCAATGACGGAGACCTGACCATGGTCTAATGGAAACCAAGAAAAATTTCGGTTATTCGGGTATAAAACCTTTTTTCCTCTTCGGGATTATGGGTTTCTTTACTACATCGTCTTATAAACGGGGTTCATAAGCTGGGCAAGTTATATGCACATGCTTCTGATTCATATTTAGTGCAATTAGAAGTGAATAAAAAATCTTTGTGGCTTGCAGAGTTACTGGGTTGATATTTTTCCTGGAAAATGCATCCTCCTTTGACATTACACAGGCATCCAATGTGTGCAGAAGTAAGTGCCTCTCTTAAGTGCTACACTCACTTTTAAACCTTTTTGGAGTTTTACATTTCATTTCACAAGTTGGAACATGGTGAGATTCCTATGCTAGTTAAGCGTTTTCTGATGTTGGTGTCCTGTAGATTATCGAGGAATTCCAAAAGTGTCACTTAGACCATCCAATTGCCAAGTTCTTTGGTGAATGTACAGACCTCAAGATTAAGCTGGACCAGTGCTTCAGGCAGGAAGTGAGCATTGTGTTTGCTTACCCGCTGTTTCCTTTGTTGAAACCTGGAAGATTTTCTAACGATTTTGTGACTCCATGCTCTTTACTGTTCCTGCAGAAAGCTATAAAGAGAAAAGCCAACTTTGAACAGAGTAAAAAACTGAAAGAGAGGCTTCAAGCATTGAGGAAAGAAGCTGTAGAGAATGTGCCACAAGAAAACCTTCATTCAAGCTAAGTGTTTTGCTTAGCTCAGAGATCATGGAGCCCTTTTCTTATACCATCACAGGAAATACATAGTCATGCACCAAGCAGGCAAGCACTTCTCACCAGTTTTTGTAGGATAATGACTTCCAAACTGATGGTTTTCCCTAAGGAGCCTGAGACAGTAGGACTCTGTAATTTGTCAACTTTCTGTGGTTGTTCATCATCTTTGTGCTCGATGTTGGTCTTGGGTCATTCTAACGAGCAGGGGCCATGACCAAGCATTGCGGAAATGACATGCAGCTGGTATTTGTTTGTAGTTGAATAAGAAATGTCACTCGAGAAAGTTGCGGCAGTGGAGGAGGGAAGAGGGCTTGAGGTACGGATAAATAAAAGTCAGTCAGGTGTTGGGGTAAAAAATGATGATGTGCCATTGATTTGGCGATGCAAATGGGATGGCCTTTTAGGTTGATGGAAGGAGAACCAGAAGGCAAGAATTCAAGCCGTGTTCCTAGTTCCCAGACGGTTATAGTTGTTTGGGCTAAGCCCTAATTCTTTCGTCCTCTATAATAGTGTATTGCGTGATTCCTGGCTGGCCGAGTATAAAACCTTTGTTTTAATGGGCCTTTCCATTCCGCAGTTGTGTTTTTCTGGACGAAATAATCTATTCGCCTTCTTTATCATGGTTTTTCTTTTCATGGCCTTTGTTATAGCTTCATCTGATACTTTTAAGATCTTACAATTCATCCACTATTGCTACGAGATGTTAACCCACATATTCAATTTTATGTTTATTTTTCAATCCACTAAACTGTTTGGCAGCTTTGGATGCATACTTCCATTAAGTTGGTATAACAAAAGCAAACCTGGAAACAGTGTTGAGCATCTTATTGCATCTGCGGCTCTATACGATTACACAACTCTTGTCCAAAAGTATTGTTTTGTTTCGTTTTGTTTTTTAATTTTATTGTACGATATTAAAGAAAGAAAGAAAAAATGAAAAGTTAGATTTTTATTTTACAAGAGAATTAGTATATTTTTTTGGGAATATCTAGGTGTAGGAACTCATTAAGTTCACAGTAGTGATACGATGATAAATATGCAATATGAAACTGGTCAGTTTGGAATCATCTTTAAGCTCCCATGGCTCTTAAACATGTTATAAGACACTCAAAATAGGACTTGTTTGATTGGTCTTGTACAGATTTAAGTAGGCTTATATGAGAGAAGGAAAACGAAAATCAAACAAACAAGAGCTACTTAAGATAAATAGAGAAAGAAAATGGCAATCCTGTCTAAATACACATCTCTCTTGTTTTTCCAATTTGATATGTGTCAGCCTGGTACACTCGTATCATAGGTGGATGCAATTGACACTTCATAAGCTGAGCTCCATGTAACCACTGGCCTATACAGAACCGGCAGTTTTTGTTTTGAAAAGAAAAGAAGAAAGAAGGGGAAAGAGGTGTCAGGGAAAAGCAGGCGGGAGGGAGTAATTTGATGTAGATGCATGATGACCTCATGATAAAGGAAGGGAGATCACATGATCATGAGGAGGAATGAATGAGAACTGAGAAGGGATCGCAGGGCAGAGGACAAAAAAGAGATGCAAAAAATTGGTAAAAAACTCTTATGCCACTGACTCACTACTTGTGGTCCTCCTCAGCAGCCCTTAGGACTTGTCAATTTCTACCCAGGCCTGCCCTCCACCATTTTCCCTCTCTCCCACCAATTTTCACCCCTCCTCCCTCATTCCATCTCTAGCCAGTAATCTGCACCTCTCAATCTGCACTAAATTAACATGTACTATTACTACCCCATAGTTGACCTAATTAAATTAATGACCAGCATTTTGCATGTAGTAACCAGGGTAGGAGGGAAGACAGACAACTCAATGAGACAATAGAGTTCAGAGGCAACAAACAAGAGGATGATCAGGGCCAGAGTAGTCTGTTCTGTTGGATATGTAATGTACTAGGGGCTAGCTGGAAAGGTCGTATGATAAATATAAAAATTTGGGGTGGGGTTTCACTGAAATAAGGTGGTCATTGAGAAAGGTGCACCTCACCTCACTTTTGCCTTAACATGAAAAAGGATGAATTTTGACCCGGTTTTTAGAGCCTATCTTAGACCTAGCTACTTTTTGCACAGTTTTAAGGGAGACAGGGCCTCATCCCTGGTTACAAGGCAACATCATTATATTTATATTTTTGCATGGCGAGAAAAGAAAAACAGCTTGGCATCAAAAGGGAGAAGAAACAAATTAAGTAACTATCAATCTCATCTCTCTCCTCTCTCTAAATCTCCATGTCTG
The DNA here is from genome assembly GCA_039654915.1 of Aquilaria yunnanensis. Classification (NCBI taxonomy): domain Eukaryota; kingdom Viridiplantae; phylum Streptophyta; class Magnoliopsida; order Malvales; family Thymelaeaceae; genus Aquilaria; species Aquilaria yunnanensis. The sequence continues at coordinate 9,171,562 of CM077593.1, read as the reverse complement.
GAACAATATCAGGTTACTCTTGTGCCTCCTCTTTGCTCTTTAGGACAAGTACAAAAAATTTATGCTGCCATAGTCAGACATCCTAAACAGAAAGAGTCCAGAAATTTTAAATTAACCACCAATAAATTTAAAGACATATATTTTTAAATTGGTAGAGCAGGAGCTAGCTAGTTATAATTAATTAACCACATTACATGCACCAAAATCCAACATGCTAGTTTGTTGAAGCCAAAATTTCCGGTTCCACCATTATTTATTTGCGTTTGGACGGCAAAAACTCTTTCATTTAATTATTGGCCTAACTACACTATTAGAAGAAAAGTACGGGAAGGATCAGAATAGCTATTGGAAGAAATGATCCAAATTTGAACATGCTATATATTTCTGATGGACATAGCAGAGCCTACTTGGGCCAACCTAAATAAAAAAAAAAAATGCACTCTACTTATTTTTGTCTCATCTTCACCAGAACTGGGTTATTTGGCCAGCCCCTGTTTATTATTGAAAAGATCTCTCAAATACATTGTCAATTTCCACACGGTTGTTTCCAAATGTCACATCTAGTAATCAATTCACAACATTTTCAAATCCCCAGGGCAATAAACCAACATTCTCTCTCATTTTCATTGGGCTCATCATCACACCTTGATTTGCCAAACTTGGTTTTTTTTGTCCCTATCAACAAACATTATAGCTAGCTAATACCAGACCACCTCGCTTCTTCTACTATGTAACATCAACGCAAGAACATTTCCATTACGCAACAAGTTAATTCACTTCACGACCGTAGTTGTATTAGTTCCTGCATTATAAGAAATACTTATAATTCTCTCTACCCATTTATAACTAAATAATGCTCCATGTCCTGTTTCAATTCTTCAGAGGAAGGAACTCAAAATACTGGCATGCAGTAGCAAGGCTGTTGTCCATGTTCATGCCGGAGGCTGTCTCCGCCGCTTTCTCATGGCCACGGCAGTCATCTCTGCCATTGCCTCCGAGAGGAAACAGCTCAAGGGTTTGAGATTCCCTGCAGCCATCTTCTCCTCCTCCTCCTTTCCCTCGGACATTTCTTAGGTCTATAACGTGGCTAAAAGAACAGCCAGTCCCATTCTTGTTGGGGCCAGATAGGAAGATGTTGGGTCCTCCTTCATGAGCTGGGATGTGTTGGCTGTGGTCCACTCTTGCTCTTGTCGTTGCCGTGGATGAAGGCAGCTGCATCTTCTGCCACGTGGCATTCCTCTCCACGAAGCTCCTCTCCTGCTGCAAATCATTCAATTCCGCTCTCTCGAATTGGATCCATCCCTGTCCTGCCCTACCCCCTGCAACTGTCCCTTTTGCTGCAGCTTGTATTGGAACCAATTCCTGGAAGATCAAATCACTACATATATATGAGAAGTCTGTAGCATACCATGATGAACCATTTTCCATTCATATTCTATTAACTTGACTTTTGACAGACTGTCTTTAACCGCAATCAATTGGTATACCAATACGAGGGTCAACATTGTACTGGGAACTCAACTAGGGCTCGTGAGGTCTTTCCATAAAAAAGCTGTCAGGGTGGCCAAATTCCAAAACAATTTTTAAAGCGTGCCCATTAATCAATGAAGTTATAGCCCGAATGCCATGAGTGTGTAATGAGCACAGGAACCAAAGAGAGAGGCCTGTTACTTTCATTTCATAACAGCAGCCCCGACAGAAAGGAGGTAAATCCAGCTTTTTAATTAAATCCTTTTCACTTCCCAACTACCAAAACTTTCTTTGTACCTTCCCATAACAACAAAAACTCTGCTTCCCCAATCTGGTCATGATTCATGAGCAACTAATTATGTGCACCATCAACACTGATTAGTTAATCAGCGAGTTGATAAGCTTATGATGAGCTTGTTGACTGTAACAGGAGTTAACCGCGTGTAATTTTAAAAGTTGAAAAAGTTTGAGATCAACAGAGAAGAGGAGCATGAGAATAACACCTCTGCATGATTGCTGATGATGCTTGTGGGGAGCGCCCAGTTCTTGGTCTGTTCAGCGTCATCTGTTGTCCTATTTGCTCCTACAGACAAAAAGAGAAACACAAGAAAAATCAATTTATTTGGTATGGTAACCTAAAGTCGTTCGCAAAGAAACATATTATCTAACATCTTCTGAACACAAGCAACGAGACGAGTACTGCCATACAAATAACCTTCAGCTCTATTTCATGTCCAGGAATATATGTTTCAACTTTCAAGTCAGTAATTTTCCGCTCAATCCTTACCGGAATCTTTCCTCTCCAAGATTTCGGCATCTCGGTGATGCTCGTCGGCAGCCGACTCCATCTGCCGGCGCCGTTTCAGGCGCTCGCGTGCCTTGTGGTTCTGAAACCAATAGAACACGTTCTTCCCTTCAATCTTCCCATACCGCCGGAGCTGCGCCGTGATATGCTGAATCTGGTCCGCCGACGGCGTCCGAGTGCCCCGGCGGTAGAGTTCCTCTAGCGTCCTCAACTGCTCTGGTGTAGGGTTCCACCGGGAGCTCATCATGACCGGCTGCTGCAAGTTGAAGTCGGTTCTCTTGCTTTGATCACCCGCTGGCGCTACCAGAAGAGCATGAAACGGATGTGTAAGGGCAAAAGCATTAAAACCAACCAAAACAAAACTGGCCAGATAAAGCGAACAGGGGGAAGCGTACAAAAATGATTGTTGAGTGAAAATAATTCCGTCCCGCTGAAGCGGCTGAGACAAGGAGGTTGGTGGTTTGTGCGAGGAATGAGAGGCCGAAGCTTCCTGTTAAAGGAATCTGCAGGAAGGTTAAACTCTCCTCCATCGTCGTAACCCAGCATCCACATTTTCTCAGAAAAATCAGAGAAATTTCTCAAACAAAGCTGAAAACTTTATGGATTTTGACGAATGGGTCTTGGCTTTTCAAAGAGATTCGATCGAAGAAAATAGATGGGTATAGGAAATGGAAGAGTTTGGAGAGATAGATGGGCCGGAAATATCATGGGAAACGAAGCATGCAAGGAAATGGCATGGCAGGGGAGGGGGGTTTAAGAAAATGGACGCCCCTACTAGGTGTGAGAGGGGGTGATAGGTATGGTTTATAAATGGCATAGATTTTGATAGCGCTGATCATTACAAGAAAAAGATAACCTTTTTTTCTCTTGTCTCTTGAAAAATAAGAGAACTGCTGCCAAGCTTTGGCTGTGCTGCTAAAGTTCTGCCGAACGTCAAACTGTCAAATGCGAAGCGGAGTAATTGAAAGGCCATTAAGCTCTGACGATTTTGTCCTGTATGCCCCCAAAGTCTCTCCGCATCCATCTACGGAACTGATTTTTTAATTGTGCCTGGTATATAGTCTTCACTCTTCACCTTCATCCCCACAAACCCCTTAAAAGGAGAGTTCGATGATGGCGGGTATGGGAAAGGCCTTTGTTTTAACTCAAGGAGCTACTATAGCAAAGCCACACTATACTTTAGCCACAGTGGTCTACTGTGTGCGGAATAAGTAGATGGCAAGAATGAGATCTCCTTGATCCTTTCGGAAAGAATAAGAAAGTTTAATGACTTTTTTGGCCATTTTGCATTTATTGTTACAGGGATTTTACCCTTCCCTTTTTATCCCGCTTTTGACAGATTTACCCTTCCTTTTTGTTTCTAGCATGATGATCTTTTCATTCACAGCAGAATGAAGTCCCACATTTTTTTTATGGGTTCCTTATCTATTTTTTTTTTGAAAGAAAAAATAGAAAAGGAGGAAAGTTTTGAATTGTCTTACTTATTTCCCTTATGATTCTAAGAGAATTTTCAGGTTCATGTTTCTCCCATTATATTGTTTTGATAAAATAACCCTCCCCCCACCCCCCAAAAAAATATTATTCTATGTACAATTGTTTGGTTGGTAATTTTCCCATTCTCCGTTTTTGGCTTTATTCTATACGTAGTATGCTCCGGAAATCAAGGATGGCTGTAAAAATTTGAAATTTGCAACTCTAATGATAATTAACTAATCAGTAAATTAAAGTGTTGAACTCAAGACGTGTTTGCTTAAATTAGCAATCAACGGTGTAAATAATACGATGATATTGATGAAGTTGGCATAGCAATGAGGATGATTAGGAAGTTAAAAATCTGGGTTTGATGGTGGCGGCAAGAATGATGGGAAGGATGACGGCAAGGCAAGTGCGGCATCTTTTGGGTGAAAAGAAAGGTGAGAAAAGACGTCGTGGATGGCCGGTTTAATTGAGAACTTCCAAGATCAATCACATTGAATTTAACGGCTGCTAGCTAGCTCATCTGTTGTGTTAGTTTGGTATATATGAGTTGAGAAGGTACCGTCCGTCTGATTTGGATTCATAAACCATAACCTCGGCAAAAACCAAGCCTGTAACCAAATCCATATTAGACTTCTATTTTATGTCTAGTTGGGTCATGTCTTTATGTTTTGTTTTTCTCAACATTCTATTCTAGTGTGGAATTGATATTATGTATACGTGTGTGCGTGTGTGTTTTTTTTTTGTACATGGCTAAAACTTGAACTTTAGTTAACATGGTTAAAAAAAAAGAAAAAAGAAAAAAAGAAATTTGTTCATCTTTTATTTAAGTTTAGTGTTCTACATTTGAATCAATTTCTTTTTACTAGAAAGTAACTAAATTATTATGAATTTTTTTCTAACAATGCTTAAAAAATGAAAAATTAATTAAGAATAATTAGTTTTGAAAAAAGAAAAAAAGTTAAAGGGACATTTTGAGCTTATTATAAAGTATGGAGTTTTAATTGGTGCACAATTTAAGTGAATAATTGCTATATATAAAAGTAACCACTAAAAATTTTTCAAAAAAATCTCAGCCAACCAATCTAGAGGGAAGTTCTTATTGGTGCCAACATGAACACACACATATATTAGCACCAGCAAATGAAAAGGCCAAAATCCTTTTGATCCCTTGAACTATCTTGACTCATTCAAAAGAGTCCCTGTAGTTTAGTGCAGTCAGACCCAATCCCCTAATTATGAATAGTGGAGCAATTTAACCCTTTGACTCACTAACTCGGTCAAATTGATGATAAGACCATTTGAATTTTACCGGTTTAGTGACTTGATTGAAACGTTTAAAATCTTAGCCACTTAATCACAAAAATATGTAACTTGAAACACTTAATAATAATAAACCTAAACCTAAACCTACATCTATTCACCGCCATCGCCACCTCCGCTGCATCCTGCGTGCTTCCCCACCGCTATCCCCAGCCCCAGCCCTGTCCCCACCTTCGCTCTCGAAATCTCCCCCTCCTTCGTCAATGATTTCACACTCCACCATTGGTCACATTGTCCACCTTCTTCCACTCGGTCATCACCGCATCCATCGTCTTCCACTTCCACTTGATCTTCACCTGCCCTTCATTCTCCACCCATTGTCGTGCTTCCTCTCCAATTAGACAAGGTGGACTCTTCCCTCCCAAGACAACCCAACCATCTGACCCCTTCTAACCTCTTTCACCCAATCATCCGACCCTCTCTAGCCATTTTCGTTGTTTCGTTGAAACCACTTGCTCCCTTATCGGCCGTAATCTCATCAACCTCCACCTCTCCGAGCCTATTGACGTCGATGCTCTACTTCAAATTCTTGACCCATCTCATCAAATCAAAAAGGGGAGAGGATTCTTAGTGGACAAAACCTAGGTTCCGGCGAGGAACACAAAGCCTCCAGCACACTCGATGCAGCATTTGTTGGTGGCATTCTCGGCAGCAATGGACTTGAGGCGGCAGGGATTTAGCGTCAACAAGGAGGTGGGCAATCTAGGAGTGGCTTTGGTGAGGTCACAATTGGGGATGAAGTTGATGAATTGGGGACGAAGCTTGGAGTGTTAGATAGTAAAGTATACGCTACAAACAGTGGCGAATCCAGGATTTTTGGTTCGGGGGGGCAAGCCCAGAGGAGAGTCGGCGAAGCCCGGAGGAGAGAGACGACGTCGCGGTTAGGTAAAGCTGTAAATTGGGACTAATTCACACTAATTCAAAGATCAATGAGCAAATCATACGAGTTGGAAACGTTTGAGGACTAATAGTGCATTTAGGCCATGTTAGAATATCCCCTTAATGTAAAGGGAATAACTACTCACTGGGTCCCTACTTTCTTCATAGCCTACCTTATTGCCCCCCCATCTTTATATTTTTCCACAATATTTGGGGGGGCAAAATGCACACACAACCCTTAACTTTTGACAAAATCATCAAATTAATATCCCATATTTACGTTTTTTCAAAATTCCCCGGGGGGGGGGGGGGGGGGGGGGGGGCATAACGTAGCTCCGCCCCAGGCTACAAAAGAGAGAAATTGAGAGCTGAATAACTAAACGTGTACTTTTCTCTTTTTTATTGGAGTCAAGTAACGGACAACCGGTCAAAGGGGCAAAATGCTCCATGGTTCATAATTGAGGGACCGGGTCTGACCATGCCAAACTGCAGGGACTCTTTTAAATGAGTTAATATAGTTCAAGCGACCAAAAGTAATTTTGGCCAAATGAAACAGTAAAAACCAAACTGAAAAGGGGAGGAACGAACAAAACCAGAATTCTACCATACCAACCGAAACACAAGGCTGCCTCATATATATATAGTTTTTATAAACGGCGTTGAAATCCAGAGCAACACAAGCTCCTAAAGAAGGATAAAAACATAAAGCAGCACTAATATAACATGTATATAGTTTCGGCATTAAATATTGATTAGAAAGAGTATTACATAGCAATAGTACTTTTGTCCTGTTTTGAAACAACTTTTACATTCAATGCTAAAGTTTTGTATAATTTATTAATAAAAAAGATCAAACCACTAAAATTAAAAATTAAAAATTACTATTAAATAGATTTTTTAAAACTTTGACATTAGTAACTAATGTTAACACCAAACAACGCCTTTATTTGGGTGGCAAAAATTTGTATCGTATTCGATATTAATATTGTCATATGAATAGTGGGTGATACTGTAATTTGATGATCAGGGCAGGGAAGAAGATCCAAGTCCTGTCATATGGATTTTGTTTAAACCGGCAATGGTGGTAGATGTTGATGAATTGACAACAAACGAAGGGGAACTTCGAAAAGTAAAACAAACAAACGAATAAAAAAATTGACAAAAAAGGTGGAAATGTAAGGGGAATAGAAAGTGTTGATGTATATGATGGGATGGGAGTAATTAGGTAGGGAAGAGGTTAAAGTTGGGGACAAAGAGGAAAAAGAAAGGAGAGAAAAAGAGGGTCTTGAGAAAGATACAGAGGCGTGGAATTCTGGGAGAAGGTGTTGGGAGAAGCAAAGCAAAAGCGACGTGACGAGGATGATGAGGTTTATCATAAGCTGTAGCCCCTCCACCTCCTCTTCTCTTCATTAATGCTGGCTGCCGCTTCTTCTGCTCTTCTCTATCTCCAGTGCTTTTCAGTCCCTTCTATATCCAAACTGCCCCTCTTCTCTCCTCCCCACACAAATGCAATCCCATTTATGTACTCAGATTCTCTGCCCCCCAACTCTTTTCCCCTTTATATCCCCTCTTCCTTCTCCTTATTTCAACGCCCTGCCATTCGTTATAGCTTTTCTTAGTTGTAATGTGAACAAAACTCTCACACGTACCGCTAAATTAAAGGGTTACCAAACACTTTATATGATGATGATTCCTTTCTACTTCTTATTTGGTTTTGGTTGAATATTTAACATTGCGTAATTCACTGCCTTGACCATTGTTGCAGCCAACCAGAAATATATGAAAGGACCATTAATATGGTCATGGGGTCTCTCCTCTTATTATAAATGATTTTAAATTAGATATTTTAATGTACAAGTTCATTTAAAAATAAAGCGATTATTGATAAAACGGTTGCCTTATTAACTTCATATGTACTAATCTTAGTCACAGGAAGCGCCCGCCTCACCGCCGCTCCCGAAGTTCAGCGCGAGCGTGACGAATTCGCGCTCTAATAATTAGGAAAGCGCGATTTGAGGTTTTAAAATTCGCGAATTCGATTTAATAGAAAAATCCTAACTGTAACAGAAGTTCTCCTGTTTTTAGCACGCTAATTTGTTTACCTAAGTCAAGTTGAAGTCTAAACCGAAAAAGAAACCAAAAGCCCTTGTTACCGAAGCCGTTTGAAGTCTGATTTGATACGTACAAACGGAGGACGAAGTTGAACTTCGAAGAGCAGTAATCTTGTTCAATCGTTCTACAAACAGAGCACCGTTGCAGTCGCCAAGCCAGTAGAGCAGTCGCCAAGCCAGTAGAGCAGTATCAGACCAGTAGCAGTTGCAGAGCAGTACCAGACCAGTAGCTAAGCCACGGTGCCGGTGCGAGTCGTGCGACAGGTCGAACCGTCGAAATGTCGAAAAGCAAAAGCAAAATTGGTGAGTTTGAATTCGTAAACTGATTTTCGTTTGATTCCGATTGTTCTTCTTCTTCACTAGTTCGCTGTTTTTAAGTTTGAATAAAAAAAGTTTTCCTGTGCGGCGGCGTCGGTGAGTCGGTCTGTCGGTGTCTATAAGTCTATTGCGTTTAACTTTGCTATTGAAAGTATGGAGGATTGCGAACTAGTGAAGAAGAGGAATATAATTAAAAAAATGTACTGTAGCTTAGAATATAACTAAAAAAATGTACCGTAGCAGCGAACATTATTTAGCCTAAATTGTACTGTAGCTTTTTTTTTTTGTGTGATTAAATAACATTATTTTTTATTATGTTTTTCATCTTTGCTCCATTGGATTAACCAATTGTTTTATTCCGAACTGAGATTGAAATGTATTATTTCTTATATATTTTTTCATGAATTTGTAGATTCAATGGAAGAAAATAACAATGAGGAAAGAAGTAATTCACAATCAAATATTGGTGATACTAATGACCAATGCAAAGAGTTGAGTTCTACACCTTTGAGAAGGTATGTGACATACATTGAGAATAAGAAAGATAAGTGGACTTGTAATTTTGGTTGTAGAGCAGAACCTTATACGGGAACATACTCACGTATAAGAGCTCATTTAATTGGATTGTTACCTGGACAACGAGCTCAAGGAATAGCCACTTGCACCAAGGTAACAAAACAAGAAAGGGCAGGATTGAAAAAAGAGGAGGAGGAGGCTCAAAAACTATTTGGAAGTAGTAGTAGGAATACCCCCATCGTTAATCTACCGGTTGTTCCACCAGCACATGATACAAATATGGCACGTGAACAAGGTATGAAGCATATTGGGCAGTTGTTCAAGTTGTCTTCCAGAGAAGAAACCGATGGTATAATTGCTAGGTACTTCTATGGTTGTGGAATTCCTTTTAATACTGCTAGATCTCCTTTGTGGGTTGACATGGTGAGAGCAATAAATGAAGCTCCTAAAGGATATAAGCCTCCTAGTTCTGAAAAATTAGGACCATGCTACTTGATAGAGAAAGAACGAAAATTGATCGTGCTTTAATTCCTATTAAGGAACAATGGCCTAAGTATGGAGTTTCAATAGTGTTAGATGGTTGGTCCAACATTAAGAACCAACCTTTGATAAATGTTTTGGCTATTTCTGGAGGGAGGGCTATGTTTCTGAATGCTGTTGATTGTTCTAGTTATGAGAAAAATGCACAATTTGTTGCTGGCATTTTACTTAGGGCTATTGAAACTGTGGGGACATATAATGTTGTACAAGTTTTAACGGATAATGCTTCAAATTGTAAGGCTGCTGGAGATATTATTCAAGATAGACATCCTCATATTCTTTGGTCTGGTTGTATGGCACATACTCTCAGTCTTCTTATGAAAGATCTAGCTAAATCATCTCATTTGGGTTTATCATTTTTTAGTGATTGTTATGAGAAGGCAAAAGGTGTTGTGAACTACATTAAAAATCACACATTAGTGCTGCATATCTTCAGAACTTTTTCTGCATTGGATGTCATTCAAGTGAAGAAAACTAGATTTGGTCATCACTATGTAGTTTTGGAACGTCTTTTTCGAGTAAAAAATGCTTTGATATCCATGGTTTTGAATGATGAGTGGGAAGAACTTAAGAAAGGAAGTTCAAGATCAAATTTAGAACATGATTAAGTTAAGAAAGTGGTATTGGATGATGAGTTTTGGGGACAGGTAAAATTCATTTTGTCTGTCACAAAACCAATTTGGTTAATGATTCGCTTTTGTGATTATGATAAAGCGGTTGTTGGGGAAGTGTATCAAAGAATGGAAGATATGATAGGTTCTATTGAAGAAGTTTTGCAGAATGATCATGATCTGTACAAAACAGTGGAAAATTTAATTTTGGAACGGTGGAGAAAAATGAATCTGCCACTACATACACTTGTTTATGTGCTTACTCCTTTTTATTACTCACAAACTTGGCTACGAAAGGTAGGTCCTTGTGGAAGGAAGAGGACTAAGCCACATGCTAATTCATTTGTACAAGGTATGTTTAATTTTGTTGTTAATGTTACTTGACTTTTTATTATTTATTTGATGGCTAATTATTAGTAATATTTTTAGTATACATATTTTTTATTATTAGTAATATTTTGTCATGTTTTTAGGGACATACCTAAATGTGGTTGACCGACTTATTCATGATTTACGGGATACTCCACTGATTCGCCAGCAACTTAGTGATTTTACAAGTGATACAGGAGTATTTGCTCGACCTCAGGCTATTGAAGATAGAAAAATGATGAGTGCAATTGCTTGGTGGAATTTGTATGGTGTGGCTGCTCCTGAATTATATAATCTATCAATCAAGGTTCTTTTTCAAAGCGTTAATACTTCATGTGCTGAGAGGGTCTGGAGCACATACTCATATATTCACAATGTAATGAGGAACAAGTTGAATGCAGATCGAGCTGAATCATTGGTATATGTGCACTACAACAACAGACTATTGACGCGTTACAGAGAAGATTATGAATCATCTTATAAGAATTGGGATGATTTTACATATGATGATGTCCTAGACAACGATATGGAGGCAATTCATAGAAAAGATCACACTTTTCTTTATGGAGATGATGATATTCATAACTCTTCTCAAACATCAAGTTTCAATCAAGGAATATCAAACTTGTCTCAAGCACAAAGAGAGGAAATATCCCGTGGCAAGAGGGCTAGAAATGAGTGACAAAGAATAACAATCAGTAGCTAGTCGTTTATAATTAATTTTACTATTTCTATTGGAATTCATCTCGGTTTGGATTTTATTTTATAAGTTTGATTTTTCATATGTTGTTTCAGTGTTGAAAGCTATCAATTTTTTTTGTCTCTTCTCATATATATATATATATATATATATATATATATAGTGACGCTCTCGAGCCGCTCCCGCTCTCGGTGTTTTTTCAAGTTTAACGAATTCGCGCTCCCGCTCCCGCTCCCGCTCCCGCTTCATGTGACTTAGGTACTAATACCTTTTATGGCCAATCAGGGGTTCCCAATTTAATAATCAACTAGTGGATTTAGGGAGGGGCTAAAGTAGATATTATGTCTCTTGTACCTTCTATTTTAATATTGATCGGTCGTCGAAACCGTGAAAAATAATTTTGGTATCTCTAACAACTCAGAATAAATAAATTTATAGTCTAGCAATGAAAATCAGGTCGAATCCCAAATGAGATTTTTTTACTGAAAGCTTCCTGTCAGAAAACTGAAATAAAAGATTGGAGGGGTTTCTTCAATTAAAAGCTGAAATTAATTAACTGTAGAATCAAAATGAAATTAACCAATACTAAAAACGTTCAGTTCAGGGTTGATTATCCATTCCAATCACGCAGTTGATCATCGAAAGAAAATATTTCTTTAATTCAAGCAAATAAACAGGACTCTCTTTAAAGCTAAAAAGAACACTAAGAATTCAGCAGTAAAATTAACCAGAAAAAGATTTAGATTAATTTCTTAATTTTGAGTAACCAGATATTGAAAAACAATTTCTAATTATCTCAAAATCAACATTAAAATCAATGAACCAAAAAGTTTATTCCAGGCAACAATCCAAAAGCTTGAACAATTTAACCTCTCTTACTTCTTCGTATGAACTAACCAGAAATAAAAGCAATCTCTAATCAATTCACTTGCTTCTAATTGAATTCTTCACCTAAGCGGTTGAAAGAAAATCAAGCAGATTTACAATTGCAGAACCAATTCAACAGGCGAGAACAGGAAAATTAATTGCAATAAATCTGAACAACAAAGAAATAAATACTTGAAATTAAAGAAAATTTAAGCAAGAAAAATCAATCCCTCATAACCAGTGTTAGCGATGGAAATCGTCCCTACAACTGAATCAGAAAATTACACAGTCAGAGAAACAAAGAACAATTGAAAAAAAAAAAAAAAACTAAAAAGCGAAAAAGCAAAGATGCGCCCGAGTGTCTGACGGCAGCGCTTTTAAACCAAAAGAAAACTAAAACCTATGGCTAAACTCATAAAAACTCCCTAAACTTTCTATATTATTACAAAAGTACCTCAAAAAAATAAAAGATTCAAAATAACTATAAGGTTTCAAAGTTGTCAGTCAAGCAATACTCCAGGACATTAGTAGCAACTTCAGGCTGATATTCAATCTTGATTCAGCCATTATTTCTCAAAACTCAAAGCATAAAATTTGTAGATCTCTTTCTTTTCTTTGAAACGACACCTGAATCACATAAAACGGACATCTATAGCCAAAGATATGCCCAAAATACTACAGCTGCTTTTGAACTAGTGGTGACTCGTAAATCGCGATTTTGAAGCCGAATTTGACCCTCTTAACGTGCAAACTGGGTTTGATGGTCTGAATGTAATTTGTAGCTCCAGATGTTAGCTTTCCAATGAATCAAGAATCACTTCATTCCGATCTCTGTAGCTCAAGATATAATTTTTCTACTGGAACATCACCAATCTGTCAATATCCTGAAAGAGCACAACCAAATTAAAACTTGTAAAATGGCAAATTAAATTTACTTTCAATCAATTAAGTCCAGATATGCTTTAAGCTACAAAACATACTCAAAATATATATTTAAGGTTCAAAACATATTAAAACATGCTAAATATGAGAGAAATAAATATAATAAATATAAGCTTACCAAATATTTTAACAAAACAATATAAAAGAGTAAACTTCATTTACGGTCCCCTTACTTTAAATGTTGTCCTAAAGTGATCTTTTTAATGACATGGTATCGTCATAAAGTCCCTTAATTCTAAAACCGCATCCTAACGTAGTTATTTCCATTAGTTTTTCTATTATCTCTAAAAGAACTTAATTATGTGGCATCTTCTGAGTCTATGTGGCTGTCCAAAATGCCACATAACATCCTTTCTCATAACAACAATGCTATATTGAAAGAATAAAAAATCTCAGGCTAAAACTGACACAAACACATAATTTTAGGGATTTAAAACATATATTAGCTGAAAGTTTCTCTGTTCTTTGACGCCGCCTGCTTCCGGGTTTCATGAGATTTCGGCCGACACCCTCCTTCATCAACTCCTTCCGTTCTGACTTTATCTCCCTCTCCTCTAGCCTCTCCGCCCTCGATTGTGAAGGAATCTGTTTATAATAGTGAGATTTAGGGACGATTCGATTTTGTCCCCCATCTCATCCTCCACGCCACCACCCATGGGCAGCCCTCTCCACCGCCGTATCACCTCCTATTCTGTCTCCTTTGATTTTCGTCGCCGTTCAACGCAACCTCCCGCCGATAGCCTCCAGCAAGCGTACGCGGGAATGACGCTCGATGGAGTGGGGCTGGCATTGCGAGCGCCGTGGCCAATTCTCCGATGATTGTGAAACCGAAGCCCCGTTGTTTGGGTTCGCAATCGTACAACTTCAGAGGCGTTCGTTGGCAGAAGGAAGGGGTGTATTTCGAGCAGCGATTAGAGTGAAGAGAGCGAGCTACAGCCTACAGGGGCCCGGAAGAAGTTATTTCAAATTTCAATTCCCAATTTCAAGAGTTGCTTCCAACTTGGATATTTATCCCAACCTGATTCGGTTCCCCCTCCAGGAATCATACGCATAAGGAGAATTTGAAGAAGAAATGGTGAATTGCGTCAAAAAACAAGGAAAATTTTCTATAATTCATACGACATAAAAGATTATTTTGAAAAATTGAGACTAGAAAAGCAAGGGGGAGAGAGGTGATAGCTATGCCTATACGTTTTTACCAAAGATGAATTGAGGAAGAAGATAAATTAAGACTAATTAATGTTTTTAGTCCTTTAATTTATGTGTTTATGTTAATTTTAACTTGAAGTTATTTTTTCATTCACTATGATTCTTTGTTGTTATGAAAAATGATGTCATGTGGCATTTGGTATTGTCACGTCGACGTCCAAGTTGCCACATCATCAACTTCTGTCCGATATAATAGAAAAACCAACAAAAAAAAAACTACTTTATGATGCATTTTTTGAGTTAAGGGATTTTATGATAACATAATGTTAGTAAAATAATCACTTTAAGACAACATTTAAAGTAAAAGGACCACAAATGAATTTTATTCTAATATAAAATTATTTGTACACACGTCATAAATTGTGTTGTTATGGTGTTTCATTTTTTTTTTAATGTAACCATGGGATACTTTAATCTAACGGGGCAAGGCTAATCTCCATTTATGGTTCATGACTACAGTTAGCCTAGAAATGTATTTTACAAATTTGTGACTCGTGTGAATAGATTGCATTATTTCCCCCAAGAAATTGTTTTTATATTTATATTATTCTGCAAACATTTTATATTATGACATATCTTATGCCTCAATAATAAATATTTTCGAAACTATACAAGAGTTAAAGTGTTGAAACACTTACTATATTAATTACATACACCAACCAATTTATAGCCATTTAAAGAGAATAAATTCTAAACAGAATTCCGTATTTAGTAACACGTGACAAATCAGACCGATGACAACATTTTATCACCCCCTCAAAAAGCCGTGCAAATGCTGTGCGGCATGCAGAACAATGACTCTCATGCAATACTTGGAGGAGTGTTAAACGTCTGAATTTAGGTTGTGTATAGATAATACCAAATGTTTTATAAGTAATTGGGTTTGGGTAGTATCCACTTCATAAGTAGACGGGTATTACTTACAAATATATTTTAAAGTATATATTTGATTTTTTAAGACTTTTTTTTATATATTTATATACTACCTCCGTCCCAAATTAGATGAAACATTTGACTGGGCACGGAGATTAAGGTGTATGTAATTTGTGTTAATTTTTTATGTAGTAAAAGTTTAAATAATGATTAAAAAAGAAAAGATTCTTTTTTGGGTTTTGTGCAGTGAGAGATTGAGTGGATATTAAAAAAAAAGTTTTTATTGGATTTTGTGTAAAAATATTATTTAATTGTTTAGACTTTTTCAAAAGAGGAAACGTTTCAACTTTTTGGGACTTCCAAAAAAGGAATATGTTTCAAGTAAACTGGGACGGAGGTAGTATATTTTTTTAAAAAATGTGTATATTCAGAATTAATTAATAAATGAAAAGGGTAAAATTCACCAGGGGTCACCTAGCTTATTTTTTTGTCCTAAACGGGTACTTTACCTTCAAATTGTTCTACCGAGGTACCTTACCTTTTATCGCGTGTCCTGTTTAACTACTTTCTGTTAATTTCAGAGTTATATCTAACGAAAATTGCTTATATGGCATAAAAAAATTTAAAATAAATCATAAAATAACACTTATGGTCATTTAATTTTTTTCTATCAACAATTCTAAACCTTAACATTTAAAATCTAACTCATCCCCTTCCTAAACCAAATGCACGCACACACACCGCCGCGAGCCGCCTCCATCCTCCATCCTCCCCTCTCCGCCACCCTCCTCTCCTCTCCTCCGTCTCTCCCTCCGCCAACGGAATTTGGGATTTTTCTCATGCGGGATTGGCAACCCCATCGACGACTGCTGGCGCTCCGACCACCGCTGGTACCTCCGCCGCAAGCGCCTCGCCGACTGCGCCATCAGCTTCGGCCGCAACGCCGTAATACTTGCCATCCCGGCCACTGACGAACAGAGAGAACGAACGCGATTCGATTTGATTAATCTAAAACATCGAGGTGAGGCGGGTTGTGGCGATTGAGGAGGATCACTCAATCAGAATCTTGCCCTCAGAATTGGAGGAGGTCACAAATTGGAAGAGGCGACGGTTGCGAAACAGAATTGGAAGAGGCGATGACAGTGAGGAAGCGAAGTACCTGGGTCCTCAATCGGAGACGACGATGGTTGCGACGGGCGGAGGCTAGACGAACTGAGGCAATTCCCAGGCAGAGGCAGGGTGAACTTATGCGATTCCGGTGTGACGAAAGGAGGTGATTCCCAGGCGAAGGCGATCTCTCGGATTGTGGAGGAGAGAGAAACGGAGGACAGGAGAGGAGATGAGGGAGGGAAACAAGAAGAAGAGGAGAGGACGGAGGTGGTAAGGAGAGCAGGGAAAGGAATCGAGGGAGGCAGAGAGGAGAGGAGGGAGGACAGAGGCGGACATGCTCCGACGGCGTGGGTGGGTGGGTTAGATTTTAAATGTTAGGGTTTAGAATTGTTAATAGAAAAAAATTAAATGACCATAAGTGTTATTTTATGATTTATTTTAATTTTTTTTATGCCACGTAAGTAATTTCCGTTAAATATAACTCTGAAAATTAATGGAAAGTAGTTAAACAGGACACGCGATAATAGGTAAAGTACCTCGATAAGGTAAGGTACCCATTTAGGGCAAAAAAATAACCTAGGTGACCCCCGGTGGATTTTACCCTAAATGAAAATTTATAAACTAAAATAATATAACATAATTTATGTTAAATCATACTTTTATTTTTGAAATATAATCAAAATTTTGAATGCAAATATACTAATTTAAAAGGGGCGCAAGTAGGATTAGATAGGATACGTTAAACTCATATCCTTCTCATGGCTTTACAAGTAAGGTTAGATTTGGATTTGAGTAGTTGGGTTCTGGGAGGATAGGGCCAGGTAGAGTATTTTTCGATATTCCAAAATATAAGTTAAGGTAAACCTTAAGAAGTCTCTAAGGTTTGGTTAAAAATGTAATTTGACTCATTTTCTCTAACCTACACTTTATTCTTTGCATGAGAAAATTTTCTCTAGCAATTTTAGTTGTTGATATTAATTTCACAAATTCCAATTTAAATTTTTTATATATGTCAAAATAATCTAATAATCATTAATGGTTTAATTGAACTTTCCTTTATTCTAATGTAAAACAATCTTTTGTACAGGCGTTAGTGATGGTATAGCTTCAAGGGTCAAAGTATAGGTGTTAGTGACAGTATTGCTTCAAAGGACAAAGTATAAGGCCAATTTATTTAAGCTAAAGTTAACCTAGTTTTTTTTAATTTTTATATTTTTTTTACCTAAAATTAATTTTATTTGAAATTCAATATTATGTAGATACAATAATTAATTTGAAAGTAAATTTTTATGTTGTTGTTAAATTTTTATGAATTTTTTTTAAGGCTTGAAACTAGAAAAATTCATAAAAATTTAGTGAGATTATAAAAATTTATTTTTAATTGATTTTTGTAACTATATAATATTAATTTTTAATTAAAATTAATTTCAAATAAAAAAATATAAAAATAAAAATAAATTATTTTGTAATCAATTGACTAAAATTAAAATGAATTGGGTGTAAGTTTCCAAAATGAAAGGGCACAAACCGTACATAGACGCATGCTAACGCTATATAATTTTGAAGCTGCTGGTGCTGGCCTGGCAAAGAAAAAAAAAACCGTAATGTGTTAGGCCATAGTTTGATGTGATTTCAGTAGCCCAAAAAATCAAGTAGCCAGAGGCCTAGAAATCATGGTGTTTTACAAGTTGAGTCACTTATGCCTTATGGCCCATTGGCTCTTCAGACAATGTGTTAGTTACTGGTGAGAACCACAAAATATTGGCAAACAATTTCACTATTTCAATAAAATAAAAAAAGCATTTTTAAGTATGGATCAATTTGGGTTAGGGCTTTAGTAGAACCACACCAAGCCGAAATAGGTATGGCTTGCATATTTATTATGACAACAAAATATAATAAAATACATATTAAGGAATATTTAACACAATTCACCAGTATATTCAAGTTCAAAATGGATATTTAATTAGTACAATTTACAAGAGTAACATATTAAGTTACAAAATTCATTAAGGAAGTGATAGCCTTATGTTTTAAATTATAAAAATACCCCCACAATATCATTTTAAATAAATTAATGTATGGTTAAATATGTAATATTATTAATCCTTTAATATATTTAAATATTCATTTTCATTTCGGTTTCACCAATCTCGGTTCCACATAGAATTATAGCCAACTCAAGAACCAATAAATTTTTTAACAGTGAAATTTACCCGTGACCCATCCTCAATTTTTACTTCAAAATCAATTAAATAGATATAGTTTAGGTTACGTTTGATTCTGCCCGACCAGTATTCCCCTATCATCTAGTAGTTACGTGATTTGAATGTGTTTCTTTTCTGTCTTTTTACTATATTATGACAATCTTGGAACTCATAATCCTCATATTTTAACGTGTCATCCTTCAATAAATGTGCATCTATATTTATCAAATGTCATTGAATCAGTTCAAACATTTGATAATTTAAATCAGCATGTGAAAAAATTTGATTGATTGATTGATTCATTAAATTAGTTGGACTTTTTTTGTCAAGCCATTGAAGATGGCCTTTTCTTTTTCGTGCGTTTAGCCAAGTAGGAAGTATCCACATGTCTTATTAACATTATAAATAATAATTTGAATGATGCTGAGGTGGAAATAAATTCAGCAGTATCAACAGCCTCTAATGATCAAGGTATTCTTAATCACTTTTACCATTTTCACATTTGTTGTTATTATTATTATTATTATTATTATTATTATTATTATTATTATTATTATTATTATATTGGTGTGATTACATTTTGTTAATAAAATTTAGTACTTAGAAGGTTGTCTCCGATCTTGTGTGAGTGCATGGATGAAGGGAGTTTCTTTAAGTCAAAGGAAAACAAGACAAAAAAAAAGGGAAATCATTGTCAAACCACCTAGCTTGAACCCAAACCTAATAAATTACTCTTAACTAGTTTACATACCCATTGTTGTATTGAGTTTCTATTTTTATTTTCTTAAGTTTTAGAAATGAATATATATTTAAATGGTATATATCCAAATACTATTGACACAAATTGTATCATTAAACCAATAATAATAACAATAATAAAAGCATTAAAACAGAATCAATTATATCATTATTGTGAGATAACTTTGCTTATCCTAATATAGGGTGTTGCCAGGACCTTAGGATAATCAGGATTTAGTAATTTTACTCTTAGTTGCAAATGCTTACGCTAATACTTGCGTTATTTAAAACTTTATCTGCTACTAGTTGATTATCCTGTGACATGAATAAATGCATGCTTAACTTCGGCACTTAGAAGAAAGTAATAAATAAAACCTTTTAAAATACTTTCCATGGCATTCACAAAACACTTGAAACACATACTGAAGTCGTATAAACATGTGTACTTAAACTTCAAGCATTAACTTATGTACACATAAAACTTAACTTATGTACATCCATAAGCAACCCTAGTATATATACAAACATATACACTAAAGAAGTCCATACACACTAGTCAAACTAAAGGCATTTCCTTGGTACCTAAGTACTTAATATGTACAAAGTTTGAGATTATCAAAATAGCTCCCATTTGAGCACAGAAGCTCCGGAAATGAGAGGTCCAATATTTATTGTGCACTTCGCTTGTATCTGTCAATGCTTAAATAACTTAGTTAGTCCATTAGTATGACTAACTAATAACTTAGAATCATTAAATATTCATGATACTTTAAGTACCTGCACAAACAACCTTACTTAATAATCCTTTTGTGGGTATTAGGCCCTACATTATTAGTATCTGTACAATGTGAACTTAAGGGAGTAAGAATTATAAATTCTCAATAAGAAATCAAATACCTGCAATATAATCTTTAAGACTCAGCCTATATAACATATATACACATTTTAACGTGAGCTCAAAACGTTCCAAGGTCTTAACTAATGACCACTAGTATGGGTTCTATGGCGGGGAACCCATCCTCAACCTAGTCCTTCTTACAAGAGCTTAACTCTTGCCTTAGCAAGCTTGACTTTCCATTTACTTAACTTAACTCACACTATACAGGAGTTCTTAAACTTGGTGGCTCATTCTTGCCAAGCTTAGTAGCTTAGCTAAGGTAATCTTGAGCCTCAAAGCCCATCCTGAATACTTAGTACCTGTATACATACTTAAGGGCTATTTAATTACTTAGTCCTTAAGCCACTTCTTGTCTACCTCTTACTTTCTTAATTAATGCATTGTAAAAAATTTCATAATGCATCAATTTTAATTTCAACTTAAAATCTCTTACCTAGAATAGTTAATGCAAGTAAACATCAACTTCAGTGTCTTTATGTTCTCAGTTTTTATATTCTTCTTTGTACCCTTTATAGTAGTTTGAGTATTTTTTTTTAATTGATCATTTAGCTACATAAATAAATTGTAATTAGGATAATACTATAGCATTCCTTATGGTTTAAGTGGTTAGGATTAACCCTTTCATTGGATTCTAAATAACCGGCCATTTACTCAACATACATCTACTACAAGGGAGTTGGAGTTTAGCAATTAATATATAGTCACAAAATATGTCAGTCGCTAGTCAGTCACTAGCTTTAGGTCAAAGTTAAACTAGCGACTAACTAGCGACTAAAATATCCAGGCGCCAAATTTTAGTCGTTATATTTAAATTTCAGTCCTTAATCAGTTACATGTTTTTTAATATATTCAAAATCAGTTGCTAGTTGTGATTAAAAATTTCCCCCGGCCTCTCATTTCTCATTTCCCATTTCCCCTTGATGGTGATGAATACGATAATAAGAATCAAGAGGAAGCCATTATTGAGGGTACTGACAAAAATGATGGTATTGTGCATCATTATATAGAAATTAATAATCAGTTGCCTAATCCAAATGCACAAGAATTTTATAAACTACTGAAGGATGCATAAACACCGGTATGGGAAGGATGTAACAAACATACAAAATTGTTGGCAGTTTCGAAGTTGTTGAGCGAGAAAAGTAAACATAATACGAGTAATAACTGTTTTAATGACATGTAGTCGCTATTGAAAAAATTCATCCTAGAGGAAAATTAATTGCCAAAGATGTTATATGAATCAAAGCAAATGATGAAGAGGTTAGGCCTTCCGTGAGTGAAAATAAATGCGTGTCCAAAAAATTGTATGTTATTTGATGGTGAGAATTCAGAATTAAAGCATTGCAGTGTCTGTGGTAAGTACGGATATAGGGAAAAAACGTTAAATAGAGGGATGAAAAAACCAATTACGAAGAAGGTGCTACAACATCTACCAATAACAAACTAACTAAAACATTTATGTGTACCTCATCAAATAGTTGAACATATGATATAACATGCAAGTTGTAGACATGATGCGCATTCGAGTTCGGTAGCTTATCCATGCCAAACAAAGGCTTGGCGTCATGTAAATTCATCTTTTCCTAACTTTGCTTCTGAAATCAGAAATGTACGTCTTGGGCTATGCACAGATGCGTTTATGCCAAATCTTGCAATGGGTGGAACATATTCTGTATGCGTTTTTATAGTTGCTTATAACTTGCCACCGAAAATGTGTATAAACAAGGCATACATTTTTTTGTCACTGTTAATACCGGGTCCAAGATCTTTGGGACCAAATATTGATGTATTCTTAGGACCTTTAATTGATGAGTTAAAGACACTATGGGTAAAAGGAGGGAAAATGTGGGATACATATCAATGTAAAAAATTTAGAATAAGGGCCTATCTATTGTGGAAAATTAGTGATTTTCTAGCATATGAGATGCTATCAAGTTGGAGTACACATGGAAAATTGACTTGTCCATATTGTATGAAGAACATCAATATATTTCAATTGAAGTTTGGGAGGAAGCCGTGCTGGTGGGACTGTCATAGGAAGTTTTTGTTGAGCAACCATGCATTTGTTGAAAATATTAATACTTTTCGACCGAGGTTACGGGTAGGGGAAACAACTGTTTTGCCAATGTTTGGTGAATAGATTGTGTAATGCTTAGATGACATACAATTCCCACCATTTGGATCATTATGCGACAATCTTCGCGCAACTAGATTTGGCTCTACTCATAATTGGTTGAAGAGGTCGATTTTTTGGTAGTTATCTTATTGGAAATTCTTGCTTGTCAGGCACAACTTAGATGTCGTGCATATAGAGAAATTTTTTTTTAGAATCTATTTTATACGTTGATGGATGTAAAAGATAAGACAAAAGATAACCCCAATGCCTAATTGGATTTAAAGGAGTTGGATATGTGATATGAGCTGCACTTGATTGATGAAGGAAATACTAGCATCAAACCGAAAGCCACGTATGTTTTGGAGCAGGAGGAGGTTCGACAGATATGTTTATGGCTCAAAGGATTAAAATTTTCAGATAAGTTTTGCTATAATTTATCACGGAATGTTAATGTTTCAGGTTACAGTTTTTGTGCTTTTATAAGCCATGATTGCCATATATTTCTGCAATCCTATTGTCTATTGTTGGCGCCAAATACCTATTACGTTATGTGCATATTTGGCACTAGCAACATGGCCCACAATAAAAAAAGTTTGTTTATTCTTTTGGGAACTTTGGTCGCACAAAATCAGATCTGATGAGATAGAAAAACTTGAGAACCTCATAATCATCACTATCTGCAAACTTGAGATTATAATCCCGCCATTTTTTTTATTCAATGGAACACTTAGCTATACATTTACCTCGTGAAGCGAAGCTGTGTGGACTTGTTCAGTATCGTTGGATGTATTCTTTTAAATGGTATAGTATTATATATGAATATTTTGAAACATTTTCTTTAATTTATTGCTTGGCACATTATTTTTTTGTTATTTATAGGCTTATGTGGTCTTTGAAGAGAAAGGTGCGTAACAAGATGAAGTTAAAATGCTCAATTGTTGAGGCATTTCTAGTGTAGAAGATGATATTATTTTGTGAACATTACTCCGATCCTAAAATAAAAACCAGATTGAACCGAGCTCCTAAGAATGTTAAGACAATGAATTTGGGTTCTCATGAGGGGATCTATAATGTTATTAAAAACTTTCCTACTTGCGGGACCTGGAGGATCATAAATGAGGATGAAGTATGACTGGTGTATTTGTATATTCCACAAAATTGTGAATAAGTAGATGAATGCTTTAAGATTTTCAATGACATAATGCAACGAAAGTTTCCTCATTCCACTGATAGAAATATGGAAAAGTTTCGAGTTCAACATTTTCCTCGGTGGTTTCGTGACTATGTAAACATGTTCTCTATCTCACTACTTTAATTAATTATACTACTTTGAAATACTAGCATATAGTTTTGATATATATGGTATTACCTCATTTAATATTGGTAGGGTGATCTTCATCCCGATAGATTAGGTGAACGTCTTGTTGAACTGTTGTGTAGTCCACTTTATTCTGAGTTATAACGGTTGCATGGTTAATAGGTTTCGATTTCACAGTAGGACTTACGCATTGATCAAATCAATGACAAATTGGGGTGTTTGTGTCGAGAATGACAGAAGTTTGGACAGTAAGATCAACTTTTATGGAATGATTGATGAAATCATCAAAGTTCAATATTCTGGATGTATTCAAAACGTTGTCACAGTTTTTAAGTGTACGTGGTTTGATCCAACACGTAGCGTTTGCACACATTTACCATCTGGCGTCGTTGATGTGAAATGAAAATCAAGAATAAATCCGCCAAACCATTCCTATTGGCTCGCGAAGCTATATAAGTGTTTCATTGTCAGTACCCACATACATCTTAACAACAATGGTGGACATTAATGAAGGTGAAACCATGTAGTTTTATTGAATCAAACTTCATTGACTAGGCAGCTAATGATTTTATAGCATCTGACATTGAGGGTGGAACATTTGAGAAGGATGGGCCATTCCAGGAAAATCAGATATGGCATGTCGACATGGCACGTGATACTAGAGGCGTTGAATTAGGTCGAATGCTCGTTGATCTTAACATTGTTGATGACGTAATCCCACAACGAGATCGTACATTCTTTGTAGTTGACACCCAGGCTGAAGGTGGCCATTCAGAGAAGGAATAAGTTGAAGATGTTTTAGAGTCAGAAGAATCAGAATAAGTTAATTTGGAGTCAAAATTCTTTAAATGTGTTGCTTCAGTTAATTATAATAATGAATTTATATATAACATGTTAGGTTTACATTGCACTAAAAAATATTTAGGCTAAATGTAATTAGAAATTATTATATTATAAATTATTTATTAGAATTATAATATAGTATAGTTTGACATAATATATAATTTGACTAAACAGAATTTATCTTCAAATTAATATATTATAATTCATTCATATATATATTAGAAATCTAATCTATGAGAAAATTTGGAATTTAGAAGTTACCTATTATAAATATAATATATTATATATTAGGAATATAATTAATATATTATTGAATTTAATATATTAAAAAGTATATGTTAGAAATATAATCTATTACATATTGTATATATTTGAAATAATATATTAGAAAGATAATATAATTATTATATTACTCGGAGAATTAGCGACCGAATTTAGTTAATTAAGCAATTGAACTAGCAACTGAATTTGAAAAAGTAGCAATTGAATTCTAAATTTTAGCAACTAAATTGAAAACATAGCAATTGTATATTTCAATCACTATTAGCGACTAAAAATTCAGTTGTTAGTTAGTCACGAGGACCACTGATTTACAACTGTACCCTTCTCAGCGACAGAAATATCAATCGCTAGCCTTGGACTTTTTGTAATTTCGTAACTAGCAATTGAAATTTTCAATCACTAGTCAGTTGCTACATCACCTAGTTCTACAAAAACCTTCATCCGCTGTTTGAATTCATTTTTTTTTTTACATTTGAAGGCTATGGAAACTCTCTCATCAATTCTTGTGGCAACTTGTGCAACAGCCACAATCAAGTGCCTTTTTAACTCTTCTTTTATTATTTTCCACACTTAATTAATATGTGCCAATTTTTTCTATTTTTTTTCATTGTTAATATTTGTTACATTGTTAGAAATTATTTGTATTTTCAGGCTCTCAATTTTTGTTAGATTGTTAGAAATTTTTGTTAGGTTGTTAGAATTATTTCTTATATTGTTATAAAAAAATTTCAGGTTGTTAATATTTGCTACGTTGTTACAAATATTTACCAATTTGTAGGCATCATTTGAAATTTTAGAAATTCTAGAAATTGTTAGAAGTTTTATAAATTGTTGGAACCTTTAAGAATGTTTGAATTGTTAGAAATTTTATAAATTCTTAGAAAATTTTATAAATTTTATTTCTTAAAATTTTTGTAACTATCTAGAAATTTTCAATATTTATAACATTTTTCAAATTCATTGAAATTGTTAAAATTTGTTTCAAATTCATGAAAGTAATTGTGAAATTATGTGGTAAATTTTATCTGAAACGCAGAGATGGATCAGCATACAGGAGGACATTCAGATCATTTTTCCAGAGGTCATTAATTTACTCCGTCGTCCTCGGATGCCACGCAGGGTGGGGGCGCAAAAGCCGTGGGACTCGGGGCCAGTACTTTTTGTGGCACTACCGCTCAGCCAAGGGGCGGTCAGGATCAAGTTCCGTGACTTGTTCAATTTTCTTCCTTCGCCGATTTTCCACTTGTTCATTCTGCCAACCTGTCAGAAGCATCAGAGTTTGATTAAAAGAACCATCAGTTAGCCCACCAAACCGACGCTCCCCCATAACGTCCTAATTCGAGCCATGATGAGGCGCTGGCTGCTGATGACCTAGTACCCCCTGCGTAACGGAGGTTAATTGACCCGTTGTCATATGTATCATTCTATTATTCAATTTTGATATATTTCGTAAATATAAGTTTATACTTTATTACTTATTTCATTAATTTCTTTGTAGATTTGTTAGTGACTCTCGAGTTTGACAGACACTCACAAACATATCTTTGTTATTATTTAAGGGCAAGTACCATGAATGGAAAGACGTCAAGTGGGAAAGAGATGAAGAGTGTCTAGCTTAGTTGTAGGTAATTATATAATTTACTATTTTTATAAACTATTCCAATTAATTTTTAATATTACCCATATTTTAAATACTAATCAATGTTTTACTTTATCATTTCAGCAATTATTACCTTTGGGATGCGGTAGACAGCCTCAGAATAAAGAAGGAGTTCTTCAAGCAGATGTGAGACCGCTACAAGCAAAAGCTAGCTCATTTGCGAACGACAATTCTCAAGGTACATTTCAATAATGTCTTACTGAATAACAACTTCAATTTCTTTCATTTTTTTCGGCCTCCGACAGCCCAGCAGCAGCATTGGGATAATCATATCAGACACTGGAATGGTGAAAGATTCCAGCACATCAGTGGCGTCATGAAGCATAATAGGGTAAATTAATCTATTACATTTAATTTGCATCAATTCTTCAATCAACTCATATTACTAATTATGTTAATTTCCAATTTCTTTGTAGTTGGGCAAGGTCGCTCCTCCATGTGCAGAGCCATAAGAGCATTCACTAGGAAGTCATTCGAAGTAGATGCTTTATGATCATATGGTAAGAAAATAACTTTCATGAAATAAATAAAATTTTATAAATATATTATTTTTCTTACTAATTTATCTTTAATTTAAATCCTAGACTCAGGAATGCCCAGCCCCCACAGTTTAATGACTTTATTCACCGAATGGACACGACGAGGACTTGCGGGGGAGGTTTTATTGCAGTAACAAATAGATGACATGGTATGTAATAATCAAAATTTTATAATATTTTATTTATTCACACTATTTAGCATTTTTATTTATTTTATTTCTTCGGCCAAATATGAGCAGAAGGATGTGCGGAAATATGGCCCTAATCCATTGGGACATCCTATCTTCTATCCATTGTCGTGGGAGATGGTGGTCTATCGGGCACGCGAGGAAGTGCAAACTGGGGTCCCATAG
The DNA here is from genome assembly GCA_039654915.1 of Aquilaria yunnanensis. Lineage (NCBI taxonomy): Eukaryota > Viridiplantae > Streptophyta > Magnoliopsida > Malvales > Thymelaeaceae > Aquilaria > Aquilaria yunnanensis. The sequence continues at coordinate 9,144,489 of CM077593.1, read as the reverse complement.
GCGTTAGCATATCCAGACCGTTTTCACCGTGTACAATCTGAGGTATTATTCATTATATTTTACCAATTTTATTAAATTAATTTTTTTTTCAAAATTAACATTTTTCAATATTTAGGGTTACAGGGATGTTGTTACTAACCAGCTCCATAAAGAGAATTCAGAGCTCTGGTCTCAGTTAACCGTTGTTGTGAACACAATAGTTTAAAATTTTTAATCCTAAATTACTTGCAAGCATATGATTCCATTGCGTGCAAATGAGAATAAGGGTGTCGTTCCAAAGGAAAGTGTGATCCTACCAAGAATTTGAATCCTAGCTACTCAAGCCTCGTAAACTATTAAGGGAAAGATAACGAATGAAATACGTAAGACTTAAGGTTAATTGATTGAATGTGCGAATGAACAGTAAAGAACTAAGATGAATGACCCCACTAACTACCTAGTAAATTCTCAAATGATAAGCTAACTACAAGCACGGGTTGCTAAGGAAGACTAAACTAGAATGCTTAAAGTATAAAGGTTATCTCCTTAGGAATCTACCTTATTACTCGCTATCCAAGTCAAATGATGCCCTAGGACAATTACCCCTTGTGTGGTGTGGAGGCCTTAAGTTCAAAAACCCACTTTCTCAAGCCAAGTCTTTGCTCACCTAGAATTAAGCAAGGTATTTCTCAAGCTTATGCTTTAACCCAGGGTGGATTTAGCTCTAATCTTCTTCAAAACACCTAATGAGCTCATAGATTATCTCTAATCTATAATACCCATTATACTCTATCCTTAATTTCCACCCTCTTCTTTTTCTCTCAAGAACTAAGTGGGATTGTGCTTTGCGCGAAGTGGTCATTCATCACACATATATTTAGCATAAAAATAGGTAACACAAAATAGGCAAAATCCATCAAAAGAATCTCAAATGATCATTAGATATCAAATAATAAAAGTTTCATCCTACAAAGACACAAGGATATACTCTACGTCCATTTTATCAACAAACATCAAACCGAAAACCAAACAATCCATGAAAGATTGACAAAATAGAAGAAGGGGAAGAAGAAACCTAAGATGGATCCTAGTGGCCTATGTCTCATTGCCTCCTAGACTCCTTCTTCAAGCTCCTCAATTTGTTCCAATGGTGGCTCTCTAAGAAGTGATGAGAAAAAGAATATGGAATGTCTTCAATGTGGCTACCTCATTTCTTCTTGGTATTTCTTTTCCAAAAGCCCTATTTTTCTTTGTCTTATGCTCCTAATGCCTTGAAGGATAGAAATCCCTCCTCCAAGGACAGTTCACCAGGTAAGAAGACGTGGTGGATCATCAAAATACGACGTTTGGGCAAAATAGGGGAATGTTTAACGATGCATCGCCAGTTGGGTTGACTGTCACCGCTGATGCAAAAATTTACAGAACATTAATAATGTTGGAGACACGTCGCCAATGCTCTTTCTGTAGCTTGATCCTTGCACATGCAATTTTCATTTTGCGTGATCATGCTTCATCTTGACGCATCCACAATGCGATCCCACCTATGAGAAGATGAACACAGACAAGAAAAATTGAGAAAGATGAGGTGAAATGATAGAAAATGACGGTCAAAGTTGCCAGAAAGTCAAAAAATTTGACCGTTACATTAAGCACTTATCAATCGTAGTTCAGAAGCAGATGGCGGCTTAGTGGGCCCGTAAGGACCAAACTGACGAAAGGGTCTACGTCTTTGACGCTTTCATGTAGTCCATGATTGGACAGCAGGGCCCGCAAGTAGGATTTGATTTTATGGCTACTGCTACAATGTACCTTGACGGCATGTTCGCTTAAGGAGCCCTCTCGACTAGTGTTGATCCTGGCCTTATACCTGGAGGGTTAGGCGGAAAAGGATCTTATACCACTTCTTCTCAGTCACAGCCTATTCCTCTATTTCATTATGGTATGAAAGGTTCATAGCTTGCACAGCCTCCTCCACTATCATACCAATAGACATAAGGATCTCATTAGCAGTCACAGACGGCATCGACGACTGCATTTTATCACCATCTTTCTTCTTCGACTTATCCGAGCATGACGATGGCGAGTTCTCAACACCAGGTTCTCACGTCGATTCATCCCCAGTCATTCCTCGGTTTGAATGGGTCCATGCCAATACCGCACTCAGCACAACAGCAATCAGATTATTCAATAGAGCTCTCTTCCTGGCTTAACGTCATCGATCAGTCCTAAATCAAGACTCGTGTACTTGAGATGCAGGACAACCTAGGCACCGTGTACTCGTGTACATGATCAGCCTTAGGAGGATGCTAGTAGTGACCATCTCCTCGGCACCGTTTTCAACTATAGATTTCTCTAGTTCATTACTTTAATCGTTGGACAAAATTTTATTATTTATTATTTTTTATAATGATAATAATATTCCTTTTTTAATTTATTTTAACTGTTTATTTATGACTTTATAAATTTTTGTTCAATTTATTCATTATATATATATATATATATATATAAGCAATTAAAGCAATTAATTATGTATGTGTGTGTGTGTGTATTTAATATTTCAATGTATTTATATATATAAACATTTTTTGTTGGTGGATTTTCTTTTTAAAAAACTAGCTATTGACTAAAAAGTCAGTCGCAGTTAGTGACTGACAGTTTCAATTGCTAGTCAGTCGCTACATCTTAGCGACTAAAGCTTTTTTGACCAAATATTTTAGTCACTAGTCAATCATAATTAGTGACTGATACTGACTATTTGTTCAGTAACTAATCCGCTTCTCTCTTGTAGTGATCTAGGTTTTTAGCCTTCTTTCAACAACTTGGTTCAAATGAGTTTTAAACGTGTTTTTGCCTTTACAAGCTAACAAAAACTGATTTAAACATACTTAATCCTAGATTAATAAACGTAGAAAACCTAGAATTAGTCAAGAACAAAAAAGAACAGAATTAGCCCTTACCTTTGAATCAAACAATGTTTAGGTTCCTTCTTACTTAAGCTTGATTCCCAAGCTTTTCTTGTTGTTTTTCCCTTAATAAACAAACAAGAACTAGATTTAAATCAGTGTTTCCAGTAGCTACAGAACTGTATGAAGCTCAAGAACAGGGGAAGAATAAAACTAAACTTACTTGAACATGTAGCTTGAAAATCAAGCTCAGGATTGTTCCATACTTGATCTTTTTTCAAAAACTTGCTTAATTGTGCTTGAATTTGATGGATTAAGCTTGGATTTGGTCTTAACTATGGTGTTTTGAGAGAGAAAGAGATTTTGGGTGGTCCGAAGATGGACAAAGAAGATGACCACCAAATAAAATGGACCAAGTTAACTTATGCAGGCTTAAGGTGCACATGTCACACAGCTGGTCCCTTCTTTGTACTCAATAGTATGTTAGGGCCTTCTCCATAACCGAATAGAAATCTTAGAACGAAAACCAGCATTATGCCGCGTCTGAATCCTCTTCCACCTTAATTACATGCCTAGTCCACAAATTTAATAAATGTGCAATTTTGTCCCAATATGTATAAGGGTTACACAAAAACCACCTATGGACAAGCTAATCAATTCACAATTTAACAAGGGTACAGCGAGAATCATGAAGAATGGTGATACCTCAAATTCAATATTTTTCCATCATTTACCCACATGTAATAAAAAATGGTCACTACACGAAATGATAAAAATGCCCTTCTTGATTTGGTTTACTTAAATGACCAAATTTTTTTTGTCCTCTTTAAGCTACTATACTTTATTAAACTGAGAATTTGCTTGCATTAAATATTATAAGCATATTATATTACTTAAATAATCAAAGTTACCTCAGTAATTATGGTCCAAATTTTTTGGGAGCCATAACAAACAAACACACACACACACACACCTTACGATAGTCTCAAAACATTATTAAACACCAAAATTTGAAAGAAATTACATCTACCATAAAATTCAATAAATAACATCGGATAAGAGCAGTTATGCAATAAAAACATTGAACGATAACCAATCAGATTTGGACCGAAATTCAAATCTGACTAAAAACTGCAAAGAAATATGAGGGAGACAGCACAAGGGAATGAGTTAAGAGGAGGAGGAGGAGGCGACTACAACTTTTACTTTTCAAATTTAATTAAACATGGTAAAGAAATAAAATTGTTTCCATCGGTGTCCCATTCAAATATTGGATCAATTTATATGGGAAGTGTAGATAGTAAAATATACAACCTCCGTCTCATTTTGTTTGCACCATTGCATTTTGAACATAGATTAAGGCAGCCAATGCATTCTCAAATTTGCCCTTGTTCTCCCTCTGTCTCTCTATCGTCAAACCTCCCACACCACAGTTCTTTTATTGCCTCTCTATCTCTCGCCATCGCTCCTCTCCTCGCCGCCGCTTATTGCCGTTCCTCACCATGGTCTGATTGCTCCTTACCTCACTATTGTCGTCACCTTGCATTGCTTTGATCTCACCTCGCCTCGCCTCACCTCACCTCTCTCCAATCTCACCTCACCTTGCCTCCCTTTACTCTGATCTTGCATGAGTTTCATCTCTCCGATCTTGCTTCGCTGTGCCTCACTTCGGTCCAATCTCTCACGATTCTCACTTCTTTTTCCTTTCTCGGCTCACCATGCCTGGCTTTCCTCCAATCTCATATGATTCTCATGTCTCTCCAATCTAGCCTCGCCGTGCCTTGCTTCGATCTAATATTGCATGATTCTCGCGTCTTTCTCCTTTCTTGGCTTACCGTGCCTCGTTTCGCTCCGATCTAGTGATAATTCCGGTAGTGGCTCGATGGAGATCAAAGACGCAAAGAACAAACATTCAGAGATGAACAAAATAGAGTAGTAAGGGGGTATAATGGTAAAGTTGTATGTTAAAACTTACTAAAAAAGGAAATGTTGCAAAAAGAACATTGGGACAACCCAAAATGGAATATGTCGAAAAGAAAGTGGGACGGTGGGAGTATATATATATATTTTTTAAGTTTCAGCTGGGTTTTAGACTAGAAGCAAAATTGAAAAACTGGGAATTTGTGTTTCAAACCTTTCCAACTTCGTACTTTAAATGGCTTATTGCAATCAAAAACCTTAAAAAAAAAATTATGGATTTAAAATGAAAATAAACCTTTTCATTAAAAGGTTGGAAATACAAAACAGGGGTGTGAAGTCCTTCCAATTAGTTGGACTGTTGGAGAGTATTTCGATCATTAATTAATTTTTTGATTTGTTATGATACATTAACAAAAAAGGTAACATAGTTTAGCTTGCAATGCCTTCCCTAAATTGAAAATACATTTGTCTTCTCTTTAACAATTAGTTATTGTTCTTAGTCTATTACCTATTAAGTTCTAGCCCTGAAACTATTAAAGATATTTAAATAATGTGAAAAAAATACAATTGTTGTACAAAATTTGGCTTGAAGAGGCAAGAAGCCGCCCGCCGCCTGGCGGGGAATGCGGGATGAGATTAACCCTAACTTACAGTTTAAACCTTCAATTTTTTAAAATTGATACTTTGCCCATTATTTTTTTTATTGTTCGATAATAATTTTTAAAATTTTAATTTAAATTGTATGATAATTATCTTCCAGTAATATCGGTCTTTCTAATGTTTTTTTTATAGTTAGTAAACATTTTAGATTATCAGTTTTTCATTTCTGTAAATGCAATTTTCTTCTTGTAAATACATATCATTATTTTTTAAAGGTCGGTTAGCTGTGAATAAATATAAAAAATTTTAAAATTACTGAAACATGGTTATCAAATAGTTTAATTTAGGATTTCAGAAGTTATTGTCGGATACTATAAAGGAAGTAGAGGTAAAATATATGTTTTTGAAAATAGAGTGGTCAAAGTGTAGGTTGGATATATATATATATATAATTGGAAATTTCCTCTTAGATACATTTTCGGTAAAAAATCACTCCTCTTCTGTTTCTCATTGTCCAATTCAAACTGTTACTTGGTTCACAATCCCTGCGAAGGACTGATTGATTCCCGACTGTCACATGTTATAGCCTCATATCATCTCAGCTTGTACCAAAAAATAAGATATATAGCTATTGCTTCCAAGTAGATACGATAAAGGAAATGCCCTAAGACAAGAAAGACCTAAATCAAAGATGTTTCCATTAGTACTAATTAGGAAGCTTGTGCAAGTACGTACTTTGTGTTGGTTTCTGCAGATTAACAACAGGTGGTCAAATGTAATCTTAAGTGGCCTAATTGAAATCTTTGCCCTGCCCTGGCTATTACAAATGGACCTAGGAAGTAAGGGCTGGCAGGCTTTCGTCTAGCAGCTTGCTAGAAGATTTTGCCATTTGTATATTGTTTCTTGCCACCTCAATAGTGGAAACACCTGAGTTAATTGCTTAGGATGATTTCTCTTTCACCGAACGGACAATCTTGTGCCGTTGGATCGGATCTCCACACCCGCTACCCCATTTATCATTTTCAAGTCAGGTCAAGGATTTTTAACTCGTTGTAATCTCTCTGTAAAGTTATATAACCATATTATACTTATCCTTGGACATACCCGTCAACACTAAACTCGATATATCTCATCCCACTCCTGCTGAAAACATATATGGATATAACCAGAATGCGTGAAAATATTGCACATCCAGGGAGGCCAATTAATGCAGGAATAAAATCGGGTCCAAGTTCTGGGAGGTAGTGTGTAAGGAACACGAAATCGACGCTATAGAAAGATATATTGGGAAGTCTGATCTGCAGCTCGAGAGAATCAACGTCTGCTTTTCCGGCCTGTCTGGCGCCGAAGACAACTATGCCAAGGGCCATTACACAAAGGGCGCTGAGCTTATTGACATTGTTCTTGATGTTGTTCGAAAGAGAATGAGAATTGCAATTGCCTCCAAGGTAATAATACTTGCTAATAGTATAAGCCAATATTTGCGTATGCATGGATGTTGTTAACGTAGAGATTTATATGTGTGTAGATATCTATGGTTTCAAGTATATAAAAAATGGGGATGCTACTAATATCAAAGATAAGAGAGGAGTTTTTTGGACGGGATGATGATGAAATTCTCGGTGTTTCCATCTCCAAAGGGGTATCAGGCACGGCGGTGGAGCTTTACAATGCCACCCTCTCTGTACATTAGCTCATCGAGAATGCTGATGAATCCATGATCCTCAACAACGAGGTCCTCTTATCACAACTACTTTCTAACTCTCAAGCTCATGGCTTGAAATTGACAAATTACCCTTTTTTACCCCCATCTTAGTTTAAATATATAACAATCGGGGACATGAGCCATCTAATTTCCTCCACAATGAGGAGAGTGGCATGTTGCCTATGGTTGATGGACAAATTATTATTGTTTGATGGACAAAGTCATTAAATTAATCAATTGCTACTCCATCTATTCCATTTTGTTTGCTCTATTTAACCTCGTGCAAAGTTTACAAAAGATTAAAAATGTACTTATTATATTCAATTATGCTCCTATCATACCCTTATTCCTCCGCCCCTCATGACCTCCAACTCTGCTATGTCCAGCGTTGATCCGCTACTGGTGTCCGATGTCGCAATTCCTGGAATTTCCAATCATTGAAGACGTTGAATTAAAGGAGAAAGACAGAAGAAATGGCTAAGATTCATGAGCCTGTGACTTTCCAACCTTGATCCCATCAGCTCTAGCATCATCAGAGCCCAGTCTCACCACCTAGGGACTGCCAACGCCTTCCACCCACAAAGCTCAAGTGGCTAATCACCAAGATTTCCCCCTTCAACGTTTAAACTGAAGGTGCCCTGACCATTTGCAACCCAAACCTTCAATCCAAGCCTTCCTATGCCACCAAGCGAACGAATTAGTTGTCGATGACGCCCCCCATACCATTGACCGGCTCTCCACAATGCCAATTATTCCTTTGATGCACCCAAAGGCTTCCCACGTACCATGTTGTGATCAAAGATGAGTGAAAGAGGCTTGATATTTTTTTTAAAAGTGAAAGTAGAAGGAGGAGTATAATTGAAAATTTGCTTAATAAAACTTACCAAATGAGGAACCGGTGTAAAAAGTTGAGAAGTTCAAAATAAAATAATGCAAATAATATAAAGCAGATGGAGTATTTATTTTACTCATAGGCACATACAAATTTGCTTAATAAAATTTACCAAATGAGGAACCAATGTAAAAAGTTGAAAAGTTTAAAATAAAATAATATAAATAATATAAAGTAGATGGAGTATTTATTTTACTCGCAGGCACGAACAAGCAATTAGTTAATGTGAAAGAAAAAGTCTTCTTATGGTTGAACGCCGCCACATGTGATTAACATGAGTTTCAGTTCGATCAGCCAAGGAAACATGTCGGAGATGAAGAATACAGGAAAAGGAAAAGTAACAGAAGGCTAATGAAGAAGGAAAAGGAAAAGAGTAGTAAGCCCCGCTAAGAGATATAAAAAGAGAATTTTTTTTTATGTTAGTTTTTGTAACTTAATATTTTAGATAAATATAAGTTTATTCCATATTATATAAAAATTTTATTTTAGTCCAATTTTTTTTATTTTTATTATATCACTCAACATTCATGCAATATATATATATATAAAGAATAACGAACTGGTTAACCCGGTTGAACATTGAACCATGATACGAAAATCTTAGTCGTTTGAGACTTGAGTTGCTGTTATATTTTAAAAATACTGTCCTAGATTAGGCTAATTGTGCTTCTAGTTCTGGCCCCGTTTGACATTAGTGTCAGCGATTAGTGTTAGAATTTTGAAAAAGCTATCCAAGAGTATAGCTTTTAGCTTTTAGCTTCAGCGTTTTCATCACAACCGTTAAATAAATTATCCAAAACTCTAACGTTGATTATAAAAGTTATTCCCAAACAGGACCTCTATTGAAATGTTTGAGGTTAAATGAGTATTTTAGTTGAATTTCTGCGGTGAGTCCTTAAGATAATCAAAGCCTTAGAGTCTATCATTTATCATTTATTTAGTTGAGTTTATCTTTACTGTTGAAAGAGTAAATTTAAGCAAAATGCAAAGTTCATTTCTCCAATCCAAAGATAAAGATGTTCATTTTTGTTTCATTTGCATTAATGCATTTTCAGAAGAAAAAAAAATGCCGCTTTGGTCGTTTTGATCGCACACGTGTGTACATGCAACATGAGCGATGTTTGAGTAATTACATGCCAATGAGAATTTGGAAGATCACAAAAAAATAAAATAAAAAATTGCATGTTTGTGCTATTTTTTAGGGGGAAAAAAAAAGCAAAGAACAGCTGAAAATGTAGCTTATTTGTAGTGGATTGAAATATTTCTTCTTGTTAATGGTTGGTATCATTTAGTATTTTATTGATTTAGAGCGACAGGCTTGATAGCTTACAAAACACTGTGGAAGGCACAAATTGGGGCCAAAAGTAAAACGTTTAATTCACACGTCTATCACGTGCAAACTTCTTTCAATTTGCCCCATGAGAGACAGATTATTGGAGGTCACGGAAAATATCTATCAAAGCCTGCGTTGCTAAATTTTCTCTTCCATTAAATTTGTGGCTCAGAAATTTTCAATCTTCAAAATTCAAATCTCAATTATTGGGTAAAATACATCGGGGTACCTTAGCTTATTTTTTTGTCCTAATTGGGTACTCTACCTTCAAATTGTCCTATCAAGATAACTTACCTCTTATCGCATGTCCTATCTAAGTACTTTTGTTAATTTCAGAGTTATATTTGACGGAAAATATTGATGTGACATTAATTAATATTAAAATAAATATAAAATAGTAATTTTAGTCCCCAAACATTTTCAATTAATGATTTTAAACCTTTCAAACTTCCTAAACATCAATATCAAACCCAAGATTTTAAAAATTTTCATTCTAATCACAAAAATATCAAAAACTAACCTAAATTAACAAACAATTAACTCAAAATGGCAAACAAAAACTAGATCTGGGCAAACCCGATCGGATGGCAAGCAGACGAGGTAGAGGCCGATGAAGGAGAGAGGAAGGACAGGGCGGCAATGGATGGCGGAGAGAGAAAGGACAGGGCCGAGACTTCAAGATTCAGGCATCGCTCATCCCCAGAAACCCAAATTTTTTCCTCATGCCGTCATCACCCCTACTTCCTCTTCCCCCGGCGCTTCGACTTTCGTCGCACCGTTTGTCGCCTCTAGGCACTGCCAGCTGCCCAGCCGCCCGTGCGCAGCCGGCAGCTCCCACAGCCCAACCACCCATGCGCAGCAAGAAGCTCCCACCCCGTCGCCGCCTCCAGCCCTCGCAATCCCGTCCGCTCCACCTCCAAGGGTCGCCGCCATCGTCGTCTCCAGCCGCCTACCCTTCCGGATATCGTCACTGCACCACTGACGAGCCCAGCCCCGGTCACCAATCGCTCGTTCACCGACGGAGGAGCACCGAATCGGGGTAGATCCGTTTGCGAACCTGTGACTCGATTTCTAGTTTGCCCAAATCTGGTTTTTGTTTGCCATTTTGAATTAATTGTTTGTTAATTTGGGTTAGTTTTAGATATTTTTGTGGCTAGAATGAAAAATTTTAAAATTTTGGGTTTGATATTGATGTTTAGAAAGTTTGAAAGGTTTAAAATCATTAATTAAAAATATTTGGGGACTAAAATTACTATTTTATATTTATTTTAATATTAATTAATGTCACATCAACATTTTCCGTCAGACATAATTCCGAAATTAATGGAAAGTACTTAGATAGGACACGCGATAAGAGGTAAGGTACCTTAATAGGACAATTTGAAAGTAGGGTACTCAATTAGGACAAAAAAATAAGCTAAGGTACCCGGATGCATTTATCTTTCTCTTGACATAATCATAATCTAATATAATTGCCCCTCAGCATAGCCGATTCTTCAGTCCCAGAAATTCTCTAATCTCTTGAAAATCTGGCGACAGGCCACCTCTGATCTGAAGTCTGAAAAGTTGGGTGGTTTGGTGAAAACTGTCTGCTCGTATGCATGTGGCCTAGCAGGCTCAGGCTCCGGCCCAGGCATGGCTTGCCCATCACCAAGAACATGGAAGCCAATGAAAAGTCGTGGCGATTATGTCTCCACACGCTTTGCCAATTTCAAAAACACCCCAATTTTCCTGCTCTTCGGATCGCACCGGTCACCCACTTCCCCAAATTTTTCATCCTTGTTCTTCTCTCTTGCTGGTTCCAATTTCCATGGCATGACTGTTTCTGGAGGCATAAAGAAACAGAAATATGTGCAAAATGTGGCAAACGATAATGGGTCTTGCAGAATTGTGGAGAATAGACATGAAAACTCTGAGGAGAAGATTGAAAGGAAGTTGGAGGCTAGAAAGCAGCCACGGTGGAGGAGGGTTGTGTTTGGGTCGAAGAAGATCAAGAGCATTCTCTTGCTCAACCTTGTCACCTTTGTTTATGGTACGGTTTCTGTTAAATTTCTCGTCTATGGAATCTCATTGAGCATTCCTATCCATTTCTAATTGCTCGCAAGAAGCTCTTTGTTGTCATGCTTAATTTCTTGTGGCTTACAGTGTCAGGCTTTTGGTCTCAGAATATGATATCTCTTTTAAGAATCATTAGCTGACTGTAAAAGAAGAACAATTCAATTCTTAAACATGTTTTGTAGCAAAAAATTGTGGTGGAATTCAGGCAACTCAAAATGCTAACTTTGATGTTGATGTCTTGAACTAACTTAAAATGCTCCCAAAGCTGGTTCCGTGGTTCGTAGGCAAACATAACTGTACCCGTGTTTATGTTGCTTTTATTTAGACTCAGATTCATGAAGTATGCGCAGCAGACTGGCTGCATTATGTACCTTGTTTGGATTTGTTCTATGTACAAACCATCCCGAGATCAAATGCCAAGGGTTTGAGCTACTGTTTAATTTTGCAGCAAGCGATATTCCTGCTTTAAAAGCAGTTGAAACTGTAATGGACCCGGCAGCATTTTCTGCTGTGAGGTTTCTCTTGTCAGCTATTCCATTCTTGCCCTTTGTGGTTCGGGCACGAGATGATGTAGAAACACGGAATGCAGGGATAGAGTTGGGATGCTGGGTTAGTTTAGGCTACTTTCTTGAGGCTGTTGGGCTTCTCACTTCTGATGCTGGTCGTGCCTCATTCATTTCTCTTTTTACTGTAAGTTTTCCTTTATCTAGCTTTTACATACCAGAAAGAATTCATTCATAATTCTATGATCCTCATCCTTTAACAGGTTATCATGGTACCATTACTTGATGGCATGTTAGGATCCATAGTACCTGCCCGCACTTGGTTTGGTGTTCTGATGTCTGCCCTTGGGGTCGCTATGCTGGAATGCAGTGGTTCTCCGCCAGCTGTAAGCGTTACATGATCCTTCAAGCAACAACCGTTTTTTCTGCTGCCATAAGCAAGTTGAACGATAAACATGCAAGTTGTTACCAATAAAAGTACTCTAACGTGCTGTCTTGATGTTATGTTTCCAATAGTTTTCTTATTTCTTCTTTTACAATATCTAACATCTGGTTTCTTTCTTTGCAGCTTGGAGATCTTCTAAACCTTTTGAGCGCATTGTTTTTTGGAATTCACATGCTCCGTACCGAACATATTTCTAGAAACACAAAGAAAGAGAATTTCTTGGCACTTCTTGGATATGAGGTTTGTTGCATTGACAATGGACTTCCTTACAACAAGGCTTTGTGGTCTTTGTGGAATTATTTCAAACTCCCAACTCTTTCAATATGATGATGATCTACAATTTAATTCAGATTTGTGTTGTTGCTCTGCTCTCCACTTTCTGGGTACTGTTAGGAGGCTGGTTAGATGGCTTCCAGAATTCTGATCATTCATCTTGGCCCTCAGAAGTCTCATGGAATTGGATGGTTACCTTCCCGTGGATTCCTGCTCTGTATACTGGACTATTCTCGACTGGAGTATGCTTATGGATAGAGGTAATCTTTTTTGTCCCTTAAGAGCAGTGAGTCTAGGGTGTGCCAGTTAAGTGTTAATGATTTAATAATCAGATAACAGTAGTACGGGAGAAAAGCAAATACCTCTGCCAAGTGTCAGTCCACTTCTATAAGATTCCTCACCCACCATGTAGTTTTCAAGGTGATTGTTCCTAGAAAGCCTGCGTATCCTTTATGGATATTACTAGAGATGCACCTGGTTTTCATCCTAGTATTCTAATTCTCACACTAGAGATCTTTCCTTAGTCAATGTATGCCACTCATCTGCATGTACCTCGTTTTCAGCATAGTTCTTTTATGATTAATTTTTGCCTCATGAACTATTTTTTCCCCCTCTTTTTCATGCTGTTTCTTTTGCCCCTTAACAGTTCGCTGCCATGCGGAATGTTTCGGCAATTGAAACAGCTATCATATATGGAATGGAGCCAGTATGGGGAGCGGGCTTTGCATGGTTTCTCCTTGGAGAACGATGGGGTGTGGTTGGATGGATTGGAGCTGCTCTTGTCCTGAGTAAGTCCTTCACTTCTCTGCTTTGGTGTGTCCCTCTCCTGTGAAACATTGTTCTGTTACGAGGAACAAAGAAGCTATGATTTTGCTCCATTTTGTGGCCCTAAAGCCCATTCGTTTCACTCAAATATCTTGAAACTTGCCAGTTCTCTATTGAAGAACAATGGAAATATGTTTACTTCTGGCTTCTAGTGGTGTTTTTTAGCATTAAAGAAGGGGAATGATGAACCACAGCTAAAACTTACATGCATCAATTTGCATTTGCTTGTAGGTGGAAGTTTAATGGTACAGATATTTGGGTCATCTGCACTTGATGTAACCACCACGACGAGCAGAAGAGAAGATAAAGCGGACATCTTGTTAGTTCAAGACATGAGTAAACAAAAACTGCGGGGTAATCTCTCAGCTTCACCGGTAGTTGTGAGGTCCAAAGGGGATGTGAGGGAGGTGCTTTAAGGGGAACCTCTCACATTCCGCTTGCTCAGTTAAAGGTTTGCAGGGGGAGAAAGTTCCTGTATATCTACCAACTTTGTATGTATAAGCTCTTTTTGTATGTAGGTTAAGAGGAAAAATAAGTTTTTATCTGTTCATGATCTCACATATTCACACTTTTTATCTTACAATTAGACCAAACAATGATATTATGGTGAATTATTGATATCAATGTTCTATCTCAGCACTTTTTATATCAGACTAAATCAATTCTTAATCACAGAGCTTTCTATATTTTTTACCTTTTAAAATTAAAAAAAAAAAATTGCAGAGATCATTGGCGAATTTCTAAAAAAGCAATATTAGATGTGTTTATATTAAGCAAAAGAATGTGAAAAAAAAAATGATCATGAAGAAAGAGTAAGGGCATAATTCTCAAACAACACTCTATTTTTCAGATGAAACATTTAAACCCGCAAACTTCAAGTTAGAACATTTTTTTAACCCCTATAACTTTTTGAATAGAATAATTAAGTTAGCCACATGGATCTATTACCATTGGACGATGTCAGACACCAATTTGGATACACGTGGTTGATAGTTAATTTATCTATGGCCTCTCAATGTGCAAGGGTTTCTATGTAAGAAAGTATATTTTTTCTAAATAGAATAACACAAAACTTTAGTATAAAACTTACCAAATATATAAGTGATTAAATAACATTAATTATTATTTCGAAATTAAAAATAATAACTAATAAGTGATTTTAAATTCTTAGGTTGTCGTTATATATGTTGTTATAAGTTGAACGAGAAACTTAATTAACCAAAAATTTATGTTTAAGAGCATTTTTAATAGTAATACAAAGTTATGGCGATACTAGTTAAAATTCATTAAGTTTAGTTGTTAACATTGTCAGATTCCCAAAAATTAAAGCCTTAACAAGCCACTTGCCTTCTTTTTTAATTTCCTTATTATATAGTATTATATTTTTTATATTTTAATGTTATTAAATCTCTAATTAAATAAGGAACGAAAAACTTGGATCTCTTTAAAAAAATTTTAAATAGCTTATAATATAACAGTAAAAAAGGTTGTTCAACATTTTGATACTTTCAAACTATTTGTAACATACATAAGTACATAAATACATCCTTTGCACGCGTGCCCACATCCAAATTAGATTAACTTTCTTATCTTTAAGTTTTAACCAACAAGAAGTCTGAAATACACCGAGTGGATGTACACCCAGTTAAGTTATTGTGATATTTTCATTAATTGTAGATAAAAAAGAAATTTGCTATTAGTTAGAATAAGTCAAGTGATTGTGCTTTAACTATCATTAATTAAATCCCCTTAAGAGCTAATTTTCGTAATTATCATTACCACTTTAATTCTTTGCATTTTATTTGTTCAAATCCACCGTCTTCGTCCTAGCACCTTCTTCCATCGATTCTATCTCTCTCTCTCTCTCTTATATTATTTGAACATTTTGTTTAACAAACCAACATATCAAATAATGGCAAAATATAACTTTAGACTTAAATGAAACTAATCCAGATATAGATAATCTTAACAAAATAAATGAAAATAATATTAAAGTCATTTTTCATTTCTGACTTTGCGCAAAGAAGTTTTGTATCATTCATTCATTTTTTTTATTTCACATAACTCCTTAGAAAATTAAATATGGTAACTATCATATATGTTATTTTTATATATCTTTTTCTTTTTTACAATAGTAATTTAGTTTTGTATGTTATTATATCAATTTCATAAAATAGAAATCCAATTTAATACATCAAGAATGCAGTCTCGTATAATTGTAACTCAACTTTATATAACAAGACCTCAACATCATACAAAAGGAGCTTAGTTTTATACAAAAGGAGCCAAGTTTCATACAGTAAAAATCCAAATTCAAGCAAAAGCTAGGATCACAATTTTCTAAAAAAAAAATTAGTTTCATACAATGACAACCAATTTCATACAATTATTTTTTAGCTTCATACAATTCGGAAATAGAAACATACATATAAAAATGTTGTATTTGTGTTCTTTACATAAAATCTAGAAGCATACATATAAAATTTGGAAACATACATATATTTTTGTATCTTTTACAAAGGCTCAAAACATGCATATAAAACCCAGAAATATACTATATATATATATATATATATATATATATATATATATATATATATATATATATATATATATATACATACATATCATGGTAGCCGCTATGTATGGAATAATGGGGAGTGGAAATAGGATTTTATTTGGTGGAGGTATATTAGAAAACATTTTGTATGGAATTATGTTTCGTTCATTATTTTTCTCCACAAATCTTAGGTTTTATATCTTACAAATGTTTTACAATTATTTTAACTATAATCTGCAAGGCATATGAGATGTTAACAATAACGTTTGTTAAGTTAGAGCATATGCTCCAGGTGGATGGTGGCGAACCTCTATAACCTATTTTTACACTTTTAATGAAGTGAAATTTTTGTGTACGTCCGGTATACATGTAAGCCAGAAGACAGAAGCGAACTTATATAAGTTTTGCAGTGCTTAGAAAATCTCTGTGTTTAGCGGAATGATGAACTTGCTAATGTGGGAAGCCTGGAGATTAGTAGGCATGGGTTCGAGTCTTCGTAACTTCCGTGTTTCCTTTTGTTTTTTTCTTTCATTTTTTTGTCATCTCTTCAAGTTTTTATCATTTTTTTCAACCAACCTTTGGTTTTTTTGTTTTTTTTCTTCTTAACAAGTTTTTGCTTCTTCGGTATTTATTTTTGTTTTCTTTTTCATTTTTTTTCTTATATTTTTCAATCTTTTTCCTTGTTATTTATTTTTTTTTCCTTTCTTTCATTTTTTCATGTTATTTTTTTATTTTCTACTTAATTTTTTATTTTTTTCTTTTCTTTACAAGTATATAAGTTCGTTTATATATGTATATATGTTCATAATGTGTTTTGATATTTTATCTGCATAGATATATGTGAAGGTATTGTTCTTTTCTATATATTCATATATTCATTTCTTTAAATGCATATGTTCCTTTGTACATGTGTATTTTAATATTTGTTATGTATATATGTTTCTAAATATATATGTTATTTTCTTTGTAGGCATATGTTTTTTTTTTTCATATAAATATGTTTTTTTATACATACGTGTATGTTCCTTTCTCTGTAGTTTACGTAACTATGTTTATGTTCTTTGCTTTATTTAAATATATGCCCATATACATGCAACTTTTTTATGAATAAATATTTCTAAATGTATATGTTCTTTCCTTTATATGTACATGTTAATTTGTATATATGTGTATGTTCATAATGTGTTTTTATATTTGGTCTGTGTAGATATATGTTTTTTTCTTTACATGCAAAAGTTCTTTTCTTTGTACATGTGTGTTTTAATATTTGTTATGTATATATGTCTCTAAAGGTATGTCCTGTTTCTTTGATGGCATATGGTCTTTTCTTTATATATAGATGTTTTTTTTATACATATGTATTTGTTCTTTTCACTGCAGTTTATGTAACTACGTATATGTTCTTTGCTCTATCTGCATATGTTCATTTTTTTCTACCCATATGTTCATTTATGCATGAGTGTTATATTCACGTATATATGTAAATTTGTTCTGAATAAATATTTCTTATCATGCTTGTTTTTTTCTCCACATGCACATGTTTTTTTTTTTTACTTTTATATGTTCCTCTTTTCATTTGCATATCTTTTTTATATGCATATGTTCTTTTCAAATTATGTGTATGTTCTTTTAGAGTAGTTGTTTGCATGAATTTTGTTGATCTATAAATAAAAAGAACAAATAGCAATGCGTATAAGAAGAAATAGCTAATAATAAAAGAACAAAAAATAACTATGAATTGATAAAAAAAAACAGTTGTTAGTAAATTGAATAAAAATTAGGGGGGGAAAGCTAGATAAAGGTGAAATATGAAAGAGAAGAGAATGATACATAAAATGAAAAAGAAAAGGAAAAAACCATAAAAATAAAATTTTAAAAATGGGAATAATTAAAAATAATAATAATAAAAGATTAAAAAACTGGGAAAAGAAAGAAGAAAAAGGAGAATGTGGGAATCCTTAAAAAATGAATCAAAGGTAAAAAGTTTGGTAAAGAAAGAAGAAAAAGAAAAATGTGAGAATGATAAATTGAACCCATCACACAATTCACTATCACATGCTCTCCATGCCAGCTATACTTACTGCTGCCATTGCCTAATTATGTAAACAATATATAGATATATAATCACTATTCCGCGTGTCCTGGTGCACATCGTGTACCAGGCTCATGTAAGAAAGACTCTTTAGTGAAAATCCAAATTTGCATTGTTAATTTAACTAGAGATTTAGTAATATTAAAATACCATAAATAGTCCCAAATATCAAGGAACATGGGTGGCCTTGTTTCCTGTGTGGGTTCAATGCATGTTGCTAAATAGTCCCGAATATGTATTTCTCCTCCATCCTAAAAAGGATAAAACTTTGTTTTTTTTAGCTATCCTTAAAAGATTGAAATATATTTTTTTTTGAAAATTTTTTAACTTCCAATTTACTTTACTACCCTCATTTAAACTCTCACTACATAAAACTCAATAAAAAAAAAATCTTTTTTTTAGTCTTCATTTAAACTCTCACTACACAAAACTTAAAAAATATTTTTTAATTACCATTTAAACTACCACTACATAAAACTTAAAAAAAATTAATTTTAGTTTCATGGTTAAAACTAGAAAAAAAAATTATAAATTACATACATCTTAATCTTCATGGCCAAAGAAATGTTTTATTCTTTATGAGATGGAAGAAGTATTATTAAAGGGTGGAGACATGGAGGGGCAGGGTTGTCTCACCACCAATATTTTTTTATACTTATATATATAATGTATATTTTATGAAGTAATTTAAAAATAATATAGGTATGCGCGCACACACATACACACACACACATAACAACATAAATAGTAGTAAAAAGAGAAAAAGAAACCTAGTTTTAACATTTTTCATATACCATGTGTATCAAAAGAACTTAAAAATATATTTTAAAAAATTTATCCTTAAACACTGATGCCTTTCTCTCTCGATTTTGCCTTTCCCATGTTAAAATCTTTATGACTAAATTGTGCCTCATACCCGATAATTACAGCCACCACCTGACTACCAATTTGCCATAACAACTTTTTACAAGTTGAAAGTTGAAATTGCTTACAACTTCTCTAATTTTTTTTCATGAGTTATTTTTAATTTCTTAATCCTATTTCTACTCAATGAAAGAAAGGTGACCACAACTTAAATTTCATAAAGTATATTTAGCTTTTAATTTTTCTATACTATAATATTTACTTAAATATTAATTATTTCTAACTGACAGATAAACTCGTAATATAATATGGAGCTGATGCTCCAAATTACTACATGGTTATGGATATTAAGATTAGCAAGTATATCTTAACATTTTTAATCATAAAGACTCAAATTGATAATTTTAATATATTTTTTGTGTAATTTAAATAAAATTATTCTTATATAAAATTTATATGACAATGACTTAAGTCCTGTTCCCCTAACCCCAAATTCTAGCTCTGCCTCTACTATAACTTATAACTGATTCTAAGGTGTTGTTTATCATTAGCATTAGTGATTAATGTTAGAGTTTTGAAGAAGCTATTTAATGATAGTTTTTAATTTTAGTGGTTTGAGTTATACAATTTTTTTTAGGTAAATTCAAACTTAAATTAAGTTGAAATGCGGACACCAACCACAACCAATACAAACAGGGCCAACAAAAATGGCCTACAACTGATAATCTCAAATGGGCAACAGAATGGCCAGCAAAGTTTTGACTGTGGGAAATATGAACAAAAGAACAAGAATCTAAACTTCCAATGTCATCAAGCAAGGCACCATAGGGATGAAATGAGGGTCCATGAAATTGCAACTCATTGACAATACAATTGCAACGGATTCCACCACCACCTACTGGAACTCTCTTGACTTTGCTTCCTGCAAACCGTGGAAGAGGACCAAGGCTTCCACCAGGTTTGGATGATCACACCACCTATCAAAGGAAAGTAAAGAAATATGGGTAGGGAGAGCTTCAGCATCACGAATTGCAATCCCAATTGAACTCTGGTGAAGTGAAGAGGAGGTAGCCACATCAACATTAATTTTTATATAGCCTAAAGAAGGGGGAGACCAACCAGATGATGAGGAAAACAATCGAGGGTTCCTGAACAAGAGGATTTGAGGATTCCCAGTTCGATGTCCAAATTCTACAATTTTGTAATTATCACTAATTTAAATAAATTATACATGTACTATCTTATAAAGTTTTAAATTCTACATTTAACTGTTATAATATATTCTTATTCAGTATGAACTTGTTAGTTGTTCTATAATTAATGATTTTAAATTTTACTATCAACATTATACTTTCGTCCACTGGTAATTAATTTGGAGTTTGTGCTCAGACCAAGTAACTCGAACAACTCATGAGCTCGAGAGCGTTATTTTATATGCAGCCTGCTTGGGCTGGGGGAATGATCTTATTGAATCGAACATAGAAGGTAATACAGATAACAAGATCAGGCTACTGGACAAAGAGAAAATGAAGTCACTGCTCAAATCCAGCCAAAACAAACATAAATGATTGAGCGAGGGAATCACTTCTTGCGGCCAAAGAAAAGGCCCCACCTCTGTTCACCGGATGAGCTTCTGGCTAACTTCGCCTTCCATCCCCCAACTATCTCATTATAATCCTCCTGAATAATGGAGCCAAACATTGTCAGAAGGGTAGAAAATGGGGAAAGGACGCAAGCATGTACTAATTGCATAGAGAAATTAAATGAGAGATGAACCTCTGAGAAGTCGCGGATGAATGCATCCTTGTCCTTCTCAACAGCATTCAGCTCACGTTGCAGAATTTGAATGAACTACGCCCATGACAAACACACATTTCATTTCAGGTTGGATTCTCAGCAGAATTTTTTCACATTCTGGTCTGGAATTATTCAAGATAAAGAACTCGTTTTCTGTACCTGATCAGTCCGATCCTCTGCAGTGACCCCATCATAACCGGCATCTATAAGCATCTGCAACAGAGAATTGAATTAAAGGCTTGTAAATGAAGAACCTACGACAGAGAAATGGGGGGAAGGGAAGACGAATTAACCACAAATTAAAATTAATAAAAATTTGATATACCTGGCCATATGCTTTCACGTCATGGAGATCATATCCTCTTTGCTTAATATAGGCTGCAAATTCTGGTGAGGGAGTTTCAGCACTTCTGCAGTAATCAGTAATCAGTATCTTACCCCCAGGCTTAAGCCACTTGTAGAAAGATTTGAACAATGCAGGTTTGTCCTGGAAACAAAAGATAAAGTTTCTGCTCAGAAATCCAATAGATTGATGATGTGCTTCAACGACTTAAATTTTGTTACAGGTTCAAATGAGCTTCAATCTACAGGTACAATTAAGAGGCGTCTTACTTGGATATGCAGTATGGTGTCACGGCTATAGATCACATCAAATGAATTCTCGGGATAAGTTTTCTTTGTGCAATCAGCCACTTCAAATTCCACTGAACATTTGAGTCCAATTGCACGTTCAAGGGCAAAAGAAATCATATTTATGGAGAGATCAACGCCCACAACGTGAACATCAAACTCCTCTGCCATGTAAAAGTCACCTCCACCAATGCCACAGCCAACATCCAGCACCTTTAGGCCTGGCTTAAGATCCATCTTTGCCACAAATTCTTTTGTTGTTTCTGCCCAGAAAACCACCAAAAAGAAAAACATAAGTAAAAAGTACTCGAGAAATGTGAATGGAAAGAACTGTTGTATATCATCTCAAAACTTCTAAACAATATAAAGTAGCTGCTTTAGTGGGATGCATGAGAATCTTGCTTATGTTTGAATTTTCTGTTTGCTCCCACATGTAAGCCGGTTCTGAACAATAATTGAGATTGAAACTATCCACAGGAGAAAATCATAAGCAGTATTCATCCTGTGTGGAGCTTCAACCTTTCCTTCTAAGGGTTGTTAACGAATAGTAGAAGGGAAAAAATATCAGATTTGAATTCATGAGGTTACCAATTCCTCCTGTGCTCACAAATCCTTGGCCAAAAACACGTTCATAACGCAGAATGCCACTAGACTTGTATTGAACATTATCCAAGAAGCGCTGAAATCCCTTATCATCATCGGAACATACTTTTTGCCATAACCAGCAAATCTGGATTATGAAAGCAAAATGAATGAGATGCTTCCCTGTTATTCATATTCTGGAAAAAAAAAAAGGAAAAAGGAAAAAGGATCGGAACATTTCTCTGACCTGATTCTGATTCTTTTTGTTCTTCACATAAGCACCAATGCACTTGCTGCCAACTAACGAGAGTTCGAACGAATTCCCAGAGTCATCCTTAGCATGGCATTCCTTAAAGAGCTGCAGTACACAATGTCAAGTGCATTGTATATAATGAGACGTCGTCTCCATACAGTCACTTTGAGCAAATCATGATCTAAGAAGAAAGAAGAAGGACCTTTGTGTAAAATCTGGGCT
Source organism: Aquilaria yunnanensis (assembly GCA_039654915.1). Lineage (NCBI taxonomy): Eukaryota > Viridiplantae > Streptophyta > Magnoliopsida > Malvales > Thymelaeaceae > Aquilaria > Aquilaria yunnanensis. Next base: position 9,122,053 of record CM077593.1, on the reverse strand, counting down.
GACGGTAATGGGTTGGGTTGCTTTTCCGCATGCTGTCCCCAGATTGATGGAAACAAGACTCCCTGAAGAAAATGAATCCACCGATCTTTAGCCATTTCATCATCCTTTCGGCCAAGTTTTCAACCTGAATTGTATGGAAGACGTCTCAGACTTCATTCATTTTCCAAGAAAGTATGAAGTCTAGAAGTAAGGCTCCATTGACAGAAGCTGTTGAACAGATAGTTGCAAATTGCAATTGCTAGCTACAGCTACATGGGCACAGTAACAGTTGATTGTAATTATCATTTTCCCAGGAAAAGGGAAGGACCTATCAGCATAGTTAAGCATTGGAACAGGAAATATTGGTTGTAGTATTGGTTCGCCATAGGAAAAAGTGGGATATGTGATATTCTAGCCAGTGTACCTCTTTATCTGAAAGATACATGAGCAGCCAGTTTGAGAAAATCAAGTCTAGTGAAGCATCAAGGAAGTTGAGGTCTGCAGAGGCCACATCAGCACACATGAATTTGACATTCTTGTAATGTCCATTGATGCTTTCATTCTGCAGAGGGAGTGATAAAGCCTCAGACAAGAGACACTCCACACGGAAACAGCAAGCCAGCCAACCAGCCAGCCAGCTGGGTTTACTTATATTATATAGCATCACTAACTAGAATATTAAACGGAGTTTCGTGGTCACCCTTTTAACGACATTTTCAATGAAGTCCAGGGCTATAACATAGCCTGCTTTCTTAGCTAATTCACCGGTGAATCGTCCGATGCCAGCTCCAAGTTCCAAGACCGATTTCCCCTCATAGGATGGAAGCAGAGAAAGAACATGTAGCCAAAGATCACAAACGTGAACGTATTAAAACAGGGAATCGATCGCCGAGCATTTCTTGTAACAGAATCAAGACCACTAATTAGAACGTAACGAGCTGAACAGACAAAAATGAAACGGAATAGCATTGATCAAGCAAGTATGCATATATATAATGAATTACTTCGGGACGTTCTTCCTTGTCAAGATCAGAAGCTTTGGAATCAAGCATCATCGCCTCCACCGTCAAATCGGAGGAATGCTCCATCCAGTAGCTCTTCTGAACGTCACGCTCTTCTCCTGCCATTTTTCTCATCAAATTCTAATCTCCATTAACAGCAGGTTTTGATCATGAACTGATGGATACGAGAGAATCTCACCGAAAGCAGCAGCCATAGTTGGATCAAAGAGGAGAAGAAACCAATGCCGAGGAGAGATTGATTCGAGTGAGGGAGCGTGTTTTTTTAGTCTGGTGTGAGAATGGGGAGCTAGACACCCTCAACGGCGAGGCGAGGCGAGGCGACAGCTCGAAAAGGTACTGGATCGATCTACGGTTCCTAACTCTTCCTCTCTGCTGCATCACACACACACTCGCGTTTCCAAGCCTCGACGTCCCGGCATTGGTTTTATAAGCGCGACGCCGCGCTACTGGTTGGCCCCACTTGCAACCGCCTTTTTCGATTTCTGTTCCTCAAGATAACTATCTTTCGTACATCCATGGATGCTGATAAATAAATTGCACTCGTAACTCTTAATATTTTATTATCATATTTTTTTTTAATCTTATTCTATGGTCTTTTACGTAAGATATTTCTAATTTTTTAAAAGTGTCTCATTTTTAAATATTTGTTAATGGAAACCGTTAATGTGGACAGAAACACTCCTATAACACTCCAACGTGTGCGATTTGCCAAGATGTTGGTGGTGATGTGGAAAAAAATAAAGAATAAAAAATGAAAGGAAAATGAGAAAACAAAAACAAAAAGCCCAACCACATGTCTGGCGTTCACTCTGTCCTCCACCCAGACCTTTCCTTCCTTCTCCTTCCCCAGCCGCCTCTTTCGCCTTCGTTGTAAGGAGACTTCCACGGCAGCAGCTACGGCCTCAGCCCTAAGATTCGAAGCTGCTCTGGGCTTGGCCTCCCCTCCTCCTCTCATCTGCCGCTCCGTCAATCCGCCACCTCCCCTCCTTCGAATCGTCCTAAATCCCCTCCGTCAATCCCCTCCGTCGATTTGTCCTAAATCCCCTTTATCAATTTGCCACCTCCCCTCGGTCGATTCACCACCTCCAACAATGCCCTTTGTCTTCATCTCCGGCCAGATTTGGCCTGCGTTCGTCCACTTCCAGCTCCGAGTTCATCCTCTCCTACACCACTCGTCCCCCAACTGGCGTTCGTCCTCCCTCACACTACTCGCCGCCTAACCGGCAGCTAATACATAACGGCTTGGCTTGGCTTAGCGCGAGAAGGGGAAGGGGGAGAGAGAGAGAAAACAGAGAAGGGTGAGTGAGTTGAAGCGAGCTAAGTCGAGGAGGGGGGCCAGACGAGTGACTTGGAAACGGTGGAAGAGAGCTGCGGATTGGGTTCTGGTGCTGGTGGCGATACTGCTGTTCGTATCAATGATCTACTGCTGGTGCCATCACAGTCGTCGTCCTCGTCCTCAACGGAGAAACGAGGGATTAGTTTGAAGCCGACGATGAAGTTGATTATCTTTATTTTATTATATTTAACCTTTCCACGTCATCGCGCACGCTGGTGTATCGAGATTGCCTTTTTCTTCCACATTAATTGTTTCATCTACTACATGTTCAAAATGATAGTACATTTTTAGGAGATTAGATAAAAAATGTAGAATAGGACGTAAAACAGTATAATAATAAAATATTAGGAATCATAGGTGTAATTTACTGCCCTAGTAATAATGCTAGTATTTGATCTTTTAACAAATTTTCCAATTTTTTTTTATGGCAAATGAAATGGAGATCCATAATTTTCTTCCCGCGGTCTCCTCTGTTTTGTGTAATTCTAAGAAAATGAATTTTACTGTACACTATATATTTGTTGTTTTTATAGAAGAAAGTGCATTGACAAGAAACCTACAAAGTGATGTAAGACGGGTTACTTTAATAACTTCTTTTCTAAGTGATATTTCTTAGAGGTGTTCATCTAACCAGTTTAACTTGTGAAACTGTATAGATCAAACCAAATTAACTCATTGGTTATGGGGGTTATAGTATAGTTTGGGTTTTAAAAATTAAAAACTGATGTATATGTGATATAGTTTGGGTTTTAATTTTGAAGTCATGTAAACCCAGACCGAACTGCATGCTTAACAACTTTATAGAAACTTCTATTTGAAGTTGAAGAAAGAATTGATGAGTTTGAACAAATTGAATCAGGTAAAATATTTTCTTTTATATTTTTGGTAATATATTGTATAATATACACATAATGATACATTTAATTTGTAATTTATTATTCTACAACTTTATAAAATTTTTCAGGATAACTCAGATATCACTTGTTGTTGGTTTCACTGCATATTTTTTTCCTATGTAAGCATGTTCTCATATTTAGGAATTTATTGTTCATAATTTTAATTCATTTTAAATACTTTGCAACTTACACTTAAGTAGTTTCATGCAAGTGAAGTCGAGATTATTACATACAAGAAGCTGAAATATTTTAAAGTAATTTTGCACTCTAATCATGTATGAGCTTTAGCAATCTTGTGTGATAGGAGCTTTAGACTCTATATACTATCTTTATATTTTGTAACAAAAAGTCTATTTTGTTCTTATGATATTCTAAAGTATAGAATTGTTAATATTTCATAAAACTATTTAGTTTTCAGAACAATGTATTAACATTAAGACAAGTGATGTGAAATATCTTAAATTGTTTTACAAGATAAAAAAGATAAACCGGTCAAACCAAACCATACTAAACTGTATTTTATATAGTTTGGGTTTCAATCAAAGTTTGTGATAAATGGTACGGTTTTATTTTATATTATGTAATCCGATCACTTATGCGGTGTGGTTTGTATTTAGGGTGAACCCAGTCAAATCTGTACCATGAATATCCCTAAGATAAACTGGTCAAATCAAACCATACTAAACTGCATTCTATACAGTTTGGATTTCAATCAGAGTTTGTGATAAATGGTACAGTTTTGTTTTATATTATGTAACCCGATCACTTATGCGGTGTGGTTTGTATTTAGGGTGAACCCAGTCAAACCTGCACCGTAAATATCCCTAATATTTCCTACTTTATCCTAGATTTTTTACTCATTTTTTGTTTTTTAACTTAAATTTGATTAGAATTTATTTATATGATTATTTGCTAATTTTACAAAAAAAAAAAAGAAATTATAAGAATTATAATTTTTAAATATAATTTCTAAATTTTTTTCGAAACAATAATAATATATATAAATTTAAGTTAATTTATTGTAAAAAAAATTGAAATTCGGTTCCGGAGGAGTAATATTTTACGTGATAGTTTCACTAATGCTATTATTAAACTTTTAAAAATTAAAAATTTTCATTCCACAAAATCCAAAAAAAAAAAAAAAGAATGAACTTTGTACCTTTCCCATTAAATATAATTCAATTTTTTTTTTATTTTTCTGATCTTCTGGAACTAATTTCATTTAAAAATTATACTTTATTCAGTTAATAATCACTTAAACAAATTTTTTCCCGAAGCTAGTTAATTTTTTATGTATGTTTTTCCCATTTCAAACCAAATAAAAATAAAAAATAATAAAAGTACCTGACTTTTATAAAAATATTTTATAATTTAATTTAATTTTTAAAAAATATAAAATCTTAATTGGTATACAAATTGGAAACTGTAAGTATGATTTACTTGGCAGCGAGTGGGAGGGCGTTATGAATGTGAGGAGAGAAACTGAGGGACGGGAAAATGGCATCATAAACTTCATGGTCCAACGGCAGCGAGGGGTCGCCACGAGAGACTCGTGGTCCCTCACTCACCTACCAATTATTGGCCGGCCGTTTCACCCTCCTTGTCCTTGTTAAATTTTGCACCGCCAGTCAGTTTCAGACCACCCTTCCTTGGCCTCCTCGTAGATCGTACCATCAATAATATCTACAATCATGCCGAAAATAGAAATTGCTAAATGTATTAATGGTGTTCATCTCACTCTCTGGACCACTGCGATCGATAAGTATGTAGGTTTATGCGGGTATGAGATCTGCACATGATAATGATTCAGTTCTGGTTTGGAAATGTAAAAACCGATTTAACACGAAATGATCCTAATAGTTTAACACCTCCTTGGAGCACGCATGTGAATTGGTTTCCAAGCATTTTCATCCTTTAAGGGAAGGTTTTTTTGTGATCTTAACATTTTTTTTGTAAGAAATGAAAAGAACCAGTCAATATCAAATATATCAGTGAAATCACTGCAATAACAAATAACAAATGCCAGCACCACACATATGTTTGATTAGTGGGTTAATATTTTTGGGCCTGTCAAAGAACGGTAGAAGCATGGGGAACAAAAATGAGAATGTAGTTGGTCAGAGTTACACCTCCATGCCACTTTTCCTTTTTGAAAAGATTCAATCTACTCCTCTCACTTCAGTCCCACCTTTTTACACAATATCGGCCGTTGTTGGTCTTGGTTCATGATCTCTACTCTTCCACAAAGCTTTGACAAATTATCCTTAACTATCCGGAGGTAGTTATCGAACCGAGTCGAGCCCGAACGCCTTAGGCTTGAGCTCGGCTCATTTAAGTTTGGTAAGTGTTTGGGTTCGGGCTCAGGTTCGATGAGCTCGAGGAAATGATGCTTGAGTTTGGCTCGGTATGATGTTCGAGCTCGATTCAAACATTCAAAATGTTTGAAACACCTGTTAAAAAGCTCGTACATACAAGCTCGATTCGGGCTCGATTAGGTATGTTCGAGCTTGAGCTCTTTTTGAAAAAAGGTTAACTTTAGTGGCTTGTTTAACATTTGACCCAGTAAGATGGAATTCTGTTTCCAGCGTATGAAACAACGAATCACATACCCAACCAGGAGCGACGACTGCGCCACAAAGGAGAAGTCCGGCCGGCGGAGGAGTGACTGAGTTTGAAAACGCCACAGAGGAGATGTTCGGTGGAGGCCATCGATTGCGCCATAGAGGAGAAGTGCGGCGGAGGAGCGAATCACAATGGCGACAAAGGGGCCAATCGCGACGACGACAGAGGCAACCGATGCGCGACAGAGGAGCGAATCGCAACAGCAATAGAGGGGTGAATCGCAACGGCGACAGAGGCGATCGACGAGCGACAGGGGCGGATCGCAACGGCGACAAAGGCGATTGACGCGCGACAGAGGGGCGAATCGCGACCGCGACAGGGGGGAAGTGCTCAGATGGGCGAATTGCGACAGCGACAGAGGGGAACTCGGGCGGAGCCGCGGAGGGGCGAATCGAAGATCTGTTCGGTGCCCGATTTCACAATTTGTTAATTGTTATTATTACGTTTCTGGTTTTACTTCCTTAAATTATTAATAACATATTATTAAAATTTATATTATTATTATTATTATTATTATTATTATTATTATTATTATTATATAGGTTCGATAGGCTCGAAAACCTATCAAATCAAACACTAACATATTTGAGCTCGATTTGATATGCTATCTGAATAATAAAAATGGCTTGGGCTCATATTCGAAGTTCGTAAAACTCGGTTCGTTAAGTATAATTTCGAGCTCGAACTCGAATAGTTCGGTTCAGTAACACCCCTATCCGGAGGCCACCGTGTGCTTCAAATCCGCTTTTCCATAACTACATTTATTAACTTCTCAATGAGGTGAGTCCAGTTCTGATTGTTTATATTTCTCTTGGTCTTGAGGTGGGTGAAGAATTGTTGTGAGCCAAATAGCATTTTGTGGGTTGGGCATCTGTTACCTAAGGTAATTATTGTAGTTCTTCTTCAATTTGATGAGGATTCAAGATAATCTTTCACAATTTCTCAATCCACAACGGTGATGGCGAACAACAAAGGTTGGAAAATGGGGATTTTGAGCTTGAATACTACCATATGTGGCTAGGCCAGGAGTATCCAATGGTGATAGGGTTATGGGGAACTAGGTTAAGAGCAATAGGTGGCTGATAGGATGGGCAGAGGAAGTAGGCAGCAGCTTCATGGCCTCTAACTCATTAGGACGCATCAAACAAGAGCTTTACATGGGCCAAACACATCCAATAGCATAAGAGCATAATTTTGCCCAATACAATCATCATTTTGGTTTCCCAGCCACAGTTGTTCTCTTGTTGAGTGGCAAAAAATGGTTGACCCATTAATGGAATTAATGAGATCCAAACTAGCCATTAATGGCACACCTGTTATCTTTCTAGTATGGTTTCTGGTCCAACTTGGGCACAACATGAGCTACATTAAGAATATATGAATTAAAATGTTTGAATGGTTCCTAACTTTTAAATCTTATTTCATTTTAGTTTGTAACCTATTAAATGTTCTGCTTTAGTTTTAAATCTATTAAAAAACATTTCTTTTTAGCCCTAAATATATTAAAAATGTTTCATTTTGATTTTCATTGTATGAAATTTATTAACTCAAAGTATTTGTTTTATAACAATTTTTTAGATTATAATTGAAACTATTCTATAATTTTCCTAAATACAATGAATTTAATATGTATAAGAATTTTTTGTATAGTTAATGAAAATTTTAAATTATATATTTTTATCTATAAATTGAACTTATATCATTAAAAAATTCTAATTTATATTATCTATTTACTGCAAAAAATTACTAAACTATTTAAATTCACTAGGAGAAAATTATAAATATATAAATTAGAATTTTAAAAGTTTGCATCAGACAATTAACTTTAATTAATTAATTTCATCTAGTGAGAGATCAAAATAAAAAATATATAATTTTAATAGGTTTAGGACTAAAGCAAAACATTCAATATGTTAAAAACTAAAATAAAATAATAATTAAAGGTTATAAACTATTTACACAATTTACTACAACATTTGTTCATTGAGACTAATTACGTACCCAACCTACTATTTTTATTTAGAGTATGTGAACATACTCACGTACTCGCTTCATTTAGGCCTTACTATATGCGACTATGCATTTCTACTATTCTACCGTTCTGTAGCATTCAGTGTCTAAAAATGACAAGTACTCCATCAATTTTTTGTTTTCATTTTCCAAAAGATAGGATAACTCGGTCAAGTTTTTTATTTTATTTTATAGAAGATAGAAAAATCTGTTCATACAAAACCAACTCGACCCACTCTCTATATAGTTTGGTTTTAATCAGGAAAAATAATAATTTTTTTATTCTCACACATATGTTAAAAATAATTTTATTTTTTATTAAATTATACAACAATTTAAATCCAAGAATTTTAAAAACATAGCATGCATTTTTTAAACATATTTAGTAAAAAATAACTATTTTTTATCAAAATTTCCCTTTTAGGCTAGGTTAAAAATTCATAGAAAATTAATTATTTCAATTATTTTATTCAAGTGATTTTTATGTATATGAAGTATTATCATTCAAATAAAATTAATTTAGATAAAAAGATTGGAGAAGTAAAGATGAAAAACAAAGTATTTATGATGGGTAAATTGCACCTGTGGCCCCTAATATTTTATTATTGTCCTATTTTGAATTCTAACCTCAAATCTTCACATAAGACATCCTCAATCTCAATTTTTTGTTCCATTTTAGATCTTTAGAAGATGGAAAGCATTAAAAATAACATAAATAGCCACGTGGCATGTCAACTTAGGGGAATTGCCCATGTGGCACAATGAATCTCTAGTTATAGATGCCCTCAATGGGCCACAACAGACATTTAGGGTATGTTATAAAAACATGAAGAAATTTAGGGTCTATACAAAGTTAGCCCACATCCCTCCTTCCTCCTCCCTCCCTCACTACGTCTAGCCCTTCCTTGGCTCTTTCGGCCTCAGCTGATTGCATTTAATTTCTGCTCAATTACATTTGATTCAAACCCCCGATTTCGGCCACGGATGCAATTTACCCAAATGCTTTGCTAGGTCAATTGTAGGAAATGGGTCGGGTTGCGGTTTAGCTTCAATTCGATGGTTGGACGACTAAACGGAGGACGATGGTTGGTCGGGCTTCAATGGCGGCATCGCGAAATAGGTATGACCGGTGGCAATGGAGGCAGTTAGTGAACCGGAAGTGGCCGAGATTGACGCGAATTGTCCTTCTTCTCTTTTCTCTCGGCTTCGCATGGATGGCGGAGGGGCAATGTCTAGGACGTGTGATGCAGTGTTGGGTGAACCGAGGGCGGCAACTAGGAGGGCCGATGGTGGTGGATGGAGGCTGGAAGGCGTTAGAACGTTATGCAACAAGAAAGGTATCCAGAGGTGATAGCGGCAGGTGAAGAAGCTCAGGGTTCTGGGTGAAGAGTAGTAAAAAAAGTAGCGAAAAACCAAGGGTTAGAATCAGACGAAATCTGGCAGCAATCGGATGCAATTAGCCGAGGCCGAATATGGCAAGGGAGGGCTAGAGGTGACGGGGGAGGGAGGAGGAAGGAGGGATATAAGCTAACCTTGTATAGGCCCTAAATTTCTTTATTTTTTGTAACAAAGCCCTTAAATGTCTGATGTGGCCAATTGCGGGCAGCTATAGCTAGTGATTTATTTTGCCATGTGGGCAACTACCCTAAATTGGCATGCCACGTGGCCATTTCCGTTATTTTTAACACTTTCCGTCGTCCAAAAATCTAGAATGAAACCAAAAATTGATATTGATAACGTCTCGTATGAGATTTTGAGGTTAAGACCTAAAATAGGACAATAATAAAATGTTAGAAGCCTGGGGTGCAATTTACCCTATTATGACAGAGTGATTCTTATAAAACCTAGCTAATAACATGCGTCACCTCTAAAAAATTCAAGAATGATCATTTTCGCCCCACTTCTTAGAAAGCTGTTAATTGGGCCCACAACATTCACACTATACATCACCTGCATTTTTTTTGCAAGAACGAGACAAACCGCTGCATCTAATAGAACGGTTAGTGTGCCTGTCTAAATCTACAGAGTTCAGGGCTCGACTCGTAGTGGGGACAAACCTTCACTTGTTTTCCTTGCACCTTTGCATTTTTTATTTTCCTTTTCAAATTTTATTTTTATATCCATTTTCTTGTGTTTTTCTAGTTTTTGCTTATTTTTTGTATTATTTATTTCCATTTTTATTATTTTTTGTTTTTTTTATAAAATATATTATTTTTCAGATTTTATTTTTTTTTCATTTTTAATCTTTTTCAATATGTTTGTTTTTTACCTTGCTATTTACTCTCCGGTCACATAAAGGGTGATGTATTCCGTTCGGCACAAAGATTAAATTATGTATAATTTATGTTATTTTTTTTGTTTTTACTTCTGAAACTATAATTAAAAAAAATATTTTTAGATTATGTGTAGTGAGAGTCTAAATGATGATTAAAAAAAAGGAAAAAATTCATGGGGTATAGTGTAGTGATTGTTTTAATAAAGATTAAAAAGAAAAGATTTTTTTTCGGGTTTTTGTGGAAAGAGTTCAAACAAGGGCATTATGTTAAATTGCATATTAAAAAATTTATCAAAAAGAAAATGTTTTATCCTTTTTTGGGATGACCTAAAAAGGAATACATTTCATTTTTTTTTTAATGAAATGAGTAGTCTTTTGTAAATCTATTCCTTTTTAGATCATATATGTTTTTCTATTTTTTTTTTCAGTTCCTATATATATTTTTTTATACATTGTTTTTTTTTATAAATCTATTTATTTTATTTTCTATATGTTCTTTTATTTTTGTTATTTTTTAGTTTCCATATGTTTTATATGCATTGGTGTTTGTTCTTTTATAAATCTATTATTTTTATGTTCCTAATGTTCTTTTATTTTTGTTCTTTTTAATTTTCATATGTTCTTTTATGAATTACTGTTTGTTCTTTTTCAATTACTATATGTTCTACTTGATATGTCATCTGTATCATATTCCTATTTTTCTATGAGCAAATAGTATCTATTATATACTCTTTTATTCATTATTGCTTTTTTTTTAGTTCCTAAATATTCTTTTATTATTTAATGTTTGTTCTTTTTCTTAAACTACATTTTCTTTGCTTATACTTGAAATAAAAATAAAACTATAAAAATGAAAAAAATCTAGAAAAATAAAATAAAAACTAAAATAGAAATAATACAAAAAATAAAAAGAAAAGAGAAAAAAAATTAAAACAAAAAAATTAGAAATGGTAAAAATCAAAGTAAAGAATAAATAAAATTGATCAAAGAACAGATAAAACTAATAAAATAACAAACAAAATTAATAAAAAAAATGAAATTGGGCAATGCAAAAAATGAAACAAAGAAGAAAAGAAGGGGAAAAAAAAGAAAAATGAAGTTAAAAAATGGACAAAAAATTGTGAACACACTAAAAAAGGAATGGAAAAAAAGGGAAAAAAAAGAAAAAAAAGATTAAAAAAAACAAACAAAAAACTATGAACACACGAAAAAACTATAAGTGAATAAAAAAATATAGGAAGGAGCTGATGGAAGTCAAACCCGCACCCCAACTACTCTCCTCCTACCCATTTTACCACTCTATAGACATGAAGCCTTGTGTGAACCGAACAAAAAATAATATAAGTACAGAGTGTATCCCAACATATATATGCACTAGACACATGCAAGTCTCCCACTTTATGATATGATATGCACATAGTCTCAATCTCCATAAGACGGTATAATTATTAAAACTTTATTGGAAAGTTGTGTATGACTTATTTTAAATATCACCTGCTAATTAGAATTGGCAGTCTGATTAGTATATGAACCACCATGTCACAACCATTGAAATTCAATTTTTGGATTTTATATAGGGTTTATTTTTTTTATTTTTTGTTTTCTGGTAAGGTGGTTGGGTGAGAGTGGGATGTAAAAAGTAGGACGGTTTAATAAGTATATTCCCTTTTTCTTTTCTTTTTTCAATGAACTGGTCCCGGTTGAACCTAGTTTTGGGCTTTATTTGGTAGGCCCATTCCTCAGCCTGGTCCAATTAAAGGACAAGCTGGATCAGGTTTACCCTTGCAAGGGCTTGACATGATAAACAAGTAAACAAAGCGGAAAATTGAGGGGTAAATCATCTCCACGTAGAGAGGCTGGGCCGTGGTCAGAGCACAAGACATGAAAGATGGTGGCCAGTTGGCCACACGTACAGGACCGAACCTAACTGGTTCGACCATTCAAGTCTCGTGCGAGAACAGCGTGTGCCCACCACAATGTTCTCCCTCCGACTTATGCCTAGAGTCCTAGCCAAACAACCATTAATTATTAATTGTTTGCTCGATTTTCTTCGCTGCCACCAAATCCCTTTGATTTCTGCCTCGCCCTTTGTATTTCCTCCTCCTCTCTGTTAAGACTCTTCGATTTTCTCGCTCGTCTCCCTTGTCATCTCTGCTCAGCGAGGGTAAGTCATTGGATTTCCTTTCTGTTTTCCGGGGTGTTTTTTTTTTTTTTGTTTGATTTACTCTTGTTTTTTCTTTTCCATTGTTTCTCGGATTGTTTTGATTTCTGTCCCATATTTAGAGGACCATCTCGTTCGGTGATTCTTGGGTTTTGGCTTGTCAGTTTGAATATTTGTTATCGTTGCTTAACTTCTGGATTTTCTGTTTGGTACGCTTTGTTTCTGTCTGATTCATGTTTATTACGATTGCTTGTTTGTGTTGATTGCATGTAGCTTGTACATCATACTGAGCGAGTCTGTTTGTTTTTGTTTGAAGACTTGTTTTTTTCTTTCACTGAGAGATTCGTGAAAGAACTCGTTCATGAGATCCCTTGTGACCTCAGCTCATTTGTCAAATTGAGCTGAGCTTGAGCAGATCCCAAATACCATTTATTTCTGTTCAGCAAAGTATGAACCTTATTTAGGAGCTCGAAGTGGGCTCGGTTTTCACCCAGCCAAGCTTTAACAAGTCAATGCTTGACATAACACGGTGGGTTTACGGCCTTATTGTTTTGTACGCTGTAGTTGAGGACAGCTTTGATGTTTATATGTGCTTTAAGTTCCTACATATTTGTGTGTACTCATAATGTTGAACTGGTCGTGCTTTCTGTTGTTGATTGTGAATTTGTGGATGGTTTTGTTAAAGAAATATAGATATTCCACCTGCCTGCCTTCTTGAAATACACTTTGGACCTTTTCACCTTCAGGCACTCTCGGAATGGATTCTTTATTCAGGAACCTGAATGAGGATTGTGCACCTTCTCAGATGGACGTCCTAAGATGCCCATTTCTCAGAAATATCAATAAGCCAACAAATTTCTCCTTTTCCTCCTCGATGCCTTCTCCCATCCCTGTAAGTTAGTCATCTTCTTTTTCTATTGCTATTCTGTGCACTTAAGCCTGTCATCCTGGAACTTTATGTCCGTCTTTTAATACTCTTGGGATTAAGAAAGACACCTGCTTTTATCGTTTGCTTTTCCTGCTTAGTTGATGGGAGTCAAGGGCCCAATATTTGAAGATGGACCGAATTTTGAGACAGCATTCAAACTTTTCCATGGACGTGATGGAGTAGTGCCACTTCCTGAACAATCTCTGTTGCGTCATGAGAGAGTAGGCCCTCAGACATCCCCACCCCAGTTCAATCCTCTGGCAGCTAATGCAGCCACCATCAGTCTCTCAGCCTTTGGGCCGGAGGGCCCCTTTGGTTTTCATTGGTTTTCTGACAGGTTTAAGAATCAGAAGGCGCATTCAAACTCATCCAAGAAAGAATCTTCTTCAAAGGTGCATAAATGTCGTTTCTGCATCATATGCTCGTGCTTCTTCTGGGATTATTTGGACTAAGTGAACTTCTAGTTGTTGATTATCAAGTGAACAGTCATGTGTGTTGAACTTTCAGGGAAGCAAGTTTAACCATGAGGCATTGAGCAACGAATGGCTGCAAACTGGGAACTGTCCCATTGCAAAGTCCTACCGTGCCATTTCAGGTGTTCTGCCACTCGTTGCAAAGGTTTTCCAGCCCCCTCCAGGAGTGAAGCTTAAGTGTCCCCCGGCAATTGTTGCAGCACGGGCAGCATTAGCACGAACTGCATTTGCAAAGAATCTCCGCCCTCAATCCCTGCCCACCAAAGTGCTTGTAATTGGGATGTTGGGCATGGCAGCTAATGTTCCTTTAGGTATATGGAAAGAGCATACCAAGAAATTCTCTCCCTCTTGGTTTGTCGCAGTCCATGCAGCTGTTCCATTCATAGCCATGCTCAGAAAGTCTGTCTTGATGCCCAAGTCAGCTATGGTATTTACCATTGCAGCATCCATATTGGGACAGATTATAGGGTCCAGAGCTGAGCGCTATAGGCTGAAAGCTGTAGCAGAAAAAGGATCCGCTGTAGCTGGGAAGAGCTTAACCGTGAAACAGGCCAATGTTGGGAATGGTGGGCCGTTAGGAGTTGTTGCTGTCGAGAGAGGTTCCTGTGGCAAACAGGTGGAAGGGGATCCTCTGTCCCTTGAGGCAGCGAATGGAGCCAGTCCATCAACAGGCATGTGCTGCTGAGACCACCATATTATGTGCTGTAACTCTATCAATGTTCTGCCCGATCGAAGTTCCTTGTGTTCAGTAGATATTTATTTCCAGTTTGATCCACAGACAGAAACGAATGCTTTGTTCAACTGGCAGGTTGTCTTCAATTACCTTGTGCAGACCTTTGCTTCTCGCAGCAGCTACTTTGGAGGAATCAGGATTGAGTTTGTAGCACATGTACCTCGAAGGAATCATCTTGAGAAATGAAATGAAATAAAATCAGTCGCATATTTCTCCAGCATAACCTCTCTGCCAAGTCACAGACAAATAAAGTATAGTTACTGAGCCATCAACCATCCAGTTTCTAATCTTGGGAAAAGCCATTGAAGAGCCGCTTATAATCGAAAAAAGGACAAGTTTTCACGTCTGAACGGATCTTGCCCGTAACCTTGTAATTGAAATACACACGGCACCATCCTTTACTCTTTCTAACATCTGAGGGGAATTCTAGGTGGCATATTGTCTTCTAAGCCCTCGGAATTTTACAAAAGTAACATGAACCCCCCCAACTAATATGTAGGTTCAAAACCTACGACTGAGGGAAATGGAAAAGATAGCAGATTCTCTCTGGTCAGTGTTGGTGTTCGTATGTTCATTCACCCCAAGCTTCGTCTTGAGGCTCCCTCGTGCTTCCGTTTCGTCAAAAATGGTTTAACAAAGTACAAAGTGAGGACCGAGTAGCAACCACGTTTTAAGAAAACTATAGACTAGTTTATGACAACTCATTTCTAAAAGACTGAAACCTTGACCTAGTGATTAAAACTAAAAGAAAGATTAAGAAAAAGTGTTTGTGATGATGATATATAAGAAAGAAATAAATTGGATAGGAGGTTAAGAGTTTGCAGGCGATAGTTTATAGGTGTACAGGAGTTATTAGGTGATGTGGTGGTGTGTTAGTGAGTAATGGAATGTGTGATAGCATGAGTATTTGAGAGAATTGAAGAGATAAAGAAAAAAGAGATAATTGATTTGCCCCTTGATGCATGTGTCTTTAATTTGTTTATGATAAGTCATGGAAAAATATATGTAAGGTAATATTGTTTATTCCCATTTTGCTGTAACCCGTTTACTTTATCTAACTTTTTTAACATGGCTCCTGCTTCTCTTAAGCGCACCACCAAAATCTTTGATTGAACATTGATATATAGAGTTCCTCTCTTTTCTGTCTTGGGTTTCCGGTTGTTGCTTCAAGTTTTGCTCCTTGTGCTTTGGAAATTAGAATGTAGGTATCTGCCTGCTTTGTTTTCTATAATTGATTATACTTTTTATTTGGTTTTATTATGGGAATTGGATGTTCGCTTATGATGTTTACCCTTTTGTTGTTCCCTCATGGCAATAGAAATACAAATGCTCTATTTTGGAAAAACAAATGCACAACCGAAATGAAAAGAAAAATGTAGAATGTGCTGGACATAATGGGCTCAATGGATAAGGTCTGGGTCAAATAAGATCCAATTCGTTTAGGTAGTGGGCTGAGGTCAAGTCAGGAACGTGGCTCTTTGGTTGTTTTGTTCTTTCAAGATCTCTTCTTCTTCTTCTTCCTCTTCCTCTTTAGTGCACAGAATGAGAAAAACTAAAGAAAACCTTAAAAAAAAATAAGTGACAGATAACGCTAGTATGTTCCAAAATGGGCCTCTATGATTTGTAAGTGTGCATGAAAACCATTATATAACGTGGGCTCAAGTCATGACTTGTATAAGGGATCGATTTTGGGTTTACGGTTTAAGTTGGTTGATGCTAAATAGAAGATGTTTTCTGTATCACTATTTTGTAGCGCTTCAGAGTGAAGTCATTGATTTAGTAACATTTACGAGAAAATGTTATTTAAAAAACATTAGAAATTCAGAATCAGAACGAGTTTTAATTAATAATAATGGGCCAGAATATATTTAAAAACTGCAGTAATGTGTAATAAGAAAGCATAATTTCATTTTACGGTGCATGCTGCATAACCATATTACGGGTTAAAGTCAGGAGAGAGCCTAAGCTCTATGAACTTACATGTCTATCTCTGTCATGAAGAAATAAAGTATAATCAAATAAAATAAAATCTAAAAAGGGCAAATTTGCCACTAAAATTTATGAGGAGAGTAATTTTACCATTGAACTTGTTTTATAGACAAATTTGCTATTAACATTTTTATTATGGGTAATTTTTACATTGACCTTTAAATGGTATGAATATTCCATTTGTTTAAAAAATGGTTTATAACACAACTCTTAAACTGACCTTTGAAAGTTTTCTACTTAAAACCTAGTTGTTTGAGCCTTGTGTTCAATCACACACCCCATTACTAACTCTTTTTGTTTTCACCTTTCTCATTGTCACCTAGCAACCTTCATCGCCTTTGGCATTGATCCTTTTATTCTTGAACGACAGTACCTCTAGATTTAGTGTCACTTACATCAATTGAATCATGTTTTGATTGGATCTTGTTTAATTAGAGTTCATTTTGAGGAACATTGCCTGGATGTGTGAAAGAGTGGAGGTAGTGCCGATGACAGAAATGGTGAAGGGTGTCGAAGGGTCTAGACCCTATGAGAGGTTGTTGGAAAGAAGACAATGGTAAGAATGATAGATTCAAAAACTTTAGAGTCAAAGCATTAGGTAAAAAAAATTTAAAATTGAAACTTACAGATTTGCTTTGAACATAAAATGTTGATGGTGAATTTGCACCCTAAAAAGAGATTGATGACAAATTTGCCCTTAAAAAAATTCAGTGGTAAAATTACTCTGTCACATAAACTTTAGTGATAAATTTACTCATTTTACAAATTTGCCCATTTTTGCTCAAAATAAAATGGTTTACCTTTACATACTTAAGCTAGAGTTCTAGCGTTATACCCTAACAAGAGTTTGGGGCGTAAAGTCAAAGCTAACCTTTATTGGGCCTCATCTTCTATAGTAAGAAAAGAAACAAAGATTTGAGCAACAAAGAAACCTAGTATTTTGAGCAACAAAGAAACCTAGTCCACAACAACTACCTTTATTGGGCCTCATCTTCTACAGTAAGAAAATGTGGGACGAAAATGTAAAGCAGTTTTATCCAAGTGCGACTGACCACTTTTTGAAGCAAATAAATCGAAAAGAGCTGCGCCTCAGTTTTTGGCTGATCCAATTAGACTTCCACTAATATATTGAGTAGCTTAATTTCAACATTAGCAGCGCTAAAGTTCACAAATGTATCATTTTGTTTTCAAAAGAAGCCAGTTTAGAATATTTGAACAGACATATATATATATATATATATATATATATATATATATATATATTGCCGTTGTCATGTACTAGTATTTTTCTTTCTCTGCCTCAAACCATGTTTCAAGCAAACGTGACGTTTTCAAAAAAGAGACTCAAAATGGCCAGTCTCTTTCACCGTTGCTTAGGAAATGATTACCGTAATTAAGGTCCTACTTAATGTTGAAAAGATACGTTAATACAATAAACTTTAAGAAAATTATTTAAAATGGCGATTCTTTGGCAAACTACTCTAATTCGCCAAAACTATATATATATATATACATATATAGTTAAATTAAAATCTAATGTATAATATAGAAAAATAGAGATGGGTAAGGAGAAGTAGCATCCATCCAGGTAAGGTTGTAGTTAACGTTAAAAACAAATGATTTATGATGAGTCGAGAAGAGATGCGTTCACTTTTCACGTGCAGCTGGTCGATACGTAACTTTGATCTTCTAATAAATTATACCCTAACTAGGACAAAGAGGCTACATACTCCTACGAAATAAATTACTGTTATCTTCTTGAAGCCCTTTTTTCTTTTATATATTTAAAAAAAGAAAGGCAATTCTAAAGTTTTCAGCATTTACGTGTACATAAACATTTAAATACTCAGAGGTTTGGCTACAAACACCCTTTTCGCTGTGCGACAGAAACCATATGTAAAGATGATAGTAATGCTGATTCGTAACACCATTTGGCCTGTATTTCCTCTGACTGAAAAATTCATGACTTCATTAAATATGTTAAAATGATTGTAATGCTCATTCGTAACATCATTTCATTGTCAATTGAATCAACCTTTAAAATTTTGAGCACTAACATAAAAAATATCAATGTCATGCCCTTTGCAAAGCTTTATAACACTTAAAATGAAAGATTCCCGTTGCTCACCTCTTAATTTTTTTCTAAAAACATTTTAGTAGATGACATTAAGCTCATTGCATTTACAATGTCTTGAGACTTTTGTTGAAAAACTTGATAAAGAATAGCAGTGACCCCCCAATATTTCTTTCATCAGAAGTAATATAAAAATAAACTCAAAAGATGTCATTCTTTTCAAAATTGTAATAGCATCCCCTGCAGCCATTTTTTTATTTATTTATGTTCTCCAAAACATAAAAAGATGGATTGTACATCCTGATAAAACTAGAGATAAAAATTAAATGTGAACTCCAACGAGTATCGCAAACTCGATTTAGAGTACCAATTTGATTAACATCTTTTCCTATGTCAATTTTATCAACTGCTAGCAGATGTGCAACAATGATTGCATTCCTCACAATTCCCCACGCATGTTGTTGGCATTATCATATCTTTATCCACAGAGATTTTAGATAACAAATTTATAAGAAGACAAAGTTGAAAAATTAAAAAATACAAAGTCATTGATATTGTATCTTTCACATGAACAATATAAAAAAAGTGCTCTTATATCAAACCTTCAATATCAACAAAGTAAAGAATAGTCAACAATTGTTCTTTCCTGCTTTCATCACTTGCCTCATTTACAACAATAGAAAAGTTAGAATCTCCAATTTCTTCAAATATTTTGTTTCATTCATATGTTGTTTGCTAGAACATGCATATTCTATTTTACTATGCATTTTATGAAGCATTCTCCAAAACAACGGTTGCTACTTCATCATTATACTAAGTTGTGAGTATGTTGTTTGCTAGAACATGCATATTATATTTCTAAATCCCAAGTGATATGTACTATGCATTTTGTGAAGCATTCTCCAAAACAATAGTTGCTACTTCATCATTATACTAAGCTGTGTGCTTAATCAACTCAAGAAAATTTTCACAATTCATGGAATCAATGCTTTCATCGTGACCTTTAAAAGTAAGTGATTGAAATGATAGCCAACAAGCAACATCTATTGAGATTTTTACTCAGAGCATATTCTTTTTACTTGTATAGAAGCTTGTTTCTTCATCGCTTTGTCAATATGCTCAGACTATTTCATTAAAGCATCACAATTCTTGTAGCATTGTTGTGATGAGAACATGAGTTTTCTCCAATAAGTTTTCGAAAAGAACACCGTGATCCTCCTTTAACTCATTTTTAATTCCGAAAACCTGCACTTGTAAATTTTATTAGGGGTGAAAGACATCAACCTTAACCCGAAACCCGACATATAGGGTTAGGTCAATAAAGTGAAAAATAAGTATTTGTGTCAACCCGAATCTGACCCCATTCAAAGACTCAAAAGTTGGGTTGGTTCGGGTTAAACTCGAAACCACCCGATTGACCCGATTTTAAAATTTTCCTATATATAAAGCCCAGCCCAAGATAATAATTTGCTTGGGCCCATTACACATAAGCCCAGCCTAACCCTACACTTATCCTAAACTAAGTGTAACCGACTCCCATCCCTATCCCATCCCGTCGCCTACTGTTGCTCCACTCAAAATCAAATATGCTATCTTGCCTTTATGCCACCGTCCAGCTTCCATTTCCTTGTCGTGTTAGGCTTGGGTTGTAAAGTAGATTATGCAGCTGGTTGTCCTTCGATTCTTTGTCCGATGGCGATGGATGGGAGATTGGCAACCTAAGCAGAGACAACAACAGCTAGGGCAGCCTTTAGGAGGATGGGCGACAAGCGACGACAACGGAGCATTGCGGATAGATGGGGGACTGAATCACGTGACAGTCTCCTCTTTGATTGAACGTCACTAGCGGTCGGGCAACACTCAACAGTGGCTTTATGGGGTGGTCGACGGTGGCATGAGAGATTGGGGCGGACGCACACTTGCGGCAGAGGAGGTTATCGACGATGAGGTGTTGGTTTATATCGAGTAAACCCAACCCTAACCCAATATTTTCGGGTTAGGGTCAGTTCGGGTTAAGCCAATAAATAGGATCAGGTTGGGTTGTAATTTTTGGATGGAGAAGTTGCTTGAAAATTTTTGAGTTCCAACCTGAACCCGACCTTAACCCGAAATTTACAGCCTTAAAATTTATATCAACCAAATTGAACACTTGGTTTTTCTATTAAAAAATAACATGGAAGACAATATGCAACATCTTTTTTTTTTCCCCTAAATATTCAAGCCAATGAAATTTAGAGTACCATGCATGTTGAAAGTTGTGGAGATGATCAACAGGTCTAGATTTAGGATATTTAAGAAATGAAACTTGTTGAGGACCAACTCTCAAATAAACCTGCTTTATCTCATCACGTTGATCAAGTGGATAATCTTATAGTGGTGGATATAATCCAGGATCTCATTCCACTAAAGCAAAAATAGGATTCTCAACTCTTGAAATGATAGAATAATCCTGATCATTTGAGGATTTTTTGGTATCCTCAACCTCATTGATTGAAGGGAATAAAGGGTCCTCAACTCTTAAATTTGAAGGTTCTGGTTCATGAATAGCTTCTTTTATGGGATCACTTCCACTTCTTAATAAAACTTTTCTTTGAAATTGAAAGAAGGAATCAAGTTTTTTTGCTTCCTAGTCATTATCAAACTATCATATAAATCAATTTATTAATCAAAGTATATATGACATAATGGTTTGAGAGCCAATCGTCTAATTAGAAAGAAACCATATTTATTAAATATATATAATATATGTGAAATTTTCCATGTTTGTGTGGGTTGTGGGATTGGAAGGGAAAGAACAGAAAATATAGATATTGACAACGTCACAAGTGTGTTTTTTTTATCCTTTTGTGGTGTCCTGCAGAATGATTTGAGTTTATTCATTACAAAAAGTGCAGTATGGCTCCATCGATCCCTCTTCCAATCAGAAGCACCAAAAAGCAACCTATCAAACCCAACTCAATTGATATACATTTCCTCCTAAATTCCCGAAGCTAATTTATACTCCAAATTGGGAACAAAAGCATTCACTAATTAAAAAAATTGAATCGATATTCAGCCATTTATACGAATTCATCAACAACTCAAAGAGAAAAAAAAAAAAAAAAAAGCCCTAGTTGCTTATATAGCCGACACGTTAGATAAAACTAAACCAAATAGCAAATAAGTGAGAAATCATAAAAGTTTTGCCTAACCTGGAAATCAAGTGGAGAATGCCAATAAATTTTCTGGTATAAGCTAGCGCCGCAAAGATGGGGACAGAGAAGGTGAAGTTTTTCTTTTGTTGTGTAGCAGATTGAAGCATTAGGAACAAAAAAACATTAGTAAATAATGTGGGTTTTAATTAATTTTATTAAAAAAAAAAAAAAAAGAAAGAGCCACTGCAATTTAATAAGAATAGTAAAAAATTGATCAAGTTTTATAACATGAAAAAATGTGGAAATTTTAGGACGGGCCATGGTTAGTATAGCTCCGCCACTGCTAGGGATACGGTAATAGTATTAGTAGCAGAGGAAGTAGTAGTAAGCAGGGAGGTGACAAGGCCACGAAGGATTGTCGGGGAGAGGGCCGACCAAACAAAAGGAAGTGGGAAACATGGAGCAAGAACAAGACCCAAAGCCAAGAGGCCGCTCTCTCTCACTCACCGATAAAGACGACACTGACGTTGCCTGCCTTTTCTTTTGCAATTTCTAGTGCATGCCCCTTTTCCCCTTTTCCCCTTTGCTTTGCTAGAGAGAGCATGACCACCAAAGTCTCACCCAACTTCATTTAGGCCACCCCCCTTTTTCCCACTTTTTCAATTACATCGTAAAGCTTAATCGTTTCACAATCGAGTCATTCCATTATGTTGTCCCCGGTTTCACACATGTAGAATGATAACACATGGGCACTCTAGTTTATTAATTTGTCATTAACTCTATGCTCGCTTCTCACAATTGATATCTTAATTTTCTTCACTTATCTCTTTTTAGACTTACACCAATTAAACATGATGGAAAAAAAAACTCAATCACTCATCACACTCATTGAAATAAAAAATATGGTCAAGTATGCGTATACAAATTTAACATGGTTCGACCCTTAATTAATCTACATTTATTGATGAGAAACATTTACTGGAATAAAATATATAAATTATAGTAGATATATGTCATTAGTGTTCACGCTGGTCTACAAATCTCATACACACTACTGATAACTCCATAAATTTACCCACACACAATTATAAAATATGAGAATTACAAAAGATTGTTTGTTTTAGCACTTACCGGCCACTAGACTGCCTTTTCTTTTTGAAAACTTTAGATCTTGTCTCTTCACAACAGTTGTTTTTCTTCTCATATTCAAAACTCTAACTCTACAAAACTTTTTATAGGTTTCACACAAACCTAAACAAAATAGGAAATAAAATCCTAAACAAAAGTTCCTAAATTTCCTAACACATAAAAACTTGCTCTTCAAGGCAAGATACTTGGCACATCCTTGTAACCCATTTTTAGCATAGTATCTTCTCATTATTTGTTCCACGAAACGACAGACCAATCTTCCAGTTGTTTTCTAAGTATTGGCATATGATAATGAAGTCCCTTAACACTAAATGCATCAAGCCAAGATTCCCAACAAAACACATGTAGATTATGTGATTCTATCAACTATTCCCTTCGTCCCATATATTTTGCTCCATTTTCCTTTTTTGGCTGTCCCATAACCTTTGCACCATTTCCATTTTAAGTAACTTTTTACATCTCATTTACCCTTATACCCCTAACTTAACCCATCTCTCACTCTTTCCCATCCGAACAGATTTTTTTTTTTCTCTCTCTCTCTTCCTAATTTCGATTCTGTCTTTGTCTCTGTCTCTGTCTCTCCCTTCCTCCCTCCTTCCGGCGTGCTTGCACAGCAATTGGTGATGGAGGTGCGACCGACAAATGCTCGATCGACGGAGGTACAATCGGCAGATGCGCGATAGACAACGGACCCGTAATCGATGACGGATGCGCGAGTGGCAACGGATGCGCGAGTGACAACGGACGTACGATCGGCGATGGATGCACATTCGACGATGGATGCACATTCGACGATGGATGCGTGATGGAGCTTTGATTTGAGGCAGGAGGGATGAGAAGAAGACAAAGAGGGGCTGGATTGAAGCAGAGAGGCCGACGCGAATGAGGACGGTGCAATCGAGGATGACGTGAATCGACGCGGGTGAATAAAAGGCCGACGTGAATTGACGCCGGTTAATCGACAATGCGAACGAAGATGGACACAAATCGATGCTGCGATCGAGGACGACGCGAATGAGGACGGTGCGATTGGGGGCAGACGCGAATTGAGGATGGCGAACCAATTTCGCGATTGAAGAGACGAATCGAGGACGAAAGGGGCTCGGGTGGGACTATTAGGGTGGGTTTCGTTGTCGCGCTCTCGCCTTTTGCCCTCACCCTCATCCACCGTCACTAGCCTCCGACTTCGTCGCAAAAAGAGAAAGGGCAAAATTGAAAAACATGTGAAAAACAGTAAAATGCATAAAACTACGTGAAAACTCAAATGGTGCAAAATAAACGGGACGGAGAGAGTATTTTTTTTATGAAAGACCATTATCATTCATGATAGGATCTATGATCTCTACTATAGAAATATAACATTAAGGAATGAGAGAAGCTCGGCTCAATTGTAGACCTTGCATCATGTTTTTCAGTCTCTGTAATACAATAATAAAAAAATTGAGGGATTTAGTATGCAGGAATGGGTAGCTGTAAAATGTTTTGCTCATCTAGTGTAAATGACTTCAAAATATTATGTGGTTAATTTTAAACGTCTGTCTGAAAAAAAAAATAAAAGAATTAGGCAGAGTGATTTGATTGAGAACTTCTGAATTTCAGTGCTCCAATTAAAGAGATGAATAGGAGGGTAACCTAATGAAAATTGACTAAAGCTTTAGTGACTAACCCAGCATTTTAGTCTTTCTCAATCTTCAGCAATAAAATGAAGACTTATAACCATGAGATATTGGTTATTGTGCCCTCATGATTATACCAGTGTCTCCTAAATGAAAAGTAAAGTATTAATCTTCATCAAGTATTATTAAGAGTTGAAGTGGAGTTCTTTTATATATATATATACATATATATATATATAAAACTTCATACCTAATATCTAAAATCGAATTTATAATTTCTTTTAAGTTCCCTAACTCTTCCCACTTTAATAGCTCAGTTGGGGCGGTGGTAAAAAAATACCCTGGATATTGGTTTTTCGTTGGTACGCTTTTCTATTCTTGATTGTTTATATTAATTAGGGTCTATTTGCTCGAAGTTAAAACTCATTTCAATGCATTAATTCAAAAAAAATTGGAAATTATAAATATAATTTTTGGTTTTTTAATAATTCCATTTTAGAATTAGTTTCATATTAAAGCCAACAGAGAATTCTTCTAGTTGAGTATTAGGGAAAAAAAAAAACAAAAGGAAGTACAGCGAAATCTCAAAGAACGAATAGAAGAGAATCAGTATGGTTCTTTTGGCGGGGCCTCATTGCCCAGTATAGTCCTTATTTTTGTTTTTTCGGAAGACTCCTTTTTCTTTTTTATTCCCACTTTGCACTTTCATTAATTTCCAGGCGCAATTGGCTTCTTACACTGATGTAAATGATACATTAACAAGCTGCTTTAAAAAAAAAAAAAGCTGGGTAGATAATGCTTTCCTGTGCTACAAAGTGGGCGAAGACATCATTTTACAATTAATACTACTAAATTATTCTCATACATTTATAATTAGTAAAATATTCCCATACACTTAAAAGAAAATTTTCCCTTTTTTTCTAATTAACATTAGGGATAATTACAATTTATCTCGTGAGATTTAGGTAAAAATATACTTTATTTATCTTATTTTATAAATATACACTTTATGTCCTAGCTTTTTAATACAGTCTGACAACAATTTTTGAGATTTTGATTTAAACCGCACGGTACTCATCTTTAAATAATTTCAATTTGTATGATATTTTTTATAGTTAATTGATATTTAAAAAAAATACAATTTTCTATTTGTAGATAGAACAAAAAGAAAAAAATTGGTAATTTAAAATGTCCATTAATTGTAAAAAAATACAATACAAATTGAAATTACCAAAAAATGACTATCCTAATGTTTAAATTAAGATTTCAAAAGTTACTGTCAAACTATATTAAAAAGGTATGAGGTAAAGTATATAATTCTAAAATAGAAGGGACAATGTATAATTTCACCTAAATCTTAACAATAAATTGTAATCAATACTTAACATTATACAAAATGGACAAAAATTGTCCCAATGTTTGAGGATATATTTTGATCGATGAGCGAGTCTACTCGATTGGTAACTTTATAATTTGTAGTATTTTCCATATAGAAAACATTGACTATATATATATATATATATATACCGAAAAGTGATGAGAATGGTGCCATCTCAAACATACAAGAGAGGCACTTTAACCTTGGCCAGTTGTTGGCCCTATCAAAATTTAATTATGGGCGTTCCTAAAAAACGCTAGCATTTCGTGAGGGAATTGGAAGGGGAAGAAAATTATGTGAAGTGAATGGCCGAAGATATCAAAACACACAAAAAATGAAAATCATACCTCTTTTTATTTTGTATTGTTACGTTGGTGATCTCGAATCCATATATAGTACGTGCATCGAGTATTTTGTATCAATAAACACCAAAAACGAAAATGTCGGGAACTATCAATTTTGCTTTCATAATGAAGTATTCTCCCATACGCGCCTTCAAATTAAAGAAGCGGCCATGCATGCATCAGTTTTGTTTTGTTTTGTTTCTTACGCTTGTTAGAAGTTAGAACTCTCGTTAGGCCGACCACAGGAACACATAATGTAAGTTGATTTATATATATATATATATAGCCCCGTGCTTTTACTTTAAGAAGCTCCATCTAGGTTTACCAAACTGGATCTACCGGTAGCATGTGGTTTTTTATGAGCTTGAAATTAATATTTTTAGAATTCGATGATGCAGGAGCCACTAAACCGACCTATATATATATATATATATATATATATATATATAGAAGCTTAGGGATGGAGAAATGAAGAAGGCAGAAAATGGTTTCCCCCGTAGAGGATTTATTAGGTTTTAAGAAACGTGGATATATATAGAAGATTCCAAATTACCGTGCATGCAACGACGTCGCCTTCATGATACATAGAGCAATAGTGTCGATATGGATCGATAAATATATTTATATATATATTAATCTTTGATTGATTTGTGCATAAGAATTTCATGTCAGCCCACTTCCCACTCGTTGCATCGTCGCTAAATGCCAAATTATATACCACCAACCAAAAAGCTTTCGATGCGAAAGGACGGATTACGAGCAGTTTTCAATCCAAATAATTGAGTACGTACGTGGTTGTTACTTGTTAATTAATTACTTGACCTATTCATCTAAAAGTTTTGATAATCTGACCACTAGACTTACTATCCAAATTAATCGGATCAAGTTATTACAAGTTTACAACTAGCTAGCTAGGGGCTTTCTTTATAAATTATCTTGTTCAATTTATCGTGCCGCCATAACTTACACTAAACTTGATTAAATTAATTAGCTGGCATGAAATTTATTGTAGTATTCGTATTATAATTGTAAACTTTTCTGCAAAATGAAAAAAAAAACATACGCTCCAGTCTAAATATGTAATCTACTCCCTTAATAACTCAAAAACATACGCTCCAATTTTTTTTTTTCACGATATGTTATTTGCCAACGTATTATTTTCCAATAACTTTGTATTAGAAATTTAGATTTTTCAATGTGATGTCATTGAAAAATAGTCTTTTGTAGTAATGATTTCAATTCACAAATCAATTCATTGCAAAAAAAAAAAAAAAAGAGAGAGAGAGAGAGACCTTTATTTGAATATTGAATTAGGAAATACAAATCTTACTTATTTCTTATTTGATGTATAGACCTTTATTTAATGGAAACGTGTGATAGACCTAAAACTACAGCTTTAGATATTATTAGGGAAAAATATTGGAAATTGGAAGCCACGTAGATGGTAATCTATCGCCACGTCAGGGTCCAACTAAGTTCCAGATGCAATTCAGTGATTGGATTCAGTGATTGGAAATTGGAAGGCTCGACGGTATATATGGAGATAGATGATGTTATTTCTAATAAGAATCAATAATACTCTAGTACCATATACTTCAACTACAAAATTCGCCAACGATGTGAGTAATGGACTTAAGGTTTTCCCCCACTTAATGGCTATCCATTTATTGTTTTGCTTTAATGTAGTCAACAAATCCATCAATTTTCGTCTTAAAATAGTAAAAAGGAAACCTATTTTTTGGTGAAATTCAAATTAATCTTTTGTTAGTATAAATTGTGAAATCTTTATATATTGGCTGCTTCATGGGTGGGTTAGAGCCCAAGAGAGAGCTTGAATTGTTTTAGAGGATAATTACAATTTACCTTTGAGATTTAGGTGAAATTACACTTTGTCACATTCTATTTCATAAATATATATTTTGCTCCTCAACTTTTTTAATGCAATTCGACTGTAACTTTTGAAATCTTAATTTAGATATTACGGTAGTTATTTTTCAGTAATTTTTATCTGTATGATATATATGTTTTTACAATTAATGGATATTTTAAATTACAGTTTTTTCTTTTTTATTTCTTTTAATTTTTAAAATAGTATTTTTTAAATATCAATTAATTAAAAAAAATACTATACAAATTGAAATTACTTGAAGATAACAACTATACAGCCTAAATTAAGATTTCAAAAATTGCTGTTGGACTATATTAAAAAATCATAGGATAAAGTGTATATTTTTAAAACATGAGGGGACAAAGTGTAATTTCACCTATACCTCAAGAGGCAAATTGTAATTACTGCATTGTTTTAGTTAGGTTGTCTCTTCTCTTGTCAGAAATTATAAGCAAACAATTATTTAAATCTTAACTCTTAATTTCAAAATCTCAAACTTATTTTTCTTATGTTGAGAATATGGTTGTAGAAGTCACTACAAGTTGAAGAGTTTATAAAATGAACTTCTTTTTTTTTTTAAATTTTAACCTCATGGAAGGTTTGATTCACGTGCTCTTAATCAAAAGCGACATAGTACTTCAAGTTGTCATTAAGATCAGGCTTTAAATATAAATTTCGCACAAAACATGACATAAAGGAGTTCTCTAATTGAGCTGATTGGGACAAATCAATAAGGAAATGCTGAAAACACACCTAAAGAGTGCCTTAACTTTCGGAGGTCATAACATTTTACATTATTGTCAAAACTGCTATTGTTTATGTATTCATGCCAGAGGGAATTCAACACTCAACAATTGTTATCAGAACTTCGCTTAACAGCATTTAGTTAGTCTAAATTCCATTATTTTGTAAGGTACCCAAGGGGTTAAAGCTTAACAGTCAGTTTGGCAACAATTTTATTTTAGAACTTTCTGGTTTTCTTGTTATTTTTGTTTAGGATTTTTCTACACCATGACTAGGCTTTATAAATCATAGTTTTCATTATAATATATTACTATACTCGTCCTAAAAAAGATGAGTCGTATTCCTTTTTTTTATTGTCCTAAAAAAGATTAAGCATTTTCTTATCTAAAAAATTGTTAATACCAAATTTACCTTACTACTCTCATTCACTATGCAAAACTCAAAGAAGAAATCTTTTTAATCTTCATTAAAATATTCACCACACAAAACAAAAAAAAATTATTTTTTCGAGAAATATTTATAAGTAGGCCTATATGTAGCCTTTTCTAGGTTTCAAACCCTCTTGTGATAGAGAGCTTACCCATTGAAATAAAGGTTTAGTCAAACTAGGTCTCTTTGCACCTCCGGACCTTTGTTGTAGTTGACGATATCATTGTCTGGCATCTCATAGCGGTGGTCTTCTAGGTGGATGATACTACTGGTTTTTCTACTTGGACTGATTCAGGCGATGGAAGATTTAGCGAAGTGTTTTACAAAGATGAGTTTGATAGCGGAGGAGAAGGAAACGTGCTGGCTATAATTGATGGATGAATCATTCGGCAACTCATCAGAATTGAAGGTGGCCCTAAAGATTTTGTCGAATCAAACTGTCCAGGTGGATGGACTTAGGGAATCCCTGAGAAAGGCTTGGCAATTTTAGATTCATTTCATAATTTGGGCAACAAGTTTGAATATTTTCATTGTTAGCTTTGAGGACAAAGCAGATAGAGATTCTATTTTCCACAAAGGTCCATGGTCCCTCAATAATAGCCTAATTATAATGGCCATTTTGAACTATGATGATTGCCCCTATTCTCTTTTTTTCAAGAAGGCTGCATTTTGGGTCCATATTAATGATGTTCTATTTAATTGGTTCAAACTGGAGATTGCTGAGGCTCTTGAAAGCAGCATAGGCAAGGTGATTTAGGTGGACTGCTCTAGTTCGGACCTACTCATAAGGGTTTTGTTAGACATAACAAAACCATTGAGGAAAAGGTTGATGGTAGAAAATGATGATAGATGTCACTGGTTTTACATCAAGTATGAGAGGCTTATCGAATTCTGCCTTCTATGCAGCAAATTGGACTATACAAAGCTTGAGTGCATGGAATGCCCAGCTGAAAGTGCTGGTAATGAGTGATAGTAAGGTGACTAGTTCCGATTAAATGGAAGTTGCATGCTAGAAGGTAGAATAGATGACCAAAAGATGGACGTGCCTAAAGGAACCTCACAAGACTCTACTTTGTGGCTTGGTCCATGCAAAAAAGTAGAGAAGGGTACAAGGATGGTGGCTCTAGTGAAAACTACAACCCTAGTGTGCCATATTTAAGCAAGAAGGGTGTTGACACTTTTAAGAAAATGATACAGGACAGGCCACAAGACATAAAATCATGGAAGGGGAGAACAGTCATGGAGAAGCTTCACGGCACTAAAGCCATTGTCAAGATAGAGGGCCCCAACTCAGTGCCACAAGAGAACGAATTGGTGAGGGAATCAGAAGCAGTCTCGAGGCATATGGAAAAGCTTGCAAATGAAGGTAGCTTTGAGGTAGGAATGAGCTCGCCTACAAAGGTTGTTGTTGAATGCTTGCGGGGTAAGATCAAGGCCAGAGATGTCCGTCAAGCTGTGAGGCAAGCTAGCAAGATGATAGGTCAAGGCTCCCTTATTGTGGTGTCACCTGAGCAAGAAGGGGAATGAAGGCCAGGACTGTGCTTAACCTTATCGAAATCGAAGGGCAAGGAGGTGTAAGACCAAAAGGGTTAGGAGGTAAATGTGCGCTTAAGTGATGATTTTATCTTCAAGGCAGGGCTGGGCGAGGTCCTACCCTGCTTGAAGAAATAAACATTATGAGCTTGAACTCTTAGGGTCTCAGGTCAACCTGGACAGTCCATACACTCCATAGGGTTATACAACAGAAGATCTCATACGTTGTGTTTCTAATTGAAACTTAGAAGACAACGTCTGAAATGGAGAAGGTTCGGAGATCTTTTGGTTTTCATAATTGTTTTGTTGTTTCTTATAAAGGACATAAAAAAGGATTAACTATTTTATGGAGACTAGGTTGGCAGGTCCATTTGTTATCTTATTCCCAGTTTCACATTGGCATGCAAATTTTTGTTTTTGATGCTGAGTGGAGACTTAGTGGATTTTATGGTAATCCAAGATACGAGTTACTACATGAGTCTTGGTCGCTTTTGGGTTGCCTTGCCACTCAAGACACTTTACCATAGGTTATTGTGGGCAATTTCAATGAAATTTTATGGGCATCAGAAAAAGAAGAGAGTCGGTACAAAATGCTGAGTAAGATGGAAGGTTTCTGTGATGCAGTTCAGGGGTCATACCTTATTAACCTGGGATTCCATGTGGCAGATTTCATGTGGTGGCATGTTTGCTCAGGTGGAGTATGGGTGCATGAAAGACTGGATAGAGCCTTAAGAAATCTTGCTTGGAAAAATTTGTTTCCAAAGGTGTACATTGAGCATTTCCCTTTTTCTTACTCTGACCATTGTGGTATTCTTGTATTTCTTCTTGGCAAAATGATTTTTTTCCATATATCAATATGGTGGTTTAAAGCTACTTGGACCCTGGAAAAGGAATGTGAGCAAATCATGAAAGCTCAGTGGATGGAGTCTGGTTCAATGATGGTTATTGAAAGGCTAGAGGCTTGTAAACAAGATTTCCAGCTTTGGAAGGATGGTGCGAGTCTATTGAAATCAAAAATTTAAAAAAAAAAAAAAGCAGAGAAGGAACTTGAAGTAGTTGCAAAAGTGAGGATCAGTGAGAATATTATTAGTCACATAAATGAGCTTGAATGGAATTTAAAATTTTTGCTTAATAAGGAAAAGAAATGCTAGAGCTAGCGGGCTAAAGTAATGTGGCTTAAAGAAGGAGATTGAGACAGTAATTTTTTTCACTAGATGGCTTTTGGGAGGAAGAGCATAAATTTTATTCACTAACTAACAAAGAATGACGGTACTGAAGTAATCGAGTAGGTAGGTATCTTTGGGGAGGTGGTGGGTTTTTTGCCTCAACTTTTCACTTCATCATAACAAACTTCGGTTAAGAAGGTAGTATCCTATATTTTGCCAGTGGCGTCAGAGTTGATGACTAAATGGCTTTTGGCTCTGTTCATAACTAAAGAGTTCAGGTCTGCCTTATTTCAGATGCATCCTACAATGTCACCCGGTTATGATGGTTTGCCGCCCATTTTCTAACAAAAAATACGAGCATATGAAAAATGTGCTAGAAATCTTATGTACTAGATTAATGCCATTTGAATTGAACTATGCATTTATGGTATTAACTCTGAAGGACAATAATCCAAAGGCTGTGATGGATTTTTGACCAAAAAGTCTTTTTTAATGTTTTATATAAGCCAATGTCAAAGGTTTTTGCAAATACATTAAAGCTAATCTTTTTTCAAGTGATATCGAAGAGCCAGAGTGTGTTTGTGCCAAGGCACCTTTTTATTAATAACACACATGTAGCTCTTGAAACCTGTGAATATATCAACTGGCTGTATGGGAAAAATGAGGGAGCAAAGACATTGAAGTTGGACATGGCCAAAGCTTGTGATCGAGTTAAGTGACAATTCTTGAGGGTGGTTTATGATCAAAATGGGGGTTAATGTGAAATGGGTCCACTTGGTCATGTGCTGTGTGGAAATAGCCTCGTTTTTAGCCCTAGTGAATGGACAAGCTTCTATGATGTTTCGACCTTTTGCCGGAGACCCCTTTCTTCGTTCTTGTTTCTTTTCATGCAGAGGGGCTTTCAGCTTTACTTCATTATGCAAAAACAATCAGCTTATTACTAGGGTGTTAATTGCACGAGCTAGCCTAAGCATTTCCCATCTATTATTTGCTGACAATAGTCACTTATTTCTACAAGCTAATGAAATATATGTGAGGCACTTGTTAGCGATTTTATCGCTGTATGAAAGTGTCAAAAAGTAAACATAGGAAAATCTTTAGTTTTCTTTAGCTCGAGCTGCGGGCAGAAGGTTTAGCAGTCTATTATGCATTTTCTTGGGACAAACTCATACTTAAAGGAAGAAAAATAGTTGGGATTTCTATGGTTACTTGGCATGAAGAAAACCACTCGGTTTAACTTTCTCATTGAGTGGGTTAAGCATAAATTGGCATGATGGAAAGCTTCCCTCATTTTACAAGCAGGGAGATGTCTTTTGATTAAAGTTATGGTCCAAGCAATGCCAACTCATTTGATGAGTTGCATTTTGATTCCAATGGATGTTTGTGTTGAATTAAGATCATTGGCGCTATGATTTTTTTAGTCCCATGATGTGGAGGATAGAAAAATGGCTTATTGCTGTTGGAGCCATATGTTTTTCTCAAAACAAGCTAGAGGGCTAGGCTTCAGAGATGTTCAATTTGGCTATGTTGGCAAAACAAGCATGGAGGTTCTTGACTAGGCCAAGGTTGCTGGCAGCTAAAGTGTTTTAAAGGAAATATTTTCCCCTAGCCCAATTTCTTCAAGCCAAAACACCGAGGTGTTACTCAATTATTTTTGAAGGTTTATTGGTGAGTCGTAATATTGTGCTTTAGGGTTCTTTTTGGTGAGTGGGTAATGGTCTTGACATTTCTATATGGTACGATAACTAACTCCCTGGGAATCATCTCAAACCTATAACGGTTCTAGTGCCAGGTGCAAAAAATTAGAAGGTGTATCACTTGATTAACCATTTGGTGATCCAATGGAACTATGGTGTTATTGATGCACTACTCCACCCATTAGACGCCGAAGCTATAAAATTAATTCCTTTGCTTCCTCGGCTATCAGAAGATGTCTTGATATGGGGCATATATGAGTGTGGTCAATTATTTGTTAAATTGGCCTACTATTTAGCCTTTGCGAGCTTGTATGGTCAAGACCTCTTGATTTGCTTAGACTTCTAGGTCTAGGTTTGGAGTTTAGTTTTACCTCATTGGGCTTTTTTTTTTTAGATCATGTAAAGAGGTGCTACTAACAAGGGTGAATCTTCAGAGTAGGGGAATAAACATTGAAGTAGTATGCCTGGTGTATGATACCCAAGATTAATTTGCCGACCATCTTTTTTTTACTGTCTTTTCCAAGCAAGTCTTTTGTTATTTTGAGATGGTATTGCTAAGTGTTAGAGGGAAGTGGCAAGAAGACCTACAGATTTGTGGGCAGGGATTAGGAAATGGCTTTAATGGTTGTGAGCTCTGCATAGTTTGTGTGGCACAACCATAATAAAGTTGTTCAAAAGGCTTTGTGTCAAAAACCGGCTATAATGGCTCAATTTGTCTCAAAGTGGCTAGAGCAATGGCGAAAATAAGGGAGAATGCCACCTTCAAGAAGCATAACGTAGCCTATGGAGCAAGCATCATGGCGTCCTTCGATGGGGAGATATTTGAAGTTGAATGTTAATGTGGCCCTTAATAAAAGAAACGGGAAATGAGGCATTGGCATGATCTGCAGGGACATGGTTGGAGTTGTTTCCTTCATTGTGTCTGTAAGAATGCATTATTCGGGGAGGGACAACAAATTCTAGGAAGCTTGGGCAATCCTGTGGGGAATCAAGGAAGCAAGAAAGCATGGCTCGAAATACATAG
Source organism: Aquilaria yunnanensis (assembly GCA_039654915.1). Taxonomy (NCBI): domain Eukaryota; kingdom Viridiplantae; phylum Streptophyta; class Magnoliopsida; order Malvales; family Thymelaeaceae; genus Aquilaria; species Aquilaria yunnanensis. The sequence continues at coordinate 9,087,453 of CM077593.1, read as the reverse complement.
TGATCAAGTCTAATTCTTTGGCTATCATTTTTGAAACTTAGAAAGGAGTGAGTCCTTCACTGTTTTATTTTAGAGCTATTATAAATGAAGCTCATACCTTAGGTAGTTTCTTTTCAGATATGTTTTTATGTTTACTAAACGTTTTGCAAACAAGGCAGCCTATAGACTAGCTAGAATGGGTCTTTGTTCTATTAGAAAGGTGGCTTAGGAGACCCTTTTTCCTAATTGGCTTTTGTCTACTTTATCGTAATTGGAATAAAGTATTTTTCCGTAAAAAAAAAAAAATTTCTTTTGTAATCATTATTTATATTCTCACTCAATGTAACCCAAAAAGAAATTTTTTTCTTTAATTTTAATTTCAGGGGAAAAAATGAAAAAAAATCATAAACTATGCTCATCTCAATCTTCATATCCAAAAAAATACATCATCCTTTATAGGATAGAAAGAGTATTATTTAGACTTATTAGGAGAATTCTCCAAAATTTATAGTTTCTCTAATATTATATGTATCCCAATCTTGTTTATGCTTGTACCTATGTCAAAATAATAAACTTGATACCTTCTTGGGCTTAAGGTCCAATACCATGATCCAAATAGGAAAAAACACACATCAATGCCCGGTTCACATGGGATTCAACCTAGCAAACCAGTGCCTAATCCAGGAGGTAACTAAGGGAGTAAGAGTCTTACATGAAATGAAATCTTATATTAATTATATACTTCCCGATACATACTTGTCACATCCAACCCTATAAAGGGGACCCCCACGACACTTCTAAGGTAGGTCCTACAACCTTACTTTTCATAGCTATTTTGGGTATTGCAAGAGAGCAAACTTGATCATCGAATAATACTCTTGAAAGCATAATCTAGGGTCTTGATGGTATCTTTGTATGTAGGTTCCCTATTCTTAGTTCACATTGACCAGTATTCAGAAGGCTAGCTTACTTGATTGGTTGGTAGTTTGACTATCATAGTGTTGCTATTAAAACTCGTTGATAGAACGTTGAATATCCATCTGTATGGTTTATAATTGACATGGCCATTCCAAAGGCTAGTTTACCTGATTGGTTGGTAGTTTGACTATCATAGTTTGGCTATCAAAACTCATTGATAGAGCGTTAAATATGCATTTGTATGGTTTATAATTGACGTGACCATTTAGCACTTAGTTTGAGAACCTAATTTGATATTACTAATAGCAAATGAAGTAAATTGGTGGAGTGGAGGAAGTAAAGGCCAGATGCAAAATTCCATAGAGATAATGAGAAGGGAAGAGAAGATAAGCTGGGAGAAAAAGATCAAAAGAGCAATAGAGAGGGATGTTGAAATGCATGGAGGTACGCATGGGGAAGGTAAGAGAAAAATAAAAGGGATCGAGGGAGGGCCATAATAATGAAAGGACGTGACAGATGGGAGGTGCAACAGCGTGGCCATGCTTGTGTCTGTCCCATGCTCTTGGCTGCGTCCCCAGACACCGGCGAGGCCTCTTCTTTCTGCTTCTGGACTGGACTGGACACTTCTTATCACTCAAACCACTTCTCGATACCCAACTAAGACCCCAAACCTCTTTCACTTGTTCTCTTCTCTCTACATGACCCCCTCCCAAGTTTGCTTTTTCTTTTTCTGTTTTTTTCTTCTTCTTTAATTTTTTTCTCTTCCTTTGCTTGATTTAGTACTATTTGAGACAACCCGATCGACCATGGCATAATAGAGGGCAGATAGATCATATCATTTAGATTTCCTTGTTCCATTCTTCACATCACATGTCTATATTGTCTACTCTCCCATATATCCCTTTCTGTTGGGAGTTTTTGTTTGGTCGGTATATCCATAAGTGTTGTTTTTTTCTCTCTGTCTTTTTACCCCTTTTTTTTTTTTCCGTTCACAAAAGTTTTACACACAAAGGGAGCATCTAGAGTCATGTAATAAATTTCGGTTATTCAATAAAGTGTTGATGCATAGGCTTAGACCGAACTCTCTGTTGATATCTGTTCATCTTGAATTGATGGTCCTTCATCTCAAAAAAGTGCAAATATGAACTTGTGAAGACTTACCTTGGTAATTAGTAATTTCACACTTAGCCATTCATGCACTTATGGAGAAATTAAAGGCCCAGCAACAATGTCTTTCATTGACTTATCCTCCTAGGAATTAAGCATCATCAGGGGACTCCGATCCTTGCCCTTCTTCTTATTACATTTTGCAAGATTGCGATTATTGACCCATCCATCCGGCATCCGCTAGTCGTTGCTGGCATGATAGTTTCAAGCTAGGGTTATTTACAATTATGCTTAATGTTTCAAAATATATGCTTTTCCCCTATCTTTTTTATATTGTTTGGAAAAAAAAATTAGAAAAGCTGTATGGTCTTCATCTGTCAATAATTTTAGCATGTTTGTTATTTTTCTTTTTGTAATTAATGGAAACTTGAATTTATCAGTTTTTTTTCTCATGATAAATGCAAAATAATATTTTTTAAATGCCAAATAGTTGTACAAAAGTATTACACAGACTGAAATTATTAAAAAAATGGCAACCACATGGTTTAAATTAGAATTTTATAAGTTTTTTTTGTGTTCACAATCTTTACCAGTACATGAGTATTATAGGAAAGTAAAGAGATAAAGTGTCTACTGCACGAAAATTTGAAGGACTCCGACCTCAATATTACCACTTCTAGACACCTGATATTTTAGAGTGTAGTGTCACTCGAATCTGGGTGACTGTATATTTTCAAATCTCAAGTGTGTCATTGTAATATCAACCAAAGCTCAAGGGGTGACTGTAATTAACCCTTTAACTTGATTCGAAAAACATCCTAAGAGGCTTTACCAGGTTTGTCTTCCATTTTGGTTTAAAAGTTTTACCTAAATGCTTATTCATGAGGTTAATTTATTCTTTAATTCATTATAAATTCAATTTTATTGTGTTTATTTGTTATTTTCGTCCAATGCATTTTTTACGTTCCACGTCTAATTTAATATATTTTTCTTTCGAAGAACCGGGTTGAATTAATCCAAGTAGGACCTTTTACTTTCCTAAACATAGTTCTGTGTCTCAAATATAGATTGACACAAATTGGTGGGCAAGGTTTATAAAATTATAAAAATCACTCTCTTTTTTTTTTCCGGCATATAAAGATTGCATAATGAAAAGAAAGATAGTTTTGATTATTCCTAATTAACCATCTGAAAATTAATCAACAACTAAACAATAACAACGAGGTTAAAAATTCTTCAACTTACTCGATTAGCAACATAAAAAAGAAAACAAGTATTCTTGCATAAAAGGATCGAACAGGTAGAAAATTAAATGATGTGGAGAGAACAACCAAATATAGGTAAGAAGTGAAGAGAAGAGGTGTGAGGAAACGATTTTGTTAACTGTACTAAACTTTTTATAAAATCTTATACAAAGGTAACAGTTCTCAATTGTTTTTCAACTGTTAATTAACCTGCGTAATGAAAATTTAGCAAGGTTTAAGTACAAATTCTTTATACATTTTTTTGAACTCCAAAAATAAAATTTATTAATAATAAACAAAAAATACGACTCCAAATTCTATAAAGATAATGGGAAAATTCCCTTTAAACCCTAAACTCCAAACCTTGCATGTACAAATCACTCCAAAATTAAATATCAAACCAGAAAAATACAAACATAAACACCAAAAGCCTCAACCTCCAAGACCCAAAAAAGCAGGAAAATTCAAAATCTAGTATTTAATACCTTATTCTAATTTTTTAATTTATATTTTATTGCCCATAGTTTTTACGGCAGTCCCTTTTTTTGCCCCTCTCTTAGATCATTTGCTTTGTTAGAATTCTTTAAAATACCCAATGCTAGATCATCACATCTGTAAAAGGACTCCTTAGTATAATTTGAAACTTTTCTTCCTAAATTACTGATACAAAGTCCTGTTCCTCCAATATTCTGCTTAACAAATGACGAATTTATTGATGGCCAATAAAAACTCTTTATACATATAGCCCCACTTGTGAGGAAAAGGCATTTTTGCGTGAGTGAAAAATTGAAGCAGAAAAAAAGAAAGCGAAAAGGAGAAGAAACTTTGAAAGGTGACTGTTGTCTCACAAAATATTCTAAACCAACTAACCAATCAAGTTCATATCAAACATCCATAGCCCCAACCCTATATTGGAGGGAGGGACCCTCCAATTCCTTGCACTAATACAAACAATTAACGTTCCTAAAAGCACACTTCTCATAATTTAAAGTGCCATCCTATTTTTTTCATATATTAACCACCATATTTATACGTATGTATACTTAACATTGAATAATAAATTAATGTTGGGTTTGATTAACCTTAATTCGTACTAAATTCCCCTGGTGTGTTCAATATGACGGTGATTATCGATTGTTCCCAAAGTTTGACCCAAATTATCAACTAATGAGCGTCGGCCCGGTCATTCTAGTTCTTAGGTTCTGCTCGTATTCTTAGGTTACATTCTAGTTTTTATTGCTCTTGTTCGATTCACTGTACTGAAAAAAAGGTTTATACTGAAGTTGGATTAATTTTCTAAGTTTTTTTTTTCTAATTTATAAGACGATCGAAGCTCTTGGAAGAAGTATGAACTAACTGCATTCATGAATTCAGTGGTAGCATTCTTTTACAATTTGGCTACGAGCAGGATTATACAATTTTACTAACAAAAGGAAACAGCGAGAGAGAGAGAGAGGGAGATGCAAAAAATTAAATTTCAAAATGACATTTCCTAGGGAATGGAAGATTTCGCTGTTTGCCCCTTGATCTTCCATATTCTGACCTCTACGATCCCTATTGCTGCTATTGCATCAGTTCACCCCAAAAAGGAGATTTTCACTTCACCAGCTGCTTAATTGCTCGGATTGATCCTCGAAAATGGATCAATGGCCAAGAACAACGTTCCAGAATTTATAGCCCCAACAAGATGTAATAAACCAGGGTTATGGGCAAAGCAATTAGCATTCCAAATATGACACTGGAATTAAAAGGAAAAAAGAAAAAGCAAGTGTCAGAGAGATTACAGGGAAAAATTAAAAAGGTGACTGAAAAGAAAATTTTCAGAGATGGATGTATATTTGTTTGCTGAGGGGGAAAAAACTCACGCTGTGCTGAGAATATCAGGATGCACGTTGTACTCTTTAGCAAAGACAAAGGGGACAATTCCTTGGGGGAGAGCTGCCTGTTTTGTTTTGTTTGGCAGTACACAACACATGCAAAAAGCCAAAAAAAAGGACATGTCAATATTTATATTCCTCCATATATAACTATTTTCATTCGAACCCTAACAAAACCCTTTTCTGACACAAAACCAGAACAAAACAACTGATAAAAGTGGGTTATTCAAGAGAAAGAATTTCTTAATCATCCCCTCCCATCCTGCTCTACTGCTTCTGCTATTGCAAGAAGGATTCATTGTATTCACCCAAATTTAACACTACTGTGGTTGACTGGATTAATGCAAATCACATATTAAACAAATTAAAAAGCAAACTGAACTGACAAGAAAATAATTGAAAATCTTATCTGGAGATTTGAAAAAGAAAAAAAAAAAAAAAGCAAGAAACACTATATGTAGCAGAGCAATAAAGTAATCAAGTTTTGGAGCTCATCCAAGTCTGTTCCCAAACCAAAGAATTTATACAAGGCCATAGTAATGAACAAATTAGGGAAGAGGGAAGTGACCTGGACAATAGCAACGTGTAAGAGAACGCCTCTAAGGCCAACAGCAATGGAAGCAGCAGCCATAACAGCTGGACCTGTGAGGAATCTAACAGCCATGGCAAAAGAAGCAACTGAATTCCCACATGCTATGATCCTTGGTTGCAAGGCCATGAACAGACCTGTCCATATATCAAAAGCATGCATGCCCATCATCCCACTTTTTTTACACCCAATACTTACTGCTACTTAATAAAAACAGTAATTAACTTTTCTTAAGTATCTCTCCTTCCAAACAACTGTCACTACTTTTTGCTGCAATTGGTTGCTGTAAGAATCACGAAAGACCCTTCATCAATCATCATCATCATCACTTCCACTACAGACCCATCAGCCCACATTATATCAAACTCAAGCCACACCGGGCAAAAGGTGACAGATTTACACAGAGTGGAAGATAAAGAGATGAGCTGCAGGAAACATGATCATGACCACCATACTGTTTATCCCAACCGAGCACAGCTACCCTTTGCTTTTTATCACTGCTGTCTAATTAATAATTAAAAGGAGTGAGGGAGATCAGAAAGAGTTTTACTTTTTCCCTTCCTTTTACATGGGTAAATGTTAGTAAAGATAAAAGCAGGAGAATTAACTGACCAAGACTGAACATGGCCATGCCAAGGCCTGCATCTGACAGGATAGAAATGGACTTGGCTATGATTGCGGGCATTTGTAAATGCCACCTACAAGAAGAGAAAAAGAATAAGAAACCCAGATACCCAAAGAGGATACACTACAGTAGCAATAAAATAAAATCAACCAAATTGTTCAAAGATTCTAGAATTCATTGGATTTGGTCTGTGCAGAAAGAGACAGGCATGCTGGTAGTAGGTATATATTTGTATTGGTATTCTGTACCTGAAGGAGACTAGAGACCAAGTGAGTCCAATCAAGCTTGAATAAGTGTTGGGATTTCTGATCAGCTTTCTCCAAACCATGATCAAAATCAGCCTCGTCATGACACTTGTTGGAGGCATGGTTTTGGCCTGCCCGTCTCCTTTCTCACCTTCATGGTTGTTGTTCATGTCTCTTTCCGCTCCCCTGTTGCCAAAGCTGAAATCTTCCTTCTCCATGTACTCCTCATGATTCTCTCTGTCCCCTGCCGCTGCAAATTTTATAACCGCAATTTTATTTTATTATTTTTTTCTCAAAAAGCAAGAAGAACAATTAAGAAAACCCAAACCATCAAATAACATAAGAAATTTTAACCATAAAAAAAAAAAAAAACAGAAATCAGGCTAAGTAACAAGGTATTGTTAGACTATAAAATCAAACTGCACTAACAATTGTACAATAAGCTACGTTGAACAAATTAATAGAAAGTGTCTATTGGGTTACCTTTTCCGGGGGAGATGGCTAATCTGACTTCTTTCTGATTATCTGTAGCTCCGTACTCATGGCCACCAAAAACATCCGAAACAGGAGAAGCACTAGAACTCCAAACAAACATATGGAGGTCCCTCCCACCATCTTCTGGTTTCTGAGCCGGAGCTTGCCCGTTAGCCCTCTTCGTATTTACGTTTCCTCCGGCACCTTTTTGCGCGGTCGTCGGCGAGAACATTCCCGGGTTCGGAGCCGGGTAATGCGCTCCGCCGCCTGACCCGTGGTAATAAACCCTCGGCTTCCCGCTCTCCTCCTCGAAATTCGAAGGTCGCGGGGTCGGCCCTCGTGACGCGGACAACCCGTAGACGTCGGCCGCCCCGAAGTTGGAGTTCCGACCCGGCCCCCCCATCATTGAATAAAAGTCGGTATGGTTAAAACTGGACCCTCTCGGAGTTGGATTTCTCGACGATTGCAGAGAGTATATCTCGGCGTTGGTCAAATTCGACGGCCGAGGCGTCGTCGAGGAAAGTCCCTGAGACCTCCGGGAGAAGATATCCGACCTCGAAGCGTTCGATTTTCTGACGGTGACGTGCAACTTACCATCTTCTTTGATTTCCGCTTCCGTCTCCAATGGCTGCCGGCCGTCGAGCGACATGATATCAGAATCGACATGAATCGAAACGATGGACCCAGCTGTATCCGGGAACTGCTCCGAGATCAACATTTTGGCCCCTCTGTACTCGAACATGAAGAGCATCAGAGTGTACCAAATAATGCACTGAAGCACGACAATCTGAACCATCAAGCTGCCGGAGAAATCTCCGTACATTCCTTTGAGCAAAGGAATCCCCATGACTAGAGTGTTGGGCAGAGTGGACAGAGAAAACAGAGTAATCGTCCACTCCAAGCAACCCCTCCGGCTCACCTTTGACCAGATGGCTAGGACCACCAAGACGATGACTTTCTGGACGGTATCGGCGGCGATGAAGCGGAAGTTCATGGAATAAGGGTCGTTGGTGGAGATGAAGTGGAAGGAGAGGAGAGGGACGGCGAAGAGAGCGACGAAGCGGTTGATGCCGGAGCATTGATCAGGGGTGAAGATCTTCCACCATTTAACGGAACCATAAGCTAAGATCATGGCCACGTAGAGTGGCACCATTGCGGTCATGACATGGTAGAAGTCTAACGCAGTGATCATTTTGAAAGGCTAAAGGTAGTCGATGTTCCAGCTGCCCAGAAGCAAAGAAGTGAGCTTTGTGGAGAAAGAAAGGTTCTTTTGGCCGGAAGAAGAAGGAAGTTGGTGGAAGTGATGATGAAGACGAGAGCATGTGCTTTTGGGGGTTTGGGTTAATAAGGCAGCAGGGAGAGAGAGAGCGGAATAGTCTGAGGAATTCTTTTTAAGATTGTGCAGCAGCTTTGAGAGTTGCGAGCAAGCTTGCACTTGCAGTCCCCAAAGGGCCAAAGCCAGCCAAAGGGGGTTATCTCATGCTCCCTTCCCTTTCTCCCCATTTTTATAGTACTAATCTTGTTTTTCTTTAATTTATTTCTTTATTTTTTGTTGAAAAAAGAAAAAGAACATTGTCCTTAACAGTTTTCCTGTATCAACTAATACAGTATATGTTGGCTCTTTCTTAATCTTTATAAAGAAAATTATGCTATCCCTCATTTGCTATAACCATTTATATTGACCATATATATATTTCAATGAAAGAAATTCTATATAGAAGATAGTATTTAAACTCTGATTTGTTCACATAATAATTTGGTTCTCATAACAGTGAAACACCACTTCACGATAATTGTTTTTATGTTATGGAATTTAGGATAAATTTATTCTTTTGTAGAAGATTTCTTGTTAGATGCATTTATTCACGTTTACATGACCAACATTCTTGAACAGCAACTTAAAAGAATCCCTCTCAATCCTCATGGCGTGCCACTTGAATATCTCGAAAAAAAATAGTCACAAGATGAACAAATTCAAAGTATTCTTTGTTTATTTTCTATTTATTTGTTTTATTTACTAGTAAATATGTATGTGTTTGTCGACTGAGGGTAAAGGAAATGAATATTGGAAAGCCTGGCAGGGCAGGTTAAGTGGGTGCGAGTGGGCTCTAATTTCTATGACTAATGAGCTACTTGGAAATAAGTAGTGTAAAATAAAATAAGTATTAAAAAAAAAAAAAGAATAACACAAAATGCAGGAGCCAGAAAGCATTTTGGTTGGGAGGTGGGTATGTCCCCAAGTACTTTGTCTGGAGGCCTTTTCGAGCTTTTTGTGGAGATTGGGGATCCCCTTCTTGCCCTCCTATCTTTTACCTGGTATATATTTTCTGCCCCCTCCACTTTTTTCTTGGATTCGCCATAGTTTTGATCTTTGAACCATGGGTCACCATTTGAAAATATACAACGTTGTAACTATATGATATATTCAATTAGTTTTTCTTTAATTTTAACACAGAGGATATGTTAATGTCAATTTTCACGCACCCAAATCCCCATCCTAGTGATGTTTGTTGCTAAAAAGAAGGAAAACAAAAAAAGAATCTAATGCTATTATATGTATATATATTTACAATGTACTTTTCAACGGAATGAAAAAAATTACGCTTGTAAGCTACAACTTTATATAGTTTTATTTTGTTTATAAGAAGTTAATGGATTTATTTTTCTCTTATAAATTAAAGCAATAATTACACATGTACTCATAGTAAAGTACTTTCTCTACTCAAACATTCATGTTGTACCATCTTAATATTGATTAGTCCACCTTAAATAAATGATAAGTAAGTATTAGTTGGTAGAACCTAAATACTATTTAATAAAAGATTAGGCCGCACAAATAACACATTTTATCAATTAAGCTAAACCCTTACTTACTGTTGGGTGGTACGACCACTGAAGAAACTTTTCTATTCCCTTTCTTGCTCTCTTTTTCCATTAATTTTCAGATCAATTACTGACCAAACTAAGCTAATAGACATCCACGTTTAAAACAGTATGACCAATTAGGCATACAAAGATCTTGTCCTCCGTTTAGAACTTGTTCATCACCATTCGAATTAGTTGATGTAGTAATTCTTTAAAGGAAAAAAAAGGTGAATGGCTCCAAGAAGCTTGAGCATGGTGCACAAAATTTGGAGTGGGAAGAGGACAATTGGTGCATGAGAATTGAGGAGGAGGTGTGTAAGCAATAAATATACAAATTTCACGTGAAAACCTAACTAATATTGTCCATTACTTTCGCTCTATCTAAGCTAACGTATATTCTTTCGCGTTAACGGTATTACTGCTTTCGCCCTAGCGTGATGTGCTAGCTTGTGCCCTAGCTAGCTAAAGCCTAGACCCTAAGAAGATCCCTCTAGCTAATTTAGGGGAAGATTTGGCATGTAAATGATTCGTATTAAACATGATAATCTATACTATTAATGATAAAACCCTATATTACGTGTTTGTCCGTCCTTTTTTCTATAAAACTTGGCTTTAGACGTATAAAACAAAAAAAAAAATAAAAAGGAACTTGTTTAAAAAAAATAAAAAAGCGTGTGACTATCTATCACTATGACGGACATGTCACGTCCATTTGATCATTAATAATGGTCTGTTTGTTATTGCGAATTTGCGATAAACACTCATCACATTACACACCAAATTTGTAATTATACGCAGTCAAACTCCTTCATTTGGCTATCTAGATCGGCTAGCTCTACTGGGACTCATTAATCTGGATGCTCCAAATAAATGTATCACAATGACGGGCTATTTGATTATTAAAACCTTTAAAAAAAAAAAGAAGTAAAGATTATGTAACATGTGCATAGAATTAAAGTATACAGTATTCTGTTTATTACGGGTATGCTATATGTGATACACAAATTATCATGATATGTTAGAATACCATATCATATACCGCAATTTGTTATATTTGATGTAGGTATAACACTTACTGCTAATTTTTTAATTGTTTGAGGCAATTTACTGCAATATACTATATATTGCATATCATAAGCTAGAAATTTCTTGAATCAAAATGAGAGTTTCATGACTTGTGTGAGTATATTACCTTTGAGGCACAAGCTAGGATAAAAGAATCATACTTTAACCCACCAAGGAGCTTAATGTGATATTAAAAAAAATTTGTACAGTTATTATTAGAGTATTATTTTTTCATGTATTCACTACTAAAAAAAATAGATTTTCCAACTGTCATTTCCAACGGCAGGCAGTTGGAAAATAGTCCGTTGGAAAATCATTCGTTGGAAGTTAATTTTCCAACTGCCCAGAAGTGAGCAGTTGGAACTTCCAACTGTCAGCCATTGGAAATTAAGCAGTTGGAGAATTTTCCAACTGCTTTATTAATTTTTTTATTTTTTGGGGCAGTTGGAAAATTTGCCAGAGCAGTTGGAAATGAAGACAGTTGGAAAATACACTAGACAGTTGGAAATGTGGCAGTTGGAAATTTTTTAAGCCATTGGAAACATTTCCAACTGCCTGGGCAGTTGGAAAATTTTCCAGATTTTATTTTTAGCTTCGAATTATTTTTTCATTTATATTATTTATCTCTATACTGTCCATTTCAAATCGAATGTTTTGTTTAAACGTTAACCTCGTATACTGCCGAAACTGATATCGTTTGTAGTCAACTTTTAAAACTCACAAAATTTCATAAAATAAAATTACTAAGTGAATGTTTGTTAAAACAAACATACAGAATTAAAATTACTAAGTCAAGTTTGAAATTTACTACTAAATCCACATGAGCTCCAGTAGAGTTTAAATTACATGCTTTCATAATCCAACTAAGTGAATGTTTGTTAATAAATACATATAGTAGCATGATATACCTGATCTATGCGTCATCCGATCCCGAGTCATCATCATCACCTGCAGGTGGTGCGGGCGGGGGAATGCCAATTGAATTGCATATGTACTCCAGCTCAGCTCGTTGTCTCCTCTTCAGACGTTCTAGCTTCAGCTCATAATGTGATGCTTGCTGTGCAGTTTGCTCCGCTACGACTCGCTGTACTTGTTCAGCGAACTCCGGAGTCTGCATCACATCAACATGTGCTGCATGACTAAGCCCTGGTCGTCGTCGTCCAGGCACGACATGTTGTTCTGATCCAAGGCCAAATACACGCCCTTTCTTCCTGCCCCCAACAACGGCACTTATGATCGCAACCTCATCTATGTCAGGTGCGCCACCTGAATCATCCGTTTGCTGTGTTGCTTCCTCGATCTCAGCAGCTACTATTGCCTGCATATAAGAGTACAGAAAATTTATTAGTAACAAGATCAGAAATTATACTTAAGCATTATGTAACAATTACTTACCGCAACTTCTTCAGTCCGCCTGTTAACGTAATCCCCGTTCTTTTTCTTATGAGTTTGTTGCATCACCTTGAACAATCCTGGGTCCCTCTTCTCCGGATCTTTATCACGCTACATTTGTAAATTAGTCACATTAATTGATTCTCCAAATAAAGTTACTTGAATTATGTGTAAAAGATTATGATTATTTTACCATTTGTTCTCGGTGTTCAGTAATGGAAACCGAACCTCCTGCATATGTAGCATTGCATGCACCTGTGGAGTTAGATGACTCCGATGATGAAGCTCGCATCGTCTTACCCCTTGCCGATCGCTCGTTAAACTCCGCGGTAACCCACCATGCTTCCATTTCTGCATACTGCGCGTCGGTCATAAAAGATGCCCTTGCTCGCCGTTTCTCTAGATTCTTTTCTCGGCGGATGTCCCCCAGCGTATGTCGGTAATGACTAGCCGCCAACATATGCCAGACGCGGTAGACCTCATTATGGTGGGCTAGATCCCACTCACATAATCCCTGCACGTTATTATTTATAAAAACTATATAGCGGATCTATAGATTCCAACATAGATGATAAAGGCGAAATAGTTATAACAAGTATCTAACCTCAAATACGCGCCACCACGCCTGAATATCTGCTGGACTCGCGCTCGTCCAATCATGATGTCCCCTGAAGTGTGTGGTGAAGCATCTAGTGACCAACCTTGTTGCTCGTGATGGAAGGAAGCTACATGAAGTGGATGTTTCACAGAATTCATGAAATTAGTCTTACTGCGACTTCAGATACTACATGTTAAATAAACTAATTTCGTACAAGCGGGTGCATTACTTACGTGTTCCCGTGAGGTACTATCCGTAAACGAGCCTGCAGCGGGGCTTGGGATACCGCGGACTGACCATGTGAACTCTCACCATCCGGTGACACTACAGGGGTCGGGGTAGACCGACTACCACTACCACGTGTAGGACCAATGCGAATACCACCTCTGGGAGGGTGAGGATGATGAACAGGTGTTTGTTCTGCTGATGGCTGTGCATCTGAATGATGGGAGTGCGATTGGCCTGCCCGATCATGTCTAGCTATTGGTTCTGCTAAAACTTCTTTCATTTGCTGAAATAGCCCTTTCCCTGGGCGACGTGTATATGTCGCATCTCCTTTAGGTGGCATCTACGTTATTATGAAATCCCATACAAAAGTTTATATAACGTACATTCAAACATTGAAATAAAACTCGCTCAATCATATTGTAGGCACCAGGTTGAAGTTTCAATTGCTCTTTACATATATATTAAAAGTTAATTACTAAATGAGAACATTACATAATACAATAACATATGCACGTTTACATTATTCTGAGTTTCCAAGTTCATCTGAATTTGATTTCTCTGATTCGCCACTATCAATATCCCCTGATTCAAAATCATTTTCATCATCACTTCCTTCAAGGGACTCCTCATTGTCAGAGAAATCGTCATCTCCCAAAGTTTTATCCCTCAATGCCATGTCTTCCTCCACAGCTTCCCATACACCTGTTTCAGCTAAATTGTCGATTGGGTCATCCATAATTATGGGAGACCTGTTCACACCGGCCTGCAATTCTTCCTGATATGCATCTTCGACATCAGCTACATGATTATGAACAATGCGTCTAGGTTTGATTTTCAACACCGCCAACCAACCCGTTTTGTCACGTGACTTTGTGGGATAATGGGTGTAGTAAACTTGATCAGCTTGGGATGCAAGAATGAACGGGTCAAACTTCCCATATCGATGACCATCACGAACCTCAACTATCCCATATTGTTGGTGAACCCGAATGCCACGATTTGGAGTATGGTCAAACCAAGCACACTTAAACAATACTACTTTTTTATGTGGCCACCCAGGATATTCCAGTTGAATGATTTCTTCTAACACCCCATAAAAATCACATTCAACCTCACTTGATCCTGAAGTCCTAATACATACTCCACTGTTAAATGTTGCTTTGTCGCGACCCCAGTCGCTAATGTGGAACTTGTACCCATTTATGAAGTAAACAGGCCAACTCTCAACACGACGATATGGCCTGCATGCAACATCCCACAGGAAGCGGTCCGTGATAGTGTTTCTTACATCATTCACCTAGTTTCAGACAGTCATAATATCAATTTGTATTTTGGTTATTTATCAAAATATGGGTAATTTGAAGTGTAAGTAACTTACATAGTTTCTAAGCCATGTCTCAAAGTTATTCTCAATGTAGACATCCAGGTCTGCCATCTGTATATTGGGTGCATGCATACGCACCTCATCAACGAACAAACTACAAGATGGCATAAGAAGACGATGGAGCATAAACTGGATGAGGTTAGTAGAAAAGAATAAAAGTTTTGTTTCAGAGAAACATGTAAATATTTAGCAATGGGTATTGTTTCACTTACTTGAGGTACGGCTTCACCTCCTTACAATTCAGTAACACATATGCAGCTGCGACCCTCAATTCATTGTCATCAAGATAGCGATACCTTGATGCCCCATATGGTCGACCCGGGTATCTAAATATAGACCACACCGATTCATCAAATGGTCCTTCGCCGCCATCATCATTACGAGGTACTCGAGTAGCCATATGTGGGATATGGGATTCAAAGTAGTGAGAGCAAAATGTAGAGGTCTCCTCAATTAGATATGCTTCACAAATTGAACCCTCTACATGAGCCTTATTTGAAACCTTCATTTTGAGGTCATGCATACAACGCTCAAACTTGTACATCCACCTATATTGAACGGGGCCTCCAACTCTTGCTTCGTAAGGTAGGTGAACCGGCAAATGTTCCATCGAGTCAAAAAAAGCCGGTGGGAAAATTCTTTCCAACTTACAAAGTATGATAGGTATATTTGCTTCCAACTCGACCATGTGATTCACATCTAACTCTGGGGAGCATAAATCTCGGAAGAATTGGCTTAACTCGGTCAATGGTTTCCATATATTATCAGGCATTGCTTCAAGTGCAATTGGGAGGAGCCTCTGCATCATTACATGACAGTCATGGCTTTTCATACCCGACAGTTGACTTACATTACTGTCAACACACCTCGCAAGGTTCGATGCATACCCGTTTGGGAGTCTAAGTGTTTTAACCCAAGTAAGCACATCAGTTCTGTGCTCTCTGTTTAGTGCAAATGTGGCTTTAGGTTTAACTGCTCGGCCGTCACCCTGAGGAATTAAATGTAGCTCTGATCGACTGCAGAGAATCTCAAGGTCTTTACGAGCCTTAACGTTGCCCTTAGTTTTATTGGTCACATCCATCACTGTATTCCATATATTGTCAAACACATTCTTCTCTATATGCATAACATCCAAATTATGGCGGATCAAATTAGTCTTCCAATACGGTAGCTCCCAGAAAATACTTCATTTTGTCCAATTATGGGTTCTGCCATAACCTGGTATGGTTACAACCTGTCCATTGCGAACTACAGAAGACAAATGTGAAATACGTTCAAATATTGCTGCTGGTGGTAAACGCTCATGAGGCAACGATTTCTCAACTTTTCCTCTCTTAAAGGAGACTCTGTTCCTTCTGTATGGGTGATCCAACTCTAGAAATTGTCGATGACAATCGAAGAATGACGTTTTCCTTCCATGCTCAAGTTGGAAAGCTTTACTATACTCCATGCAAATAGGGCACGATAGCCTCCCATGAGTCATCCATCCGGACAACATCCCATATGCCGGGAAGTCATTTATGGTCCACAAAACCGAAGCGCGGAACTGAAAATTTTGTTTCAGTTAAACATCCCATGTTTCGACCCCATCCTCCCATAGCTGCTTCAATTCATGAATAAGTGGTTGTAAATAGACATCAATATTCTGATGTGGACTCCGAGGGCCAGGTATCAATGCAGTCAAAAACATATATGGCTTCTTCATACACATCCACGGAGGCAAATTATAGGGAGTAACAATGACAGGCCAACATGAGTATTGTTTACCTGAGTACCCGAAAGGCATAAACCCATCAGAACAAACTCCAAGGCGAACATTTCGGGCCTCCGCCGCAAACCACGGGTACGTGGAATCAAAATATTTCCATGCTTCCCCATCTGAAGGATGTTTTAAAACATTTGGGTCGATCAATGCTCACTGTGCCACCGCATGTGCTCTGCAGTTAAGAGTGAAGCATATAGTTGCTGAAGCCGAGGAGTGAGTAGTAAATAGTGCATACTCTTCCTTGCTCTATCCTTACCTCGCCCATTTGTTCTCGGCTTAAACCGAGATTCACCACAAAACTTGCATTCTGAAGCATCTTCATCAGTATTCCAAAACAACATGCAGTCGTTTACACAAGCATCAATTTTAAGATGGGCAAGACCTAGTTGTGAAACTAATTTCTTCGTCTCATACCAATTGGATGGCATCTTGCTGTCACTTGGCTGCGTCTCTTTCATCAACGCTGCAATACCATCATAACACCCTCTTGGTATATGATATTCTACTTTTAAGTTTAACAACCGAACTGCAGCAGAAAGCTCAGAATGCTTCTCACATCCATCCCAAATAGGTGTACTAGCGGAGTACAGTAAATCAGAAAACCTTCTAAAACCTTCATTAGGTTGTTGATCCTGTTCAATGGAATTCTGATGCATACTTGGACCCGCTGCATCAAATATCATTTGAGCATATGGGTTTACATTTGAACTGAACTCAGAATGCTCATACCAATCAGAATTATGAAACGGCTGCTGCGGAGGCTCTGTAAATGCCTCCCCATGAGCTGTACAGTTTGTGTAATGAGCCATGAAACCCACTCTGTATAAATGCACTCTAACGTCATCACAATTCTTAAACTTCAAATTTTTACACCTCCTACACGGGTAACGTATTTTGTTGCCATCCATGTGAGCTGGGTTACTACAGGCAAATGTTATGAACTGCTCAATCCCTGTCTCCCACTCCTCTGTGTACCCAACTCGGCCAGGTAAATAACGACTACTATACATCCAAATACGGTCCATGAAGTCCTACCAATAGATTAGTTAATCTAAACCATGTCATTTAAAACACACAAACTGTAATGACTAAGTCAGGTTTACGTAAGGTTAACAGCATACTTAGAATTTTATTTAAGGTTTACTGTTAATATGTAATAGGAATAAATTCATAATATTCTTTCCATATAAGTATTATTATAATTATAGCAATAATTACAATTTCGTGCACTATTACTTTACTACTACTCATACAAACTCCATTATTAGTACAATTATGAAATATTATGGTTAATATTATAATTAAGATTATGACTATTATTATAATTATTTAAGGTTATTACTACTATTACTGACATATATTATTACTATTACTATTAGTAGTATTTTAATATTCAATTATTATTAATAATAATAATATTATTATTATACTTATTATTATAGTTAGTATTATTATTATTATTATTATTATTATTATTATTATTATTATTATTATTATTATTATTATTATGTTTATTATGTTTATAATAGTAGTTATAATTATTATTTGTCTTATTGGATTTAATATTGCTATACTAATAATAATAATTAATAGGAATACTACTATTACTTTACTACTAATGTTGCCATCATATGTATTGTTTCAAATATAAGTTATTATTACTAAAAAAAATATTATTAATATTACTATTAATATTATTATAATTGATATTACTCGTATTTGATTAATTAGATCAGAAATAATAATACTAATTCATAATATTATTCTTACTATGACTTTACTACTACATTTATAATCCCATATTTATTCTTCGTAATATTATTAATATTGACGTATATTATTTTTCAAGGTCAATTTATTTCACTAGATATATTTTGTACAATTTATATTAATGCCAATAATGAAAACATTGTAATCAAAATTCCAAAATAACCATTGTACGTGGTAACAAAATATATAACCCAAACAATTGACTTCAAACTAAAGCCGTTGCTATTTTTGAAATATACTAAATAATTTAACACACAAAAATACTAATTACAAAATGTTAGCATCCAACTAATTATTTTCTGTTCTTAAATATACAAACTACTTTGACACATAAATATACAACCTAAATAATTTACATCCCACCATTAATTATTATTTTTAAATATACTAACTAATTTGAGACATAAATATACTAACTAAACAATTTTTAAAAATAATATGTAAACAATTTACGGAAAACTATGAATTTTCTAGTTGAAATATACTACTCCCTCCGTCCCATATTCTTTGAAACACTCACTTTTTAGCAATTAATCTATGATTTTTTATTTTCAATTTTTAGTATATAAATAAAAAAAATTATATAAATGATAAATAAAGACCTCTAGTTTCTAAATATATTTTTTTTAAATTTTTTCTAACAACCAATAATATAAATAAATTCAAGTCAAACTAGAGCCAAAAGTCAACTATTTCAAAGAACTTGGGACGGAGGGAATATTACTTACTACTTAAATTTTTGTAAAAATATTTCGTAAACCATTTAAATCAAACTATGAATTTTCTATTTGTAAATATTTATTTAGTTAGTAATACAAATTTTTTTGTAAATATACGAACTACTTTTACACATAAAATTACTACCTAAACAAATTAGTTAAAACTAATTACTAACTATTTTTAATAATACTAAATAAATTCACACGTAAAGAAAGAGGTCAAACAATTTACTTTAAACTAATTATTTATTATTTTTAAAATATACATACAGAATTTAACACATAAACATACTATCTAATCAATTTAATTAAAACTAATTAGTAACTATTTTTAATTTGACTAACTAATTTCACACATAATTATACTACATAAATAATTTAATTAAAACTAATTATTTGTAATTTTGTAACTCATTCCGAAATAAAAAAATAGTTAGAAAATGGAAAAAAATGTACAATTACAATGGGTACCCCAAATACTTCACATCCCACCATCAACATCTACACCTCAAATACTAATCACATATTTCAACCCAAATAACCATGAAAAATTCGGATTTAAACTAATTCATAGGAAAAAAAATTAAACTTTCGGATTAAGCAAAAACTAACCTTAAAGCCGTAATAGAACTTGCTTCAAATGCCTGGGAATAGGTTCGAATCACCTATATTTTCCAAGAAATCGAAACCCACAGTTAAAAAAAAAATGCATCTTCCGAAAAAAAAAAAATTAACGAAAACTCTCTAAAATTAGGTACTAACCAGCAAATCAAGGAAAATGAGGCCAGATCCACGTTAAAATCAGCTTCAGGATGTTGATAAACCCCTTAATTGAGCAAAGCAACGTGCTGTGTATGCGTGTGATGCCTGAATGTGAGAGAGAGGAGAGAGAGCTTCTGTGATGGCTTGCTGGAGGAAGAAGACGCTGTAGGCGGCGTAGGGGGGGTTTTAAAAAAAAATTTCGAAACTTTCAAAACTCACCGTTTCATTAAATGATTTTCCAACGGCTTTAGCCGTTGGAAAAATAATCAAATTAAAAAAAATCAAAATCACATCTTTTTACGAAAATAACTTCCAACGGCTTTAGCCGTTGGGAAAATTATCCAATTAAAAAAATATTCAAAACTCACAAATGTTTAAGAAAATAAACTTCCAACGGCTAAAGCCGTTGGAAAAATTATACAATTAAAAAAATATATTCAAAACTCAGAAATGTTTACAGAAATAAACTTCCAACGGCTAAAGCCGTTGGAGAAATTATACAATTAAAAAAAAATATTCCAAACAGCCCAACTGTTTAAGAAAATATACTTGAAGAATATATATATATATTACCAATTATACAATCGATTACCAATTATTATAGATATAAATTTATCACCATTTGTGAATATGTTAGCTTTTTCCAACGACCATAGCCGTTGGAACTTTGATATATATATATATATATTTTGTTCTGTCCCATTTTCCAACGGCCATAGCCATTGGAACCTTGAACTATATATATTTTTTGTTCTGCCCCATTTTCCAACGGCTTTAGCCGTTGGAACTTTGCTATATGATATTTTTTAAGTTTCTGTCCCATTTTATAGCCGTTGGAACTTCGAACTATATATAATTATTTGTTTTCTGTACCATTTTCCAACGGCCATAGCCGTTGGAACTTTGTTGTATATATTTTTCCTCCTGTCCCATTTTCCAACGGCCATAGCCGTTGGAACTTTGATACATAGACATTTCTGGTTTTCTATCCCATTTTCCAACGGCTATAGCCGTTGGAATTATTATACATATAAATTTATTGAAATTTGTAAATATGTTGGGTATTTTCCAACGGCTATAGCTGTTGGAAATATTATCCAAAATTAGTTTATTCATCTTCCAACCGCTAAGCCGTTGGAAACTTCGATGTTATACTTCCAACGATTTTGGCAGTTGGAGATTTCCAACTGCCTAGCCGTTGGAATTTAGGGCAGTTGGAAATTTGTGATTTTTTAGTAGTGATTAAAAAATTAATTTTTTTTTGCTGAAGAATATTTATTTTGCCCTAAATATTCCATTTTTTGTATTTTTTTTAAATATCATCTTTTATAATATATATATATATATATATATATATATATATATATATATATATATATCTAATTTATAAATTATTCTTATCATAATTTTCTTAATATATATATATATATATATATTTATTTATATCTAATTTATATTAGGACAATTATCCAAAAAATAATTAGAATATATCTAAAAAATTATATTTGATATTTTTCATCTTAAAACTTTTTTTTTTCAAAATGATAATAGTATGCGGCGTTATATATTATATGGTATACTTATAATTTACAGGTACGGTTTACATAGTAGTAACGGTATTTAATACCTTATACATGTGTAACACACATAAACTTAAATACTATGATATATCGGTTAATATGGGTATGTGATATGCGGCATACCAATTTTTGCGGTATGTTAAAATGCTGCACGATATACCATACTTAACATAGGTGCATTACTTACCGCTAATTTTTAATATGTTTTAATTAATTTACCGCAGTACAGTAGATTGCATACTGCAAGTTATAGTTTTTCTTTTTCATTTTATGTTAATATACTCCAAACACACACACACACACACACGTGTATATGTATACATAAAATAACAAAATATAATTAATAAACATATACAGAATGACAAAATATATTTACTACATAATTATTTTTTTCATTTTAATTTTCACTGTCTCAATATACCTAAAAAATACAATATGTGAAGGTAGTACATATCTTATATCTCTGAATTATGCTTTCTTCTTTTTTAGTTTACTATGTTTTAGTAAATCAGTTTGTTTGCTAAATAATATTTATTTTGTTATGTATATATTTTATTTTTTGTGTATCATATTAAAAAATTATTATCTTTCATATATATTTAATTTATATTAAGAAAATTATGATAAGAATAATTAGAATACATATAAAAATATATAAAAAAAAATTATATTTGATATTTTTCATCTTAAAATATCATTTTGATTTTTTTTTTTCAGAAACGATAGCGCGCGGTACATATTGTAATATGCCTGATAGTATGCAGCAAACCTAACAGTAACTTTATTGAATATCTTGGTAGCTAGCATACGATTAACTAAACATAAATTTGTTTCTGAAGCGTTTTCGCATTACTGATACGTAGATCTGTATTTTGTTTTTTTTGGTACATACTGATATGTTAATATATTGTCGCCATTTCATAGTTAAGTGGTTGCTCTTAATCATTACGTGTCTGTACTAAATAAACAAACCCTTGGTGGATGTAATAAACGAAGAAATTTGTTCCAGAAAGCAATTAACAAAGCATGCAAGATAAACAGGGAAAAAGGAAAAAGATGGAAAGAGGAGCGAAAAAGTTTACTACCATCACTTTTAACCAAATATTGCGTGCTACCATCTTTGTTTTAACTGTAATTTTTTAATTCTTTCATAATTAGAAATTAACTTGTGTTTCGAAATAGAAGTGATGGATTTATTAGAAAGGAGAAGCAAGGCCTGTTGATGCAGATTACGAACTACATTAATTTTGAAGGCATATTACACCTCCTGGGTTAAGGAAGCTCCATGTATAGAATACCATTTTATTTCTTTCTGGACTTTAGTAGTTCAAAAAAATTGGCGACCACTATTGAGAATCCATCTAAATATATAGAAAGGAAAAGAACCAAACTGATCCACCAGCTTTAATCTCTCTTTCAAAGCCCACAATTCAATCTTAATCCTAGCTATTCGCATTTACAACGTGCTTTCAGAAAAGCAGCCACAAATTACATAGGTCATCCATTTAGAGCATGGCCCTTACAATGGTAGAACTAATTCAGTTAATTTCCAGGTTTGAGGAGGACGAACCCAGCAACATGTAACAAACGTTGAAGGGTGCCTTAATTGCCCTCACTTATCAACTATAATAAGACTAGCAACTTCCCCAACCATTGTCAACATTTTTTTTAAGCAATATCTTGACGTACTTTTTTTTCCACAGAGCAGAAGTGGAGGCTCGATGCTTATTTATTTATTTGAAAAAAAAAAATTAGAAACTGAAGATTTATTGCTTTGGAAAATTATTGAATGGCAAACGATACATCCGCGCTATTCGTTTCTGCTGCGATCCTGGGAACGGAAACGGATGGTGATGCGTCGTAGTTTGAGTGATGTGTACGTAGGAAGGGATACTGAAGATGAAGTTAAAGATTTTGGTGTTGAGCCAATTTCTAAACTTTCATGTGTTGTTGGTTTTATAAACTTTTGCTTGCAAAATAAATAAGCCATGCATCGCACAGCGTTGAAGCCCAACTAGCATGACATGGCAGCAAGTGATTGGGTTTGGGGAAGGAAACCTAGGCTTAAAATATCCCAACTTTGACCGCCTCCCAAATTCATTATTATCTCTCGTTTTTCCTTTTTTAATGTAGAAGGAATAAATATTTGACCAATACTAAACAAATTAAGGACAGAGCCAAAAGGGTAAATGTTCAATATTCTTTCAACTTGCAAAAGCTTAAGATCGAATATGAGTTGTTTTTTGAGGCGTACCTTCACAAACAAATCCTTTCTCTCGAATTCAACGCTGTTAGCAATTAAAAATACTAACAATAACAATAACCATAAAAATAACAAAATTCCATCCCAAAAGAGAGGGGGAGGCAGGCAGGGGCAGCATGCGTTTTTGAAGTTATAAATAGAGGGAGGATAGGAGGGGACAGAGATTGGCGTGTCAGTCCCACAACTTCCTTTGAAATTCATTAGCCCCAAACACCATGCTTAATTGCACGCTTTGCTATTAGGCTTTTTGTTGCTTTCTATGGACTTCATCCAACAAGCCCATGCACCTGACCTCCCTCCCACCCCATTTCCTTATTTTATTAATTTTATGCCTTCCTTCTTTTTTCTCTGTATATATTTTCTTGTCTTTATCTCTGCTTTGTCGTTTGCTTCTTGATTTCTGAATTAGACCATTTTTTATGCTCCATGAATTGTGTGCAAATTCGGTAAGGGATCCACCAATCTCTGTTAGTTTTCAATTTCCACATTGCTATTTGTAGCTGTAAGCATATTCTAGTCTAGCACACTCCAATTTTTGGTCAAATAAAATTTTAAACTTCGTTTTTCGGTTGATGGCTATTACTTTTGGGTAACTATTTAAAACACCTCTTGGTTGGCATTAGATTATTCTCATTCCTTCCCTCAAAAAAAAAAAAAAAGAAAAGAAAAGAAAAGAAGAATCCCACGGGCCACAGCTAGACGTGAGCATGGGCCTTGCCCACTTGCCAGGATGGGTCTGCGTTAAAGAAAACTGGACTCGGGCCATCTTTGGGACAAGCTAAGGTGAGCGTCTACGTTTGGCCTCCTTTTCTTCATAAGATTGACATTTTCGGCCATGATCATACTGAGCCTAAAACTGGAGTAAGACCCAAGCTGAGCCCGTTTCAGCTACCACCCATTCGCTTTCTTGGATTGTATCTTTAAGGACCGACAAAGGTTGCGGTGTACGTTCAGTTGGATGGGTTTTAAACTGATCAAAATAAAATAATCTGATTTATTTTCAGTTTTTATAAATTTAATTCAAATTATCTGAATTACATATTAAAACCAATCTAAACCGTCTAACTTATAATTTAGCTTATCCAATTTTTATAATTCAATTTATTTTTTATTAGAACTAAACACATGGTAATTGAAAAAATATATATAACTTGAAAAATATGATAATATTCCATTCTATACCTAAAGTTAAAGGTTGATTCATACCATATAGTCAAAAATTAAAAAAAAATAACTTTATATATATAGAGTTAACAGATATAATTACAAAATATGTAGTATTACTTTTTTATTTATTTAGTTCTAAACTTATGAACCAATAACTGATTTAATAACCAAGTAACAAATTCAGTTTTGATCCAATCTGAATTAAATAGCTAAATAACCGAATCACTTTGTCCAATCCAAACAATCCATTTTGTCCATCCAATTTTATCCAAATAATAATGAAAGACAATTGTCGTTAAGCCCACCATTCAAAAGGTCGGTCAAATAAATAGGGGAAAATAAAAGTGAGTAGAAGTTTGTACAAGTAGTAAAGTAGGTCCATGGGAAAAATAAATGATTCTGGGAAGTCAAAAAGTTCCTAGCTAACGTATGTTCTAATGAATGAAGATGGCGATGGTACCTGCACATCTGCACTTCTATCTGGTGGTGGACCAAAATGTACCGAGTCGGTAGGCTGGAGGGCTTCTGCTGACCAAGTTTTAGTTCTAGAGCAGTAGAGCCAACTTGTGTGAGTTGACAAAATTCAGGGTCTTGCACCATACTTTGGCCTAAAGTTTATAGCGATGTGCTAAAAAGATAACAAAATTGCAGCCTTGGCAAATGGGTTGAGCTACAATGTTAGGAAGAATCTTCGAGTTTTGTATACAGAGGTATTGAAGCCTACTATAATTTCTTCATACAGCGACGTGGTTTTAGCTAAGGGTAGGCCTAGACAGTTTGATCTACGTACGACGAATAACCTTGAACTTACAACTTTTACTTAACAAAACTACACATCATCTAAGAAGAGGACATTACTATTAGAGGGAGAGCCGATAACATAATGTTACATTACATACACTCATCATATGACGAAAGAAGGAAGAAAGCAGTCTAACCATGGAAGCCGGCCCACAAGGGTACTGATGGGGGGAAGCAGGAAACGAGCCGTTAACTACTACCATAGGCCCTTGGCACCAGGAAGCTCAATCCATTGCAGTTGAAGCTCCACTTCCCCGCATTCAACATTTCTCAATCTGATGAAGAGATCCTGGACAAGCTTCCCATCTTTCCAGAGGATAAGGCTCTCTTCGGAGAGGCAGTTGCTCCGGCTTGGCTGCACTCGGCTCACCACCGTGCCCTCTTCTTCCTCACCGTGTTCCTTTCTTAAAGCTTCTATGAATGCTGTGATGTCAAACTCTGCTTCTCCCATCTCATCATCTTTGCTAAACGTGTCATAGTCAAACACTGTCTGCACGCATATACCATAAGAATTCACAAATCATTAGAGAGTTAAATTAGCAGGCCTGGAAGGACATAGAATTCCAAGGCCAGACATATTGAACATGTAATGAAAAACTTATTGAACCCTTTCAAGTACTGAAAAATTCCAAATATCCTAGTATCCCATGGATATGTACGTACTTGTCAGTATTAACAATACGTACGCCAGTTCTTTACAGAACAATACTTGTAGACAAACAAGAACTTTAATCATGGTCCAAAAACAAGGAAACGTGACAAAAGCTCACCAGCTCGATAGGCATTTCAGGATCAGTAATAGAAAGAGTCAGATCTTCATTCCATTCAGGATTAATATCATTCCTTATGATTTTAGTCTTCAGTCTCTGAAATCAGAAGCAGTAGAAGAAACAGGTTGGTAAAAGATGAGAGTGGAAGAGGGGCATTGGAAGGAGATGAAAGGAAGGCGACCTGACCTGAGAGCCCATCTTGAAGACGCAGTAAGGGTCGCTGCTTCGGACATCGCGAACTGCCAGATTTACGCCGCGTTTGACCCGGATTCTGAGCAGCCCCAATATGCTGTCCATGAGCGACGCCTCGCTCTTCCCGCTGTCTTGCTCGTGCGGGTGCGGGGGCGTTACGGGGGCCGGAGATTCCTCCTCCATGACCGAAGCCTGTCTGTTTTCTTCTTGGAAATCAATCACTTGGGGTCCATTAATTTGAGGTGATTGAAGGGAATGGAGATGGAAGGAGCCAGAATTTTAAAGCGAAGCTGGTGTTGCGGTTGACCGTAGAGAAAATTTGGGGGGTTTTTTGTGGCCGCCAATTCTCTTTGGACATTGAAACGAAAAGGGCGCCTTTTGTTTCTCTTCAAGTTTATGATCTTGTACTGGACCCGTATATTTATATACATAACCCATTCCTTTTATTTCTTCCTGCTTGCTCTTCTGCGAGCGATCCTGAGATCAGAGTAGGAGAAGAAGAGGGGAAATTGGGTCAGAGATCGACCTGGAAGGTAGGTGGGTCGCCTTTTCAATATGAGGCACGCAGGGCAATCTCGGTTGTGTCAGAGGAGATGGAGCCATATCTCATCCTTTCTATGAACACGATTACCAGAGAGTGGAAGTGTTAAATTTAAGGGTTTTTAACTGTTACTCATTAACTCTAGATGATATTATACTTGTCCCTGAGTTTAAAAATTTATACTTATCTCCCACTTTTTTAAAGTCATCGATTTGTTGTCAGTTAAAATTACAATTAACTACCTTAAATTTGATTTGGTTTACAATTATACCCAACACTTTAAAAATCTACATTTTCCAAGATTATCCTTCCTCTTCATGTCTCTCCACTTCCATTCTCCTTTTCCTCTACTTTGACTCATCCATCTCCGCCCTTCCTCGCCTTCTTATATGACCTCTCCTTCTGCTTCAATACCTTCTCCTCCGACTCCTTCACTAGCGCTCCTCAAGCCATCGATGGTGACCTTGCAGTTGCTACATTACAAATTGCCTATACCAAGGCCAATGACTCATGGTCCCTGATCTTCACTCTCTTAGCGCCACCTACGCCACCAACCATGGGATGCTCTAAACATGTCTAGACTGCAATAGTTATGCCACCTCCTAGCTTTTAGTTGCCAACAATGAGTTCAATTCTGATTCCTACAACGACACCATGGAGGATGTTAATGCGACGGCCAATGTCACATGGAATGCAAACATGAAGCCTAGTAGTCGGCCTTGGTTGAGCTCAACTCTGCCTTCCTCGAGCTTTGTGAAATTTGTATTATTTTTGCCAAATTTTTCGGTCTCAAAGATTTGAATTTGCTTCTTGACTAAGAGTTATATAAATTATCTATGTAAGTCTTACCATAAAAAAGATTTGTACATATATAAAAGCAATAAACAAACACGTAATAATGATATTAATATAAAAAATTGCAAAGTTCACTAAATTTTCTAGAAGTTTGCAAAACACTCCCATCCATATTAGTGGAAAATAGAACATGAGCCTCTAATTATTTGAATTTAATTATTAGAAATAATTTTTTTATTTATTTTTAATTTGTCCCATCATATTCTAATTATTAACAATATAATATTTGGTTCCAATTTTGAATAGAGTTTATAGAGTCAAATATTTTATGTGATTCATTTTATTTTCTCCAATGTATATTAATTAGTGACAAATATAATATATGTTTCTAAGTTTTTGCCTTAAATTTTGAATATAGGTATTGGAGACAAATGCGCTATTTACCTCATTATGTTTGTCTCAAAAGCTAATTTCTCATGTAGCAAATTCAAAATAAAAAAAAAATAAAATGAGAAATGTTCAAAAATAATTTATTTTGAAAATGAGGTAAAGCAACATTGTTACATGTTTGACAATGACCCTAATAAATGAGTTATTAGTAATTATTTTAATATATAAAGATTATTCACTCAACTTGAATAATTTTGATTGAAACTTTATATTTAAAAAGGTTGAAAAATTATTTTTAACACTTTTTGAAAAATCTTAGTATTTCCTATTGAATTTTATTTTTTTTTTAGTTGGCTACAAAAAAAAAATTTTCTAAAAACATTATTCAAGTAATTTTTAATCAGATATACTATTTTCTAAAAACATCATTTAATTGATTGTTAATTAGATATTTAAATGATATAGTACTAGATAAAAAGATCAATTGAAGCGGCTGGAAGCATTGAAGTGTTGGTTTTCCTCTTCTTTACTTTAATTTGCATCAATTCATGGAAGGACAAATGAGGCCAATTTGAATGAGTCTAAATGGGTCGAAGTGAAGAGGACAAATGATTTTGGGGAACAGGTTGGCGAAGAAGGTGGTGGAGCAAGAAGGCGGGGTTGGATAAGGAGGCAGGGAGGCAACGGAGACGAATGGAATTAAAGTGACGATAGTGAAGAATAGAAGTAAAGAGATGAGAAGAGAAAGAGTAATCTCGAAAAATTTTAGATTTCAAAATTTTTTGGTATAATTGTAAACCAGACTAAATTTAAAGTGATTGGCTACAATTTTAACTGACGACATTAGAAAAATAGGGAGTAAATGTAAATTTTTAAACCTCATGGGGTAAATGTAATATCACCTATAGTTTAAGGGATAACCGTAAAAAACTCTAAATTTAAAGACCAAGTCTACGAGGGTATAGGCTATGTGTTAGGGTACCAGCAGCAAGACAGGGACCCTACACCTAACCGACACATGAAACAAGAAGAATAGCTAATAGCCGAAGAACATACATACTTCTTAGAAGTTACTACATCAATTTCTGCCCAAAGAAGAAAGTAATGAGTTTCTTTCTGGGAGTTTTGGGACGGTCTCGAAAGTCCCAGCCCCACCCACGAGGCCACCACAACCCCCAAGTTGTTGGCTACAATGCTCATAGTTCTTTTATTGTGCACATATGTCTAATTAGACATACTAACCCATCCCTTAATCTTCTATATATAAGGCATAAATCATCAAAAAAATTGACAAAAATACCCTTAGTTAAAATATTATTCTCTACAAAAAACCCTAGCTTGCTATTGCTGTCTCCTCCGGTGCCGGCGTCGGTGCCGGCGCTGGTGCCGCCACTGAACTGTCATACGTCACGATCTCACCGTATACGTCATATGCCATGTTCGAAAAAATTAAAAGTGTCTGAATGGATACCGAAAAGTGTCTAAAGAAATATTTAGAAGTGTCTAATCAATATGTAGACAATTTACTCTCTTAAAAAATACTAATTGAAACAATAAAAAGTGTCTGAATGAATGTGTAAAAGTGTCTAAAGAAATATTTAGAAGTGTCTACCCAATACGTAGACAATTTACTCTCTTAAAAAAAACTAATTGAAACAATAAAAAGGTGTCTGAATGAATGTATAAATGTGTCTAAAGAAAAGTAGCAAAATGTTTAAAGCAATACAGAAATAATTTATTTTAATAATAAAAAAATACATACAAAATAATGAAAGAAGTGTCCAAATAGAAATTTAAAATTGTTCAAATCAATATTTGAAAGTGTCTAAATAATCATTTAAAAAGCTACATGGTTCCTTGGCGTTCCTCGCGCCTGGCCGCACCTCGCCCTTCGCCGTGCCTGGTAATGGTGATGGTGCGATGATTCGGAGATGGCTCGGCGATGTTGTGGCGATGGCTCGGATGGTAGAGATCGAAGGCGATTCGTGCCAAGGCCCACGCCACTGCCCTCGCCTCGCACCGCCGTGCCTTGGCCCTCGCCTTTTCTCAGGCCTGGCTTCGCCTTGCCCTGCCCTGCCGATCTGCCTCCTCGCAATGCCGCGCCTTGGCCCTCGCACTTGGCTTCGCCTCACCTCCCGACTGGCCGTGCCTTGGAATTGGAGTCGTCATCATCAGCAAAGAACAGAGATCGGACTACCGATTGTGCCACTGTCGTTGTTCGTTTCTCACGATTCCCTGGCGTTCGTCGTTCCTCAACCTGGCCGTTCAGGGTTCCTCTGCGTCCTCCGCTTTCATTGCTTGCTCGCGTCGTCGGCCGTTCGTTTCTCGCCGGAGTCACTCAACCTCCTTGGCGGATTTCAAGTTAGATGTAGGTTGATCGCCACAATCGAGAGAGAGGGTCTGGGGAGGGATAAATTTGAGGGTAAAATTGTAAAATAATAGGTATGTCTAATTAGACATATGTTCATGTTATCCATGGTACAATGCTCATGGCTTGGAAGATGGCACCATGGTCCAGGATGTCACCATCAATTGTCTACATCAACGACGCTGTGTACCCCCGAATTATCCACCGATGGGGCCAGCCACATGCTCTCCTTCCATTGCTCCTTCCGCAACTCACGCAAGTAGCATTGAATGCAAGCGAGGAAAAACGAACGAGGTACCTGCTGTCCAATTTAGCAGGTACTTTCTCCTCTATTCTTCGGATCGGTTAATCCGTAGTGACTAAAGGCTTAAATTACTAGATGCTAAACTATAGGATTTAAAAAAGAGAAACTCATAAACTGAATGACTAGACACACATTTTTTCTCTTTTTATGAGTTAGTCTAGCAACTGATATAAGGTCAACCGGGCAATGTGCTCTACACTTCATAGTTGAAGGACTGAATTGCACAACGCTAATATTCAAAGACTCTTTTCAGTGACACACATAGTTCGAGAGACTAAAAGTGGTTTAGGCTTAACTTGTTTGTCCAGCAAAATTCATTTTCTCAAAGAATATGATTGACGATACAAATCAAAAACCAGAACCGACGGACTGGCAAGGAACCATGAATGTTTGCAAGAGCTCAAAGCTCACCTCACCGGAATGGTATGTACTATTATAAGCAAATATCACGTACTATATGAAAAACAAAATTGGGATTATACTTACAAGCCTAAACTTAGAAACTTGCTCGTGCTGCTCAAATAATAAAATCACCCTGTAGACCTCCACAAGCTGGTGAAGGTTTCTGGATTTGTGTATCAGAGTTTCTCGCAGTCATCATACAGCAGAGGATCTCCAACTCCAAAGAACGAATTCCTCACCGCATTGGCTGTTCAGGAAAGAAACTACTGAAACACCTTCCTTATTCTTTCAGCAGCGAATGCTGCTCTCTTATTGGTTGGTTCAAGAACCAAGGCGTAGTTGAAGTCTGCAAGTTCCAAATTCAGTTAATCTAAATCTTACTCCATAAACCAAGGATATACTAATTAAGGACGAGGATGCGCTTCAGAAATGACCCCCATAGTTGTCCCACTATCTACCATGTTTTCCTTTTATACCCAAAAAAATTGTGTGTTTAATATGTTATTTGAGCTCCTATTACAAAAACAAACTGCAGTGACCACAAAACCCTGAATCTAGCGACACCTTTCCCAGCAACTTGGATGAATCAAGTACATGAAGTCTATTAGTCCTGCACATAAGAAGGCCCGTGTATTTCACTTTTGTTCCATTTCTTGCTCGATCACATAGGGACACAAGCAGGAGCATGTCTAGAGTAAAAAACATATTTCAATTGCAGAGATGCGACTTACCGTCAAGTGCCTCCTTATAGTAGCCAAGCATCTCTCGGGCTGTTCCTCTCCGTAGATAGGCTTTTACATTCTGAAAACATAGTAGATATGGTCATCTTTCAAACACCGACTAAATGATAGCATCCATAAACTTGTACACAGGTTCAAATTGATGGAGAAAGAATTATTGACATCTAAAAATAAAACTGGAACTCCAGGCGACGTCATTTCCTAGTAAATAGATTCAAAGACATTTCACGAGCAATACATGGGCCCTAAAACCAAATCACAAGAAATTACCTTTTTATCAAGGTGTATAGCTTTCGTACTATCTGCCTCAGCTTGAAGATAACTGATAAACACATTTTTAATGTCATTACGACACTTTAAAAGCATATCTGAATCCTAAGAATCCCAAGAATACACTATTACCTCCCTAATTCCAGATATGCTGCAGCCCTGTTACTGTAATAAGTTGCATTAGTGCTACTAAGTTTGATGGCTTCAGTGTACAAAATAATAGCCTTCTGCCATTGTTTTTCTTTGAATGCTTGGTTTCCCTGGAATATCAAAGTGAAACATAAAATAAAAAACCGAAGATGACCATATCAGAAAACTATACAGCAGATCTCATGCATAAAGTTAAAAGCATAAGAGCTAAGGACAAACATGTCAGACCACTTTTGCAAGGAGGACAAACAAAATTAATTAGTCCTTGGACCATTTGACGCAGAAACATTTATCTCATAGCGTGTCACTGCTCTGCAACTGATCAGCTATCTACATACATCAGTAGCCACAATGATTTTCACTTAGTAGCTCCGACCAGAAATCATAGCCATCTATTGAGGTGAAACGAAAGTTTCTCTCCCATTGGCTCAAACTTTTTATCTCTAGTTTCTCAAAATCTTTATGTTCGAAATTTGGGCCAGACTATTTGTGTACAAAAGACTACACAGCACAAGAATCGGTCACATGATGCCCAAAAGATGCTGTATTTGACTGGCAAAAACAACCACCAAAACTTGTATTTACCAGGAAGTATACATTACGTGTGCCTTCCTTTGAAAAAATAATACCAGGAAAGAAATGCAATGCAATACTTTACAACTCTCAATCTTACAAACAGCAACTTGTACAAGTTTAAAATAAAATCTATGAGCAGAAGCTCAGCCACACAAATTTAGACACAGTAGCACAACCAGCATGGCTAGCTTTTAACAAGAAAATGGAGACTTAGGTGAGCAGAAGGAACTAAAGTTTTAATTAAACAACCTGAAACTTTTAACAAATATATTATGATGCCAATATGTAAATTAATTCACAACTTAGTCAATACAAAAATATGTAGAGTCAATTTTAACTGGAAAAAATAAACAGAGCATCAGAGAAAATGGTTAATAACCTTTTCCTTAGCAAGTTCAGCAGACTGTTCCTGGCTCATGGTATTGTCCGTTAATTTTGACTTTGAGGCAACATCAGCCTGCTCCTGAAGTGATGAATACATGGCCTGTACTGTATCTAGCAGAAAGCGATCACCCCCATGCTTGGCTACCAAGGAAACAGAGATGGGGCATTTCTCATAAAATCCAAGTGGTAAAGTGACCTGGAACAGTTGTGTATATAAAGTTAATGGCATTCTGGTACAACAATCCACTACATGATCCACACTCTCATCCCCAAAAACCAAATGAAAATAACAAAAGAACATTAATAGAGAGGCAGATGTACCTGACAACAACCTGATACACTAGCAATACTCAAAAGACTAAACAGATGGCTCTGGTAATCCTCTGCACAGATCTCTTTGCTACCAAGTTTTGGAGGAACAGAAACAGTGGTAGGGATCACTAATACTCCATCATCCTAAGGAAAACGTTACAACCAAAAAAGGCATCAACAGAGGATACACATGTGGAAGTTGCTATTATGTAAGTTTGTTCAAAATCACTAATAAAATAAATTCTACTCTTAGATGAAAGGCATCGGTTGGCAACATCCTATGAATATGGTACCAGAAATGCAAGAGAATATCATTACCTTCAAAAGTGAATAAATGGCTGAACGCATCTCATTTCTAATAGATTTACATATTTCAAATTCTTTTTCTGTCATATCTGGCAGTTCATTTATTTGTGCCAAGATTGTAGATTCTAGAGCATGCTTTTCAGCCCTTATCCATCCTTCATGATTTTGTTTAAACTCATGTCTGCGCTTGAAAACAAAACAAGAGACCATTAATATCCGTTTTCCATTGCAAAAGTTACCACATATTCAAAGAAACAAAACAGGCATTAGATAGCAGTCCATCCAGTTAAGTTACATATAAGTTTTAGTGCCAACAGCCCCAAGACAATTAGCAGTGCCTCCACTTTATATCAGCCACCAAAGCTCATGCCAAAAATTCATTGAAAAAGCCATCTAACAGAATTTTTGTCTGCTAAATTTATACCAAGTGTAAAGAAGATCAAAGATAATTTAGGCAGCATAAAAGCATATAGCCATTAGTAGTGAGGTTCTGCTAAGAAATCAATGATCAAGTAGTGAAATCCTTAATTTTCAATTATGTTGCAAATGGGAGAGACAAAAAACAAAGGGAAGAATCAATGAAACTTTGAAGTAAAATAATATCATTCTAAACGAGAGTCAGCTGTTACATGTTATTATTGAAAAATTTATCATACTGCAGCATTCATTCAACCACATTTTCCTAGTTACTAGTATGGTAATAATTTCAAATCAATCACCTTTGCAGAAGCTGCATGACATTTGCAAGCAATATTAATGATGAACATTTTGATTGACCATTTATTTTCTTGACATGCAACTCTTTCAAGGTTGGAACTTTGTTGTCAAAGTAGTTCCCCAACACTTCATGCTTCAATACTTGCCCTAGCCAAGACCAGAAAAACCAAAATAAAATCGAAAGAAAATAAGGTTGATGAATTCACATAATTAAACAGACTGCTAAACAAGCTGTTGTCAAAGACAGATAGAAGGCAAAAAAGGACATACTCCCAAAAAGCTTCTCAGTGGATTTAATCACCACTTGAGCAATCCTATCTGCAGGAATCTTGGATAGCTGAAAGCAATCATCAGCTAACACAATTTCCCTAGGAGTGCGCTGAACTGCAAATGGAAGTTGTAGAAGCATGTGGCCAACTCGACGTAGAACATTGGGATCCTTTGCAAACAATCCTGACAAAGAAGTTTGAAATCATATGCCGTGAAATATCAGTGGCAGCATCCAACAGATTAATTAACAACCACAACAACAATGTTAAACATTGCATCAGTGGATGTAGTAGATGCAAAATCTAGAAAAAATCCCCTAAATAGTAATCGGAAGGAAAAAACCAAAGAATCTCTAATTGTGAAGGAACATAAACATCCATACATACCAACAGTGTCAAGACTTGTTGAAATGTGTATAATTCCAGAGTGAGTAACAATTCCATGCGATGGGCGAAATCCTAGAATGCCACAGAAAGCAGCAGGTATTCTCACCCCACCAACAGTATCAACACCTGCCATTAAGCAAAGTTCCAATCAAATATAAAAAAACCATATGTATATCTGTAAATTGCAGGCCCTATTTTCTATTTTTAGTTTGACCAAAAGAATTTCCAAGCCTTTTTTAAAGCCAAAATTGAATTATTGTATTCTAGAGAAAAAGAGGGCTTGCAAGCTGACTAGTAAAAATGTAGCACTATCCGTATGATAAATTCTGATGAAGTTTTTTCATCATCACTCGTCTGAGAAGGTTTTAATTGTAGTAGCATCACACATGATACTGGTCTGAGCATGCTAATCTTAAGTAGCATCATCAATCGTACAACAAAAGAAATTAGTGAAAAATCCCCTAAAGTTGAATTTATATCAAAAGGCTACCAACTGGTTACATTTATATCAAGCCCAAACAGGTAACTACCATGACTCACCTAATGAGAAGTCAACAAAGCTAGCAGCTACAGCAACTGCTGCCCCGCTAGAAGAACCACCCGGTATGCGTGCTGGGGCTGCAGGGTTAGTTGGTGTACCATAATGCTTATTTTCTCCATGTAAACTGAAAATTTAAGATATAAAAGCAACTGGAATCAAGAGATCTGACAAGAATACTGGTATGAAAACTAACAGCAAATATGAATTTTATGGTTATCGTATGTCTCCACGTCAAATCACCGGATTCAAAGTTGAAGAGAAGTACCTATAAGCAAGTTCATCTACAACAGTCTTCCCTATGCAAGTGGCACCTCCTTCAACCAGAGTTGATACAACAGATGAAGTCCTAGAAGCCGGTTCATGTGTACTCACCCAGTCTGGGTGTCCAAAACCGGTAACATACCCTTCAATATCAAATCTATACATTCGTAGAAAGAGTCCAAAATTCAGAAAAGATGGCACACTCAATCAATTTGAAAAACAGACATTGCCATTGGTAAATGCATGCTATATAGTACATAGCTAATCACGATATCTTTTTAAGAACAGAAAAGGAAAACCTATACTTGAACTAGAATTTTCGTTCATCTCTTTCGTGTTCTCAGCAAACGTTTAGCCAATTACCAACAAACTGAGGATATTATACGTATGAAACTTGAAGAAAGACCCAAAAAAAAAATTCGCTCTAAAGCTCCCAGAACGCATCAAACAATTCACTCAGAATCGCATACTTCGAAATTGACCAAAAAATGGGGAAAACTGCGGCTTACAAATCGGAGACGGCAAAAGAGAGCCCGGTGAGGGGATGGGGCGCCTTGGGAGGAGCAGGCTGCGGCGGAGGGAGGAGCTCCAGCTTCTGGATGAAAGCTCCGAAGTCCTCTTTAATGGTTCTCTTCAGCTTCTTGGTCATGAGGAGGATTCCGGCCAGACCCAAGCCCAACAGCACCCAGAGATTAGCAGCGTTCGACGCCATGTCCGGCGGCGACGAGAAGATAAGGGAGTGGAAGAGCCAAGCTTTGGGTTTTGGGTTGTAGTTGTAGGGGAGATGAGGCTGCTGGCTGGTGTTGGTAGATTTTAGGAGGGGCACGGAAGCATCCAGTTCGAGTTAACTTGCGACCTTGTGTGTTAGCTACTTAGCTTATTATTTTATGGTTGATTGGTGAACCGTGAAATACTTAATTGTGGCTAAAGTTGTTTAATTCCTTGCCCCAAATTATTTGTATCATTTTAATTTTTATTATATGAGTTTAATTTAATTTATTTATATTAATACTTATTAAAATATTTTATAAAAAATTATATTTAAAAATTATAAAAATTGTAATTTTTAAATATAAAATTTTTAACAAATATTAATATAAATAAATTTAAGTCAAAAATTGAAATCGTGTACAAATTTTGTGACATAAAGAATATTATTTTCTAACATGTTCTTTCACATGCATGAGATTAGTACAAAGATTAAGAAAAAGAGAAAAAAAAATATTATATGATGTTTGCATTTTTACTCTTTATTTTGTATACATAAAAAAAGGAAAAAAATTAATAGTGGAATAATAGTTCTGTTGCTCTACTAGAGTTTTGGAGAGTCGAGCTATACTCTCAATGTTGTTGTTAAGGGCATTTTAGTGATTTGCCTACCAGGAATCCACAATGACAAAGGACAGTAAACTTGAGGATGGTGCAATACACGTGGCAATTGAAGATGCTCAACGTGAGATGAGAATACTGATTTGTCCGCTAAAGCATTGAGTTTGGAGAATGAGATTCCCGATTCAAAGGAACGTACGTACAACAAAATAGCAAAGAGGAATCGAAATCCAGTTAATTGGTATGCTCTAGAATTTATTCCTAGTACTAATGACAAAATAGTCTTCCCATAAGAAGTCTAGATGATAATGCTCTGAAAATGTGAGGAAAGCAAAGGATAACTTGCTGAAATTGTCAAATCAGAGAAAAGCTTCCTGCAGCAAAAAAGATGAAATTGCCCATTAATTGGATTAAACATGCAGACACAAATTCCAGCTTTTATTGTGCAAAAATTGAATCAATAAGGGCCCAAAATAGAATTTGGAACAAAGAATCATTGGACGGGCTGCACCTTACTAATTAGCAGATGTTCATTTTGGAATTTTTGAAGTTGTATTTGAATCTCCTGGTAACTAGGAACCAGTCGCCCAATGGAAAGGTCCAAGATGAAATCTTGCATAATGGGCTGCAAATATATGAGGAGGGGCATGCAATTTTGTTATGCAGAGATGTAATTCATTTTGAGATAAGTGAGGCTTTATTGGGTATTAAAAAGCACTAGGCCCAGATGGTTTCTCATCTGGGCTTTCAAGCCTGCATGAGAGATTGTTGGATCTCTGGCCTCAAATGTAGTGAATGAGTTTTTTTGAATGAGGTAACATCCATACATAAAATCATAAATTCAACAAGCATAACCTTAATCCCTAAAGTTGAGAACCGAAAAACTGTGAGAGATTTTTATTCTATCATTTACATATTATTTATAGGGGCCCATGAATCCCCATTTTTTGAAAAAAAAAATATTAACAATTTATATAATTGATAATTGAACCCCTTTGTTTCTTTAATAGACCCCATAAACTTAATGACATCTATTTAAACAGAAAAATAAGTCTATTTTACCTTAAACATTTGCAGCGTTTAGGATAAACAAAAGTCAGGAGATTATGCAATCTAGTGGATAAGGAGTCAGATGTGAGTGTGTAACAACGAAGAAGCGGCGTTAACAGATTCTAAGGCACAGATCTCCACGAGGGGGAAAAAGGCTTAAGTGCATCATTTTATCAATTTGAGGGGCCAGCTGCATTAAGTTTATGTTTCAAGAGTTCAAGTGTCTGGGTCGTCCGATCGAATTTAAGTAAAAAATAATACCTTTAGGAGAAAAAATTTATTAACAAAATAATTTCCAGCAAAAGCTCTCCACATGAAGGCCTCTAGGATTTACACGAGAGAAGAAGTTCCGAAAATTCCTTCACACCACAGCATTACAATCCACAAGTTCAGTTGTCTTTATTCCTTACTCGCGATTCCAAATTCTACCTGAATAATGTGCTAAAAACTAGTCTCAACTATTGAATGAATTTGCTGCAGAATAATGGCATGGCACCAAAGATTATATTCATCAAGGAGAGAGCAAAATTGCAGGTTAACCAGACTTCCACATCAACTATCATGTTCTTTCAATTATGTAAGCTATAGTGCGTTTGCAAGAAATAATGCCAACTCCAGTGTGGCGGCAATCATGCTTAAGCTTTGATCCTTGATGACTCTCCAACAACAGTCTCCATTCTAGAGTACCAATCTCCAATACGGGTGTGTTCCACCATATCTTTACCAGACCTCAGGTATCGGATGGGTCTCAGCACTCCAAAGACAGCAAGATCTGCTAGATTAGGTTTGGATCCACCTACATAGAGTAACCAACCGGAAATGAATAATTGATACCGGTCTGAAGGTGAAACCCTCATACCATAAACCCTCCATCCCACAAAATAAAGTCCCTGGCCCATAAATAAATGAGAAAAGAGAGAGAGAGAGAGAGAGAGAGAGAGAAAGGTTGAATGGTATCAAAAAAATATTTATAGAGCATACCTAGAAAGTCTCGGCCATTCAGAGCATCCACCCATGTCTCTGCTGCTTCATATAGTGCAGCTCGCTCATCAGTGATGTTATATTTCTTCTTCAAATTCTTTGAAACAAAATACATAGCAGCAGCTCCAGCATACTTCGCCGTAATCTTCTCAGTGAAGCTGAAATTACCTGCAAGCAGGGAAGATCATTGTGACTGGCATCACACAGGCTGTGGCCTGCGTATGTTATAAAGCATGACCTTCCTAGTCAGGGGTTTAATACTTAGTGTCGAAGAGAGAGTTGAGCAGAATGTCACATGACTCAATTTCTTCAATTGTAATTATCAAGCACAAGAACAAAAAAAAAAAAAAAATTACCTGTAACAAAAGTAAGCGCTTCAAGTTCTTGGCACCCAGAATAAATATAAGAGAGCATTTCTCAGCAATTAATGCTGTGTTTTGCTCAAAGAATAAATATGGAAACTGGTAGTAGTTTAAAACCATAGTCCTAAGATGAATGATCAAAGAATTCTCAGGCCTCCTTTAGGGCACATTTTTTTCTACAGAAGTTATAAACATAGAGTTCTAATTCTAAAGCGTATTAATCATATAAACCCCATGTTCTTTTTAGTTTAAAACTCATTCTAAAATGAATTAATTCAAAAATTTATATCTAAAATTTTCAAAATTTCTCAAGTTAATGCATTTTAAAACATATTTTCGCAATAAATTTCTTCTAGTTGGTTAACTAGCTATCTTAGAGATCCCCTAACATTCATAACTTCAATCATCTGCAATGCGTGTGTTGCTTATTGTACAGATACAATAAACTAAGCAATTTTTGCCCCCCATCCAACTTAATATGGATCATAGATATCATGAAAAAATAATATATGCTAATTACTGAACTTAACATACAATCATATAGGAAGCATACAAATACATATAACACCACACCAGGCAGTTGTTTACCATTGCTTGTAATATAATCAAAAGATTCAAGAGCCTCAGAAGTACTGCGGTATATGTTTGGGGATAAGACATGTACAAGGTGACCATCCACCCACCTACAAAACAGCATGTATAATTGCTAAGTCAAAAGCTTAGAAAAAGTTTACCAGCAGCTAAATCATGACAATGACTTATCAATTTCAAGAAATGAAATGTCCTAAATCATGCTGGTATAGAATACTTTGTTTGTAAACAAAGATGGCTAAAAAATCAAAGCAGGACTATACAATTTTGCTGTGCCACCAGACATGCACATCCAAGTGCAAGCCATACACGTCTAATGGAAGATGAATGAATCTACTCCAATACCATAACACATTTTTTATTGTTCAGCATACTGTCATCAGGAAGAAGCTCGTATACTCAAAATATCTCCAAAGTAGGTTATTGTTCAAATTATTCATCTCTGCAATACAAAGCAAGCTCTTCATCTTTTTACCATAACGCAAGAAACCTGGGAGAATGAAGCCATGACGTAATGAATTGACAGGTTTGGCTAGACCAGATAAATCTATTCTTTCTTTGTTCATGTATATAAGCCATGCCAAACGACAGATCAGTCGTCCCATTGCGTCCCTTAAAAAATAATGCATATAGCAGAACAGAGAGGTTACTGGTAAACTACAGAATTTTGGTCAACTTTAGGTCAATAAGCTATCATGTAAAACTCTGAAATACATAAATACATATAAGCAACAAAAGTTTCACCAATGGCACACCTAAATTCAAGCAGTACAACAAATAATTGAAATTGGGGACAACTTGGCAGAGAGCACAGCACCTGCGCCACTTTGTTTCCTCATCTTCACCAGTAGATGGTACAGTTTTTTTCTCTCTATGAATCTTTTCGTCCATTTTGTCAATTATAGCTGCAAACGCAGAAACGCATCTTCAACAGAAAATTTCAAATAAGATGCAAAAGTAAACAGCAACGGCATACATCATATTGAGAATTTAACAAAATCCACACGCAACAAGCAACAGAACCTGATGAATCAACCAGCTGTTCACCATCAACCATCAAAATTGGCACCTTCTTGTAATCAGACCACTTGATCTCCTTCTTGCTTATTGGATTGACTTCCACAACTTTGTATGGTATCTCATAGTAATCCAGAAAAGCTGAGAGCAAACATGGACAGCCAAACTGTAAAAGGTGCATGTAAACTATATATTGGCATGGCATGGTACAAAGCATTCTCAATCTTATTATAATTCAACTCAGTCCCTAGCGCATTTTTTATGATCCGTTCGGACCAGGAAGAGAAAACCAGGGGTGCAGAAAAATACTTGAAATCTTTTAGTTTCCAATAAGCCACACTAATTAACGGTAATCGCCAATTCTCCAACAGATCACTAGGAAAGCGCGGGTATTAAAAGCTCAATTTTTTCAATATGCTTCTGAATCATGAATTTGATCTTTCTTATTATCTATATTACAATATGATAAAAACGAAACGGGATTTTGATCCCAAAAGAGAAAAGGCACCAACTGAAAAGAAACATTTCGATCTTTACAATCCTAAATATAAATTAGAGGACATGAAAGTAATCTATGAAAGTGAGATCAATGTAAAAGATACCTTTAACTTTATTGCAAAAGGGGCAAGCGTCGTACTGATAAAGAACGACTTCTTTCGGCACAACCTCGGGAGGCAGCGGCTCCTTTGCGTGGACAGCTTGTGACAGTGAAGCAGCGGCAGCGACAGAGGCAAGAGCGCCGGCTACGCAGAAAGAGACAGCTCTAGAAGAGCCATTAAGGAACGGAGAGAACCAGCTGCCGCGGGTGTACGAATTACGAGTGCTGCAGAAGAGCGCCGCCTGGAGCAGGCGTTGGTTGACAGCCGCATAAGCGCCTTCCTGAGCTGGGGCTACCGTCCTAGAGAGGATGGAGGAAGCGAGAGTGGACGCTCTTCTCATGGCGATTGTGGAAGCAGATCTCGTAAGAGCGGGTTTGTTGTAGAAAGTTCCAAGAGGGGTTTTGGGTTTTAAGGCAGAAATATCAAATTTGTCATTGATATTTTGGGTTACGAGCGTATATGTCATTATAGTTTTTTTAGGTCCAATCTCTATTAATGTTTTAAAATGGGCCGAATATGTCACTGAAGTTTTAAATTAAAAGTGGATATGCCACTGGCATTTAAAAAGCTAATGAAAAATATTAAAAATAACAAGTTTTGAAATATTAGAGTGATAATGTAAATTTTAACAAACTATAGAGATTTTTTATAATTAGATTTTATCTATCTTTCTCGAATGCTGAAGAGAAGATTAGACAAAAGAGACAAATGGAAGGTAGCGATGAGAATGGAGTGCTGGTAATAGAAATAGCGATAGGACTAAAGCATTGATGGAGGATATCAGATCCTTTTTAGCAAAAAATCTCAAAAATCTTGATTTTTTTTTAAAGATATATAATAACTTCAAGATTTCAAAATTTGCTACTTTTATCATTTTTTGTTATTTTCTAATTGACGGTGGCATATTCGGTCCATTTTAAAACATTAGTGGGAGATTGAGCAACAAAAACTTATAATAACATATTCAACATTAGTGGAAGATTGAGCAACAAAAAATTATAATGATATATTCACTCTTACCCAAAATATTAGTGGCAAATTTGATATTTCTACTTGGGTTTAGCTTGTAGGATCATTCATCTGAAAGGGAAAGGGAGAAAGTACAAAGTCAGTTCTAAAGGCTAACACACTTG
Source organism: Aquilaria yunnanensis (assembly GCA_039654915.1). Lineage (NCBI taxonomy): Eukaryota > Viridiplantae > Streptophyta > Magnoliopsida > Malvales > Thymelaeaceae > Aquilaria > Aquilaria yunnanensis. The sequence goes on along the minus strand of CM077593.1, from coordinate 9,044,299 downwards.
TATGTTTGAGTCCTAAAACTTTTTCCTTTTTTTATTCAGTCCTAAAACTCTCAAAACATGCATATACCGAAGTTTGGAAGTCCTACTTCGGACTAAACGATGTTATCTCGTACACAACCATGGTTATGTGGACTTTTCTTGTTGACTTGATTGGAATGGGACAACTCCCTATTGACTGGAATTCTACAAAAAGGTCCTTGCAGAAGGGAGAAAACTAAGGTTGTCTCAAGTTAAGAGTGAAAATTTTATGGAAAAGATTTCATTGTACCCAAAAAATATCGTCATCCTCTTCAATTACAATCGAACAACTGGAGCTCCCTAATAATTCGAGGCACGTAGACTTAGTTTGTACCCAGAACAATTTGGGCTTCGTTGCAAATGAAAGCTAAAACCATTGTGGATGTACTACGGTGACAATGGATGGTCAGAATAATGGTTTTTTGTAGTTGGATGAGTAATGAGCTTTATGTATTCGATAAAATGCCTCTATGACTCTTGAATGTTGATATATGGAAGATAAAATTAAGCATAAAATTCAATCTTTAACTCACTAATATGACATATGTGGAAATTCTTTTGAATAGTATTCTTACCCCTTTAGCTTATGAAAATTTGGGATGTCACTTTGTATTCTTACAAATAAGTACCCCACCTGATGGTGATGGGTAGGGTATTTTTTTTTTTTTCAATTTAATGGGTTTGAGCCAGATTTGGGTATTTTTCTATTTTTAAACTCGCAAGTATGAGGAGGGTATAGGTTTTGGGGTATACCCTCCCCAAACCCCTGGTGGTACCTTACCTGCATATTATACATAACATATAAGTATATAAAATATTACATATATTATATATACATATCAAATTCTAGTCCTATACAACTCAAATATATAATATAATTCTAACCTAATAAATCATAAAATTCACAATCATATGATTAGGCTACTTTGTTTTTTATTATGTTGTATATTCAAACATGTCATGTTTTTTTTAGTTTCAATTTTATATTATATTATCACTTGTGTAAGTATTGTGAGTACAAAATCCAACTCTACCTGCCCCAACATGAGGAGGGTTTAGGTGAAATTTTTTTATCTATTATGGGTTGTGGAAAGGGTTTAGGTAGAGTTTTTATATTATGAATAGGTTTAAGAATCATTTTACCTTCTTCAAATCCGACCCATTGAGATCCTTAGAAAATTCGGTTTAATGAATGTATAATTTGGGGTTTGTATATGTGTGACTTCTTCTTCGTGCAGCTTCCTAGTACTGGTTATTTATATTAATTAAAGTTTTAATGTTCTCTCCAAAAAGAGAAAAAAGAAAAAAGTTCAAATCTGGTGTAAGCTAGCAAATATAAAGTGCCTCTACTAGTATTGTATTTATACCCTGTTAAACCAGTCAGTTCAAAACTGGTATAGGTGTATGAATGAAGGCAGAATTGTATTTATTTATGAAATCCGTATGGTAGGTGTACTGGTAATGGATTAGCAAGCTATATATTATAGCTTTCTTATATCAATTAGCATTGAACACCATGATGGAACAAGAAAATTATGCGTAACAGATCAAAGGATTGAAGACTCAAACAAGAATTTCAAGACAGTTAGCTTTTACTTTAGGTGTACAACCAAAATACTAAATTTTCTAAAACCCTAACTTAAACTACAATTTATAGTCCAAATATCAACTTTATGAATGCTCTGAATCCTTGCTAATAAATAAATAAGACAATCCCTTTGTTCCCTGTCCTGTAACAAGGAATCATTGTTCACCCAATCAATAAAAAAAAAAAAAAGAATCATTGTTCACGCCAACCCACCATTGAAGGTTGGACTCTTCTTCTAATTGGGCGCATTTCCTGCGGAGGGAATTGGATTCTAAGGCATGGGGTGTGTTTGATATAACATCGTTTAGCGTCAACTGGCAAATCTGCCTTGCCATTTAGATTGTCCGAAGTAGGACATACAATTAGGGGTGATTATTTAGTTTTTTTTTGTTTAAATCGAATTGAATTAGTTAATTTATTCAATTTTTGATTTTGGATGATAAAAAATTGAGTAAATTGAATTAAAGTATAAAACCTAATTCAAATTGAACTGAATTATTTCGGTTTAGTTCGGTCCAAACAGAATTAGTAAAAAAAAATGAGAGTAAAAAGCTATAAGAGAGGAAAAGAGAGAGAGAGAGAGAGAGAGAGAGATTATTTTTCTTTTCAAATTTCATTTAATATAGAAGATTTATTGTTCATGGAAAGAAAAAAAAATAAGAATCCAAACTAATTTGGATTAGTTTGTAGCTTTATTGGTTATGAAAAAATTAAAAAAAAAACTAATATAAAAAATTTCAGTTAATTCGGTTACTGAATTAACCGAAATTCAAAACCAAAACCGAATCGAAACTGATTTTTTTGTTATTCAGTTTCAACAAAAACTGAACCAAATTATCAAATTAACCGAATTGAAATTTCAAATTATTTTAGTTTTTCGGTTTGAACCGAACACCGATCATCCTTACTTACAATATACATACTTTGAGAGTTTTTTTGGACTGAAGTGAAGAAAAAAAAATTATAACCCAAATAGAAAAGTGACTGCACTCTTTCCAATCTCAAAAGAAATTCAAAAGAAAAAGAGTAAATTACATTGTGACCCCTAGCCTTCTATTATCGTACCATTTTGAATCATAACCCCCAAACTTTACATAGAGCATTTCTATTCTCATTTAAGTGTTCTATTTTGGACATTTTGTTAACTTGATACATTAAGTTAGACGGAAAAAAAAAAAAAGTTAAAAGCCTAGTTTTAACCCTGAATATTTTATTTTTATCTTAGAAACCCTGAAACTTTCTCATCTAGTAATTAAACCACCATCTCTTTAACCTGCCACACCAACATCCATCTTCGACCACCCATGTTTGTAAAAGTTTCTGGTGGATGGCTCCGTTTTGTAATGTTAGGATCATATAACAATAGTCATATGGATTGAGGGCTTGATTTTGCTTGGGTTGGTTCAATTTTTTGTTCGAATTCGAGTTGAGTTTATGAAATTGTTCATGAATCCTAATATTGATTTTTGAAATTAAATGTTGTGTGTGCGAAATTGATGAAAAAGATTGGTTTCTTTGTGTTCATCGACCTTGGGGGAATAAAACCCCTCTTTTTCCATCATCATTTTCGTGGCGTTTTATGTATCATTGGGATTTCCTGATTGGGATTTCGTAATGGGAGCATGACGCGTTTTGCAAAGGAAGACGCAGCCAAAGAGAGATTGGGGTTTCACAGTGGATTTTGCAATAGAAGCACACACATATTTGGTTATAGGGAGTGACGAAGGTGATCGGCGGGTGGTTGGTAACGCATTTGGTTATGCATTTGAGTTTATGTGTTTGGTTACGGGAGTAATGGTGCTTGGTGAGTGGCAAGTGAAGAAGAGGCGGTTGGCAGTGAAGGATAGTGACTAGAGAGAGACATCAGTGTGACATATATGGAGATGATAGTTTAATTGTTAGATGAGAAAATTTTAAGGTTTTGAAGATAAAGATAAAATATTCAAGGGTTAAAACTAGGTTTTCAAGTTTTTTTTTTCTATCTAACTTAATGTCTCAAGCTAACGAAAGGTCCAAAATAGAACATTTAAATGAGATTATGGACATTCTATGTAAAGTTTTGAAGATATGGTACAATAATAAAATATAAAGTGACCATAGATACAATTTACTCAAAAGAAAACCCTTTGTTTTTCTTTTTTTTTTCACTTATAAATAATAATTAGTTTATATACGTAGTATTGCCACAAGAATCAAGAAAGGGCAATCGAAAAAGATCAATAATTCCTTAATATTATTGAAATTCTTGTAAAATCTTATAACTGTAATTTTTTTTTTCACTTATAAATAAGAATTTTCAATTTCCCACGTCAGGCACTCGGTCGCGGATATGATATAAGTACTCAAACTTACATTGAATGAGCAATTGATTACTCCACATTTGAAAAGATTGAGAGTTGAAGGCGTGGGCCGCGTGGCTAGAAACAAACATTGTGCCTCCTTTTTAAAGTGAGGAGCTTCGTGCAGCCCCTGCTAAAACCCTAGACATCCTGAAACGGTTGAGACGAGAGAGAGAGATTGAGATGAATGACAGATGGGGCCTCAAGTTTGCGGATGTGGGTTGTCATTGCTTGCATCAAGGGATAAACCGATCGCGCCGACGCCGGCCTGCCTAGAAAGCCCGAAGGCACTCGGTACTAGCTTCTAATGACCTGCTTCTTTTTCTTGGTTGAGGTTTGTTTTTTTTTTTTTTTTTTTTGCGTTGGTATCCTGAATTTGCTTGCTTAGGCGCAGTAAGAGATAAGTAGCAGGCAGCAAATAGAGTACAAGATTTTTTTTTTCTTTTCGAATTGCAGAACTTCTTGAGTTTGCAATTATCAATGGCAGTGATGACACAAAGGCCGGACTTACGGCTGCTACCTTTGGGTTGGTGGTAGAGTGATGTGACTTCTGAGAAGGTGTGTGTGCTGAGCCAGTTTCATTTTATCCTTTAATGGTGGTTACCTATTAGCATATTCTTTTGTGCGCTGTTCAAGCGTCTCCCTCCATCTATTTCCTGCAAGGTTCTCTTCAGAAGACAGTATTTTGCAGTATTTTGGTTGCTTTTATGTGTAGCATTGACTCAACCATCCAATTAGTTTTATCATGGTTCTGACGATTATTGTTTTCTCCTGAACGTTCAGGAATGGTTTTCTGGAGTTTGTTAGTGTTAACTTAGAGGACCAAATATAACCCCTCGATGCATGTACCATGGAGAACGAGGGAAGGGTAGATTGCAGTGTAGAATAAGCCAGAGATGTCTAGTCTTGATTCAGTTGGAGAAATGGGATACTTTTTGTTGCTGTAATCTTGAGTATAAGAAGATTATTACTTGTTGATAATAGCTCACTTGGCTAAATTGTTCTTTCGAGGTTTGTTGAAGCCTAATTGCTTGGCAAGAATTTGTTATATATGAGAACATCTCTCTAGCAGTTGAAAAGTAGAAGTACCAGAGAAGCAACACCCAAACCCGGATTACATTTGGAAAAGCTTCCATGTATTCCACAGGTTGGTGGTTCTTATTTGGGTTTCTAATTTCATATCAGACTCCTAGCATCTCTTGCATGATTTCTGTCATTCAGTTGCTCTCTATGGCCCTCTTCTGCTTCTTGGGGCTTCATATGCGATTCTTACAGTGAGACAGTCATTGTTATGGATATTTGTACCTAGTGCATCTCTGGTTATGCATTTTGTTACAAATCTAATTGCGGTGAACCAAGTCCTCACCCTTTTTCCTTATATGAATAAAGAAGAGCAGGAGCTTACAGCATGCACTCATTGCCAAACTTTTGCTTTTTACAATTTTCAGAAGAGTTGGAAGATGCCCAACCAGGAGTAGTTTTCAACACATGCGTGTGGGAGTACCAAACTCAAGTAAAGAACACTGGCGAGGAATTGCTGCAAACAGAAGAACTATACTTTATTGAGCACCTTTGATTCCACATTCTGTCTTGGGCTGAAGATCTGTAAAAGGTTGACCATGGTGGAGAGCTCTGGATTTCAAGTAGCAAGCTGAGCAAGCAGGTTTATAGCAGGGTTGCGTGTTTAGTAGGGTACTGTGTATCAGATTCTGATGCTTGGTGCAGTGCGACATGAGTGAGGTCAGAGATGATAAGAGTACCAGCGTTGGTGCGATTGTTAAGCCCATGTAGTTGGATCCTTGTAATAAAGGTTCCATTGTAATTATAACTTTTAAGCATTGGAGATTTTCAAGTGTGATGCTAGTCATTTATAAATTATATAGAGTTCTAACGTTAGTGATTGACATTATTCCTAAACAGAAACGATTTGAAGGGAGGTTTATTGCATAGATAAGGGAGCTCATGCATGGTTTTACAGTAATCGGCCATGCAGCAGGTTATCTTAACCTGAGACGCTATCATCACATTCTCATACCATGGCCTGCGTTCATCTCAACCTACACTACACTACCATGTATAATTTAAAGTCTAGATAAAACAAAACAATTTGGTCAGACCTAACTAAACAACACCTCTTCAGAAAAAAATAATTTGATTCTCTATTCACTTAACTATTTTCATTTTCTCTATTATACATTGTCGACTCCTCTTCCTATCCAAAATGAGAGTATAAACCCATGCCTCTACTTGCTATCACTACATTACTCTCAAATTGCGGGCACTGATGACCAAAAAGCTCATACCCCGGTAGAATGCCAACTGGGCACAGATTTAACGTGGCACAAGCACCGCATGCTCATTAGGGGGGTGAGGCAGCGGGGGCTCGCCAGCCGCTGCCACGGCATGCCTTCTTTGTCGCTCACGGAGATACAGGACTGTGAGGAGACAAACAAAGAGAGTCAGTATGGTTGCATTTCCTTCCTCCAGTATCACATTCTCCACCCATGCTTCCACTTTTGGATAAACTTCAGGGAGAGAATCAATTAACCGAACCTACTCAAAGTGCACCAGTAAAAACCATAAGCCAAACAGGAGAAATAGAAAGAAGATGGCTGTAAAAACTATGAAGTGAATTATGTGATGCTGTTGTTCTACCCCTACTGCCTATGGCATTTGAAAGAGGCTCACCATAAAACTATCAGCATAGTTTTTTCGCATCCACAGGCTTGTAAGAGCCAAAGTGACAGGCAGCTTTGCTGCAGGGTCTATCTCAAGGGCTTGATCATAGTACCGCTTGGCAAGATGAAGGTCAAAGGGAAGTCCTAGGCCATGCTCATGCATGTACCCGAGGTTGAACATTGCTTGTGCATTTGATTGGGATTTTGCGTGCATGTAGGCTTCTGCAGCACGTTCAAAATCCCTCTCAGTACCCTGAGAAGCGAAGGAGATGCAAAGATTTATTGTCAGATGGAGCACCAAATAAACAAGTACTGTAGAAAGTACTCTGCAATGACTAATTAATTACCCTGCCATAGTAATATGCATCCCCTATAAGTAAGGCTGCATGTTCATTGCCCTGCTCAGAAGCTTGCCACCACAGAGAATGAGCACGTTGATGTCTTTCTGTGGCTGTACAAAACCCAGATTCTCCCATGCACATGCTACGTTCACCGTACTTGTCAAGGATCCATGCAGCATTACTTTGAGCCACCTCATAGCCCAGCTCAGCCATCCTTGAATACACCAGAAATGCCTTACCAATGTCACCTTTCAGGTATGATTCCAAGGCCCATCTAGAGAGGGAACTCCATGGTCCACGCTCTGCAACTAATTTGTATAGTGTAGTAGCCTGAAACCAAGAAAAGTGGAAATTTGACTACCTTGTAAATTGTAATATGGGGAAAATATCTACAAAACGGGAACCAGAGGTGAAAATCTACATGTTTGAAAAATTAACTAGATCCAAGAAAATCTGATTGAGAAAAGCACACCAAGCAAGATAAGTTGTCAATAACACCACAAAATCACAGACACAGAAACAGACACACACATGTACACACGTACAAATGCATGCACATACAATTATTAGCTTATTACGATAAGAACATGGTCAAATGTCTGAATGAGAAACTTAAAACACTAAAACTACAGATTTTGCATCCAACCACATTCAAATAGCCTCTCATTATCTCAGATTGAAGGCCAAATACTGATCTGACCTTGACTGCAATGATTTGAAACAGTATTGATGCGTGACAGCATAAATGAGGCAGTAAATCTGCAATGATTTATCACTGTTTCTCAAGTTTGTTCAGACAAAAATATGGTAGACCCAGGCATGAACTAAGTTCGTGGCTGCCTTAGCATGGTCTAAGTTTTACATGGTCATAAGTGTGTGTACTGCCGCTAACAGAAAAAGATACCCATCTGCTACTGGAAGTAAACTACGAACATAGACCTAGTTCCAAGCATTCATGATTCAACAGAACTTCGATCTAAAATCTTATAACTGTTGTAAAGGAAACAACTGTAAACTTGAAAAGTCAGCAGCTTCAGAGATTATTAATTTTGGCAAACTAGAATCGGTACCCACATCCATAGTAATTTCAATCCTTTAGCCTGAATTGGCAGAGAGATATTAATAGCAACAACAGAGAAAAAAACAGATTCTATTCAAAATACTTGAACCTAGGTCAAAGGAGTTCTATTGAGAAGTCAGACCAAAATAAGTTCCAAGCAGAAGTCAAGAAAGATCAAATCAGAATGACAGCACAATTAATTGAATTTACCATGGCAAAATTCTTCTTGAGTCCAACACCAGTATGATACATCTTAGCCAACTGGTAAAATGCCTTAGGTTGGCCCGCATTGGCAGCAACTATGAAATAATTATATGCGAATTTAACATCCCTCTTCACTCCAATTCCTTTGAGATACATAACTCCCAAATTATAGTGTCCACTAGGATCTTCATTATCAACAGCCTTCTCAAAGTATTCTTTTGCCTGCATAAATAAAAAATCAGACTGAAACACTCAGTATAATTTCAACTCAGGAGTAATTGCACCAATCAAATTGTTAAAATCCCATCATTATTGTTGTTTGAAAACTGAATTTCGAGAAATGAAAAGGGAACAACATGCAAAACCTGTTTAAAGAAAGAGCCCACCATAAACCAGCTGGAGAAATATAGGTTTTACTGTTCCATAAAGTAATATGATCAGCTAATCACACAAACGCAAACATATATACTGAAGCAAGCTACAAAAGGATTTAACAGAATCAACGTAATACCAAATGTCTCCAAAAACAGTACTTGGAACAGAAGTCAGGAATTTCCTTATGGTAGATAGAACTAATTATGGTAAACCTGAGTCATGAAGCATCTTCCCACAGTAGAGGCAGAGACAATGTTAGATATCTTAATCAAGAACAGGAAAGAACAGAAGAGGACGACATGTTATATATGCAGTTCATATTCACGCATAACACCGAGGAAAATTGTGTTACTATGCGAAGTAGCAAAGCTTACTTTGGTGTAGTTTTTCTTCTCCACTCCATAACCTTTCACATACAAGTAACCCATCCCATTATAGGCTGAATAAAGTCCTTGTTTTGCAGCAAGCTTTAGCCATTCAAGCGCCTTAGAGTAGTTCCTCTCAACCCCAGCACCTCTAGCATATATCTCCCCTAGAAGTTCCATAGACCTGGGCTCCCCCTTCTCTACAGCCTTCAAAAACCACATCAAAGCCTTGCCATGATCGCGGCGCAAACCTCTCAGCCCGAAGTAGTAAAACAACCCAATTTTGTACATAGCCACAGCATTCCCTTTCTGTGCTTGATACTCCAATATCTGAAAATCCTCATCCTCCTCACCTCGAGACTTCCTCAAAGCGTCTTTGTTCTCTTCAGCACCATTGTGGATCCTTATGGGTTCGATCACGGGCGATTCCTTCGATATCATAAAACTATTCACAGCTATTTCAGCTAATTCGGCATAAAACTCTACTGCTTTTGAATGCATCTGCCGATTAATAGAAACAAAATCATTCGTAAGTTCAAAGACAATTGAAGCAACCAAACCATACTAACAAGTAGATAGGTAATTCAACGAAAGTTCTTACATCTTGGCGAGCGTAAGTATAAGCTAGAGCCATCTTGGACTGGGCATTGCCACCCTCGGCAGCGAAATGATGGTAGAGAAACGCTTTCGCTTTGTTCTTCTCCCTCACCATCCCCATCCCGTACAAGAAGGCAAACACCGATCGTGCGTGGGGATCACCCTCGGAAGCCATCGCCTCGATCTCAGCAACGGCCTCTTCCATCAGCCTAGGGTCGCCATTCGTGACCGCCTGAGCCATCCTGGAGACACCGGAGATGTACGGCGGCGGCGCGTCCTCGGTGTCGGATGCGGGCTCGAAGACGGGTCGCCATGATCCGGGGTCGAGCTCGTCTTCCGGCTTGGCATGGGTGCCACCAAACTCGTCGTCGTCCCAGGAGGATATGTCGGCGTCTCGAAGAGATGCGTCCTCGTCGGTGGGGTCCTTGAGGTCCTCCTGAGAGAGGATGAGGACGAAGGGGCGCGCGTAGATAGAGAGAGGGCATAGAGAGAAGATGAGGAAGGAGAGAATGAACAGCTTACCTGGTGAGGGATTCATTCTGCGGGAGTGGGTCGTCGGAGAAGAAAGTGAACTTTAGTTTTCCTGCAGAGGGAAATAGATCAGGGGTAATCTGGGGATATAAATTTTTCTTCTTGTTGACACGTTACTCTTCGTCATTAGAGCCAATGATTAAGCGACACGTAGTCACGAGAGTGAAATCTCTCGTCCTAGTGAAAGGGGACCTCCAGCGTCCGTCATCGCCAAGATCGATCGACTTGGTACAGAACTTCGCCTGAGCTGCACTGAAACTCCGATAATGTCGCTGATAGAGCTTAAGCTTTCCCGATTCAACCGAATTTACCGACCTTCTGTAGGTTCTCTGTCTTGCTCTGCTTTTTCCATTAAAATCTTGTGAAAAGATCCGGTCTTTGACGTATTGGTTCTTCGTAGGACCCTCTCGAAGGTAAAATCATAGTGAAGTCCGCTTCTTCGATATCGCACTACGGGATTCGTCTCACCATCAATGGCTCTGTCAATCTCCAGGTTCATTCATGTTCCCAATCGCCAAGTATGTGGGATTATTGATCTTTCTTTGCCTGGTTCACCAAAATTTTCAATCCTTTATTGTTGCCAATTTTTGTAGGTTCGAGGAGGATCAGCTGGTGTTATCGAGTCGCTATACGGGGTTCTCAAGCCTATTAATGTCATGTAAGTTCCTTGTTTCTTCGTCTTGTAGCATTAGCATTATTTTTCCCAATCCGAGTCTGTTTTGTTGGATGGAAGATGATGATTTTATCATTTTAAGTAGAGGATGTGCATGTTTTTGGAATACTTGGAAAGAAGACGAGTTTGGTTCTGCAATTTTTTCTTCGTTATATGTGCATCGTCTGCGTTCTCTAAATGATGATTGGAATTGTATTCCTCGAAAATCCACTCCTTTCCACACTTCATCTTATTTCTCCATTGTTGGTGATGAATTGGCTGTGAAATATTCCCTCTGTCCCAAATTCTTTGCACCATTCACGTTTTACCAATTAATCTATGATTTTTTATTTTAGACATTTTAACATATAAATGAAAAACTTTTATATGTGAATGATAAATCAAGACCTATAGTTTCTAAATAAATATTTTTTAATTTTTTTCTAACAATCAATAATATAAAAAAATTCAAGTCAAACTAACCCAAAAAGTCAAATGGTGCAAAGAATATGGGACGGAGGGAGTATAAAACATGCGCTTGGGCTTGGTAGATCACATGTTGTCGTTTGAACTTTGAAGTTTAATGGTTTTCTAGCATTTAATGCCAAAGAATGTTTACTTCCGAAGTGAATATCCTGTTGATCTGTTTCCATCGAGCCTCTGTAGAATTATGCAGCATCTCTTTCTCTCTCTCTCTCCCTCTCTCTCTGTATATGTGGAATTGTATGGATATGCTTTTATTTAATATTTTTCGTCCTTACCTGCAACAGCAATAAGATTGTTGAGATTAAACCTTCTGGAAAGATAGCTGCTGGCACAACAGAGGTAATGCATCCGTTGGCTGCTTGAAATTTAAGATTGGTATTGCCTGTAATCATATCTCTGTTTCTCTGTGTGTTATCTGTTAAATGGTTTGTTTCATGTACATGCTGGATATGGTTCAATTGGCTCCTCTCATTGCACTCGTCTTTCTTACTTGATGTTATTAGTATCTCCTTTTGCTTCATGAAATACTTTATTCTGTTAAGGGTAAAATCCATATATAATTCCCTAACTATAATGGTCGTCCTAATGTGGTTCCTTACCTCAACTAATGTCATCTTTAAAGTCCCCTAACTCACATATTATGTTCTATGTTAGTGCATTCCATCTATTTCTCTGTTATTTTGTAAGTAAGCTGATTATGTGGTACTTTCTACTCTATGGTGGGTCCCACACTGCTATGTGGTCTCCTCTTTCATAACAATAAATGACTGTACAAGAAGAACAGAAACTTCAGTCTAAAATTGACATAAAGACATAATCTCAGAGACTTAAAACATAAATTAGCTTAAATTTCATCTTTTTCCTCAAATCTTCTTTGCTAAATCTGCACTGACATCGTCAATCTCAACCTCTAAACTATGAAAATGTCCGGCAGATCAAACCAGAACCCAAGTCTACACATCCTGGTGTTTACATACCCGGCGTAGGGTGATATTTTTCCTCTTCTTGACCTCACTCACCAGCTCGCTTGCCACAGCCTTGTTGTCACTGTTGTCATCACCCCCAAAAACCTTCACATTCTCTCGCTTTAAATTCATGGTGGGTCTTGGAAAATTCATCCATTTGGTTTAAATTCATGGCAATTCGCTTTAAAACGTTCCCAGTGGAAGCATTTGTCCCAAGATTTAGTCTTGGAAAATTCATGGCAGCAGCTGAGAGGCCCAATCAAGAAGATTTAAATTCATGGTTGTGAGATCAGCGAAGGCATTGAAAGCCAGAGAGAAAGAAGAGTCACCCATTTGGCTGTCATGAGTGATGAATTGATAGTTGTTTTCAAATACTTTGAGCCTATAAAATTTTTCCTCTTGTGAGGAATAGTTTCAGCCATGTTCTTGGCACCAAGCTTCAAAGAGGCCGAAGATGGGTTGAGAGAAGGAGAGAGAGGTGTGGAGGAGGAGGACGGAAGAGAAAGGAAAAAACAAGCTACATGACCCTTTTCTCCTTTATTCCAATCCCTCCAAAACCCGCCCATTGCTGTCATCTCCAAATCCTTTCTTGGCTGGACTATTCAGCTGAATGGTTAGGGCGACTACTCTCTTCCCTATATGAATGTCCTTTGCTTCCCCTTTATGATAGGTCATTCGGGCTTGGTTTTCTTGAAAAGGTACAGGTTAGGCTTTGATTTATGAAGGAAATCAAGGGATCAAACTTGGTATAGGTTGGGAAATGAAGTATGAAGAAGGAACATGAAGAATACATTAATCTGGGGAAGAAGATGAATTTTTGGCTCGTGTGTGTTTCACATCCTCATGATTATGTGTTTGTGTTAGTTTTGGCCTAAAGTTTCTTCTTCTTCCAACATGGTCATCTATTGTTATTAAAGAGGAAGCCTTAGCAGTAGTGTGGGTGCCAATAGGCCTTTTGAGACCATTATATCAGTAATTTTCATCCAAAATAGCTGAGACACTGATAGAAAGGACTCACGTAGAATGTGAAATATGAGTTAAGGAACTTTAAGATGACACTAGTTGAGGTAAAGGGACCACATTAGGATGACCATTATAATTAGGTGACCATATATGGATTTTACCCATTCTGTTAATGTGTAACTGCTTGAGTTTTACTATTGGAGCTTGCTTCCTTTTCTTTAAAATTCATTTTTTATTTTATTCCAACTATATTTTGGCGGATCTCATAACCTTGACTTGATGTGTTGCCATGCTGCTTAAGTTCATTTTAGAATATCAACCTAGTGATGGAATATGACCCTAGTAGCTACTAACTCGTCACCATCTAATGAAGCATTTCCATGCAAGTTGGAAGAAAAAGGATGATGATGGGTTTGATTTTGGAACTTATCCAATTCTTCCATCACAGGTAGGTTGCATGTAATAATAATGGTAATTTGGTAACAAAAGTTAATTGGCATTCTGAACTTCAGGCTGCCTCAAGCTTGGTTGGGTCCGCTGTAGTATGATGATGTTGATATTGTATCTTTTTGCTTCTTGCCAAGAAAAGCCCCTAGTATGCATTATTGCCTAATTGCTGCTTTCTCTAGTTACAACATGTTTATGTGGCAGATACCTTTCTCCACAGCCCTGAGAAATCCTAGAGAAGAGAATTTGGAAAGATTCTATGAAACGTTCCATGGGACTAACATCAGCATCCAGGTCAATACTTTTTCTTGTCCCACAAAAATTATTACTTTTTCCTCTTTATTCTTGTTATCGAGATGGTTGTGGCATCTTCCTGATTAGGATTATCCTGTGGTAGTATTTAATCAATGTGGATATAGTGAGGGGATACCTGCAGAAATCATTTTCAGCAACTGCAGAATTCATAGTAGAAAGTGATAAAGGTATTGCTCAACTTTCTTTTTCCTCTGGAATATGCACCCCCTGGAAATGGCCTAGATTGTTTTTTTTTTTTATCTCATTTTCAGTGGATCTCCCTGATGAACCAATCCCACCCGAGATGGTTATCTTTTACATTACACAGGACACTCAGAGGCATCCTTTACTTCCTGAACTAAAATCAGGTTCCATTTGTTTCAGTTGTTTGTATCTCCTGTCCTTGGAAGTCACTTTGAATGTAATGCGAAAGGACTTATTTGTATTGGTATTGTTTTTTGTATTGCCCAACAGGTGGATTTCGGATCACAGGGAGAATTTCTACTCAGATTTCTTTGTTAGATCCTATTACTGGAGAGCTGACAGTTGAAGCATCTTCAGTTCCTATTTCTTCCATTGACATTCACTTGCTGCGGGTTGAGTCCATCCTTCTTGGAGAGAGAATTGTGACCGAGACCTCTTTAATTCAGACTACACAGGTATGAAATGTTTCAACCCTGGATGGTAGGAAGTTTCAAGCGATATGATATATCATTTAATATTTAGTACTCTCTTGTTCTTTTCTAGATAGCAGATGGAGATGTTTGTCATAATATAACTCTTCCAATCTATGTTATTCTCCCACGCCTTTTAACTTGTCCAACTATCTTGGCCGGGTAAGTTGTCGTTGCTTTGCAGAACGGCTAAATTTAACGAATCATTTCCTTGCTACTCATGCAAGTATGCTGCTTAACGCTTATGGTTTCAAGATGATGAACACTTCTGTGAGACCCATGTGCTATTATTCCAATAGTATTAGTTGAAAGGTTTGGGTAGCTTCGTGGAATGTTCAGGGTCTGTTTTTTTTACTGCTATTATTGTTATGCTGCACAGTCCATTCTCAATCGAGTTCAAAGTTGCTATAGTAATCAGCTTCCAAGCTGAGATGTCCCAGTTGTACTCGAAGAGTGATCCAACAACTCCAAGATTGTGGGTAAGTTGTATATCTTTTATTTTCTTCATTTTTCCCCCATTCCAAATTTAATCTTTTAACCTAACAGCAGTATCTCAAAGCTGTATTATTTGATATTAGAGGGCACTGGAGTCATTGCCACTTGAACTTGTACGGACAAAGTGAGATCGTCTTCTTGAACTAGAAGGGCAGCAATTGGCAGCATGAAGGGACTCATGAGGCAAGATAAAGCATTGAAGTCATTGCCTATGAAAATCAATGCTTGAGCAAGAAGTTATCCTCATACAGGGAGCAGTTATCCTCGCTGCCCAATACAGGGGACCTCGCTGCAAACGGCACATACAATGTCATTTAATGCTGGTTCAGTGCCTTTTAGGTTCCGAAAAAGAAGAATTTTCTCTTCCATGTGCTATAAAATATTCCAAATTCTACCTAGACTTGTAAATATGCTTCTTTGTACCAAAAGAAATTATTAGAGCGTGTAACTTAGCACAGTTGCTCTATATATTTGCATTTTTTCAACTTTAACAAGAAGAAAATGGATGAACCCAGGAATCACATGATTGAGTATGCTGGTTCAGGTGCCTTTATGATATATGATAATGATGATAGTATGAAACAAGCATTATACGTCAAAAACAGGGTAAATTGTAGTTTTAGTCCCAACCTTTTGTGTCTGATCTGTCTGTTTATCATTTTAAACTCAGTTTCCTTGATTATGTCCTAATTCTGGTTCTTCCATAAAATTTTTGTTATGAACCGTATAAAAAATGTCGATATGGTGTTACCATATGACCTATAAACCTGTCTCTTTTACTTTTTTCCACCATTAACTGCCTTTAAGTCCTCAATATTGTTGGGTTCCGTCAACTTTAACCATCCAAACCTGAGGTTGTCATCAATGGTGGCAAGCCTAGCTCTCTGCACATGAACAAAACACAACCAACAGTACCAAACCCACGTAACTGCCACAATTGTGCCCTTTTCGACTCTTAAACTAAAGGCGACTCCTAAAATATGTAAATTCATGGCCAATAGTCTCCTGTACGAAATTGAAACTTTTTAAAAACCTTTGGTAGATGCATCAACCAAAGTCGCCCTGGCATCATGAAAAGTGCAAACTCCGCCTTGTGCAATCAAACTCCTCCCACTGGAAGGACAACAATGAAAAATTGCTAAAATTAGAGGTCGTGCAGAAAATAAGAGTATTATGACTTTTAAGTTTTAAGTCAGCAAGATAGTTTCTTTTGATCTCCTTGCAACCAAGAGAGAGCCTATTAAGCGTTCAATTGCAATTAAAAGAATTTACAAGTGGTTAACTAAAAATAAGATAAACCTAAGGTAAATGTTTTTGTAATATTCCGTAGTATTCAGCTGAAATTAATAGCCGTTGTTATAAGCCTGCAAATAATAATCTCGAGGCCCAGAAGAACACCAGCGAAACTTACTGCTTCCCCGATGCTGACAAGTCACGATGGAGATTTTTATTCTCATAAATATGGTAAGATTTCTCCTAGGCTCCTGTTCTTTCTCGCCAGTCTGTTTCTGTAGGTTGTTTTGATGCTTTTATTTTGTGCACTGTCCTATGATTTTTGGGAGTCGCCTGTTTTCATTTGTCGGTGCCATATGATATGATCCATTTGCTGTACGTTACTTTGCTTACTTTTGGGTGCTTGAATTTTCAAGTGTTTCATGGTCAGGTGTTCATTGGTTAGTTGCATGCTCTACTAGTTAAATGAGCAGGGTTTGAAACGAGTTTAGATTTTCTTTGAGAAGTGATTAGCATTTCTAACTAAGCTCTATGAAGCTTCTATAGTTTTTTGGATTTTCAACTGGGTCAATGTTAGATTTCAGCAGTTAGGCTCTTTATTAGTGGGCAAGCTGGAATTCTTTGCTTGGTGGTTAATTTCATGTGAATTTTGAAGACTTACTAAAAAAAAGGAATGATTGAGTTCCACTTTTTCAGGGTAGACTTCTTAGTCTTCTTCTGGAAAGTGATTTCAGTCCATGGATGTGATACAAGTTAGTCCTAAAAACGTATGGAAATGGCACAATTATCATCCACTGTGTTCACGGGTCGGTATATATCAGTCATTCTGATTTCACTGTAGATTAACTTGATGAGCACTCCAAGACATTGGAGTTGGACCTATAAATTGGCACTTCTCATCCCATTAACTAACCATAAAATTAGCCACCAGGAAATTGCCATAATTTATCATGATTTCTCAGCTGCATAAGTTGTCTCTTCTTATGTTCTTGCTCTCTGCTGCAGACTTACTTATATTCCACGTAGAGTCTTACCACTTCTCAAATGTGACAGACCAGGAAGCCTTGCTTGCCATCAAGTCTCAGTTGGCGGATCCTTTTGGGGTCTTAAGCTCGTGGAACAACACTCTTCATTTCTGCCACTGGTTTGGCGTGAAATGTGCCAGTCGACATCAAAGAGTGGCTCACTTGAACCTCACTTCCCTCAGGTTGGCAGGTCAGTTATCCCCTCACATTGGAAATCTTACCTTCCTCAGGTTTATCGACCTTGGAAACAATGACCTCCATGGCTCAATCCCCCAAGAAGTAGGCCGCTTGCACCGCCTAGCACATATAATCCTTTGGAATAACTCATTCCAAGGGGAAATCCCTCAAAATCTGACTCAATGTTCTGCTCTCAATCTTGTTCAACTTAACGGAAACAAGCTAGCTGGGAAGATCCCGGATTGGCTTGGCTCATTGTCTGGGATATATGTCCTTGATATTTCCTCGAATAACTTTGTTGGGAACATCCCGCCTTCAATTGGGAACCTGTCTTCTCTCATTGAACTTTCCTTGGCGAGCAACTTCTTGCAGGGAAGCATTCCTGCTGAACTTGGACAGCTTTCTATCCTGGATTTTTTTCAAGTCTCTTCAAATAATTTGTCGGGGATTGTTCCAAAACTATTGTATAATATCTCCTCTATAACATTCTTGTCCTTGGACGAAAACCAGTTACATGGGCAACTACCTACTGACTTGTGCTCGAGCCTTCCAAATCTCCAAGGGTTTTATGTACCATTAAATCATTTCTCAGGGCCTATTCCAGCAACCCTAACCAATTGTTCATCGCTTGTTGACCTCGACTTGGGTTCTAATGCTTTCACAGGTACCTTACCAGATAATTTAGGCCTCCTTAAGAATTTAGAGTCTGTGGGTTTTGGTAGCAACAAAATTCAAGGTGACCTTAGCTTTCTTAACTCCTTAACTAATTGCACTCAATTATCTTATATCTCAGTCTATAACAATCAATTGAATGGTGTTCTTCCAAGTTCAATCGTCAATTTCTCCACAAACCTCTCTGTACTGGTGGTGAGCCGTAATCACATATATGGAGGAATACCTTGGGAGATTGGCAACCTTATAGGCTTGAGGGCTATCCAATTATCTCACACCATGCTGAGCGGGAAGATACCGGATTCCATTGGGAGAATTTCAGAGCTTCAAGAAATCTATGCCACGAATAACAAACTTTTTGGTGAAATCCCTTCATCCATTGGAAATATGAGCAGGCTTGGAATTCTCGACTTACAAGATAATTTTCTACAAGGGGCCATTCCAGTGTCTTTGGGCAATTGTGTTCATTTGCAAGAAATAGATCTATCTCACAATCATTTCAGTGGTGTAATATCCAAGGAAATCCTGGCCATTTCCTCCTTGTCTAGTGGTCTCTTCTTGGCTTCTAATGATCTAACCGGAACATTGCCAGAAGAGATAAGCAACCTGAAAAATCTCAATTGGTTGGACATCTCAAACAATAAACTATCTGGAAGAATTCCATCTGCACTTGAATCTTGTCAAGTGCTGGAAACCCTCAACTTGAGTGGGAACTTCTTCCAAGGGACGATCCCATCTTTAACAAAACAAAGGGGTATCCGGGTCCTAGATCTTTCTCGAAATAATTTGTCCGGTCACATTCCAGAATTTCTAGGTGAACTATCTCTCACACTTCTCAATTTGTCTTTCAATAACTTTGAAGGAGAAGTTCCAACAGATGGTGTGTTTAAGAATGCTAGTGCGTTCTCAATCCTGGGAAACAAAAAATTGTGTGGAGGAATCAAGGAATTAAAGCTTGCAACATGTCCTAAGAACGCCTTAAAGCACAAAAAGCATTCTCCTCAAACAGTTTTAATTGCAGCAAGTGTCCTTATCTTCATCATCATCATCTTGTCAATGTGTTGTGCCGTCATCAGATATCAAAGCCGAAGATTGAAAAAGAAGCTCCCTGTTTCCTCCTTATGGGAGAATAATGATCACCCCAGACTCTCCTTCGCAGATCTATTCAAAGCCACTGATGGTTTTTCTTCCACTAATTTGATTGGCATGGGAAGATATGGTTCTGTCTTCAAAGGACTACTTGATGATGAAGAGAAAACAGTTGCTGTGAAAGTATTTAATCTCCGTGAACAAGAAGCCAACAAGACTTTCATTGCAGAATGTAAGGCATTGAGGACCATTAGGCATCGAAATCTCGTCAAAGTAATTACTTGTTGTTCAAGCATTGATTTCCAAGGGAATGATTTCAAAGCTTTGGTCTTTGAGTTCATGTCTAACGGGAGTTTACACAGCTGGCTGCACCCCTGCTCAAGTGACTTACATCATTTGAGGGGGTTGAACCTGGTCCAAAGATTAGGCATTGCCATTGACATTGCTTCGGCTGTACATTATCTTCACACACAGCATGATGAACCGGTAGTTCATGGTGATCTAAAACCGAGCAACATTTTTTTAGATGGAGACCTTAGTGCTCATGTTGGTGACTTTGGGCTAACAAAGTTACTCTCAAGTGTGGAAAAGAATTCCATTCATGGGCAAAGCAGCTCCATTGGGGTGAGAGGAACTGTGGGATATATAGCTCCAGGTAAATCCTAAACTATATTAGTTTCTTCCCACGGGATCAAGCATTTGACAAAATCAGTTTATATATATTTTTTTTCATTTCATAAACTATTTTGGAATGATGAGCGCATGTCATACTTGTGGAAAATGTTTCACATTGCAGAGTATGGTATGGGCGAAGAAGCATCAACTTCCGGAGATATGTATAGCTTTGGCATCCTTTTGATGGAGCTATTCACAGGTAAAAGTCCAACAGACGAAGTGTTTGCAGGAGACTTTGGGTTACATGAATATGTGAAGACATCACTTCCTGACGGAATAAATGAGATTGTAGATCCGCTAGCACTAGAAGGAGACCTGGACCCGAATGTGAAAAGAGAAAAGGTGATGGAATGCTTAGCTTCAATCTTCCGAATCGGAGTCGAATGTTCAGCTCATCAACCACGAGAGCGGATGGATAGTTTTCTAGTGTTGATAGAACTGGAAAAAGTAAGAAACATACTGCTCAAAGTTGGCAGGGGAGGAAGGAGAGAACAGTAAATGAAGTGTGCGACAGTTGTGTACCCTTCTGTCTGTATCAGTTTAATCGATTTATTATTACAGTGTTCTGTTCTGCTCGTTGCTTCAAGTGCTGGGTCTGAATCGCTAATTGATGTTAACATGGTAAATGTTTTGAACAAGTTTTTGGGCCTCAAGTCTACAGGTACTTACGTTAGTGATGAGAAAACTTGAGACTTGGAAGGTCTATTTATATACACTGGTATCTATACATGTTTGTATGGGTTTCATTATAATCGTATGCAGATTTTAGAAGATAAAGTCTGAAAGTATGTTTTCTTGATCAGTATATAACCTTGTATGGTAATTTTGCGTAGCGTTGACCCAACAATCACTTTTAATATTTTATCTGAAAAATTAAACAAAAACTTTTTATGATCTCCTGAAACATTTTATAAGGATTCCTCTGACATAATTTCCATTGCTCCCTTGTTTCATTAATTTTGTTACATTAGTTTTTCGTATATAATCAAATTGTGTCACTTTTCCACAAATATGCATCTCCTTTCAAATATAATTTTCTCATTATGCAAAACTTATGGATATTTATTATCGTAATTATCCTATTTATTAAAGTGTAATCTTGGAGAAACATGTTTAATATACTTATATGATACAATATTTGTAATTAGTGTAACCAAAAAAAGTATTTGTAATTAGATTCTTCTTCCTTTGGCGACCAATATCTCCACCGCTCATGTAAAGCCTGCACTCTCCAGTTGTTCAACATGGAGCCACCCAGCATTGATGTTACAGTTTGAGCTGAATAATTCAACAGAAAGATGTAGCGCTAAACATTGGAAATTTGGAACCACAACAATTTGGACTTGCAGCTTTTCACAACTTAAATCTCATACAACTTCCACACCATTTTCTTTATTGGTTTGGTAAACTCAACGATTTTGGTTTGTTTGTTTGACTGAGCTGCAACTTATCCATTACTTATGAATTATTGAATTTTTTTATAATTTACTACATTTAAATTTAAAAAACAATTACAGATCAATGGATGTACTAATACAAGTTAATTATGTTAAATCCCACATGGTATAGTGAAGAGGTTTTTTTCCCTATATATTGTAATGACATCTCTCCACTTATTGTTAATTGATTTTAGGTTGGATACTTTAACAAATTATATTAACAATAGTAGGTAAAATTACACAATATGTTCTCTCTGTATATGATATATCTTTTTGTTCTTAAACTTTGAAATTAAGGTGTTTGTCACTCTATCCTAATAGTCTAAATTAAAGATGGTAAATTTACACAATTAGTAGCCTTTGTATATAATGGTATCTTTTAGTCCTTAAACTTTGAAATCATATTTTTTTATCACTTTATTCTAATAAATACAAAAGATATTCTCAATGTTTGGTTTTTACATTGACCACGATTTAATTTTGAATCCATACTATTTTAATTTTTTTAAAATATAAATGTAATTGGAATGAAAAATTTATATCTTTGTTAATCGACTCGAACAGAAATATTATTGGTTGGGGTTTTAATTTTCTACTGGACAGCAACCACCTCTCCACAAAAAATAACCATCATGATTTCTAAATCACAAAGATTCTTTCTTTTAGTTATCTTCCTCTCAGGTGTAAGCTTGATCTATCTTGCAAAAGCATCATCTAGTTTTGGCTTCTCAAACGAAACAGACCGACAAGCTTTACTTGCCATCAAAGCTGAACTGGGTCCCAGCAGAGCTCTAAGCTCTTGGAACGATTCTCTCCATTTCTGCCATTGGTACGGAGTCCAATGCGGCCGCCGCCACCAGCATGTGCTGTCCCTCAACCACTCATCTCTCAACTTGGTCGGAAACTTGTCTTCTCACATCGGAAACCTCTCCTTCCTCAACCAAATCGATCTCGGAAACAATGGCTTCCGCCGCTCTATACCTCCAGAACTCGGCCGTTTGCGTCGTTTACAGAGCCTCTCCTTTTGGAACAACTCCCTCCGAGGTGAGATTCCTTTGAATTTGACGCGGTGCTCCAATCTTAAGTTTCTCGCACTCATCGGAAACCAGCTTGATGTTGGGAATCCGAACGAGTTTCACGCTATTAAATTAGCATGCACCAGGATCGGATTGCAGAAATAATCACACGGGTACCTTGTTTTCGAAATTCCACAAATGCAGAATTCTCCAAGCTTAACACGCTCGAATTCCTTCTCTTCCGGTTGCACTATATGAGTGTTTGTGCTATTATTGTTTCTGGACTAATTTTCTCTATCGTTCAATAATACACAACCACTCCTTTTATAGGCAAAAAGGTACAGTAGCTTCTCTCAGAAGCTAAAGTACAACTTCTCTTAGAAGTTAAGTACAATAGCTTCTCTCAGAAGCTGAAGTACAACTTCTTTTAAAAGTTTGACCGGGTAGAGTTTAGAATGTGGCGTGGGACCCTTGGGATCTCTTAATCCTGTCAAATTAGTCCCAACTAATTTATTGTTTACAAGTCAGTACAACATTTTGTACGACCTTGTAAAATCTCCCAGGATTTCAGAGACAATTCACAAGTACCCATTTTATTCTATTCCGTTCACCGTCCAATATTGTTGCACATAATCCGGACTAGACCAACCACATCCAAGTTGTGGTACTGTCAATACGGAATTAAATATGTGCACGTCTCTTCAAGTTTATTCGGACTCTAAACAATTTAGAAAAACATTTATAAAATCTATATATATACCATATATATAATTTTATATATAGAAAATAATATTTCCAAAACAATATTTTTCTAAATCGACCACGTGGATTTCTTAATCCGAAAAACCAAGAGACTTACTCCACAATATTCACTCTTATTTCAAGAGCGGTGAATTCTATGTTGAATAATCATGAACTTAACATGTTACATTTATGTGATCCAACATGTCCAAGTATATCCTATAGTAGGCATCATTGGTTGACATATCAAAATCACATAAAGTATACATTTAAATTCATATTATTCTCAAGTCTACGGAATAAATAACATTTACTCTTTCTCAACAGTTGAAGGTCTAAGAGTAATTGTTTTGGTCCTGTTCAAATATTTATCTCCATAAATATCCACATACGCATTAGGAACCAATATTCCAGTGATTGAGACAAATCACTCTATCTCATATAGTAATGTCATATGTGCAATCTTTTATGAGTAATCAACCCATGTATATACTCATAGATTGTGAACACCTTTTTAAAGAACTACAAAGATGAATTAAGTCTCATGTGACATGATCTCCATCATCCATCAATTCATATGTAATATAGTTCTTATGGGTTTATCACAGTAGGAGATAAGTTGGCTTTGATGAGCACAACAAATCTTTCAATCTCCCACTTGCGATTCAAAGCCAATCAGCAACTATTCTAAGACCCATTTCCTTTACATGTTTCTCAAAAACCTTTTGAGACAACGGTTTAGTCAGTGGGTCTGCCACGTTCTCCGCTGAAGCAATCTTTATGATGCTTACATCTCCTCTTTTGACAATTTCTCTTATCAAGTGAAATTTCCTTTGTACGTGCTTCATGCGTTGATGAGCACGGGGCTCTTTGACTTGAGCAACAGCCCCAGTGTTATCACAGTACAGAGTAATTGGAGATTCTATGTTTGGAACAACTCCAAGTTCCTGAATGAACTTCTTGATCCAAACAGCCTCTTTTGCTGCTTCAGAAGCGGCAATGTATTCGGCTTCAGTTGTAGAGTCAGCTACAGTACTTTGCTTAAAGCTCCTCCAACTGAAAGCCCCACCATTTAGTCCATAAATGAATCCAGAATTCGATTTACCATCATCTGGATCAGATTGGAAGTCAGAATCAACATATCCTTTTACTTCCAATGAACCACCACCATAGACTAAGCAATAATGCTTTGTCCTGTTAAGATATTTCAAAATATGCTTAACAGCGGTCCAATGACCTTCCCCAGGGTTGGATTGGTACCTACTTACAACACTCACTGCTTGTGCTATATCGGGCCTAGTACACAACATTGCATACATGATACTGCCAACAGCAGAAGCATAAGGGCAGCGTTTCATTTTATCCAATTCCTCATCAGTCTTAGGAGACATCTTTTCGGAAAGGATGATTCCATGACGAGAAGGCACGAAGCCTTTCTTGGAATCTTGCATGTTGTACTTAGCCACGATCTTATCAATGTAAGTAGATTGAGATAACCCCAACAATCTTCGGCTTCTATCTCTATAGAGCTTAAGACCAAGGACATATGATGCCTCACCCAAATCCTTCATAGAAAAATGAGTGGACAACCATAGTTTCACTGCTGATAACATTTCTACATCATTCCCAATGAGTAGAATATCATCAACATATAGGACAAGGAATGTGATAGCACTCCCTTGTGTCTTCTTATAGACACAAGCTTCATCCGGATTTTGTGAGAAGCCAAATTGTTTAACTGTCTCATCAAAACGGATGTTCCAACTTCTGGAAGCCTGTTTAAGTCCATAAATGGACCTATTCAGCTTACATACTGACTGTTCCTCCCCACTAGATACAAATCCTGCAGGTTGGTTCATATAGATATCTTCATCAAGATACCCATTCAAGAAGGCAGTTTTTACATCCATCTGCCATATCTCGTAGTCATAGTATGCAGCTACGGCTAACAGAATTCTGATGGATTTAAGCATGACCACTGGCGAAAAGGTTTCCTCATAATCAATTCCTTCCTTTTGATTATACCCCTTTGCCACTAATCTTGCTTTAAAGGTTTCCACCTTTCCATCAGGTCCTCGTTTTCTCTTATAAAGCCATTTACAACCAATAGTCTCAATATTGATTGGTGGATCTACAAGAGTCCAGACCTGATTCTTATGCATAGAATCCATTTCTGAATTCATAGCATCAATCCATCTATCCCTGTCAATATCCTTCATTGCCTCATCATATGTTCTAGGATCTTGTTCACAATTTTCTGAAATCATCATGAATGATTCATTCAGAAGTGTCAACTTTTGAGGCGGACGAATGATCCTTGAACTTCTTCGAATAGGCTCTAAAGGAATATTAACTCGAGTACTATCATCAGAAGCAGTACTATCAGATGTTTCAGTTAACTATTGTAAGATAATCCCATTATCTTTCCTAGAGTCAACCACAAAATCTTCTTCCAAGAAGACCGCATCTCTACTAATGAACACCTTTTGTTCATTTGGATTATAGAAATAATAACCCATAGTGTCTTTTGGGTATCCTACAAATAGGCATCTTTCTGTTCTAGATTCCAACTTTGTAAATTTTTTGCTTCCTGACATGTGCAGGACAGCCCCAAATTTTCAAGTGTCTCACACTCGGTCTTTTGTTAGTCCATAACTCGTATGGAGTTTTTGGGACCGATTTAGTTGGAACTCTATTCAACAGATAGACAGCGGTCTCTAACGCATATCCCCAAAAAGACACTGGCAGATCGGCCATGTTTATCATTGAGCGCACCATATCCAATAAGGTACGATTTCTTCTCTCAGAAACACCATTGAGTTGTGGTGTTCCCGGTGGTGTCAATTGTGAGAGAATTCCATTATCTTTAAGATAACCTCTGAACTCATCGGAGAGGTACTCGCCTCCTCTATCGGAGCGAAGGCACTTGATACTTCTACCTTTCTGTTTCTCAACTTCATTTCGAAATTCTTTGAACTTTTCAAAGGCTTCCGATTTATGATGTAACAGGTAGATGTACCCGTATCTAGAATAGTCATCAGTGAAAGTGATGAAATAATAGATACCACCTCTTCCCATGTGGTTCATAGGTCCACATACATCAGTATGTATGAGATCTAATACATTTGAGCTTCTTTCACCTTTTCCAGAAAAAGGTAATCTAGTCATCTTTCCCTGAACGCAAGATTCACAGGTTGGATAAGTTTCTAATGTTAAGAAACTCAAAGGACCATCCTTAACCAACCTTTGAATTCTTTTGGCGTTAATATGACCAAGTCTCAAATGCCAAAGATAAGTGGGAACTATCTCTTCCCTTTTTCGCTTTGTTGAACCATTTCCATCACATGGTTCAGATTCAACATTCATGCTGCTTTCATGAAGGGTATGCAAGAAATAAAGACCATCATTTTTGAAACCACTTGCCACAAATTTGTTACGAAATTTAATCGTAACTTTACTACGAAATAGGAATGAATATCCCATATCATCCAATTTCGAAACAGAAATCAAATTTCTCCTAACTTGCGGCACATAAAGACAATCTTTCAAATAAAGAGTGGTTCCATCTAAAAGAACTAATTTAAAAGTTCCTAAAGATATGGCTGCAACTCTTGCATCTGATCCCATCAACAATGAGATCTCTCCTTCACTCAGCCTTCTTGTTTCCTGGAACCCCTGCCATGTGTTACACACATGAGTGGTTGCCCCGGAATCAAGACACCAGGAATTCGTAATTCCATGCATTAAGTTTGTCTCAATGATAAAGACAGAAGACTTACCATCTGATGGTTTCTTGTTCACTGTAGCAATGTAATGTTTACAATTACGCTTCCAGTGACCTTTCTTTCCACAAAAATGACATTCATCTCTGGACTTGTCCTTCCCCTTCCTTTTAGACTCATTCCTAACTTGAAGAGGGTTCTTGCCCTTGTTCTTTTTGTTATTCTTGCGCCTGGTCGTGGAGGACTGTCCTTCCATGACCATGATGGGCTTATCCTTCTTAAGCAACTCTTCTGCTCTTTGCAACATATTGCGCAGTTCAGGAAGTGTCACTACCTTGTCATTCATATGAAAGTTCAAAACAAAGTTATTGAATGACTTAGGCAACGAGCACAAGATAATGTCTATCTTGGTCGTATGGTCCATTTCAGCGCCAAGGGAATCCAACACATTGATATACCCAATCATGGTCATCACATGATCATGAATAGGTGTTCCCTCAACCATTTTGGTGGACATAAGCCCTTGCATGGCATTCATCCTAGCAGAACGATTCTGCATCTCAAACATCTCTTTTAGGCTATTCATAATTTCCTTAGCAGTTGGCATCTTTTCATACTGCTGCTGAAGCCTATTCTCGAGAGATGCCAAGATATAGCACTTAGCCAAGGAATCATGCTCATGCCAAACATCATATGCTTTCTTTTCCTCTTTATGATCATTATCAAGAGGGGGAAGTTCAGGTGGCAACTCGTTCAAAACGTGTGCCAACTTCCCTGCAGTGAGCGCAATGTCAAGGTTTCTCTTCCAATCACAATAGTTTGCCCCATTAAGGCGGTTCTCTTCCAGATTCTTAGCAAACTGAGGACTAATGTTGTTCATGGTTCTATAAAAGAGCACACAAACAAAACACATAAGGCATAGCGGAGAAAATCAATATTTTCTTTAAATGTATCATATACAAGAAAGTACTAATTGTATTCAAAGTCACCCTCATGACCATATCATATCACATATGAGCAATTAGAAAAACAAGAACTTCATTTAATTGCAAGACTACTCCTTTTGGCATTAATCTAACAATAATGAAGCAAATATCATGCTATATTTATCTTATAACATTTATAAGATTCTTATTTTTAATTTTGGCTTCTAAAGACAATATACCCGCCATCCATTTTAGATCGGCATATCTCTTTAGTCAAGTGTACACCCATTGTCTAGATGTATCATATTGCTGTGAGAAACTAAATCATTTTAATTAAGCCCCCACTTGGCTATAACACATCCATTATCACCATAAAGTAAATCAATAAGCACAAATTATCATCAACTTAATCATCTCCTTTTGGTATCAAACTAAGTCAACAATATCCATACTTATTATTTACGACAATGGAAAGCCTTTAGAAAATTAATCTTCTAAAGATATAATTTTCTATCTCTCACACTTGATATTTAAATACTGAGGGAATTTATTTTGTATTTTGAACAATTCAAAACACATATTCATTTTCACAATTATCACCATAACTGTAAAATATATTGCAACACTTGCACAAGCATGCATAATAATTCTCAACAATAAATTCAAGCAATTATCATGCATTCATCCATATTTGCAAAATTTCAATAAATGAAATAATCATGCAAATAAGCTCCCACTGAATAAAGCATCCAATTATTCAGAAATAAATCATTCCAGAAAAATAAATATTCAAAATATTTAATTTCTGAAATTAATAAATAAAATTGGGAACTTGGAATAAATCAAGAAAACAAATGCTTATGGGCCAATAAAACGTTTTTAAAGAAATGGCCCAATTGGGCCTTTTTCAAAATAGGCCCGAAAACCCGTTTTTTTTTTTTTTTATTGGGTTTGCTGGACTTGCTCCAGCCCAAGTTTTCAAAAGGTCTGCTGGGCTTAGCCCAGCTATTGGGCCTGCTGGATACAGCCCAACCATTTGGCCTGTTGCTGCGAGGCCCACCAGCCCCATCTCCTCTTCTTCTTCGTCGCATACGCGACGCACCAGCAGCAGGGAGGAGCTCCCCCGCCAGCCGCCGGCAGCAGCCGTCGAAGCACCGTTGCAGCCTCCAGACGCCGCCAGCTGAGGCGGCGCTCCCCCAGGGGCCGGCGACCCTTCCCCGGCGATTAAAAACACAGCCGACCGCCGCGTTTCAGCGCGATAGCTTCCCCGGAAACGCGACTTTTTCCGGAGACGAAAACGCCGTCAAACGACTACAAATTTATATGGGATTTGTTCCTTGAAGGCCAATGATCACAATGGAACAATTCCTTTTGATCAATTTCGCACACACAATACTTAATTTCGAAAATTAAGGTTAGGGTTCTTGAACTTTTCATAAACCCAGATTCAAAACGAATCAAAATTCAATCCGATTGAAGCGAAATCAGGCCTCCAAACCATGGGGCTATTGACCTTCGGCCTTGATACTTCAAAACCGAGTCATCCGTCAACGACTTTCACGGACGGTGGTGGCCGGGGAGCGTCGGGATCAAAACGGGCAATTTTGGTTAGTTCCAAAAACTCAACCAGATCTTCTTTTCTCAAAAACCAGAATTGTTTTCGGAGTATTCTTGTTCTCAACAAAAATCCAATAACATCGAAAACAACAAGATCATTCAAAACAAGCAAGGATTCAGATCCGTGTGGGTTTTGTGTGTTTGTGTTCATCACATGAACAGTACACGAAAATCAAGAAATTAAATTCGTGAAAAACACACAAAATATTATTCCACAATCATAAACATGCTCTGATACCACTGTTGGGAATCCGAACGAGTTTCACGCTATTAAATTAGCATGCACCAGGATCGGATTGCAGAAATAATCACACGGGTACCTTGTTTTCGAAATTCCACAAATGCAGAATTCTCCAAGCTTAACACGCTCGAATTCCTTCTCTTCCGGTTGCACTATATGAGTGTTTGTGCTATTATTGTTTCTGGACTAATTTTCTCTATCGTTCAATAATACACAACCACTCCTTTTATAGGCAAAAAGGTACAGTAGCTTCTCTCAGAAGCTAAAGTACAACTTCTCTTAGAAGTTAAGTACAATAGCTTCTCTCAGAAGCTGAAGTACAACTTCTTTTAAAAGTTTGACCGGGTAGAGTTTAGAATGTGGCGTGGGACCCTTGGGATCTCTTAATCCTGTCAAATTAGTCCCAACTAATTTATTGTTTACAAGTCAGTACAACATTTTGTACGACCTTGTAAAATCTCCCAGGATTTCAGAGACAATTCACAAGTACCCATTTTATTCTATTCCGTTCACCGTCCAATATTGTTGCACATAATCCGGACTAGACCAACCACATCCAAGTTGTGGTACTGTCAATACGGAATTAAATATGTGCACGTCTCTTCAAGTTTATTCGGACTCTAAACAATTTAGAAAAACATTTATAAAATCTATATATATACCATATATATAATTTTATATATAGAAAATAATATTTCCAAAACAATATTTTTCTAAATCGACCACGTGGATTTCTTAATCCGAAAAACCAAGAGACTTACTCCACAATATTCACTCTTATTTCAAGAGCGGTGAATTCTATGTTGAATAATCATGAACTTAACATGTTACATTTATGTGATCCAACATGTCCAAGTATATCCTATAGTAGGCATCATTGGTTGACATATCAAAATCACATAAAGTATACATTTAAATTCATATTATTCTCAAGTCTACGGAATAAATAACATTTACTCTTTCTCAACAGTTGAAGGTCTAAGAGTAATTGTTTTGGTCCTGTTCAAATATTTATCTCCATAAATATCCACATACGCATTAGGAACCAATATTCCAGTGATTGAGACAAATCACTCTATCTCATATAGTAATGTCATATGTGCAATCTTTTATGAGTAATCAACCCATGTATATACTCATAGATTGTGAACACCTTTTTAAAGAACTACAAAGATGAATTAAGTCTCATGTGACATGATCTCCATCATCCATCAATTCATATGTAATATAGTTCTTATGGGTTTATCACAGTAGGAGATAAGTTGGCTTTGATGAGCACAACAAATCTTTCACTTGAAGGGAGAATTCCTGCCGAAATTGGCTCGTTGTCCCAGTTACAAGCCCTCGGACTTGCTGTCAACAGTTTGGTAGGAGTGATTCCTCCTTCTATCGGGAACCTTACGTCGCTCGTCAGACTTTCCTTATCATCTAACCAACTCGAAGGAAACATTCCTCCAGAGCTCGGCCAGCTGTCGAACTTACAGTTCCTCCAGTTATCAACTAACCATTTGTCGGGTCAGGTCCCTCCGGAGCTGTACAACATCTCTTCCATGGCTATGTTTGCTGTCGCCGACAACGAACTGAACGGACAGCTTCCAAGCAACTTAGGCCTCACCCTTCCTAATCTCCAAGCAATTCTTCTGGGAATGAATCAGTTCTCTGGGTCTGTTCCGGCATCTTTAGCGAATTGCTCCTCGCTCGTACAGATTCAAATGGAAGCAAACGCTTTCACTGGTAAAATACCGGAAAATTTGGGAAGCCTTCAAAATCTACAATTTTTGGTTTTCGATGGAAACAAACTTGGAGCTCCGAATTCTGAAAGCCTCAGCTTCATTACCTCTTTATCCAATTGCACAAACCTACTGGTTTTAACATTCCAGGACAACAAGTTAGGAGGAACACTACGGGAGTCATTAGGAAATCTGTCTTCCACGCTTTGGTACTTGGGACTTGGTTTTAATTACATAACCGGAAACATCCCATCAGGGATCGGAAACCTTATGGGCTTGGAGAAACTTTACTTGGCTTGGAACCTGTTGACAGGTCACATTCCGAGCACTATTGGAAGGCTTTCCAACTTGCAGGAAGTATATCTGTATAAAAACAGATAAACAGGGGAAACTCCGTCATCCATTGGGAACATTACCGGACTAACCGTTTTTGAACCTGGGTATAATCAGCTCGAAGGGACCATACCGGAGTCTTTAGGTAACTGCAAGCTCTTGACGACAGTGGATCTCCGGTACAATCATCTAAATGGCACAATACCGAGACAGCTCTTCGGACTTACTTCCTTGTCGTCAGGCCTGTCCTTGGCTTCAAATAACTTCACCGGCCCTCTCCCAGAGGAGGTAAGCAACTTGATAAATGTCAACTTTTTGGATTTTTCAGATAACAAGTTGGGTGGGAGAATCCCCTCCGCTCTTGAATCTTGTCAAGCGCTCTAAATACTTAACTTGAGCAAGAACCATTTTGAAGGAGACATTCCTTCTCTAGAGAAATTGAGAGGTGTTCGAATCTTGGACCTCTCTCAGAATAATTTATCAGGGCAAATTCCGGCCTTTCTAGGAGAACTGAATCTCACAAGTCTCAACCTTTCCTTCAACAACTTCGAAGGTGAAGTACCAAAAAGCGGAGTGTTTGGAAACATCAGTGGCTTCTCAATCAGCGGAAATAGGCTGCTCTGTGGGGGAATTGAAGCATTGAGACTACCGGCTTGTCCTACGAAAATTTCAGACCGCAATAAGCATTTTTCCAGTAAACTAATCATTGCATTGAGTGCTAGTCTCTCCGTTGTTCTCATATCAGCAGCTGTTTTGGGCCTTACATGTAGGAAAAGAATGTCGAAAAAGCCGTTGTCATTCTTTTCCTTTTCAGAGAAAACACTTCAAAGATTCTCTCATGCTGATCTATTCGGTGTTAGCGTGAGTCAGGAGTGGTTATTAGGAATGTTATTAGTAGGATTATTTTGTAGTTAATACTTGCCTATTCTATTTATGGTAGCATCCCAATTGTAACTTGTAATACTGTTATATATACGTCCCCTGTGAGATGAATAAAATATCTTGGAAATTCATTCTAAGCCTGGTTTTATTTGACTTGGTATCAGAGCAAAGATCCAAAGGGACTTTGTCTCTCTGCTCCATTTTTCTCTACGTTTATACTCTTCTCAGTTTGTCAAGCGGTCCTGTCCTAAACCCACTTCAATCGGTAGGAACAGCATATCTCAGACCGACCTCGTCGTGCCGGTGTCATATGAATCTTTTGTGAATCAAATATCTACTGTATTAATTCCTAACAAAGTGCAGGACGCATTGAGGGATCCAAAATGGAGGAAAGCGATGGAGGAAGAGATGAAGGCGTTACAAAAAAATAATACTTGCCAACTTGTACCACTACCACAAGGCAAGAAGGCTATTGGTTGTCGGTGGGTATTTACTGTGAAACATAATGCAGATGGGTCAGTGAATCGCTATAAAGCACGCCTAGTAGCAAAGGGTTCACTCAGACTTATGGCATAGATTATGATGAAACATTTGCACCTGTGGCCAAAATAAACACTATTCGGATTCTACTTTCGTTGGCTGCTAGTTTGGATTGGCCACTTCGGCAATTTGATGTCAAGAATACATTTCTTTATGGGGAATTAACTGAGGAAATCTACATGGATCTCCCGCCTGGGTATACAGCAGTTCCTCCCGGTGCCCTCGTGTTTAGATTGAGAAAATCTTTATATAGACTCAAACAATCACCTCGAGCTTGGTTTGGAAAATTTTCACAGTTCATGTGGAAGATTGGTTACAGACAAAGTAACTCTGATCATACCTTGTTTCTCAAGCATCAACAAGAGAAGGTAATAGCTTTGGTCATTTATGTTGATGATATGATAATTACTAGCAATGATACTATTAAGATGGATAGACTACAGAGACAGCTAGCCTTTGAATTTGAGATGAAGGACCTGGGTGAACTTAAGTATTTTTTGGGGATTGAGGTAGTTGGAGGAAGAGAAGGCATCCACTTATGCCAGAGAAAATATATACTTGATCTACTAGCAGAGACTGGTATGTTGGATTGCAAGCCTGTTGACACCCCTATTGAACAAAACCATTGCTTAGCAGAGTATCCAAATCATGTGGCCATTGACCGAGCTCGCTATCAAAGCTTAGTTGGATGCTTGATTTATTTAGCCCATACTAGACCACATATTGCTTATGCAGTGAGTGTCGTAAGTGAATTCATGCATGACCCAAGTGAGAGTCATATGAATGCTGTTGTGAGAATTTTGAGATACTTGAAGTCAGCTCCTGGAAGAGGAGTAATGTTTACTAAACACAACAACATCCTTGAAGTTTGTGGCTTCACAGATGCAGATTAGGCTGGGAATATTACAGATAGGAGATCAACATAAGGATATTTTACCTTTGTGGGAGGTAACTTGGTTACATGGTCGAGCAAAAAACAGAAAGTTGTAGCACGGTCCAGTACTGAGGTAGAGTATAGAGGCATGGCTCATGGAGTATGTGAATTATTGTGGCTAAGAAACTTATTACATGAGTTAGGTTTCAAATTCAAAAGTACTATGCTGTTGTACTGTGACAATAAGGTAGCCATTGATATATCACAAAATCCAGTACAACACGACCGTACCAAGCATGTGGAGGTTGATCGTCATTTTATAAAGGAAAAGCTTTCCTTTCATTCCCACTGAAGAACAGCTTGTAGATATACTTACAAAGGGAGTATCCAAGAAGGTTTTTTATGACTCACTAAGCAACTTGGGTATGGTTGATGTGTATACGCCAACTTGAGGGGGAGTGTTAGCGTGAGTCCGGAGTGGTTATTAGGAATGTTATTAGTAGGATTATTTTGTAGTTAATACTTGCCTATTCTATTTATGGTAGCATCCCAATTGTAACTTGTTGTTAGTTGAATCTGGAGCTGATTTTAGAAAGTTGTTTTCTGTTAAAATGAAGTCCTAGTCTTTAGCTAGTTAGTTATGATCTTCAAGAAATTGTTAGTAGATTTAGCA
The DNA here is from genome assembly GCA_039654915.1 of Aquilaria yunnanensis. Taxonomy (NCBI): domain Eukaryota; kingdom Viridiplantae; phylum Streptophyta; class Magnoliopsida; order Malvales; family Thymelaeaceae; genus Aquilaria; species Aquilaria yunnanensis. The sequence continues at coordinate 9,009,622 of CM077593.1, read as the reverse complement.
AATTTTTTGGGATTTTTCTGTTAATCAGTTGTACTCCTTCACTATATATTTGAAGTTGAAAGTCAAATAAAATCAGAGTAATTTTCACAGATAATTATTCTTCAACAACATTGGTATCAGAGCCCTTTTTTCTTAAGGGACCTGTGAGAGACTTGTGAGGTTATTTTTGATTGAGTGTTCATCCAAAACAACCATCCAATTTGCTTCTACAGAAAACCATTAAACAATGGAAGGAGGGAGTTCACTTCCAGCCGTGACTCTACCTGTGTTTGATGGAGATCACTACCAAGCGTGGGCAGTGAGAATGAAGGCTTATCTGGAAGGGTGTGATTTGTGGGAAGCAGTGGAGGAAGATTATGAAGTTCCTCCTCTGCCAGAAAACCCAACTATGGCTCAGATCAAAACCCACAAGGAGAAAAAGACAACAAAGGCCAAGGCGAAGGCCTGTCTCTTTGCTGCAGTTTCTCCAATCATTTTCAGCAGAATAATGACATGTGACTCTGCAAAGGCCATCTGGGACTTTCTCAAGGATGAATACCAAGGGGATGAAAGAATCAGAGGGATGAAAGTGCTGAACTTGATAAGAGAATTTGAGCTACAGCAAATGAAAGAGTCAGAAACCATAAAGGAATACTCTGACAAGCTAATTGGCATTGCCAACAAGGTAAGGGTACTTGGCACTGAGCTTACTGACAGTAGAATAGTGCAAAAACTTCTTGTATCCTTGCCTGAAAGATTTGAAGCAACGATTGCCTCTTTAGAAAATTCTAAAGATCTGTAAAAAATCAAGTTGGCAGAGTTATTAAGTGCTTTGCAGGCACAAGAACAAAGAAGAAAGATGAGGCAAGAAGGTGCTACTGAAGGTGCGTTGCAAGCCAAGTTACAACTGAATTCAAAAGGAAAAGGCAAGAAGTGGAAAGGAAAAAAAGGGAACACCAGAAATGCAGAGGCTGCAGCTTCTGAAAACAGTACAAATTCAAACAACAGTAATAAAATAGGAAAGCACCCTCCTTGTCAACATTGTGGTAAAAGAAATCACCCTCAAAACAAATGTTGGTGGAAGCCTGATATGAGATATAGAAAATGTCAGAAACTGGGGCATGCAGAGATCGTTTGTAATGAGAAGGAAACTCAGCAGCAAGGAGAGGCTCAAGCTGCAATTCAACAAGAGACAGAACAACTCTTTGTTGCATCTTGTTTCACTTCCAGCGCTTCAAGTGATAGTTGGCTCATTGATAGCGGCTGCACAAATCACATGACTAGTGATGAAAAGTTTTTTTTGGAGCTGGATAGATCTGTAGTGTCAATAGTCAGAATTGGAAATGGCGAGCATATCTCAGTAAAAGGAAAAGGAACAGTGGCTATTAAGAGCTATATAGGTACAAAACTCATCTCTGATGTCTTGTATGTTCCTAAGATTGATCAGAATTTGCTTAGTGTTGGGCAGTTGCTTGAAAAAGGATTCAAATTGATCTTTGAAGAAAGAAAGTGCCTGATTATTGATCCAAGTGGTCAGGAGCTATTCAAAATTAATATGCAGGGTAAAAGCTTCTCCTTGAATCCAGTAGAGATGGAGCAAGTAGCATTTCCAAGTCAACTTTCAATCTCTGAAACTTGGCACAAAAGACTGGGACATTTCCATCACAAAGCTCCGCTGTTCATGCAAAGAAATGAAATGGCAAATGGTTTACCAAAACTGGAGGAGCATTTCTCAAGTTGGAAGGCTTGTCTGGTTGGGAAGCAAACCAGATTTCCTTTCAAAGAAACAACATGGAGAGCCAAAGAGAAGCTCCAGTTAATTCATACTGATCTATGTGGTCCACAAGCAACTCCATCACTAAATGGCAGTAGGTATTTTATCATTTTTATTGATGATCTAACAAGGATGTGCTGGATTTATTTTTTGAAATTTAAGTCAGAAGTTGTTGGAGTATTTCTGAAGTTTAAAAATTGGGTTGAGAACCAGAGTGGCTGCAAGATTCAGGTCATCAGATCAGACAATGGAACTGAATATACTTCAGACAAGTTCAATGTTTTTTGTGAAAAAGCTGGAATTGAGCATCAGCTGACGGTTCCATACTTGCCTCAGCAAAATGGGGTTAGTGAAAGAAAAAACAGAACAATCATGGAGATGACCAGATGTTTGTTGCATGAGAAAAATTTGCCTAAGAAATTCTGGGCAGAAGCTGCAAGCACAGCTGTTTTCTTGTTGAACAGACTGCCTACAAGAGCAGTACAAAAGAAAACTCCATTCGAAGCCTGGTATGGAAATAAGCCTACTTTGAAAAATCTCAAAGTATTTGGATGTTTGTGTTTTTCTTATATTCCACAGGTTAAAAGGGACAAACTTGACGAAAAGGCTGAGCCAGGAATTTTCATTGGCTACAGTTTGGTTTCCAAGGCTTATAGGATCTTTCAGCCTCAAGCAGAGAAGATAGTAATAAGTAGAGATGTTCAATTTCTTGAACATAAGCAATGGGACTGGACAGAAAAGTCTCAGCAAAAACATCAGCTGGTGTCCTTGAATCTTGATGAACTGGAGGATGACTTGCCTGTCAGAGGAACAAGGCTACTCTCAGATATTTATCAAAGATGCAATTTTGCTATTTTCGAACCTGCAGGGTATGAAGAAGCCAAGGCAGATCAAAAATGGACAGATGCCATGAAGGAGGAGATGGCCACGATAGAGAAGAATCACACTTGGGAGCTAGTGGAAAGGCCCCAAAATAGAAAAGTGATTGGGGTTAAATGGGTTTTCAGGACAAAGCTAAATCCTGATGGCTCAGTGAACAAGCACAAAGCCAGACTAGTGGTGAAAGGCTATGCACAAATATGGGGAGTTGATTTTTCAGAGACTTTTGCACCTGTGGCCAGGTTAGATACTATTAGAATGCTTCTAGCTTTAACAGCCCAAAAAGGGTGGAAAATCCACCAACTGGATGTGAAGTCTGCTTTTCTGAATGGTTTACTTAAAGAAGAAATTTATGTTGAGCAGCCAGAAGGTTTTTGTGTACCAGGTCATGAAGAGAAGGTCTATCTATTGAAGAAGGCTCTCTACGAACTGAAACAAGCTCCGAGAGCTTGGTACAGCAGAATGGATGAACACCTGCTAAACTTAGGCTTCGAAAAAAGCCTGAGTGAATCAACTCTTTATGCCAAGAAAGTTGGTTCTAACATTGTGATCATTTCTCTTTATGTGGATGATTTGCTTGTGACAGGAAATAATGTGCTGCAGATTGAAGAATTCAAGAAGGAAATGATGAAGGTCTTCGAGATGACAGATCTTGGAGAAATGACTTATTTTCTAGGAATAGAAGTTAGGCAAGCACAGAATGAAATCTTCATTTGTCAGAAAAAATATCTGAAGGAAATTTTGAAGAGGTTTAAAATGGAGGAGTGCAAAAGTGTGAGCACTCCAATGAACCAAAAGGAAAAGCTGCAGAAAGAAGATGGAACTGGACCAACAAATGAAGGAGTTTATAGAAGCTTGATTGGTTGTCTAATGTATCTCACAACAACAAGACCTGACATTTTGTTTCCTGTAAGTGTTTTATCCAGATTTTTAAATTGTGCTAGTGAGTTGCATATGATGGCTGCTAAAAGGGTGGTGAGATACCTCAAAGGAACTCTAACTTATGGTGTCAAGTTCAGCAAAAGTCAGAGTTTCAAATTACATGGATATTCTGATAGTGATTGGGCTGGTTCAGTTGATGACATGAAAAGCACTTCTGGATATTGCTTTACCTTCGGATCAGGGTGTTTCTCATGGAGCTCCAAGAAGCAAGAGGTAGTGGCACAATCAACTGCAGAAGCTGAGTTTGTAGCAGCAGCAGCAGCAGTCAATCAAGCCATATGGCTGAGAAAGCTAATGGAAGATCTACAGCAGAATGAAGAAGAAAACACTGAGATATTTGTGGATAATCAAGCTGCTATAGCTATATCCCAAAATCCTGTGTTTCATGGAAGAACCAAACATTTCAATATCAAGTTTTATTTTGTAAGGGAGGTTCAGAAGAATGGTGAAGTGAAACTGGTGTACTGCAAAACAGAAGATCAAGTGGCAGACATTTTCACCAAGTCATTTCATGTTAACAGATTCGTGTTCCTCAGAGAAAAGCTAGGAGTATGCAGCTCCTGATCCAGGAGGAGATGTTAGTTGAATCTGGAGCTGATTTTAGAAAGTTGTTTTCTGTTAAAATGAAGTCCTAGTCTTTAGCTAGTTAGTTATGATCTTCAGGAAGTTGTTAGCAGATTTAACAAATTTTTTGGGATTTTTCTGTTAATCAGTTGTACTCCTTCACTATATATTTGAAGTTGAAAGTCAAATAAAATCAGAGTAATTTTCACAGATAATTATTCTTCAACAACACTTGTAATACTGTTATATATACGTCCTCTATGAGATGAATAAAATATCTTGGAAATTCATTCTAAGCCTGGTTTTATTTGACTTTCAGTGCCACTAATGGTTTCTTTTCAAGCAACTTGGTCGGGCAAGGAAGATATGGTTCTGTTTACAAAGGCATTCTTGCTAGTGACAACAAAGAAATTGCTGTGAAAGTTTTCAATCTTCAAGAAAGAGGAGCCAGTAAGATTTTCATGGCAGAGTGTGAAGCATTAACGACCATTAGGCATCGAAATCTTGTCCGAATCATTACTCCTTGCTCAAGCATTGATTTTCAAGGTAATGATTTCAAAGCACTGGTCTTTGAGTTCATGCCAAATGGGAGCTTGGGGAGATGGTTGCATCCATCCTTAAGAGAGGCAAAAGAGACGAAAGGGTTGAATTTGATTCAGAGGTTACACATAGCTATTGATGTTGCCTCGGCTATTCACTATCTTCACACTCAATGTGATACAACGATAATTCATTGTGATCTCAAACCGAACAATATCCTTCTTGATGATGAGTTCACTGCTTGTGTTAGTGACTTTGGGCTGACCAAGTTTCTTTCGAGTGCTAGGGACGGTGCAACTCGAGAAGGAACCACCTCGGTTGGTATAAGAGGAACTGTTGGATATATAGCACCAGGTAATACGTACAGCTTTAATCGTATAAAATATCTTCCTCTTCTAATTTACAAGGTACATTTCCACAAATGTCTAATGTTTTATATGGAAACATTTGAAACCAGAGTACGGTATGTGTGAGGAAGTCTCAACTTCCGGAGATGTGTACAGCTTTGTTGTCATTTTAATGCAGTTGTTCACCGGTAAAAGCCCAACGGATGGTTGCTTTACTACAAATTTTAGTCTATATGATTTTGTAAAGGCAGCACTTCCGGGTCGCGTGGTTGAGATTGTGGATCCTCTAGCCCTACAAGAAGATTGGAACGAGGATGTTCAAATGGAAAGGATGATGGAGTGCTTAGTCTCTGTATTCCAAATTGGCGTCGTATGCTCTGCCCGTTCACCCAAAGAGAGGATGAATATTGAACAAGCATTGGCAGAACTGCAGAAAATAAAAAAATTGCCTCGGGTTGGGAAAAAGGAAGATAGATAGAAGAGGAAATGAGTATTGAAAAACTATTATATCCATCGTGAAATGTGAAATGGATGAAATATAGGTTTGCCATGAAGATAATTATGTTTGTTTGTGACTAAATAATACTCCCTCCGTTTCATATTAGCTGTCCTTTTTATCTTTTTTGACTAAAGTTTGACTTAAATATATTTATATTAATATGAATTGAAAAAAAATTCTAAAAAATGATATTTAGAAACTAGAATATTTAAAGTTTCATTTTCATATAAAAAGTTCATATTTTTATGATAAATTTTAAGAGAAATAAAATCATAGATTAATTGCTGTGAGTAGTAAAGATGACAGTTTTTGTGAAACAGAGGGAGTAATTTATTTAATGTAATATTTTCATTTTTAGTGATTATTCCCTCAAAACTAATTTTGAAAGTAAAAAAAATAATGAATAAAACCACTAATATTTTCAAGTTAGCCTAATTCGGCTACTAATGCTTTTTTTTTTGTACCGAATAATTTAAGTTTACTCAGATCGATTACTCTCTGGCATTTTAAATGTTCAGTTTAAAAAAATTTAAACGTAAAATACCAACTCTAGTTTTTGCATTTTCTTCTTCTACTCCGAGCAACCCAAAGTTTATTAATGTAACATTTCAACTACCATATCTACTTTTGTCTTCTATCTACCCCATGTAGGTTTGTAAACCTTCCGCTAGAAGAAGATGACAAACACCTCCTGACTAAGACAACTCCTTTTTGGACCCTAATTTTTCCTCCACCTACTCCCGCCTCTCCTCTATCTTCAACTCTGAGGATTTTTTAAGCACCACAAGTTCGATCAACTTCTCTGAGGCTTTGAGAGAGATTCTAATGCTGCTTAGGAATTGAGGATGGTAGAGACATGGCACAAATGTATCAGGTCGGGCAACAAAAGGTATGACACAGGGATTTATTTATGTTATCGTAAAATGGGCTGATATTGAGAACACAATTTGGGCCTCCTTCTCTTTTAATCATACTTGATATAATGGGTCATGATGCTTGGGAATAACAGTGCGAGGTGGTGGGAGGCATTTGGGATAATCAGTGACCATTGAGGGCATGGTAAATAGTGACAACATAGAAAACTATGTGGTTGCATAGTTTGGAATGACAATGGTGGATTTAGGCTGATTTAGTAATGTTAGTGGTTTATTCGAATGAAGAAAAATAAGAGCGGTTGATTTGAGCAAACTCTGAAACATTGGTAGTTTATCTATTATTTCAGCGGTTTTGAAATAACTCCTCTCATTAATGTTAGAATTTTCTGTATTAATTATGAAGATTAGCTGTTTTAAATTACTGAGGTCTAGTTCATTTTAGCTTAATACAAAGCTATTAACGTGTTTTAAATTATTTGTCAATTGCCCATAGAGTTACAATTAACTACGGTCAACCTAGGTCAACTTTATCCTAACTCCACCATTTTTCTCCACTCATTGTGCCTTCTCTTAGATCCACCGCACCCACCCCACCGCCACACTCCATCGTTGCACCCACCTTATCGTCCCAACCCCACCATCACACCTACTCCGCCTACCCCCACCCTATCATCGCACTCACCTCATTGTCAGGGGCGGAGCCAGGATTTTAAGTTAGAAGGAGCCGGACTTCATTTTAACAATACTAAAAAATTTAAGGGGGTCCATAGTAAAAATAATGGGGGTATTTTAGCTTTATTTTTACATATATACATAGATAATATATATAATTTATAAAAAAAAATTAGGGGGGGGCCAGGCACCCCCCAGCCCCCCTACTGTCTCCACCATTGCTCATTGTCCCCCGCCCCATCGCTGCACCCACTCCACTGTTGCCTCCACTCCTGCCACCTTCACCCCACTGTCGCACCCACTCCTACTGCCCCCACTCCATCGTTGCGCCCACTTCGCTGTCCCCACCCCACCATCACACCTACTCCACCGTCATCCCCACCCACCGTCACACCTACCCCACCCTTGTTTCATCTTTTACTGATTGATTTAAAAAACACGTGATGCAAATGTTTGTGACCATGATAATTAGATTCAATTGTATGGACAATTAAGGAAGTAAATTGAGGGACTCACTGCAACTCTCATGTCCAATCAACAAAAACATATTAACATAAAGCTATTAATCCTCCAGTCAAAGTTAAAAGCTACTAGTAGTACCGGGTAGATATATCTTTTCTAGATTATAGCGATAACAGTTGTTTATTCAACCAATACATGTTTTTTATTTTTTTGGGTTGAAATTTCAACCAAATACATTTTAATAGATTTTAACGTATGTTCACGAAGTCAAACGCTTTGCTTTGATTCTAGGCAAGTGATTAATGACGTGCCATTCATGACTTTTTGTTTTTCGTTTAAAATTCAAAGAACGACAAAAGCAGCCGATCCCTTCTATCTACCAATGGAAAAAGCTCTGCATCCAAAAATACTCAAATCATAATGGTCTAATGACTATTCTAGTCCTTTTTTCTTTTCGATTAAAGACAGAGATTAACGACTATTGCAATTGCATCCTTCCACGGTTCCACCCCTCATATGATTAATTAACCGGAGAGCAGGACAAAAAGTTATCCAACACTAAACGTTTCAATTCAAGCACGCCCAATCGCCTAAACCCTCTCTCTCTCTCTCTCTCTCTCTCTTCGCCAAAACCGTCGGTCGATCTCAGCCTCCAGACAAAAACTCAAACAAAGAAAATGCAAGATCCGGGCTTGAATTTCATTCCTCCACCGTCCTCCCCCACCATCTCCTCCATCTCCTCTTCCGATCTCGACACCGAGGTAAGCAATGTAATAATTTTTCTTATGCAAATCATGGACAGAAAAATTTTCGATTTGCCCGACGATCTTTAACTCCCTAAGCTTTTAATTTTTCTTATTGGGAACAGTCAACTGGGTCCTTTTTTCCCGATCGGAGCACCACATTGGGCACTTTAATGGGGGTTAATTTCCCGGCCGTCACCTTCCGAGTTCCTTCCCAGCGGAGGGGCGCCGAGCTGATCAATGTCGGCACAGAATCCGTCAGGAAACCCAGGAAAAGGGCGCCATCGACGGCCTTTTTCGGCTTGGATCGGCGTCGGCGGCGCCGGAGGTGGTGGAACCTGTGCGGGGACGGCGAAGCGAGGCCAGCTTCGCTCGCGGATTTTCTGGAGGTGGAGAGGAGGTTTGGGGACGCGGCGTTCTATAGCGCTGCAGCGGAGCTTGAGGGCGTAACGGGGAATAATCAGTCGGAAGCTCAAGGTAGGAACGGACGGGAGCTGTTCGCCGACGGGAGGGTGTTGCCGCCGGCTGATGATGCAAGTGAAGGAGAATCGACGGCGCCACCGCTGTGTAGATTCCCAGTTTCGCTAACTGGGATCTGTAGTGGCGGAGTGGGATAAATAAAGGTGGTCTGTCCCTTTCTTCTGCCCTGTGGCTCGTGAGTTGTGAGTTGTGATCTCTCCATCGATTTTCCATTTTTCATATTAATTTTATCTCATTTTTTTAACTTATAGGGGTATAGTATTCATGCTAATTTATCTAATTAATTGGATAAAAATATTCTTACTTGCCCATAGAAAAATTTTGGGTATCGTGGTTAATAATTACTCCTTCCGTCGTACCAGTATCTCTCCATTTGGTTTGATGAGAAAATGGAAAAGAAAATTGTTGTTCTCATATTTATTCTTAATTTTTTCACATAAATTATGAAAATTAAAAAAAAATAAATATTAAAACGATAGTTTGAAATGTAATAAAATAAAATAAATTATTAAATATAAAAATGTTGTAAAAATTTGAAATTGTTAGAATTAGAATATGTTATAATAGTTTTCGCACAAAATGAGTGTTAATTATTATTTCATTTTTATTATTGTATTTTTTTTTTTAATTCTAAATTTGTACTCTCTTTTAATCTTCAAGATTTTTAAAATGTTCGGTGCTTAATTACTCCTCCACTATCTTTGAATCGTTTCAATTTGCACACATATTAAGAAATCATTGTTTTTGCTTCTTCTTTCCAATTTTACCCTTGGGTTCATCATCTCTCTCCATCCCTGGTCCATCCCCAGCCTTGCTCCTAATCACTCGAACCACTCCATCCTCCGTCATCCCGACGTCCTTGCCTCAACCCAACCTCCTCGTCGGCGTGACCTCGATGCACTGATCTCCTCGCCGCCGCTTGGATCCTCAACCCAAATAGGATTCTCATATTGAATAGATCGTAAAGATGCTCATTGGTCACGTTCACCTCTAGATTGCCAACATACAGTGATGTCCACATGACCTTATTCCCATTGCCACCGGAGGTCGCCGCCGCATTGTTCTGGACCGAAACTGTAGCTTGAGGTTGATCTTGAATTTGAGCCATCCAGGAACAAACCTTAACTCGTTCAATTTTTATTTTTAGATTTTTTTTAATTTGCTCCCCTCTCATTGTTATTTGATCGAAACATCAGGGAGGTAACAAAACACAACAGAAGAATGAGAGAGAATGGAAAAGTGGGGATAGGATCGTCGGAGAACCAATGGTGATCGTCTACGACAGCTAACGAAAAAGCCAATGGAAGAAAATTTTTTGGATTTTTTTCAAGAAATGGAATGGATATGAGGGGGAGGGCAGAACGAATTGCACCACAACCCACGAAGAAGTTGCAATGAAGAAAGGGACGAGTGAGGGCAGAGATAGTGAGAGATGAAATGGGGACTAGGAGAGATATATGAGTTAAAATGGGGAAAGCGAGAGAGATAAAGAGTCGGGTCTGTCTGGGAATGGAAGAGAGAGATGGTTAAAATGGTTGTATAATTGTGAATGAGATGTGAAAACTCTATCAAATAAAGAAATGTTATAAAAAAAATGTTGAAAGAATATGAGATAGATGAATTATTTAATAACACTATTATTCCAAAAATAAATCTATAATACCAAAACATCTAACTACTTTGAAAAATACTCTTCATTTATCCTGTTATTAGAGTCCTTAATAGGACCAAATTAAAGTTTAAGCTTCTGTGATAAATGTTAAGTCCTTAACTGATTGGATGGCAAAGACACGTAATCATCTTAACTGGTATCTTATGTGGCGTTTTATACTTTCGTTAACCTCTCATATGGAGTACATTAAAATTCTGAATGCGAGGGGCAAATTGTTCACACTCGTTTCCTTTTTGCTTGTGTTCCATTTCAATGCTCAAAGCAAAATTTTCCTGCTCTCAGATCTGCTGCCTACTGAGCAGTCACGTTGCTTTCCATCCATCTTATTGAGTGTCACAGCCTCAAAGACCTCTTAAAGAAAAAAGACTTGAGAATTATCGAAAAGGTTTGGGATGGATTCGCAACTATCATAAAAGATTTGGGACAGACTGCGTAGTTCGCTAATTCCATAACCATTAGTCGATTTTATTAAATTGGAGCCGAAATGGTATTGTTAACGGCCCAGACGAGCTTTGTGATAACCGTCATCAGTTATTTTAGCAAGTCATTGATTCTGCCTCCAGAGTTCGATCGCCGATCGAGCAATTGCGATTCCTTTCACTCCAAACCGGAATCTTTTTCCTTTTCCGAAAGTTCTTGAATTTGATTCATATATGTATAGGAAAAGCTGGCCAATATGGCTTTCGTGAAGATTAGGTAATGGCGTGGAACGCATTATAAGTTTATCCAGGAGTTTTGATTCCCCAAATCTAAGAATGGATGATGTTTGAAAAGTTTTACTACTACTTGTTGTTCCATGGAATATTATGTACTGTGACATAAATCACTTCATTTTCTTAATTTGAAATGATTTTTTTTAATTTTTACATTTTTTTTACCTTGAACAAAAAAATATATTTTCATGATATTATTAAATTTCTATGAATTTTTCTTTTTTAATACCTAAAGTTAGAAAAATTCATAAAAATTTAGTATAATTATAAAAATTATATTTTCAATGAATTATTATACCTCATAACATTGATTTTTAAATAAATTTAGTTTCAGTTAAAGAAACATAAAAATAAAAGTAAACCAATTTTAATTAAGTTGAAATGAATTTACTCAAAGAGTTACAAGCATTTAGTACACAGTTAACTTATACTTTAAAGGGAGTACATTAGAAAATAATAGACTTTAGATTTGTATGCTTGTCACTTAAATTAAAATTGTTCAATAACAGCCTACCATACAAGCATGAAAATACATCTTCTGAACTCAAGTATCTACCAAGTATTTGACACGTTTTTTACAACCACACAGGTTCCGTTCCAAATAAAATCTCTTCACCTTGCGAAATAAATAAGTGAATAATATCTCTAGGGTGAGAATTTATCTTGGGTGGGAGCAGCTAGAGCGTAGGGCCCATGAAAAGAAGCAAGCAACCTTTTTCCTCAAAATTGAAACTATTTGGGTAGGTCCAGTCCAGCCCATGAAGATGTACAGGCTGGATGCGAACATCAGCCGGGACGAGGACTGGAACTGCCACCGGTACTGTCAACTGTGGTGTGGATCAATTAATAACCATTTCCGCACAAGTCGCGGAAGTCGGAGTATGTTATACTCCTCTGTCCAAAAATATATGATATTTTTTTATACAGAAGTTAAGATATGTATAATTTATATTATTTTTTATACTTTTACTCTTGAAGCTAAAATAATAAAAAAAATTTACTTTGAGTTTTGTATAGTAAGAGTTTAAATGAGGATTAAAAATTTTTTTAAAAAAAATTTTGTGCTAAGAGAGTTTAAATGAATGTAGTAAGGTAAAATATATGTTAAAAACTTTTTAAAAAGGAAAACAACTCATCATTTTTGAAACAGCTTAAAAAAAATATTTATCACTCTTTTTTAGACAGAGAGAATATATGTGAAATTGTGACCGCACTATTTCACATGAGATACAAATTTTCCATGTTGATTATAGTTCAAAAAACACTAAAAAGGAGTTATAAATCTAAAAAAAATTATGATTAATTTAGAAGATCTAAAAATTTTGAAACATCTACAAAGTGTTAATATCAACTTTGGTAAACAAAAACATATGGAATAAGACCAATGTGGTGACTTTGGGATTTTAGGATAAATCAAGTCTTAAGTGTCACTCATGAAAGTTTAGGTGCCTAAAATAAAAAGAGAGCCAATTGTGCAATTTACTTTTTTACAGTCAAAAGAATCAGCCAAAAAAAAATTCCATTTTTTACTTGAAAAAGGGCAAACTTGCCTACTTTTAACAGCTGTGGACTAGAAATATATCACTGCAGACAAACATTGAACCACTTGTGTAACTTTTTTTGCCCAAAATAGAACAACCCAAAAAAATAATTACGTAAAAAGAAGGGCCCGGTATTGTAGCAGTGCAAGCACGGTATATATTACTATTTATAAACTAGAGTATTTAAGGTATCATAATCATATAAAATTTATATTTCTATAAAAAATTTTAAGATATAAAAAATTATGAATTAATTACTGTGAGTGGTATAGAGAATAAATTTTATGAAATAGAGAGAATATTAGTTTAAACTTAGACATATTTCTAAAAATTAAATAAGTTTAGTGGCAAATATCGTAGGGGTCTTAGTCAAATTTGCACCAACTATAATTGAACTATATAATTGATTTACGATAAAATTTGAGACAAAACAAGAAAATCAGGGTGAATAAGTTATTTGAGACGACCAAACAAAATAAGGGCGAAAAAGTTAAGATAAATGGTTAGAAAGTTTATTTTTCCTAAATAATATCACACAAAACTTTAATATGCTCACCAGTTCAAAATACTTGGCCTTTATTCATTTTAATTTAAAGAAATTTTAAAAACTTAACCAATTTTCCAGAAAAAAGTTTAAAAAATCACTATTCACCATTTGATCTATATATAAAAGCACTAAATAACTATAATTTCAAATCAAGAGACTACAAAATTTAACAAATGTATAAGTGATTTAAATAGCACAAGTTAATTATTAAATATTTTTAAGTGTTTAAAGTTTAATATTATATATTTATCTAAGCTAGAAAGAAACTTAATTGACAAAAGTTTATATGTTTAGGGGACTTTTTAATAGTAATACAAACTTAGCCTATTTGTTAAGATAGGTAAGTTTAGTGTCCATAATAGTTATTTTCCAGAGATAAAGTCTTTATACGTCTTTTCCTTATTGCATTTATAGTCTTTTGAAAAAATTTAACCTTTGTTTAAATATATTGTTTCAAATCAGTTCTTAATAAAAAAAAGCCAAGAAACTTATTAATTAACAGTAAAACTGGCATCACTTTATACGTCTTTACACTTTTTATTATATATAGATATAGATGTAGATGTGGACACAGATAGAGATATACATTTTTACACTTTTCAATGTGAACTATGGATCAGAAAACTTGTTTTCCTTGTATTATCAATTCATGGCATGTCACTTTTTTATGATATTAAAGCACTGGTGAGTGAAAATGTTGTGTAATATTAACTTTTAATATAGTTTGGGATGTTATTGTTTTGTTTTTATCTTTTTTTAAGAGCTTTTCGGTAGAATCGTATAACTCTACAATTTTACAACTGTAAATAAAAAAAAAACAACAACAACAACTCTAAATAGAAACTCGATTTTGATAAGCTTGCTCCCAATCGATTATACTGTCTAAAAGTATAGCTTATCTGCTGACTATGCTTTTTTCCCTTTTCACACACACATACATATATGGTTTTTAATACTATTTGAACTATAATTAATCATTGTAATGAAAATTTTGAGTTTCATTAAGAGAAAAAAAATAAGTTACAATCTAAGGATAAAAAGGTCATCCAACCTTTAGGTAGCTTCATACATTTTATAATATACTATATATTTGACATGTTCTTTGAGTGTAAATAAAGTGCATGTAATTGACATGATTTTTTTTACATTTTGAATATTAGATGTATATTAGAATTCTGATTAATTAAATAAAAAATATTAAATATTATATTTACAAAATTTAAAATTATTCCATAAATTTATCAAAGGAAAAATGCAATAGGAATAAATAAACAAAAAGAAGCACATGATAGATATAAAAAGCACAAAATATTTTTAAATTTTCCCTTACTTTTTAGGAAAATTTGGTAACAAAAAGAATATGATAAAATTTGTAAATAGTACCTAACCTTTAATTCAGGCTTCATTATCATCCTTAACATATTAAATATTTTCATTTGGTTCAAAAATTTTTAAATATTTTATGTTAGTCCTCAATTAGATGAAATTTGTTAACTCAAAGTAAATGTGTAATATATATTTTTAATTATTTTAAATGATCTAATAATTCATTTTCAATAAATTTTGAACTAGGTAATATGTTTTTTACAATTAAGAAAAATTTACATTATCTGATTTTTTTCTCATAATTGAAATGTTAATTTTGCAACATGCATGCTCTCATGTAATGGTTTTTTGTTGGGTTAAGGAATTATTTCTAGCAAAACCTAATTGAAAGTTTTTAATGAATTTAGAATGAATAGAGAGTAGTCAAAAGTTCAAGATGAAATAAAATATTATGGATTAGTTGCATAATTTAGCCCACACAATTCTTGAATATTGAAGGAGTTTGATTTTTTAATATGTAATTTAATTATAACTTTTCATCATATAGAGCCCAAACTTCTTCCCTTATTATACTTAAGCCCCCACATAATCAAAATCTTTTACCACACTTCTAAAATTATTAATTTATTCAAAAATTATAAAAATAATTCCTAAAAATATAAATTGATTTATAAATTTTCTTCAAACATCTCTCAGACTTCTTGCATACTACAAGCCTTTACCATAAAATATGATATTCAAACTAAAGTTACTTCTAATTTAATACAATTCATAAGATTCAATTGTATTTTTACAACTTATTGGAAACCAAAATTGGTTCTTGATAAATTTCATTTTTAATAGAAATTAAGTTTTAAAGACTTGCCAGAAAAAGTGGTTAATGTTATATGTGACAAATTTAATATTTTAGGTAGTTATATTCAATAATTTTAAACTTTATAGTCTAAGGATAATAGTAACCAAATAAAAATAATTAATTTGATAAAATGTTTCTATTAAATGAACAATTTGATATCCATACAAAATTTAAGGACATGTATGTTGTAAAATTTGAAAATAATGGAAACTTAGAAAATTCACTCATAAAAGTAAAATAAAAGCTCAATAAATTTGCATTAATGTGATTAGATATTTTTATTTTTATGATACTAATACAAATTAAATATTCAATGTCAAATTTGGCTTTTATCAAAAGTGTAACTAACTTATTATTTAAAAGATAACTAAGAAAATCTTTCCATAAAAGTTAGACCATGAGTTTAATTGTGATTCAAATTTAAAATTTAACAATATATTCCATTCAAGTTATAAAATTATTAAATTGTTAAAATATTGTGTTGAAGGGCTTAATTTTTTATTAAAAATTTAAGACCTATTTGTTGTAATTTTTTTTTATAAAATTTAAAGCCTATTAAAGTAAAAAAAATAGTTGAAATATATGTTCTTATTATTATTTTTTTATTTTTCTTATAGAATCCTAATATTGATAAAATTCTAAGCGAATAATAAATTAGTCCTAGCTATTGAGTTCAATTGACCTTGAGGGATGTTGACCTAAGTACAACCCAGGTTTGAATCTCCAAACACTTTACCTAGAAAAAGAAAACATGTCAAATTATGGTTGATGGCTTCTAGGTTTTGATAAATATGCAAAGTACCCACTATATTTTATGGACCCTTACATACACCCTTAACACTCTCACAAAATGCTTCTGATTAGTAAAAAAGACTATCAATTTTAGTTCCACAAAAAGTGCAAAATAAACTACAATGGAATGGCAAAAAAATCAAGCGGTATGTTTTACTTAATTATAAAGATATTATAATGTTATTTTTAATCCTATCTTAATACTTATAATTAACTCAATACTTCATATGAATATTTTAATAGTAAAATGGTCAAGTCAATTTATATATCTTCAATTTTTTTATTTATCAAATTAAGTTACACTTTTTAGTCTAATAAAAACATTTGATTTAATAAGTTAAAAAGTAAAGAAATTGATTAAATCTCGTGTTTGAGGGCAATTTTTATAGTAACATAAACATAGGGGTATGTCTGTTGCAAAACTTTTAACTTTAGTGGCAACTCATAGATTTTTGCCATAACAGGAAAAAAAAAAACTACTGGCCTTTTTTCTTTATTTTTTCATTTAGAGCACAAATCTCATTGTCCCAAAATGAAACTTAAGTGCTCCCATGTAATTCCTCTTATTTAATGCCTAGGATGTTCTAATGGTTTTAAAACTCTAATTAAATATATAATGATGAATTTAGGTCTCATTAAAATAGCAAAATATCTTATAACTAAAGGGCAAACAAGTCATTCAATATTTGTATATCTTCATACTTTTTATAATACTAATACCTGCATGCGTATATTGCATGTGAATCAAAATACTAATTTATTTGATACTCAAATAATTATATTTCTAATTAACCTTTTTTAAATAAATAGTAGCAATAGTGATTTTTAATTTTTTTAGTTTAGATACATTTCTTATTAGTTTTATTTTCCTATTTTTCACATAGTTTTCTACTATAATATTTCATTATAATTATTTTCATTTGTGCCATCCATTATACTCCATTTAATAATAATAATAATAATAATAATAATACAATGTAGAATTTGCTACAAGTACTATTAGTTGCAAAAAAATGATAGATTTTTTTTATTTGTGATGGTTGAGTACTTAGAAAAATTTCTTCCTCATACATTTAATATCTTATTAAAAATTTTAAATTTTCTCTTCTCAATATAAAATTTAAAATTAATAGTATGTCATCTATTAAGAAAAAAATCTTAATTTAATGGACTTAATGATATTATATATTTAGAAACTTTATTAAAAATAATTTATTAAAATTTATCTTAATTTTTATATTTTATATTAAAAAAGCTAATGATTAAACTAGAAATCTTATATTAGTTGGCTTAAAAAATTAAATGGATTTATCACTAATGTATTAGTATAGCTTTGACTTTTTAAAGAGACAAAAGTTAAGTTTTTAATAAATGTTTTAAATTTCTATTAAAATAGAAAAAAAAAAAGACATACACTAAATCCACATGTGGGACATTCAAAAAGAAACTTAAGTAAAATTAAATTTCTTTCAATAACTATGACACAAGTATGAGCCATTGATATCAAAGTATAGACTTGATAAGTAAACATTGAGTTTTTCCAAAAACATGTAACCATAAGTAACTATAGATTAATAAAAAAGTTTAATTAATTTACTCTTAACTTTTAATTAAAAAATGCAATCACTCCCAAGATTTCAATTTTATATTTACTCTCTATTTTATAGTTGAGTCAATGTAATTGTTCTAAAGATCGAGATCAAGTCTTGCATAGTTTTTTTTAATCTTTTTTTGGTAATTAATGCTTACCCATTGATTTAGAAATTATACTCACATCACTCAAGTATAAAAACCTAGTCTTACTCATTGTTCTTATAATATAATTAGTCAATCATAGAAAAATAGACTCATTAAATAAATAGAATGAATTCCTAGTACCTAAAAGGAAAAATAGTAACTTATAATTTAAGGTTTTGTCACTTTATATCGTTGTATTTTTTATTATATATAGGTATGAAGTTGTGCTTTTAGGTTCTGATAAAAATATTTAAAGTTTAAAAAGTAAATAAATTGATAAACATAATGTTTTTAGGCATGTTTAATAGTTATATAAATCAAATACATAATTGTTATAAAATTTTAAATTTAAAGGCATTTTTCAGTTTTTTTCCATAAAAAAACTTATATATAGAAAACATAGAAAACAATCACTAATTTTGTTTTCAATTTTAAATTTTTTTCCCTAACTTTTTTCTCAATGACATTTGCTATAATGAAAATTATTTATTTATTTATAATAGGTGTTTGAGTCATACTTGGATTATATTATTGCTCTAAGATGGACTAGATACATAAGCTTTCATATAGTATATGTTCATCCAAGTTGAAAGAAAAAAACTTAATTGACAAAAATTTTATATTCAAAGGCATTTTTTTATAATAGAACAAACTTAAGCCATACTTGTAAGTTGAAATTTTAACTTTTATAAAATATTTATTGTACTTGAGATAATTATTTGATAGCAATATAGAATCAAGGGCAGCATGTTTGATGTAAAAAATAAAATAAAATAAAATTAGTAGCAATCTAGGAGTTTTGGCTATTAAAGGTAAGATTGAAGCAAAAAAATTGTATACAATACTTGATTATGTAATATAGAATCAAGCACAGGCAAATTTATAACAAAAAATAAAATTTAGTATTCCTTTTTAGTGTTATAGTGCTTATATAACTCTAATTAAATAAATAATGACAAACTTAAGTTTCATTAAAAGAACAGAGTAACTTAGAATGTAAGGTTAAAAAGTTGCTTAATATTTGTGTACCTTCATACTTTTTATATATTAAAATGAAATATAAATACAGACACAGATATAAAGAAGATTAATTGTTAGTTAATTTAGCATAGAAAAATTTATGCCATTGTAGACAGCATTATCTAATTATCACCTACTACCTGTAGTGTATAAAGAGTCTCATCAGATTACAATATGAACAATGCGCAGAGAAAAAAAAGGGAAGGAAGGAGCTAAATACCAACAAAATAAAATAGAAAAAGAAAAGGAAATGTGATGATTGTTGTTGATCATCAAAATGAAGTTTCAACAATGGTCTCCAAAGCCGGTCTCCAAGATCTCTGCTTCGAGTACAAACTATCCAAGGATTGACGATGACCCTCCGCAATAATATTACTATTATCGCCATCACCAGACCCCGGAATTTCCGACTCTCTGCAACGTTCGGACGGCAACAATATACAGAATTCACTAAACAGAGGAAAAATCTTGGCCAGGTTAGTGGAATAACCAGAGGAACGCTTCAAGGCCTTGGAAGCCTTGTGTGTGAGAGAGCTCATTTCCTCTTCCGTCAGTACAGAGTAGAGCAGTTCCATGGGAAGCAGAAAGTAAAGTTGGCGGCGCTCGAGCTCCTCCTCCGCCGCCAGCCCAAGAATCCGGTGGCCGACCTTCAGGCCACTAGATTCGCACAAGAAATGGCCTGGATTTTTCACCATCACATCGGCAGCTCTCACTGGCTTTGCGTAGGCTTGAATGCGTCCGGAGGAGAAGAGCAAGACTTTAACTGTTGATCCAGTGCTTGGCACCAACGAAGGTGCACAAGATGCCGTGTTTCCCATTAGAGAACTAGAGAAAGAGACAGAGGTTCTTAATTTTTGAGAAAATAAAGAGGATGTTAATTATTATAGGTATGCAGTGAGAGAGAGAGGTTGATGAGGGAATTTATGCATGGAAATTAGGTAGTAGTTGCGTGACAGAAGGGATTAGCACTTTTTTTTTTTTTTTTGCCTTTTCTTTTCATTTTGTACTCACGAATGTTAGGATTATTAATGTTTGATAAGTATTATATACATGTATTTGAACATATGTTCTGGTGGTTTTCCGAAACACTATGTGTACTTAGAAAAATTAAGAAAAGTAAAGCAACAATAATTTTGTCGAGAAGTTTGTTGTTTTGATAATTTTTTCAAGAAGATATCCTTGTATAATTGAATCAAGACAAAAAAAAAAAAAAAGGACTTTCTATTGCGTACATCATTTTTTTTTGTTATTGTTGAGTTTTAATCGAAGATACTCATGCGTGCACATATACATACATATATGTATGTGTTACATATATATATATATACAATTTCTTTGAACTTGAGATTTTAGGTATTAGTTGTCAAATCCCTAAGTTTATACCTGCAGTTGACTGTAAGGTTTAGAGATTGATTGTGGACAAAGGGAAAGTTTCTTCTTACAGATTGTACAATGATTTATGAGCAAGGAACCCTTTACACCGGTGTAACCACTTACACCATTTATACCTTTTAATAATTTTATGTAGAATCAAAATTATAATATATAAAAATTTGAGCAATTAAACTAGCTGCTTGATGGAAACTAAAATAGTAATGGAAAAGATGTACGTATAGAGTCTTGCCAAAATACTCTCACATAACACTAAATGCAAACAAATGATTAGCTGATCTGGATCTTATGTATAGTTAATGGGGGTAAGATAATATATATAAACTGGATGACTAATTAGCTTGTGCATTATCTTATATATATATATATATATATGATGTTGCAGGAAATGATTTTCTAGCAATATAAAAATTAAAATGGGCAGGCACAGCACAGGCAGATGGATTGGATAGAGAGAGAGAGAGAGAGAGAGAGAGAGAGAGAGAAGAGAGGGGGGGGGGGTGTGGTAGGATGGTGAGGGGCTGAAGAAGTAGCGGGCGCTTGACGCTTGCCCTGCTTGCTAAACGACAACACCAAACGTATGATTAGAGATGGCCGCAAGCGAGTTCCCCAATGTCTAGTCTATCATTCCATCTGGATTTTCCACCTACTTTTCTTATATTATACCCACCGGGCCACAGTAGATGAACTACTATATATCTTCTTCTTCTTCCTTTTTCTTACAAAGAAGTATGTATAGTATATAGATAATGCAAATTGCAGAATAAAAAAATGTGAGATAAATTAATCATCATCATGCTATGGTTATGGACAGCCCTCCTAAGATATGAAAGGAATATATATGACAAGGACGGTTTGCCATATATATATGGGAAATCTAATGTACTTATTTGCGGACTCATATATATATTTGATCCTTTCACAACATATTTAAAGCTTCTCAGTACATCTGAGAAACCTAAGGGTGACTGCTTTCAAAAACAAATACTCTCCCCTTCTCAATTTGACATGTAAATTAAGAAAGAAAGAGAAACATTTTGTGTGTATTGTTTTTACTTTTATCTCATTTTTTATATGCAAACTAAAAAGATAAATATTAAAATGATAGTTTAGTAGATAATAAAGTGAGACAATTTAAATGTTGCAAGGAATATTTAAGACGGTCTAAAATGATAATTGTTGTAAACAATTTAGAAAGGATAAAATACTATATTGAAAAATGCCTTTAATTTTATTATCTAATTAGAAGCAAATAAGAGCCACGGTGGCAGAGCCGAAGCGAAATCAGACTAATTAGTATTGAAATCAATATTCTATCAAATCTTAATTTCACCTACGGTGTACTCACCGACGATCCTATACACGACGCACAGAAAGAATAACTAAATAAATAAAAGAAAAGATGTTAGTTCATTAATGTCGAATAAATTACCTAAACACTAATTAATTGCAATTGTTGGTGCCGAGAAATAAAAGAAAAAGAATGGCATTGTTGGTGCCAAAAGAAGGCATAAACTTGAATAGGAACATTAATTCATAGGCAATTGCTAATTAGCCAGATGATTATTCTCATCCATCTCAGTTAATGGGACAATAAATTACATTGGTCACTTAAGTGCCAGACGAATTCTCTAATGAAATGCATCTAACGACAAGGCCTAGAGAGAATAAGCCCTTTTCAATCGTCAAACAGCTGGCTCAAAACAGTTGATTAATTACTACCATAAATATATAATGAGCTGCTGTTATTATAAGGGCGAACGACTTTTGTTTTGTTCAAAGAATCTGAATCAGTAATTGAGACAACCAAATGATTACTACTAGTACTAATAAGTGATTAATTGACGGCTAAATAAATAGCTTTGGGGTTGGACCTGAATAGTTAAATTAACGTTGAAACTTGTATAGATTAAAGAATACAATACAATTAATTAATTAATCCCACGACATCTGGAAAGGGAAGCTAAAATTAGCTGGCCAAAATACACCTTGGATGGACGGAGCAGAATTTGGTGGATTTCGAGAAGAATAGCCTGTAAACAACAAAGAGTTGTAGAAGCACCCAAGGGAAAAAGAAAAGAAAAGAGGGCTAGATTTATGATAATTTTGGTCCAGTTGTTTTTTTTTAATTCAATTGCGTGTGCAGCCATTAAAAAACCATCATTTGAAGGTTTAATTGGTAGAATGCTTTTGGATTTTTGAATGAACATGAATTAGTACTTGATCCGCACTTATTACGGGTCGATTAATGAAAACATACATTTTCATGCAAATTATATTTATAGATAATAAAAAATATTTAGAAAAGTTATAAATTCAAATTCAAGTATAGATCAGTTCAAAATTTTTTAAAAAATTGGAACATTTCAAAATTGATTGTAACTAATTTGATAAATATAAAACATTACATACCGTAAAACCAAGATAGTAGATTTGGGATTTAAATACAAACTGGGGCAATATTGACCGTAACTCATGAAAGTTTAAGGGTCTAAAACGTAAAAATCAAAAGTTTAGGACATAATTTGTATTTGTTGGGGCAGAGTCGTAAAAATGTATGACTCAAAGTTTGACGACCAATAGATATTACCATTCGCAAATAAAAGACCAACTATGTAATTTACCCATTGCTTGGTTTTGGACATTTTCTAGGCAGAAGTCCAAATGGGCTGAAGCCCCCAAACAAAAAATAGTGTAGCATGGGAGCACTGTTCATAGTATCAAATCAAAGCTTATAGTTTTAGTATATGTAATTTTAATTTGGATGGACTAAAATGTCTTCAAAAGAAATATTTTTCATCAAACTTGAAAAGATGTATGTGGTATATGTTTATGTTTCATATGAGGTGTGTAATGGATCTAGTTGAACTGCACAACACTTGTAGTCTTCTTCTTTCTCTTAGTATTGGCCTTAACATCCTGAGAAAGTTTGGACTTAATATCATGACCTTGTTTTCAATCCAAATGTTAACTACATATGTATACATTCATCACTTTCAAATTACAATCTGAGAAATTTGGAGTATATATATTAGAGGTAAAACCTTTCCTCCAATCTTAGTGCGTTAATGTTATTGGGCTGGGTGTCCAGGCCTGATCAGATGGGCCGTCGTAGTGTTCTCTAATTCGGTTTTGTCTATTTGGGTTACAAAAAATGGTTACATTATACTTTGTATCATATTGTTTTAGAAATATACACTTTGTCATTTTAAAAAAAAAAATTATTTTACATTTATAGAAAGAAAAAAATGATAAACGTCTGTTAACTATAAAAAAGCATCATACAGACTGCAATTTCTGGGAGATGACTATCATTTAATTTAAAGGATGTTTTATGGTTACATTCTTGAACTTTATATGATATTACATTTACCCCTAGGTATTACATTTGTCCCCAGGTATGCGAAACCTAAAATTACCCCTGTTTATTTTTTTAATGTCATCAGCGTCATTAGTAAAAATTACAGCTAACTTCTGTTAATTTAGTGTGATTTACAATTATGCTCAAAGCCCTAGGTATGTGAAACCTACAATTACCCCTGTTTTTTTTTTAATGTCATCACCGTCATTAGTAAAAATTACAGCTAACTTCTGTTAATTCAGTGTGATTTACAATTATGCTCAAAGCTTTAAAAATTTACAGTTTCCATTAATATATTTTTGGACAATTTCTTCATGCACATCTTCCTGCACACAGAAATAAGCAGGGTCATTTTCACACTGCCAACAGTGAACAGATAAGAACATATCAAATGCAAGTAAGGAGAGCATGCTAACCCCTTCAGACATTGATGTTATCTGGAATGGAAATCGATGAAATCTTAGTATTCTGTAGAATTCGAATTTCCTCTTTCATAAAATTCAAATAACTAGACCTCGTCTACTTCCCAACTACCTCTCCCATACTTGCCATAGCGTTCTTGACCACCATCCCACTGTGTTCGCTCCTCGCTGTCGACCTCCCTCAACTGCTCATTCGCCACCACCATCAACGCCTCCTCCTCCGCCCCAAAACACGACGCCTCCTTTAAACGGCCCTCTCCATCGGCCTGCTGGGCCCCGATCTTCGGTTGGTCATCAGACCCATATTACAACAGCTCCAGCACCTCCGCCCCGCGTCGGATAAGAAACCGATGGTCACGTCAGAAACGGGTGGATCTTTCAAATCGAGATTCGCTCCGGGTTGCTTCACGGAGGAGAAGGAGAAAGTAGGTGCAGAAACAGACGAGGGAGAGCGAGTCGTTCCACGATTTGATGTAACATTCTGTGATCATGTCGCATTTGGCCTCCGAGTTTTATGTTTCTGATTCAGGTCCAAAATTAGGCTTGGAAGCTTGATTCTTTCAGGTAAGAAAAAAATTTGTCTGCTGGATTTTGCTGCAGAAGATCTCCTTTTCTTGGTTTTGCTGCAGAAAGATAAACATGAAATTTTTTTCTTCTCTGGTTTCCTAGAAAATCTCTTTTCCGATATGTTTTGGTTTGCTTTTCAATTTGAATTTGAAGGTTCGATTATCGGTTTTGGGTGTGATATTCAGATCGTTTGGATTCTATGTTTGTGTTCTTGGTGCAATAGTGTTGCTGCTAGTTTCCTCCAATGTTGCTCTGTTTCAGAGTTTCAGTTGTTATTGTGCACACATTTCTGTTTCTTTTGGCTGCTTGAGTTTGGATTTGGGTGTAATTGAAAACCACCCTAAATTCAATGAGGCTCGTAATTTTCACCAGCTGCTGATTGACGGCGATAATAGGGGTAAGTATAGGTTTTCAAACTAGGGAAAGTGTAATATTACCTAAGATTTAGGGGATAATTATAAAAATTCTTAATTTAAATTAAGACTTCAATAGTTGCGGATGCTGTTAAAAAGGTAGGGTGAAGTCTATATTTCTAAAATAGAAAATTAAAATATAATATTCCCTGAAATTTGGGGGCAAATTGTACTTAATCCAGAAAGCCACTCCTTAATATCTCTAATGAGTTCGTTTTGTTTGCAATGACATGAACCTGTCACGCGGGAGGCACGTGCATGAAAGGATGATGTCGCGAATGCTCCTACACAACTACGCTCTCAATCATCAGCCACCCACTTCCCCTTCTGCAACAGTTACTTCTTCTTCGAAATTTTTGCTTCGAGTTCTTCCTTCCCCTCTCTTGTTTCATCAGCATTCCTATCTTCTTTATTTCTCTTTTTTTCTTAATTAACTCAAACGTTTAGGGAAGCATTTAAAGGTTTGAGCTTCTGATGATAAAGTTGGCTGTTAACAGTACTTGATTATTTGCCAATAATCTTCTTTGCTTCTTACTTTTGGTTGGGCCTCAGTGTGTACAGATGTCTTCTTTTCCACAAGGAAATTCCAGTTGCTTAGGTTTATGCAAGGACGGTGTCGTCGGTCTCCTGGGCGTTTCTTCTCTTCCATTTGTCCAACTGGGTTTTAGAGCAAGTGGGGATCGTGTGAGAGGTCAGTCGTCGTGTTTTTTCGTCCATTCGTCTAATTTAGTTGATTATCCACATTTCATGTTTGTGACTGTACTTGTTCATATAATAGCGTGTTTCTGTAACTTTTTGACAGCTTGGTTTTGTGGTGACTTTGGATTAGATGGGTGTGAAGAAAGAGTTTTTGAATCTTGATATTTCCTTGTTTATTTGTTTCCAGAAATGGTCGGAAAGAAGTTGTGCTGCATGATAAACTGGAGTTAGCTCCAAAGTCTAAGACACGTAATTTCAGCGCAATTCTAAAGAACAAAGAGATCTTGGAGCCGGAGTGTTCTCTAAGAAAATTTAATGCCTGATAGTCGATAATCGAGCTCCCCGATCATCATATTGAGTTATCTCATGAAACATATTTGAGCCTACACATTTAATCCTAGCAAAAGAGAAAACCTGAGACAAGTGTTCCTAGAATATATATGAGACATAGGAATTTTTCTGGGATTCTAGCTGGTATCATTCCTTGAGGAACTTAAGAAGTATTTTTTACTGTTGTTTTTCCTTGTTAATAAAAAGTCTTGTAACATGAATTTAATGCTTTAGCTAGATACGCACATGATTTTGTGTAGTTAAGTTCCTCTTAACTGCTTTTTGCAGGGAAGAGCTTGTCTCAGACTTTATACAGGAAAGAAACTCCATTTTCAAACAGGGGAATAAACCATGCCAGGTCACAGCGAGTTATGTCGACTGTCACCCAATGTTCTAGTTCATCAGGTTCTAGTGACAGTCAAGAGAAGTCTTCTGAACAAAGCAAGGCAAGCATGAGATATTGCAGATTATAAACTTCGAAAATTGACATTTTTCATGCATTCAAGTTTGTGTGGCGCCCTTTCTTCTGTTGTCAAAGATACGTAAGCATTCATGTTAAGAACATACACCATCCCTCGATGATTAGTGTCTTTGTCTCCATGACAAGTCACCTTTATCCATCATCGGTTCCTTCTTCCTTCAGCCTAGGCTGATAGCACTTTTCAGTATTCTTGGTTGGTATTGGGTTTCAGATCTAGAACTACTTTAAAGTATAATGGTAGTGGTTAATGGTGGGAACTTTTAACTTTTATCACTTTACAAGGATGGGAGAAGTCCCCTAGGTAAGTCAGTTTTCTGGTTGCTTTTTCTGCAGCATTTTTCTGATCTGTTTCTGGTGTTATGGGATCCTCAAGTGCTATAATGGGAGTTCTGATCTTTTGGTGAGGGTGAGAGCCTGATATTCAAAATGAATGGCCTTCCTAGCTTGGCCATATAAATTTGTTTCATAATATCCATATGGAATAAGTACAGATTCCTTTTTCTTTGGTTGCTGATTTTATCAATTTGGAAGCTCTAATCACGTCTTGCTTTTGTTTCTGAGGCAGACTCCTTTTGGATACACAAGGAAGGATGTTCTGTTAA
This sequence comes from Aquilaria yunnanensis, assembly GCA_039654915.1. Classification (NCBI taxonomy): domain Eukaryota; kingdom Viridiplantae; phylum Streptophyta; class Magnoliopsida; order Malvales; family Thymelaeaceae; genus Aquilaria; species Aquilaria yunnanensis. The sequence continues at coordinate 8,982,395 of CM077593.1, read as the reverse complement.
TTGGTATTGGAGTTACTGTTCTTGGAGTTGGCTTGAAAAGTGGATTAGAGGTATCCTTCTTATTGTTTTCCAGTCATTTAAACTCTCTACTCATGAGACATTGACTCGGACTTGTTCATTTGCATTTTTTTATTATGTTTTTGTTTACGGGCCAAGACATTCTAAAACCTGTAATGAATTATGGGAGAGCATCTGTTGCTTAGCAAAATTCAATGTGATGGTGCTATGTTGCATCTTAAGTGGGAATGATGCAACCCAGCTACATGATGAGTATAGACATGGAGAAAATATTCGTGTAGGGAGCAGTGTTATGACTGCTCTGCAGGTTCCAGTTAACATAGAAAGCTTCATGGATGTAAATGAGAAATTAGTTCCTTTCACGAATTTGGGTTTTACTAAATATTTAGGAACATCACTGTCTTTATGCTGTTCACTTTGATTGCATGTGAAGGACTTGGGTTATGTTTCGCTTGTTTGGCCTGTGTCAGCTCATAACACTTAATACAAGCTATTCTTAAAACAACTACGAACAACGTCATCTCCTGTTTTATGATGTTGGATTTATGTGTGGAATTATGGCTTTTCCTATATGCTCATCATAAGGGTTCTGCCTATGTAGTTCGTTGGAGTTGATCCTCTGAAAGCAGGAAATGCAGTTCAACTGGTGATTGTTTTGGGCCTCACAGTTGGATGGATTTCAACATACATATTTAGAGTATCAAATAAGGAAATGACTTATGCTCAACAATTACGTGACTATGAGTACAAAGTGATGGAGGTACAAAATTCTTTTGCCTCCCGTTCAAATCCTTCAAAACTTTATTGGTTTGGGTACGAGTTTTCAGTTACAATCCTTGTTCAGTTGTTCTCAACCAAATACCATTACCGTGTTTTTCATATTCTGCAGAAACGGCTAGAAGGTCTGACAGAAGCTGAGTTAGCCGCACTGCTTGAACAAGTCGAAGAAGAGAAGAAAAGCCCTGGCTAGGGGTGAGCAGGTTAACTGAACGTCTCCAATTCAGGTACATGTATTTTGCTACAGACGGTGATGGAAGGCCTTCAGTTTTATGCATATTTAATCACAGCACAAGTGCATCTTATTCTGCAAGTGACGAAATGAAAATTCTTGACACCTCCATGATAACCATTTGTATTAATATTCGAGTCCTAAACGGAGACAATCTCTTACACTGTAGTTATCTCACATCACAGTAGAACAAGTTGATCTTTTCACATGCAGCTATGCAGCAACCGTTGACGATGCGTGCTTCGCTATTCCCGATTGTTATTATCCCTTTTATCTTTTTTTATGCTTCTATGTCACCAATATGCGTAAAACTAGAGAATTTTTCAACCACTTTATCGCCTTCAATTACTCGTATAGATTTCATACTAGGCGGATTGTAGAGCATAACCAGAATATTGGAATTCGTTTATTAGCTATCACTAAGGACTCACTAAGGACTCGTATATAGCCAAACAATGGCTCCGCTCACCGATTTCAGCAGTCACGTTCAGCGGACTAACCGCAGCCAACCTCGAAACAACTGAAACACAAATCAAAATGATGAATAGCGGAATTTGAGCCACCTTCAAAAGGAAAAAAAAAAAAAATTCTGTCTGGGCAACCCAAAGAGCCAAAGAAATCAAATGAATTCAATCAAATTCTATACAATCTGTACAACGGCAAACTATACTGCTAAAGAGTACTACTCTCAAAGAATACCAGAAAGAAACGGACTAACAAACTCAATGCACTAACAAGCCAACTAGACTATAAACAATAACGCAAATAAAATCAAATGAATCAAATGAATATTATGAAACAAATAAAGAACCTACCAAAAAGGCTTCATGGTACACATCTTACAACGAGAGGTGTTGATGTTGTCCCCGAATGGATTGCCTTCAACAGTGCCACAAACTGGGCTAGAGACTCTTCAGAAAACCATTTCAGTCTCCACATTTGAGTACCTGCAGTACTCGTTTTCTCTTCTGCAGCACCATTCTTGTGCAATCCAGAGCCAGGGCAGAACAGTGATGCTGCACATCTAAGAGAGTGCATTAGCCATCGAGTTTCACTTTCATGTGATCCAGAATAGGGGATGAACTGTGACGCAGTGCATCTTAGGGCTAGCATCAGACATCGACTTTCACTTGCTTCAATAACCTGCAGTAAATCATATTTGCTAGGGTTAACTTACACAGAACCAAAATGATACCATTGGGTATAAGATCAAACTAAGTATCATGACGTGTACTTTGTGCATCATGTTACTTATTAGAATTACATGATGCATGTAATTCATCGTATCAACTGCTTCCACTTATCATCCGAGATCCTATGAGACTTACTGCTACCACTAATTACTTTGTCAATTCGTTTAGAGCTAAGCTTTTGTATCAAAATGCAGTTATTTCCTCCAACTGCACCAGGAATGTCGCCTAAGGTTTCATCCAGATTTTCACATCTTGACATTCTCTCATGACTGATACACGAGTTGATATTTTATGATCAGAAGACAAATTCTAAGATTCCTGTAAAAAACCTCACCATCTCAGACACATCACTGATGCGACAACATAAATCGAGTGAAAAATATGTAGAGCAGCTGGCATCTTTCAAACATGAGCTGAACTGGAAAAGATCTTCAATGCATAACAGCACATGACCATCAATAACGAGTATTGAACGGGAGTCCCATGAGTTCTCTGTCCATATTTCATTGAAAAAGAAGGTTCAATGTCAAGTAATTACAACCAAACCAAGCACTGCAGGTTTCAAAAAATAGAAAAATCACCAAATTTAATGTTCAATACTCGCCAGACTAATTAAGAAAGTTGCTAAAATACCAAAGTGTTCAAGAAACCTAGTTCTTCCACCCAGGCAGTGAACAGTTACAGTTACACTCGTAAAAAGAAACTCTCTTGGCATCAACAGATTGCCTAATATACAACCATCAGCCTTCACTAATTTGAGCATACTCTCTCAAACACTTCCAGCAAAACCTAATTAGGATCTTTTCACTTTTTTTCCCTTTTAAAATGAAAGAATTCAGCATTCAGGTGTTTTCACTTCCACTACATGCCTATAACTCCAAGAGATTATAATCAAGGCAACAATATATTGCACTTTTGAAGGTTGACATGTTTGTAAAGATACAAACAGCAGATATAAAGGAGCATGTAAAACTATCAAAACGTTTTCACGTGCCCACATTGGACAAGTCATGACAAAAGAAGTATAGAACAATTTCTAGCCAAACCTGCAGCAATCACAATCCATTGATTGGTTTATCAAGTGTCAACACTTTTTAAAACTCAAGAACTCAGCAGACACATCCATGGACAGCTACCAAAGTATGTAGATCAGCAATACAACCTAGCTTAGATGAATGGATCCAATTAAATGTTTTCATTAGTAATCTACCCTGAGTCAATTATTAGATCCTTGATATTCTTACCAAATAATTTGCCAAGTTAAAATTTCAAAATAATCAATCACCTCAGCCGCAGTCTCAAACTAGCTGGGTAGGGCATATGAACTTTTTGCCTCCACTCACGAATGTCTAAAGAAAACTTTGTACCGGATGCTAATTTAAATCATCTCGTGTAGAAATTAATCATGAGAGAACAATTGAATCAACACAGGTCCTCACAAGAAATTACAAGGACAATTACTCAGATGTTCTAAAGAATGAGTGCTTCCAGTAACCCCCAGCCCTGGTCCCCAATCAGCACCAACATGGCCCACTCATCCACCCGGCCGTGTGCCTAAAAAAATCTTATCATGCCACTGGCTCAGCTCTTCCAAATAAACCTTGATGGAATGCTCCAACTCTTTCCACCAATGTAACATAACACCCGCAGGTTATAAGAAAAACATATGTGTGAGGAATACCTTCTTCACCACTTCGTTGAAAAAGAACCATTGAATATTGGTATATGCCAATGGTCAAGCCACCAAATATCTGTTTCTCGATTATTTCCACTTGAACATGCTCCAGACTGCCATTTAATTATCAAACACAAGTCTATTAGCAAGGAAACAACTTACAGAAAACTACAGTGTAATGTTAGCATTTGACCATCTAATGTACAAAAAGCAAAGTTACATTATACACAAAAAGCAAAGATCACTCTAATCACCTCCATAAATAGCAATTGTCAGCTGAATCACATGAATCTAAAACTTTTAGTGTATGAAGTAACTTGGTGGATTTATCCATACTCCTTGTCACAAATAACAAGTCAGTGCTGCCCTTGATTGTAAACCTGAAATATATATATATATATATATATATAAAATAAAAGTAAGAGAATTGTTCATTTCTTTATAGATATTTTAAGCACCTGAAATCACTAACCTCACAACCTGAAGTCCCAGACCCACTAAAATTTCTTGTATATCTTCAACCCTATAGTAGCTTAACAAACTCAAACTTATTCCTGCAATTACCATAAAGTGAACATCAACATGAAGCCCAATAATCAACCAAAGTATTCCTCAAAACAAACCACTGAGACATAAGCTTACTACAATACTAAAAGAAACAACAAAAAAAATCATGCCTTTTGCAATGACAACTTCATAATCCAACCTGTTCCATTAGCTGATAAACCAACCAGAAGTAGATACAACTTGTCATTGCTACCACGCAATAAAGCTACTTCTCTGCATTTTGAAGAAAAAAATGTCGGAGTTCCTAATTATATAATGAACCCAAAAAAAAAAAAAACACAAACGTAAGCATCAGAAGCATGTATTCATGTTATAAGGCATACTATCTGCCCAAAGAACGATGCACAGACATGGGGGTTTCAGGTATCGAACAGAGGCAAAATAAAACTTCCCCATTTCATTTTTCTTTTTAAAAGGGTAAAGGGAAATGGCAGATTAAAAGAAAAGAGGACAGTCAGTAATCACAATCTCAATAGCTGAAAGGAAAAATATCCATAGTAAATAAGATTTGTTTTCCATTGAAACGGCATGCAATGTAGAAAAGAGTATATAGGGAACAAAAGCATAAGAGACTATCCATCCTAAGAGCATCTTAAACAAGCAGAGTAACCAAAAAAACAAAAAAGAAGGAAAAAGAAACCATTTCTATTTTCTTCGCTCTATCAAAAAGCATATTCATTTGAAATGCAAATAACGACCAGCACTATAACGATAAATGACCTTTCTCGATCCCAATACTAACTCTAAAAGAGGTATGGTTTTCATAAAATTTCAAAACTCAATAGCAAATAGAAATAGTTGAAGTGAACCTTAAAGCTAGCAGACAACAAGAGAAGTCCAACCAAAATTGAAGTGGTAGTAAATAAAAATTACCTTTCTTCATGAGTGGATTCATCCAGTATGCAACTGCAGCACACACATTCCCTGCAAGTCTCAAGAAATTCGGTATTTGCAATATATTTGTTATAATAGTCCAAAACAAGATCATCCCTGTCCTCAGAGTATGCAGGAGCACAAGAATCACCAGCAGCATCGAGTTTCTGACAATCATTCTTATTAGCATCTAATTTCCCTTGCTCATTGTCATCACCAGCACTACTGAAATCAAACTTGCCATTTTCCAACAGAAGCACCACCCTTCTTTTTGGTTCTCTTCTGAATTTTCTCTTTTCCATCCAATCAGCATCTTGGTTGCCAAAATGAGCAGCTTCAGGATCATGAGGGCGAACACCTACACTATTGCCAGTAATTTTCAAAGTCTTGTCTGGATTTAGAGGTGAAGCGATGCTAGAGGTTCTTTCAGACACCAGTCTATAAGCCTCATTGTGACTTTGGTACGAATCCACAAAAGCATCTAATATATTGCCTTCAAGGTTCCCGCCCATAATTTCACGAACTGTATCAGATTCACAGGAGTCATCTTCACTACCACTACTCTCACTATCGGATGAAGCCATTGAATAGGAATCTGCAGACAACTGTAAAATTTCTTCTACAAAGTTGTGGCGTCGATGCAAAAGGTCCTTCTGATAGTGAGGTGGTGATCTAGGGTCAGCCAACAATGACTGGCATTCCCTTATATCATCAGCTGCAGTAAGCTGAGACCCAACCACCAGATTCTCTCTTTGCACCTCTAATGTATCAGGATGATTATTAGTGCCTTTTATATGGAGGCCACTTTTACGTCCCCTGGAGTAGAAATTCTGATACTCCTGCTTTGGGTCTAACATCTTCAAGTTGGTTAAAGTCATTCCACCAGTAATAGCTTGAGAGCCAGCTCGCTCATACTGCCAATGTTCTTGCAGACCAGGAAAAGTTTCAGCAAACGAATTGTCAGATTCTAAAACATTTGTACTGCTATCATCTCCTGAAGCTAGAAATGAATCTGAAACATATGTAGAACATTCACCAATGTTCCTCTGACTTCTCTTAACTTTCCTGCAGTTTTCTCTACCAGCAACTGATGCAATACCATTATTGTCACAACCATTAACAACATTCTCAAAAGAATGATCCATCCACTCCTTGAATTCCTGCAACCAAAGAACAGAACGCTCTTTTTTCATCTGTTCAACCCTTTTTATCAAATCAACTATCTCAGTTTCATCATCAGGCAAGGGCTTCTCTTCCCCTTTTTGACTCTCATCATCACATGATGCAGAGTCCCTATCAGAACCAATATATGTGCTTTCTTCTTCACTCTCAATAGAAGCAAGCCGAGACACCTTTATCTGCAGTAAGTTAACAAGCACACAATCGTGTTAATACCAAGATACAAAGAGAGGGGGGGGGGGGGGGGGGGAGGACTAATGAACAAGATAAAAAGACATGAGAGCCTAGAAACATAAACAAAACAGAGAATCAAAAACTTTTCAATCTAATTTCTTCACAGCGCAAAGGAAAAGCAAAAGGGACTCATAAAATATTCAAATTATGAGAATGTGACTCTGAAAGTGTAAAAATTTTTATTACCTTTTTTCTCATGATACTTCCATCTCCTGCTTCGTTCTTTGCAGGTGAGTAGAAACCAAAGCTGGCAGGTTGCTTCTGTCTTCTTGCAATAATAATTGTCCTCTTCCAGTACTCTTTCTTGCTAATTTCTTTGTCGTCTACTTTCAACTAACCCCACCACAGAGGATCAGGAAAATATGAGCCTATAAATTAAGATAATGGCACAATCCTCGAAAGAGATTCAGTTTTCATGAAAAACTTACATTTTCTGGATGAGCAAAGTAGCTGTATACTTGTGCTCTATACCATCGGGCACAACAAAGTGGATTTCCTTCCAACCATAAGCTTTTCAGAGATGGAAGGCCCGCAAGGCACTCCAATTCTGAAAAATTGGAAATAGTATTGTATGAAACATCAAGGGCTTCAAGGGACTTCAGATTCCCTATCCCATGCAATGTTGTCAGACCATTGTTCCTCAGAACAAGCTTTACAATATGACAGGAGGCCTGCATAGTGCAACAGAAGTACTGTGCTGATTCAGAACCATGAACAATAATAGGACTTCAAAGAAAATAAAAAAGAAGAATTGCTTATCACCTAACACAAACGGATTTCTCTACCTAGGATAGAGAGGATAGTTCATTCACTAGTAACATCTGCAAAAAGTGTACATGCATACCTCACTGAAGAAAGAGACAGATATCAACTGATTAAACCCAAGATCGAGATGCTTAAGTTTAGTACATTTCCGAAGATTATCGATTTTTGCAAACTTGTTTCTACTCAAATCCAGCGTTTCAACTGCAGGAAGAAGCTGCAAGGACTCATCCATCAACACCAACCGATTGCAAGCACAAGAAACAAACGACAACCGATTCCACTGAGGAGAATCCTTTATCTCCATAATTCTGCTCGCAAACACATGCCGCAACGCATCCTAACGCAGCCATCGGCCAGTGAGGTAAGAGACAAATTTAAAAGAAAAAAAAAATACTACTGCGCTGCTTAAATTTTTAATGACAAGAGCGTACCGTTGAATTATGGCAGATAATCTTCTCCAGCGTGTATCTGAGCTCGAGCAATCCTTTGGCTGCCGAGGTGGACAGATCGCAACCTCTGAGCTCCAGAACCTTCAACCTCCCAAAAGGCAGGAGCGAGAGCGGCGTGGGGTCGCGGAGAAGAGGAGGCAGGGCGGAGACAACTTTGAGCGAGGGAAGGAGACGCAGAATCCGACGGAGCTGCTCGAGGGCGCGGTAGTCGCCAAGGTCGGAGACATAGGCGCGGAGATAGTCGACGGGAGCGCCGGAGAGGAGGCTCTCGAGCTCCTGCAGCGCCTCGAGGCGCAACTGGACATAGTGGAGGCCGGCTGGATTGAGCTTCAGCACCTTGATCCCTTCGATCAACAAGCCGGCCTGCTGGTCGACGAATTTGACTAGTTTGTCAAGGTAGCGGTCGCCAGTGACGATGACCTCCATGGAAAGCCCCAATTAGGGTTTTGGAATCAGGCGCATAATGAGAGATAAAGGTGAGGAAACATCTGGAAAGAGAAAGGTGGTTTGGCGGGGATGGAGGAGGAGAGAGAAACGGTCATGGCCCTGGCGAATGGTTATGTTATTCGCCGGACGAAGCAATGTCGTTTTAACGGGATAGGATCTAATCATTGATTTGACTAGACTTTCAGGTTTTTATTTCTCGGCCTCGGGATCCTGAGTTATGGTGAAATTCTACTTTACCCCTTTTATCTTAGAAATAGGCCTAAGTACCATACTGGTCCCTGAACTTAACCAATTCAAATGAGTTGGTCCCTTAATCAGAAATTGGTTTATATTAGTCCTCAAACTTGGTAAATTGTGATGACTTAGTCTCTAAAGTGAGTTAGAGCACCATGTGTCCTAACGGTGATAACGGCGTTAAAGCAAATCAGATTGAAATCCATTGGCCACTCCAATTCCACCAGAGATGCTTCATTGCCGATAGAGGATCGGGGATTGATCTTGGCTTGGCTCCATTGGAAGATTCAGATGGAGTATTTGGAGGAGAAAGGAAAGAAGGATGGAGAAAGGAAGAGGAGAAAGAAGAAGAGGCAAGTCGGGCGGAGGAGAAAGGAAGAGGAGAAAGAAGAATAGACGCATCTGGCTAAGGAGAAAAAAGAATAGGTGCAGTAGAGGAGAAATGTGAGTCTAGTGGAGGAGAAAGAAGAAAAGGCGTGTCCAGTGAAGGAAAAAGAAGAAGAGCCACAGTAGAGGAGAAAGGTGAGTCCGATAGAGGAGAAAGGAAGAGGATAAAGAATAAGAGGTGTGTCTAGCAAAGGAGAAAAAAGAAAAAGTGCGGCGGAAGGGAACGGCGAGTTCAACATTAAAGGTAGGTGACCCTTGGTAGTGGGTGGCAAATCGGCCGCACTCCTTGCAGGTGACGCAGTGGAGGAATGGGTGTTACAAACAATGCCTTGTCTGGTAGGTGTCTGAAGGGATGCAGATGATGATATTAGGCACATGACCTCACGTGCTGCTTCAAATGACTTATGGGACTAACTCATGACAATTTGCCAAGTTGAAGGACTAACATAGACTGAGTTCTGGTTGAGGGCCTAACTCATGTGAGTTGGTCAAGTTAAAGGACCCCTAGCATAAGTTGGCCTTAGAAATATGCACTTTATTTCTTGTTTTTTAATACAGCACAATTGTAAATTTTGAATATGGTATTCATTTTCACGTAGTTTCAATCTATATGGTATTTTTTTTATAGTTAATTGACATTTAAAAATATTTTTTTTATTTAAAGAAAGAAAAAAATGATAACTTAAAATATCCATTAACTATAAAAAAATATCATACAAATTGAAATTAGTGAAAAATGACTACTGTAATGTTTAAATTAAGATTTCAGAAGTTGTTGTTGAACTGTATTAAAAAATGTAGGGGTAAAGTGTATATTTCTGAAACAAGAAAGGCAAAGTATAATTTTATCTAAATCTCAAAAAGCAAATTGTAATTAACCTTACTTCTTAGTACTTTCCGTCCGAGAAAATTGTAATACGACATAGAAAATAAAAGAATAAATCATATAATCAAATACCGTGATATATCGCTTATCATAAGTATACAGTATGTGGTATACAAGTTATTGTGGTTAGTAGAGATATCGCACAATATACCGTGATACACAACATTTATCACAGGTATACTTCTTACCATTAATTTTTAAATTGTTCTGGACAATTTACCATGGTATATTGTGGTATACCGCATGCCTTGAATTAGAAATATATTTTTTTATTTTATATTAATGTATCACATACATACAAACATACATACATACATGCATACACCAGTATATATATAATGACAAAATGAATATCCACAACAAATATCATCATCATCTACTGAAGGTTCATCACCATCGACTATAAGCTTTCTTATCCTTTCACTTTGTCTCTAGTTTGCATTACAGTATCACCTCCAAATCACGTTCTTGACATCACCTCTATATCTGAAGCCAAAATCCCTTCCTCAACATCACCATTGTAACTGCCCCTGCCATCTTCATCACTTCTAGATCATATCTCGTCCAATTTGATCGTCATTTCCATTTTGTGTTTTTGGTGCCTTGCTTAGCAATATTGACACTATCATAACATCATATATGAATAAAAAAATACTAGCCGTAATCTCTGGAACCCAACCCCAAACCACGCACTCATAATGCAAAAACCTAGGTTATTCATCCTTATCTTTGCCATCTAATTATACAAAAAAAAAAATGATACGCAGGAGTGTCTATGACTACATGTTGAAATATCTTAAAATGAAATATAAATGTGTTTGAAGGAATATGTAAAAGCGTCTAACACAAATTACAAATAATTTGTTATTTTCTCATGTATCTAAAGTCATTAAAAAAAAGACATGTCTAAAATAATATCTTGAAGTGTCTGAAATTTATGTCAAATGTGTATAAACTAATATGTTAATGTGTCTATATACTTTATAAATGTGACAAAGTTGTAAAAGGTATAAAATCACAAGTAATAAAAAATAAAGATATCTCTCGAATAATAAAAAAAAGTGTTTGAAATTATATGTAAATGTGTCTGAAATGATATCTGGATCTGTCTTTGCGCTTTATAAACATGATAACATTACTAGGATATGGCATCACACTTTATAAAAGTGAAGATGTGTTTGAAACAATAGGAAAAAATCTTTGAATTATATGTCAAATGTGTCTACCAACTTTGTAGACATTACAAAAATAAAAATACATCTTAGTAATGATATAGACACATCTCTAAATTAGGTTCTGAGTTAGTGGCTTTTTGGCATTACTATAAACTTTTAGACACATTTTAATAATCCTTTAAATATATCTATGTAATCTTTAAGATACATCTCTATAGTTCTTTTAAACACTTATCTAAGCTAAGTTTTAGGTTAGTAGCTTTTCAGCATCTTTATAACCCGTTCGTACATCTTTATAGTCTTTGGACACATTTATGTGGTTTTGTAAACACATCCGAATATTTTATTATACATATCTTTAAAATGGAATTTTTCACAATGGATGGTTAATAGCTCTTTAGTCCTTTAAAAATAATTATATGTTACTTGAAACACGTCTCTCAGGCACTTTAGACATATGTTGATAATCCATTAGATAGATCTTTGAATGAGTTCTACTTGAATTCTAACTTGTCTTTTTTATAATGACAAAATGTTGACTCCGTAATTTCTTTCTTGGTTTCTATAATTTAGTGGCAAAATAAAATAAGGACTAAAGTCATTTGCAATAGTGGTGATCGGGATTTAACAATTGAGGCAATGTCATAAGATAACCACTAACCGGGATTGGAATCAAGCGATGAAGGCAATGAGCATCGATGTTGATTAGATCTGAACCCTTATATTTGTGAGCTTTTTTAATGCAATAGTTTTGGCGCCATCAGAAGCATCATTTTGAGGCAATGACTAGACAACATGAAGAGTCGTTCTCTAGTATTATAGTGCTGCTATCACCATAAATGTAATTTGCTGGAGGATGTGGCTGAAGAATATAACAAGTCATAATTTCTTCACTAGTACAATGGTGTTGTTGCCATTGGAAATGTCGTTTAGATGTGAAAGTGGTTAGAGAAGATGAACAGTTGTAATCTGGAAACGTGAATGGGCCAAAAGGCATGATGTGGAATTACCTATAACTTTCAAGGGTATTTTAGAAAATAAAAACACATATCTAATTAGACATATACACATTATATATGCCATTTAGGTATTGTAGTACTAGGGGTAGTAATGGTTCAAGTAAAAGACATTGATGAGCAGTCATTCCATTCCTCGGCTGGAGACTTCTTAAGGTAGGTGAACCGGGGCATAGGTCATAAAAAGGTGACCAAATGACTCTTTTTATGCAGTACTCATCAAAACTAGTGGAATGGGCTGATAAATTGCGTTATCTTATTAAGGAAGAGGTTGGTGATGGGTTTCAGTTAAAGAAGATGAATGAGATATAAAGGGTCACTCATGATGTATAAGTGTTTGATGGTGTGCCTATAGTAATCGAAGCCTTACTTCTTCTGGTAGGCTCATATTAGCTTGTGCTTTATTATAAATAGTCATTCCATTTCCCTTATTCCTTTAGTCTTTTCAATGGTACTTGAATCTTACGTCACAATCATGTCTTGCCTTTTGTATAGTAGCTTATTCCATCTTTCTCGTAAATTTTTTTAGTTCCAGGCTCAAGTGCTTGCTCATCCATATTCATTTCAAAAGCGAACACTCCCATTGAGTGATTCTTACATTTATGGCTTACAATTAATAGTTCTTAACTAAACCTTTTACACCTAGTTTTATAAAGCTTTAAGAGAAAATAAGGAGTAAGGAAGACCTTCGCTTTATTACAAAACTTACCCATACCCTCTTTCTTCTCCTACGGAAGCTTGATAAAGTCACTGGTGGCAGGTTAGTACAATTCTCAAACTGCTGATTTAGCCTTACACTGATTCAGGTTTAGCCTAAAAATTAAAAAAAAATGCTAGGCGAGAATAAGAAACAATTGTTGTTCGACAACCTACAGTTATACTACGTGAAGAATCAATTCTACGCAGGTCAGGGGCCTAGCTGATGCGTGAAATACTCTACCTATAGGGTTACAGTTACAAGCCCAAAACTTAAAGGAATTGGCGAAGGCCTACACAAGCGGTGGAGCATGTGGTTTAATTTGACCAAACACATAAAACCTTACCAGCCCTTGACATATGAACAACAAAACCTATCCAAAGTCCTGTCTATAATAGTGGGCCACTAAGGAAGAATTTTTTTTTAAAAAGTGTCCATCCTCTTTATTTGGTTGTAAACTACATCTAAAGCCATTATATCCCTTCTTTATCACTATTCCAGAGTAAAGAGGCAATAATCTTCTACATTATTGTAAGAATAGAAGGTGATTTAAATAAAGACATCAAATATATAAGAATAAAATAAAGCAATGCCTAAATTAATAATAGTCGTCCTCTACCGCCCCTGCCTGTGAGTATTTCTTTACCCGTGAAGTCGTGGGTATCCATTAGTGGGTAAGATTTTGTATCCATACCCATGACTCGTGGATATTCATATTCTTGAGTGTACCCATGGATAGCCAATATGTTGTGAATCAAAAAAGGAAAAAAACAATGATGACCCTAATTTGTTTGATCTCCACCACTTAGCACCTTAACTTTTTTATTCTTTTCCACTTTAACCAACATATTCCTCAATACAAAAACAATTAGTTAGAAAGACCATATGGCTCAAATAAGGGTGAACATGGGTCAAGCTGAGCTTGAGCCCACTGGACTCAAGTTTAGCCCTTTGTTATTTGGCACTACTTGGACTCGAGTTCAAATAGCTCGAGTCCAATTTTTTAGGCTTGAATTCAACCCGAAAGCTCATTAAGCTCAAATTACATTTATAAATCTTTAGGTATCATAATTATAACTTGGATGAAAAATGAGGACTAAACCTGCAATTTTGTACATAGATAATTAGAGAAGAGAAAATTTTATAACATATCCCAAACTTTTTAATCTTTTGCTGCTTTACCTTGATTTTGTAAACCTGATAAATGAGGCATCGTCTTCCTCAATACATTAATTGTAAAGCCACCACAATCCTTCATATGCTGCTGCATCGATTTCTGGCTTAGGAAGACATCTTCAACTTTATCCCCCAGTTAGCCCCAGTGCCAGAAGATCAAAAAATCTGCCATTGTAAGATCCAACTCACAGGTCAATTGTTAGATTGGAGCGTTGAGATGTTGGCGTCACCGGGTGGCAATGATTCTGCATGTATGGGTTGGATTTCAAATAGCGGAGGCCAGAGAAAGTGGAGGTAATGTCGATAGATCGAAGCGCAGTTATTTCCATGGCTGAAAACAGAGATGTGGCCAGCAAAGTTGCTGAGGCGTTGATGTTGGCTTGGCTCTAAATGAGGACGAAATTTAAGAAGATTGAATTTGAAAAAAAGAATGGCAAAGGTGAGGTTGAACTTGATGCGGCCAGCAGAGGCATTAATGTTTCGCTTTTTGCACAAGGACAAAGACCAAATCTGAGAAGAACAACAACAAAGACGATGTTGAAGTTGATCGAGAATTTGAGAAGTGTGAAGAAAGTAATAAATTAGCTACGACTCTCCAGGCCCGTTAGGCCCAAAAATATATGCGGCCAGATTTCTCCAGACTCAAGCTCTATCCTAAAACATTTCGAGCTCATTTTCTGGCTCGAGCTCAATCAAGCCAAGTCTAAAAAGCCTCAACTTTAATCATCTGAAAAAACTTAACCCCTTTTCACCCCTAGGCTCACACGATTTTCATTCAAAATCAATGCGGATGAAACCTCGGAAGTCGCAATAATGAAATAACAGTTACTTCAAGAAGAGAGTTGGGATGTGGTTGGACACTCTTTATGTAAATATAAATGTAACATCATAGCCAACAGGTTTACCCGTCATAGATCCTTCTAACTTGCTACTCACCAAATGGATATGATTTTTCATGTATATTTGTTTTTTTATGGGTATTTACCCGCAAACCTATTCATTATGGATAGATATCTAGAGGCTATAGATTTCACCAGCTTAATTGAGATAGATGTAGTATATATTTTCGATTTATTGCTTTCTTTTTCCCCTGTTCTAAGATTCCACCTTTTCGTGAAACAGGTAGAAAAGATAAAGAAATAGCTAATGCTTCCATCACATGGCATCCTGGACCCATTCGACAGCGAAATTGTCTTGCACCTCAATCTTTGCAGAGAAGACTAATATACAAGAACTTTTTT
The DNA here is from genome assembly GCA_039654915.1 of Aquilaria yunnanensis. Classification (NCBI taxonomy): domain Eukaryota; kingdom Viridiplantae; phylum Streptophyta; class Magnoliopsida; order Malvales; family Thymelaeaceae; genus Aquilaria; species Aquilaria yunnanensis. The sequence continues at coordinate 8,967,174 of CM077593.1, read as the reverse complement.
GCTTCTTTTCTCTTCATTTTCTTCAGTACTGTCGAAGAATTTTGAAAAAGACAACCAAAAAGAAATCCAAAAAATGGTGTGCAAAATTACACCCACAACGCCTGTTACTCTGACGAATGCATAGAACCCACATAATCCGACAATTATTACGCGTTCATGACGTCCATCACCATAACAAACGGTGAGATTATTACGCTCCTTTTGGTGCTCATGATTTTTAGTTCATAGGACAGTATCTCATTTTTATGTTTTACAGAGCAATAAGAAAATATTTAACTCTTCCCCGCGCCCCCCCCCCCTCCCCCCCCCCCCCCCCCCCACACACACACACACACATATCTGTGTTCCAAAAATTCAGACCTGGTATGCTTACGACCTGAGCTTCTCCCTTACTTTGTCGGTAAATCCTTCCTTGCAGCTCAAGAATTATTTGCTTAATTTCAAATTCTTTCAATTCAGATAAGTAAATGTGTCATGTCATAGCTAATTCAACAATAACGAAAATGTTAGGGCATGATGTAGCAGGGAACCGTGGATGTGATCAGACGGTTCAGATTGGTTTGAAAACTGGAATCATAAATTAAACTAAAAGTCCCAGATCCTTAAGGCTGACACAAGGACCATGGTTCTTAAGTGAGATAAATTATTCTAACCACAAGCATATAAGTTTTACTGAATCATATAATTCAGACATGGTGAATGAAGCTTTCCGCAGTCTAACCCTCCCTGTTTTACAGACAAAGATCCCAAAAGGTCCAAACATATACTCAAAACTCTCAAGAGCTAGAAAAAGAAACAGAAAACCCGAGTTTCTTTCCACTCCATGTAACTAATGATCAAAATTGTTGGTTTAACTGCCCCTCTTCATCTTCTTTCCCTCCAAACTCTCCACCAAATGCATACATATTTTGCTTACAACACAATCGGTTTTATTAATTTCAAACATTAGAAAAACATGCTGAGTTTGATCCTCCCTTTCTCCAATCTCTGGACCCTAAGGCCTGATCAGCTAAACTTGTAGAAAGATTTTCATGACAAAGAATCATACTGAATATATGCTTCAAATGCCAGATGATTTTGTAATCAATCCTGCAAAGACAGGGCGTGAGACTGAGTGGAGAAGATGAAATTAACACATGATGTTAAGCACTGATGCTGGCATAGCTGGCTTGTGAAAAAAGGAACAAAAATGTAGCCACGGCCATAAGCTTCAAAGGTAAGAAATGGCAAAAATAGAAAAACAACCAGCAAAATGGGAGATTGCAAGGATCATGCCCAAGCTGCTATCAAACAACAGAATCATCGACCGTCAAATTACTGAAGGCGAGGGTGAGAATCCCAACCTGTTAACATTAACATTTGCTATCTCCTACTCTTTTTGCCCTTAATTCTCTTGAATGCCATATATGTAACAGCAGCGGATAATGAGTACCTGCATAACAATGACAGAGACATCAATAAATAACTGTAACAAAGATGATGTTCTATCTAAGATGCAATTATCTTGGAAACAATTTGATTTGCGTTTTTTCATTAATGGCCGTCATTTCTTTTCCTCAGCAACTAGAGATATTTTAAACACAATATCTATTATGCTCAGCATCAATCTACGGAGGAAGCACTCTATGACACATGGGAGATACATCACGTACAAAAGAATCTATATTCCTACCAACTTCAATGCTGCAAGAGCTGAAACGAACTCTTTAGTGTTTGAATAAATTTCCCCTCATTTTAAAAGGTAAAATTCTTTCCACTTATGAAGATATGTTTAACCATTTTAACTTGTCAATTCAAAGAATACTCACCCAAAAATAAGTTGAAGGTTTTCCACGACCCAGAAAAAAAAAAAAAGAGTCCAGTCATCCATTGAGGATTATTAGCAAACTATACTGTATTAGCAGCACAAGAGCAAGGGGTGAAATAAGTATACCATATCAATTGCCCAGGAAGAAGGTGCAAAGTTCCAATATCGAGTCAAAGAGATTACCATGTCAATGTATAGTTTAAGTGATCCTGTGGCATGACAGAACTATGTATCAATGTGTTTACATCCTTTGCAAGGGGGTATGGATTGCTTGGCTTTACATTTTCACTGATGTCCTCAGCATAAATAGTATTCTCAGGAAGCCCAGAAACAACAGCAATAGCAGGAACATCAACAAAGAACCACTGCTTTGAATTTGGATCATTTGCTGGGACAAACATGCTAGGCTTCTCACTTCCACGGACAACTCCAATAACTTCCACAGCACTAGAAGTAGAGGATGCCTCCTGCATGTCAAACAGAATACAAGAATTTTTCAGGATGTAGTTCATCAGCATCAGACAAGATGTTATCAGAAGGAAAGAAACCACCTCTACAAGTTGTGGCCTCTTTGACCAAAATCTCCACCACGAGCTTTTCTCACTCTCCTGTACATTAGTAGGTTCAGTCCTTGAAGGCTGCTCCCCTTCATGTGTAATTTCTGTTGACTTGTCCCTCCAGTCACGTGGGACCCAACCTCTATTGATTAGAACCGGGAACTGTACACTGGAAAAATTCACTCGTAAAAACTGAGACATAAGGCCTCCATGGTTTTAAGAAAAAGAAAGAACGTTGGACACCTGGTCATATGTTCACTCAAGCAACATTAATATCCAAATCACTACCCATTTGTAGTTAAAAGTTAATTAAGCACAGAACTATCTCTTTTCCTTCCATTCTAACATGTTCTTTGAATCAAAGAAGTTCAAAAGCACAAAGCCACAGAATACAGTGATGTACGAAATTTCTAAGTAGAAGTATTTCCATCATCTTTACCTGTTGGGGTCATTGGGGACTGGCAATAAGGGCGTAATCACATAATAACCATTTTCTGTAACTCCAGAAATGCTTCTAGAACGTGGTCCAACATAAATTGACCTTTTCTCGTCAAAAGCTCCTCTACAGAATACCCGGCGAAACTCCAAAGAACCCAACTCGTCTAATGAGGGAGATGTGCCCACCAATCTCATAGGTTCCATTTCTAACCTCTTTTGTCTATACTCAAGTGTTTTTATCTGTACAAGCACAACATATCAACCATAAACTCCACAAAATAAAAACTTACAGAAAATCACCAAGTTAAAGGATAAGATGAAACAAGAAAAGAAAAACAAGAAGTTAACCAAAAACAGCAAGCAATATATGTATACACACACTAAAACGACAAAAAAAGGGCATAAAACATTTTAGACTAGTTGACTGAGTATAAAAGAAACATGAATCTTTCACTCTTGGAGCAATTCAGTGATTGTAAAAGCATTTACACGGATACCGAGATGAACCTCAATAGTTGAAAGTCAGAATTAAAACTGTATGATTCCTTAAGCAACTAAAGATATGGGCAAAGAGAAAAACAATGCCAATGCTAACATCTGTTAGCAAGAAGTCCAATACTTTGGCTATTGTTCTTAAATCTATCGGTGTAGTTAACAAGCCATTTAGGACTATTAACTAGAGAGATAGATTGATCCTAAGTTTCAGCGAAACCCTTTCGGCGGTTATACTTATAGTAGCCCGTCGTAATTTAAGTCTTATTGGCTCTGCCAACAGAGTTCATATCAGGAATCATGAGCAAGGCCAAGTTCCAACTGATAAGATAAAAAAAGAAACGGTCAGAAATCTTCTTTCCAGCAAGATAAAAGAACCATCTTTGCAACACAAAACATATTATGGAACTATGTCCAAAAAACAATTGTAATAATTCATACTTCCATCCAGTAACGCACTTAGTGAGATGGAACTAAGCCGCAATGCAGACAATTGACTGAAGAGCTAAACAGAACAATGACAAGTTCGAAAAAAAAATGAACAAAGTACACGTGAAGAGATTGACCTTATCTTGTCTTCTGAAGATCTGCCAAGTCCCCAGGCCAAAAGTGATAGCTCCGGGAAGGAAAAGCAACCATCTGGACCATCTTGATCCCCCCTCCTTATCTGTCATCCAACCCACATCGTTAAACCACTAAAATTTCAAATTCAAGAAAACCCAGAAAGAGGACCACCATACCTTGAAGTTGGGACGTGGAAGAAGAGTTGGAGCTTGTTGAGGTTTCGGGAACAGAATAGGCTGCAGCGGCAGTGGTTAAGAAGGAAGGACGTGGGACCCAACGATTCGGTAAACGTTGGTACAGGACCCCGGAGGTGCGGAGCCTCGTTAGGGTTTTGGAAAGAGAAGCCATCTTTGCTCTGACATTTGAGTCCTGGAGGACAGCTGGTTAAACTTTGGAGCTGCGCAGGCTTTGCCCCCCATCGGACTCGATCGTCAGGTGGGAAGGAGCAAGGAAGTACAAAGTTACCCTCAAACTAATCAAATACGTGCAATTAACTTCTCAAAGTTTTATCGCCTACACACCCAACCCCTTGATAGTTGTGTACAATCAAGCCCAATCAGATCCAATCGCTCTTAAAGAAGCCCAATTGCCCAGCGCCGGAGAGACCGGCTAGGGTTTACTCGAAGATTTCCTATATATAGACATGTGGTTTACTCGAAGAAAACATATGAATTGGGAAGCTTTTGGTGATCTGATTTTGATCGAAGAAGAAAACTTAGGGTGTGAGGAAGATTTGAAAGGCAACGCGTCACTGATGCGCTTGTTGAAAAAGTAGCGCATCGGTCCTTTTAGTTGCCGAAATTCAGACTCGAGTAGATATGCTTGCGGCGACAGCCTCTTTGGTTTTGCGGCCGCCGCATTCAGATGCTCGAAAATTTTCTTCTGCTTTACTTGTTTAATTTGGTGAGCAATCGGTTCACTTCAGAGCCTCCCCACACCCCTCTTCTTCTTTTTTTCTGTTTTTTTCTCTCTTGAGTTTGAGAGAGAAGACGTTATCTGAAATCTTTATTATGACATCCATTTCTTCTTCTTCGCAAAGCTATAAATCAACACTGAAAAGATTTTAATATCAAACTCACAATGTAACAACGGAAGAACTAAATTTTTATGAATTTTTTTTTATGCCTAAAAAAAATTTATTAAAAAATTAAAAATATTATAAAAAATTTTACTTTTAATAAATTATTATATATACATAATATTAATTTTTAAATAAAATTGGTTTCAACCTATTCAAATGTAAAAATAAAAATAAGATATTTTTAATTTAAGTTAATTTAATTAAAACAAACTGGTTTATACTTTTGATCCGGAGATTTTACAAAATAGAATATAAAATTACACAATTAGTGCATAAATTTTTTAAACGTTGACAAATATACCCCTAATTTTAAAATTACATTTTAGGGCGGGATCATTCTAATTTAATTTGGACTAATTAAAATGTTATTTAAAGACCCAAAACTTGAAGCCACTGAAGTTTAGCATATTAATGATCATGTCATTGGTTAAAATTGAAACAGTTTCGCTTCTTCATTTTCTTCCACCGCCTCTTCTTTGCTCTGAGTCTCTGATATCATCAATACTTTGCTTTGACCATTGAGGTTGGTGAAGGTAATGCACTACTTGATGATGAGGATAGAGGGTAGGAGGTTGGAGAAGAGCTGGGAAGAGATGATGATGACTTTAGGTGTGAATTTGGAGAAAGGACTATGGCGGGTGGAACTGATCGAAGGTGGTAGGGGAGGAAAATGAGGGGGAGAGGAGGGGAAAGCCAGAACATTGGACCTCGGTGGAGACTCTTCTGCCTCTTTTCTTTGCCGAAAACCTCCCCATCTTTGTCACCTCTTACCCTTTGCCATCGGCTGGCTCTTTTTCCCTCTTGTACAGGAAAATTTTCATTCTCCCCAATGTTTAGTGTTTTTGTGCTTTCGGGAAAAATTATTATTTACATTCACTCATACGGTACCACTAGTGACAAAATTGACTAAGATGGCCAGAAATAGAGTCTCGATGAAAATTTTTTTGTAGTCTTTGTTTGGGGATGGGTAAATAACGCCAAAAAAATTGGACCCCACTTCAAACTTGTAAAAACATGTTAATGGGAGCACAAAAAACTTGAAACGAATAACTCATAATTAGTTATTGTACTCAAGGTTATAAAGATATGCAAAGTTCCTCAACCAAAAAAAATGAGAAATCATTTCCATTAATTTTGTATTATAGATGACTGTAAAGGCATCGGCAAGCATATGAATGCAATTAATGTTATATTTCATCCAAGTATTTGGTGTTAAATCTAATTTTGGAATTTAGGGTGAATCACCAATACTTAGTTTGGGTGGGTAAAATTTGATGAAGGAACGTGAGTTAGTTTACTGCTGAAAAATCCATCAGTTATAAGATTGGAACTGGAACAACCTGAGATGAAATTGAACTAAAATTATATGTTTAAATATATTATAGGATTTATGTTATTAAATCATTATTTACCTTTCATATATTTAAAACTATATTCTAGAAATTTTTTAACTTAAAACATATTATGATCATCTCCTTCACAAATTTTTTAACTTAATGTAATATTCTTTTAAATTTTACTAGTTAAATGTGCACTTTAAACTTGGATGTAGTGGTGAATTGTGTTAAATATTTTTTGATGTGGTGAATAACAATGGAATTGGTTATTTTCTACTGTTCAATGGATGTTTTGGACAAAATTCCATTGGATTTTATGGTCATTATAAAAATATGATGCAAACAAAATAGAATAAAAAACTAGAACTGAAAAAATCAAATCCATAGTCATAGTTCTGGTTCCTTTCAATTCTTAGTTCTTAGGTTGTACTGCAATTTCCTAAAATCATGGTTATTATGGATTAATTCAATTCCATAAAAAATTTAACCCAAACCGACCCATACTAATGTTCACTCGAGATAGTCTGAATTACCCATATAGTTAAAGTTGAAATCTCTCTCTTTCCTCTTCCATTATAGCGAAAAAAAATTTACTTTAGGAAAACCTTCGGTTCCAATTATGGATCACTTTGGAAAACAAAGGGTGAATATTCCAACTCATGGAGGGTGTTTTGCTTCAAAAGGTTTCAAGTTTCAACTCATGGAAAGCTTATACTTGTAAAAAGAGGTCATCGCGTGTCCTTTTGTTGCTTCAATGAAATTGATTTTGAAAATACTTTTATATATGAATGTGAAATCAAGTTGTATGTGACTCTACAATCAAGTTATACATACCAAGGTTATGAGCGTTGAACCAAAAGTCATTTGTTTTTACAGTCTTCAAGCCATAAAAATGGTGGGGGGTAGAGTCATAAGATTTTACAAAAACAAAAAAACTCTGAGATAAAGAATAAAAAAAAATATAACCATCTAAGTTATCTTAAAAGGTTTATATTATACAATATTTTTTTACTTATTAATACTCTAATACCGTAAAAAGGTGTCATGCCATTAACATATATTTCCTCCATCCCATATCTTTAGCACTATTTTTCTCTTTGTGTAGTCCCAAAACTTTGCCTCATTTTCCTTTTTAATAAGTTTTACTCATTCAAAAGATGATTATGCCCTTATTTCCATATCTCCCCAAAATCAAATTGGTCTCAAACATGTCAATTCTTCTGCAGTTCCATGTCTTTCGCCTTTGACGACTTTCCTCCAATGAGTGATTTCTACACCCCTTGATGGCATCCACCGATCAATGCTCTTCATCCCGATCGGCCATGGCAACCATTGATCAGCGCCTCCTCATCCTAATCAGCCATGGAAAATGAGCAGATGTCGACAAGAAGCATACTATTACAAGATACAACACTCTTCAACATAACTTGGAATTCTGTCCATGATCATCTTCTATTTCAAGCTGCTTATGATTTGGAAAATCATTTGTACATATATTTTTTCATAGTTAATTCATAAATCTTCCTTTAAATTGATCGGTTCCAAATTGATCCTTATTGTGGTTGGGTGACTAAGTGAGGGCTTCGGAGACTAGCTAGCTATCATCTTGATTTATTAATTCAATTGGAGTTGGGTAGGAAGAGATTTCAATCCTAATGTTGACCAAGGCCTTAAAATTGTCCCTGGATTCAATTGGAGCAAGGTTGGAAATAGGAAGAGGAGAGAGTAAGAGAGAAGATGAAGATGGAAATAGGCCTTAAAGTATACATGATGCCAAATATTAATTTTTCTTGATATCCACGCAAGAGTAAATGGTGCAATTTGGTTGAGACGGAGGAGTAATACAAGACAAATAAGTTCAACAATGGTAGTTCATAAAAAGAAGTTAAAAGAATATCTCAATTATCTAACATGGAACATCATGACCAATAATAATATTAATATTATCATCTTTAGAGTTCTTATCTTCATCTTCTTCTCCTGTCATTTCAGGGCAAACTCATTTATGTAAACATTTATATCATCATTAGCGTTTTATTCATTTATATCGATATTCACATAAATTTGATAACCAAGGTAATCAAAGTCATGGTAAAATCTTATAAAGTGTAAAATCTTATCTAAATTTCTAGTGGTAAAATTTAAACTCTATCTATTTCTATTTGCATATAATTTTTTTATTAGAGTATTACTAAAAAAACTTATTTTTCCAACGGCCAAATTTTCAACGGTTAAGCTGTTGGAAATTTCCAATATGAAGAGCCATTGGAAATAGTGAAGACCATTCTCCAACAGCCTTTACGTTGAAAATTTTGAAGACAACTAAAATTTCCAACGCGAATGCCGTTGGAAACGAAAAAATTTTACGATTTTATAAAGTAAAGAAGTATTTGGAAAACATTTTATTATAAATAATATATATATATTTCACACACACACATATAATATATAAATAAAAGCCCTGCCCATAGAATTTTACAATTTTAGAAAGTAAAGTAATATTTTAAAAATATTTTATTACATTTAACACTAGCTATTTATACTCCTATATTACATCTTTTCATACTCATATATCATATTTTCATACCAAGTTTGTATTAACTGGATTTATATTATATACTCCCTCCGTCCCAAATTCTTTGCATAATTTACTTTTCAGCAATTAATCTATAATTTTTTATTTTAGACATTTTAGCATATAAATGAAAAACCTTTATGTGTGAATGATAAATCAAGACCTATAGTTTATAAATATATTTTTTTTAATTTTTTTTCTAACAAACAATAATATAAATAAATTCAAGTCAAACTAGTCTAAAAAGTTAAATGGATCAAAGAAATCGGGACGAAGGGAGTGTATATGTGTGTGTGTGCGTGTGTCTATATTTTTTTAGTATATTTATATATATTTATATTTGTATCATAATATAATGTATCATATAATAATAATAATAATAATAATAATAATAATAATAATAATAATAAACTAGCCCATATATTTATAATATATTTTTACACATATTTATAATGTGTGTGTATTATATATATGTGTGTGTCTATGTGTGTGTATAATAATAATAATAACATCATTTATATAGTAATATCATATACATTAGAATGGATCATATAGTATCATATGTAAAATAATGTATCATATATAATAATATATATTTAAAATATATCATATGTCATACACATATATAAACATAATGTATAATAATAATAATAATAATAATAATAATATACCATTTGGCCAAACTTAAACCATATATACTTTCATTGGGCCAAACTAACTTAGCCCAATCTAAACCTTAACTATATATACTCCATGCCCCTCATTTTGCTCATCTCGCCCAAATCTAATCCTTCTTCTTCCTCTGTTCTCGCTGCTATGCTTCCCACTTCTCTAATCTCCCTTCATGTGCTGTCCTTCGTTCGACGATCATCTGTGCTCCGCCTCCCGCTTCTCTAATCTCCGTTCGTGTATCGTCCTCTGTTCGCGATTGCCTGTGCTCTGCTTCCCGCTTCTTCATTCTCCGTTTGTGTGCCGTTCACCTTGTTTGTCCTCCGTTCTCACCTTGTCTACCTCACCGACATTCTCTCTTTGTTGCCTCATTGTCGTTCTCACCTCACCGCCTTACTATCATTCTCGCCTCATTTGCCTTGTCGCCATTTTTGCCCCGCCACCTAGCTACCGTTCTTGCCATTGGGCCATTACAAATAATTATTTTTCCAACGATTATTTGTCAATGGCCCAATTTCCAACAGTTGGCCGTTGGAAAATCTATATTTCTAGCCTGAAGCCATTGAAAAAATGGCTTTTTCTAATAGTGGAGCTTGAGATGTTCACCACATTCAATTTGTTTAGAAATAAAGCTTTGATTTAGTAAAAAAAAATGTAGCACTATACTCAACAAATGGATCAATAGTCCCATAAACAACAAACCTGAGCTCTAAATAATTAAGTCTAAACTAAAGTGAATCGAATGACAGCAAAACAATAATGGGAAGCCTAGCCTCGGATCGATCCATTAATTCCCTAAATGGCCCAGAAAAGCAAGGCAACCATGGAAGCAGCGATACCATAAGCCCCAAGGCAATAAGCTCTCACACTCCGAACGGCTCCGCTTTCTGCCGGCTGACTTGGGACATTCGAAGAACCTGGATGGGGCAAATCAATAATATAACAATGTAATTATTATCAGTTTAATTATTATAAATTATACATATACACACACATCAAGGTCTTCGACACTAGTATTTTTTTAGCGGAGCGGTCCATATATCCTACTTTGACAATTTATAATTCAAAGTATCTGGAAAATAATAAGATCAATCAAAGACGACTTACCACCACTTGGAGAAGGCGGCGAAGACGGTGCTGCCGCCGGTGCCCCACCTATAAAATACAAGAAAACAAGTGTTAATTTAGAGTACAATATACGAGCAAAAATTAGTAGTACCCCAACATTTGAGGCGAAAGAATCCACATGACGGATTCATTTTTGCATCAACCAACAAATATATATTTTTGCATCCACCAATATCTGTGATCGAGTATATGTAGCAGTTTCTAATAAAAAGCTTGTGTTACGTACAATAAAATCATGGGGCAAAGGTTGGGACTGGAATCATCTCTCACACTTAAATTTTGATTTTCTTTTTTCTTTCTGTTGACTTTTTACCCAGGAATAAATGAACAACTTTTGATGTTAAAAAAAAAAAAGAAATTGAAAGATTTGAATTCGATAAATATTCGAGTGAATAAAAAAAAATCTAATGCTAATTGCTAATAGTGAGTCGTTATAATATTCCAATAATTAAAGAGAAGTTTGAATATTATTGGTTATTAAAGGTACCAGCAATAAGAGCTTTGCAGATATTGATGTCAACGGGAACTCCACAACGCTTGGGGAGTTGCAAGGCAGTCTCCTGTGTCAGGTTAAAACTCTTCAAGAACTCTTCATTGTTGAACACGGTGCAGAGGCACTTCTTCTGTTCCTCAACCACCCCCTTCAGCGGGCCACAGCACACCGCCGGCGGCTCCGTTGTCTCGCCCAAAAACGGCTGGCATGGCAACAACTTCTCAATGCACGTGTCGTCGTCGCTGGCGAACACAAAACAGGAATACGACAGCAAGACCAGAAACACCACCAGAGAAAACCTGCTGGGATCCATGTCTCTCTTCTCGATTATCGATCGAGGTTTGCTTAGATGGATATATATATAGATAGAGTTCTGGGTCTGATCAGGAACTGCGCATTTATTGGGGAGATTCAGGAGTCGCTCACACTTGGTGTCTTCGATTCTTTCTTGGCAGTTTCAGATTTCTTACCCTAATCAGATTACTACTATCTCCCTGACCGCAACAATCGTTTCAAAACCATAAATTTCGGGGTTTTTTTTAGAAAAAAAATCCTTACTAACGGAAATGATAATTTTACGATTTTAACGGATAATTTCGATAAAATATGTGAGGTTTGATTTTAAGAAAGTAAAATTAGTTTGTTGCAATGATTAGCGTTACAATGTGTGGGATTTGATTTTATTAGACAAATGTTTTTTACAATTTGATTGCTCCTGAGTGAGTTCTGATCAGTAACGACATTTGGTCAAAGGATTATAGGCTCTTATATTCACCTATTGCTAGAGAAAATTGATCATCATATGGAAATTTCGTCGGCGCTTATACTAAAGAAGCAAGTTGATTGGATAGAAAAAGAAAGCAACAGCACAAGTGTTATGTTCCGGCGCACTCGCTATCAGACAACAAGCAGTTAGAGTCATAGAGAATAGAGATTTTTTGGGGAGATTTTTTGGCCGTAGGAGATGAAGATATATACAGAAATGGATAAAAATGTGATGGACATACATTAAAAAATCATGTTTTCCAACAGGTAAATTACCAACGGTTTACGTGTTAGTAATTACCAATGTGTTAGACTGTTGGATAAAAAAAATTTAGATGCGTTGGTAATTATTAACGCGTAGATACGTTGATAATTATCAACATGCAAATTACCAACGTGCTTATGCGTTAGTAATTACTAACGCGTCAGACCTTTGGTAATTACCAACGTGCTTACTAACGCATAAACACGTTGGTAATGTACGCATTGGTAATTACAACAACTATTATTATTATTATTATTATTATTATTATTATTATTATTATTATTATTAGGCCAAAATGCGCATTTGGCCCCTCAGCTTGTCCAACTCTAACGAGTTAGTCCTTTATGTTTGACTCACTGCGAGTTAGTGCCTCAACTTTACAAAACTTAGAGAGTTCGTTCGAATTGGATGAAAGGGTAAACGGAGTTAGATGTGTTGTTGACGTGGCGTGGAGCTATGTTGAGTTGGTGCTGCCATATCAGCTTTTTTTCCACATCATCTCATCTCGTCTCATTTCTCCCGTTATTCATTTGTTCCGGCGAAGCTCATTGTCAACACCACCTCGGCTTCTTCACGTTTGGATCCCTCCTAGTAAAGGGCTCATCTTGGGTCTTTAGGGGCTGCCCCTCGCCTTCGTTTTCCTTTCTACCCTCTTTCCCGACTCCATCTTTCTTCCCCTTGCCACCACCTACTGATCATTTCTCTTCCCCTTGCTGTATTTGGTTCTCGCTAAATGCCAAGGTCCGCATCTGCAATAACTTGTCCAATTCCTTCCTCCAGCCTCTTATCGTCACTGCCAGATCCCAATGGGCACCTGCCTAGAAAAGCTCGACCTTAATTGTCCAAAATTGCCCGGAGATGGAAATGGAAATGGCGAAAATGCGGGTATCGGGTGAGACGACGATGGGTGAGCGAGGAGGAAAGCAGGCATCTGGTGAGACGATGGCTGGCGGACGAGGATTGCAGACGAGGAGGATGGGCATCGGGTAAAATGCTGGCCGATGGACGAGGATTGCAAACGAGGAGGGCAGGCGAGGACGGAGGACGAGGAAGGATGGGGGAGGCAGGTGGGCGACAAGGGAGGAAAGGGGGCGAGGAGATGTGAGGGTGACAGCTGGTAGATGAGGAGGGCGGGCGAGAACGGCATATGAGGAGGGATGAGGGAGACGGGCGAGCTACGAGGGAGGAGAGATGACGACGGCGTTAAAATCCTAGGCTCAACAATTTCTTTATGTGGGACTAATTCATTTAATTCAGTGAAGTTGAGGGACTAACACGCTTAATTTGTAAAGTTAAAGGAGTAACTCGCACTGAGTCAAACCAAAAGGACTAACTCGCTCAAGTTTGCCAAGTTGAAGGACCATATGTGCATTTTGGCCTTATTATTAGTATTATTATTAAAAATATAATAATATATATAAAATATATATCATATATATTATAATGTATAATGATATTTATCATATATAAAATTATATATTTTAGGAAGTAAAGGTTTAAAAATAATAATTATAATTTAAAATATATATTCTCATACACTTATATAATAATAATAATAATAATAACAATAATAGTAATAATAATAGTATAATGCATCATATATGAGAATATGTACTTAAGATATATCATATATATACGTTAAATATATGATACACATGTACATACACACATCAAATAATGTATCATATGTATCATGTTTATATATTATTATTAATATTATTATTATTTATATATCTTATATTAAAATTTTATATTATAATAATAATAATAATAATAATAATAATAATAATAATAATAATAATAATAATAATAATAATAATAATAATAATAATAATAATATATTTGGGATATTCAATCTCACCATATACATTAAAACCATAATTTTTAATTTCACTCTATAAATATGTTAATATATATATTCATACACATTATAAATTGTATATTATTATTATTGTTGTTATTTATATATGTTATACAATGTATATATATATAAAAGCCCAAAAAGCCCAAAACAAACCCATAACCCTAAATAAATATATATAAATACCCTAGCCTTTCTCTTTCTCACTTCTCCCCCTCTCTGCTGCCCACTTCCTTCTGCTCTTGTCTGCTTCTCCCCCCCTCTTTGCCGCTTCGTCTCTCCTCCTTCTACTCTCCTCTGCTTCTCCCCCCCTCTTTGTCGCGTCGTCTCTCCTCCTTCTACTCTCGTCTGCTTTTCCTCCATTTCCTCCCTCTCTGCTCTCGTATCTCCTCCTTTTCCTTCGTCTTTCCTCCATCGTCTCTCCTTCATTGTGTCTGCTCCCTCTGCCATTCTCTCATCCGTCCTATCTGCTCCTTTCACTGACTTATCCTCCGTGTGTCATCGCCTCAGCCTCCATGCCTCGCCGCATGTGCCCAACGCCTTAGCCCCTATGTCTCGCCTCCTCGCCCTGCCTCGCATCCCTATCTCCTCACCTCCTTGCCACCCCGACTCCCTGATTTTGGTTTCGATTCTGTTGATTTTGTTGTTTTCTGAATTTATACATTTGGTTGTTTGATTTATTAGATCTATTGTTCGGTTACCTGATTTGTTTGTTTGATTTTGCAGATCTATTGTTTGATTGTTGATTTAGGGCAAATACTTATGAATTTCAACAATTTTTTAAATTTTGTGATTTTGTAATTATTTTTTGTGATATTTTTTTTTCAAGTTTTGAATTTATACCAAATTTTCTGAAATTTTTTGTTAATTTTTTTTTAATTTTCGGTAAGCTCTTATGAATTTCAGTAAATTTTTTTCAATTTTGTGAATTTTTAGTTACTTTTTATGAAATTATATATTTTTTAATTTTTACCGCATTATTAAAATTTTTGTGTACTAATAAAATCTTAGTTATAAAAGTTCACTAAATATAATTTTTAGTTAATATAATATATAATTGAATATTAATTATTTTATTTTATTTTTAAAAAATGGCAGTTTCCAACGGCTCCTCGTTGGAAAGTGTTTTAATTTTTTTTAAAAAATAACTTAACTACCAATGGCTTCTCATTGGAAACCTTGTTATTTACCAATGTGCACGCACATTGGTAAATACCAACGTGCGTGCATATTGGTAAATTCCAACGCATGTACACGTTAGTAAATACTAATGCACTTGCACATTGGTAATTTTGTCGTCCGTTGGATAATAGAACTGGTGCATGATCATTGGAAATTACCAAAATACATTTTATCAATACGTGCGCGTTGGAAATTACCAACGGGTGATATTTTGCATGTTGGTAACTGAATTTTTAATGTATGGTTTACCAACGCGCATTTACCAACGGCTACGCGTTGGAAACTCAAATTTACCAACGCGCAACTATTGGAAATGCGCGTTGGTAAACCCCATTATTTTAGTAGTGATATATATTAGAAAAACATCAACAATTAGTATATATACATTCAGTTGCAAATATAATTAACTAGTATGGACATAGTATTAGATTTTCTAATTATATTTTTGTGCTAGCCGCTAAAAAATATTCGCAAGTGATGATCTCATAAGTTCTATTGTGAGTTTCTACTGAACTAATGACATACTGTGGTCTGGCCTTAGAATATGGCTACTTTTCTCCTCCTAAAGTTGTATGTAGCACGAAAAAAAAGAAAACAAAGAATCAGGATGGCCGAAATTATCAATTGTGTGGGTTCATATCATTGTGTTTGTGCTAACTTGGGAATGTAAATCTTAGGATCAAAAGCGCTTCGTCCTGACAGCATAGGTTAGCATTCGACTTAAACCGAATGAAATTAGTTAGTTTATTCAGTTTTCGGTTTCATATGATGAGGAATTGAATAGATTGAATTGGTATTTAAAATTCAATCCAAACCAAATAAAAATTTCACTTTGGTTCCAATTACAATAACCAGAGAAAAAATATTGGTATTCAAATTCGAACAAAGGCACAAAAAAAAAATAGAAAATAAACATGAAAAATGACAAAGAAGATAAAAAATATAAGTAGCTAATAAAAAACATAAGTGCATAAATATTTCTAAAATATAAGTAAATAACATACATAATAAGAAACATAAGTAGATAAAAAAATATAATATATAGAAAACAACAAATTTATAAAAATGGAAAAAAAAACACTGGTGAAATATGTTTGAAAAAAAGAATTAGAAGTAGACACAAAATGATCAAATTAGTAAATAAATTTTAGATTTTTTATTAAACATAAATAAAAATTTTTGAAAATAAATACTATTCAGTATTTTATCACATTAGTAAATAAATTTTAGATATTGTATTTATTTATTTATTGTTGTTCAAAGAAAAAACAATAAACATGGATCAGTTAGTGCTCAAATTACAATTTTGGGGTTGATTTGCACAATTTTTAGATATTTTTGGTGCAAAGAGCAATTGAGTCCACGATCTCAACAATCCAAGTGACTATGCTTATGGTTTAGAGGGCAAGTGTAGGTTTTTAAAATGAGGGTGAAAAGTGCAAGTTATGTTAAACCTTGGAATTTTTGTAATTTTTTTTAAAATATTTTAGTTATTTTGATTGCCGAAATAACAAAGTAATTTAACCAAAACTGATATTTACCTTATTCGGTTTTTTGCGAAACAAAATTGAAAACCAAATTGTCGGAATATTTTCAATTTTTCATTTTAAGCATAGTGATCACCTTAGCTCTCTATAGTCTATACCATAGACTTACACAAAACTGGAAAAAAAAAATAAAATAAAATAAAAAATGAACAAGAATTATCAATCTGGCCGAACCGCCATCTTTAAAACCAAACTTCAATAAGAACCTTGCAGATTATGGAGAGCAAAAACCGAGGAGCTGAACTTCTCTCTAGCATAGAATGAGACAAATCCAAAACATGCCACAATTACAAGGCAAATTAATGACAAGGACAAAGATCAAAACTAACATTACTCACTCGATCGTTCCCTTTCCCTGGTTTATTCTCTTCACCCATGCTTTTAAGCTCGTCTAAACAAATCATCGAACCCTCAGAATTCCACACACTATCATTTTGATTGTCAAATTTTGTCCCCACAGGTCGTATCTTCCAATGTCCAGCTTTTATACCTGTAAAGACACTGAGAACATCAGCACAAGGACCAAAAACCAAAGCCTCCTCAGCTCTCAATCATGGCCAAACCAGTCCAGCATGAGGCTAACAGAAGCTTGGGGACTTTTCTTGACATGGAGAAATCGTTTTCTGAAAAGGGTATTGCGACCGATCCAAGGGAGATGGTGTCGGGACATGGCCTTGAGTTCAGGAACCTATCTTACAGCATCTTGAAGAAGCAAAAGAGAGATGGTCTGCCCATCATGAAAGAAGTTCATCTCCTCAGTGACATATCTGGCCAGGCTTTCAGAAGGGAGATCATGGCAATCATAGGGCCTAGTGGTGCCGGAAAATCAACGTTTCTTGATGCATTAGCTGGTCGGATTGCGGAAGGGAGTCTTGAAGGGTCAGTTCAAATCGAGGGCAAACCGGTTAGTCCAATGAATGATTTAGTGGTCATTTAGCCATAACTTGAAACAATCTTTACTTGGTCGAGTTCAACAAAATTAGCCTGTCCTCAGTTTGATCTTTGTCATAGTCGGTATATGATTTTTCAGGTAACTACAAGCCACATGAAGATGGTGTCATCTTATGTGATGCAAGAAAATCAATTGTTTCCTATGTTGACAGTGTTTGAGACTTTCATGTTTGCTGCTGAAGTTAGGCTCCCTCCCACCATTTCTAGGGAGGAAAAACAAAACAGAGTTCATGCTCTCCTAGATCAGTTGGGTCTAACGGTAATTATGCCTTATTTCTTACATCTCTAAAGAGATATAAATGTACAGAAAAATCGAAACACAAAAAATTAACGATCATGGATTTGCAGAATGCGGCGCATACATTTATTGGTGATGAAGGCAGGAGAGGCATCTCAGGAGGAGAGCGACGAAGGGTCTTCATTGGAATTGCCATAATTCACAAGCCATCTTTGTTGTTTCTTGATGAACCTACGTCAGGCCTTGACTCTACAAGTGCCTATACTGTTGCTGAGAAGGTTAAGGACATAGCAAGAAGTGGCAGCATTGTCCTTATGACCATCCACCAGCCTTCTTACAGAATCCAATCGCTTTTAGACCGGATCATGGTTCTTGCAAGGTGGAAAAAAGCATAACTTCAAATTCTTCAAAAATTAAATTTGATATTAGGATTGGGATCAACTATTACTAACTAATAAGCTACAAATATAATTCTATGCAGAGGGAGACTTGTATATTCTGGTAGTCCGGCAGCTTTGCTGGCCCATCTCTCCGGCTTTGGTAGACCTGTTCCTGATGGCGAAAACATGCTAGAATACCTTCTAGATGTGATCAAGGAGTATGATGAATCAACCTTAGGATTGGACCCTCTAGTGCTGTACCAACGGGACGGTATCAAACCGGATCAAGTAGCGAGAACTCCACACCGAAAACCACCAAAAGCACGAACTCCTCATAGGAGCAGCCCCACATCCAAGGGTGCCATTAACCTTCTTAGCCAAGCTTTCTCTATTGAAAATAAAACTCCAAAAACGTATGCTAGTGAAACTGAGCAGAAATATGACGGAGATGAATATGATGAGGATTTTGATAATTCCTTGGAGCGCAAGCACCCTCAAACACCCATGAGCAAGCACAATTTTTCAGCCTATAATCCTCCCCTTGCTTCTCATTTCTACAAAGAATTCTCGGCTTGGATCTACCATGGTATTGTCGGATCACCACAACGTCCACCATCCTGGACACCGGTAAGAACCCCTGCCAGAACACCAAGAATAACCCCTAGAGTGCGAAGCTTAGCAGCAAGCTTAAATCCGACCCCTGAACAGACACCTTCTCGTGCAACATCCCCAGTGTTTAGTCCTCCAGACATCTCCTACCCTCCAAAGTCCTTGGTGGATAATCATTTTGAAGTTCTGAATGAGCTAGAGCCTAGGCCTGAATTCGTGAACCCATGGCACCGGGAAGTTGCTGTCTTGTGCTGGAGGACAACACTTAACGTGGTTCGCACGCCAGAACTATTCCTCTCCCGAGAGATAGTTCTCACTGTCATGGCACTCATTTTGTCTTCTCTCTTCAAGGACCTGAGCGGCCACAGTTACAAAGACATCAACCGTCTCATGAACTTCTACATCTTTGCGATCTGCTTGGTCTTCTTCTCCTCCAATGATGCCGTCCCAATGTTCATTCAAGAGCGCTTCATCTTCATTAGAGAGACCTCCCACAATGCTTACAGAGCCTCTTCCTATGTTGTCTCTTCCCTCATCGTCTATCTCCCCTTCTTTGCCCTCCAAGGTCTGACATTCGCCACCATAACCGCCTTCTTGCTTGACCTTAAAAGCAGCTTCATCAACTTCTGGATGATCCTCTACGTCTCTCTTATCACCACAAACGCTTATGTTATGCTAGTCAGCGCCCTCGTCCCCAGCTACATCACAGGCTACTCCGTCGTTATTGCCACCACTGCGATCTTCTTCTTGACCTGTGGGTTCTTCTTGAAGAGAACCAAGATCCCGGGCTGGTGGAGGTGGCTACATTATATTTCTGCAATTAAGTACCCTTTTGAAGGGTTGCTTTTGAATGAGTTCCATAACACAGGCAGAGCAAAAAGATGTTACAAAGGGAACGCGACAGATCTTTCACCTGGGCCTCTTGGGGATGTGAAATTAAGTGCTCTGAACACTCATTCGGAGGGTTTGGACGGCTGCAAGTTAATTGGGGAAGATGTCTTATCTTCTATGGATATTGAGATTAAGAATCTTTGGGTCGATATTCTCATATTGCTTGCTTGGGGGTTACTCTACCGCTTCTTCTTCTATGTGGTTCTGAGGTTTTACTCCAACAGTCAGAGAAAATGAAGCCTCATGCATCTGCAATTTGTTCCTGAGCATCCTTTACTATTGGTTTTCTGAGAGGAATAAAAATATGTAAGTATATATGCACAATGAGTTAGCCCTGAAAAAGATGTTACTGTTTATTTTTATTGAATATAATAAAGTTATCATTATTGCTTCAAGTTCTTTTTTATTTTTTAATTTCAACTGCTTTGCTCTATCTTATGTAAATTGTTCATGATTTTACCAATAGGCTTGTGCATTACCTCATCTAACACCAAATTTTGTGGAAATGTATTGCCCCAAAAAAATATTATTGGGCCACGGCAGAGGAGCTTCATTACTGGAAGAAGTGCAGACAACCTGATTATTGCTCAAAAACTCTAATTACTCCTAATAATTAAAGTCATTCACTAATCTCAACTCATCAACGGAGAGAAAGAGAGAGATTGTCATGGGAGAGAAACTTGAAAAAGCTTTATTTGGTAATTTGGAATGTTCCTTTTTCAATTCCAAAAATTTTAAAATAAAAAAAAAAAGGAGGAGAAAAAAGGCTACTTTCCGTTCAAAGGGGGAGTTGGTTAAAGCTTTATAAACCATCAAGATGTGCAAGAAAGGAGGATCCAACCCATTTATTAATCTCTATATAGAATAACCCGTTAAATTTGCAAATATTCACCACAGGTTATTACTATAAGAGGGTTGGAGAAGGGTTTGGCCAAATCAATAATTAAAGAAAAGGGCTTTAGTTGTATTTACTCCACATGTACATTGTTTTTAAAACGTGATCATAATTTTTTTTTTCTTATTCACCTATCAAACTGTTAAAACTGTACCAACTAAGTTATTAGGCTTCTTAGCCGAAAAATTGTAAATTGTGGACTACAAGTTTGGGGGTTTTGTTTTTCAAATTTCAAAACTCACATGCAAATGGAGCAATACAAACTTAAGGTACCAGTCCAAAATTTCTCATATTTGAACGTCGTATTGAGTGCGTTTGTGGGAAATAATTGATAAGTGATTATTAGTAGTTATTTAATCAATTTATATACTAGTTGGAACTCTATACTTTAAGAAGCTCAAAAACTATTTCTGAAACAATTTTTTATGAAATATAAGAATTTTTTATTATTTTTTCCTTTTTAGTTACGTAAGAAAAAATTCATAAAAATTAATTACTTTATAAAAATATAAAATAAGTGATTATTAAGTAAATAAAATATTAATTTAGAACACAATTAGTTTCAAACAAAAAATGTAAAAGTTACAAGAAGTAATTACATAAGCACCGCCGAATGAGGCATGAGCATGACAAAGTTTAAGAAAGAAAACCACAAGCGTCAAGCCTCAACAAGATAACAAGCAGATCCCTACATGTATCAAGTCTCAACAAGATGATAAGCATATCCCCAACCCCATCATAATCTAGGACTATACTATTGCTGCCATTGTGATTTATGAACTTTCTAAGTTGCATAGAGCAGGAGCAGGAACGTGAGCAAGAATAGAAGTGGAAATTTACTGAAACTTTAAAACCTCAGAAATCAATAGCAGCTATAAAGCGTTACTAATTTTTTAGTTATTTTAATACTTAAAATTAATATGTAAATTTTTTATAAATTTTTTTACTACTCAAAATATAATATAAGACATTACATGTCAATTTTAGATTAATAATATGCGGCATTATAGCTCGAAAGTACTTTTGGGACATCATGAGCATGGTCTTTAATTTTGTGACAAACCATGGTATACTGTGTATTGCAAGTATGCAGTATATGACATATATGGTTTTGCATTAATTTACTATGCAGTAAGTATAGCCTTGTATTTTTGTACTTTTTTTCAATTTTAACACAGTGCGCTAGTGGTATATGAGTTAGGAAAAAAATTCTTAGTTTATTTTGAATAATATGTATCAATATACTATACACACACATATAATTGATACACATACTTCAACATAAATATTGATATTATATATCTCTTCTTTTTAGAACAAAATTCAATTGATAAATGTTAACATGATTGAGATTTGAAAATTATTGTTATTGTTATTTTATTTTTTTTCTTTCATTTCATTTTTTTTTATTATAAATTTCATTTAAAGAAAGAAGAATATTTGAAATTTAAATAAATTGAAAATTGATATTAAACATATTAAATTTATTGGCGGCAAATATTATACAATTTAATAGCAAAAAAATAATCACATCCATTAGGCAAAGTGTAGATTTCTAAATAAAAAGAGATGAATTGTAATTTCATATAAAGTTCAAGGAATAAACTGGAATTTTCCTTTTCCCTACGCTCACCAAAGGCACAGATTCGGCAATTTTGGATCAACTCGATTACTAAATGTATATCTAACAGAAGTTTAGTCCGTGGTGAATGATGGGGTTTTAGGTTAGTTTAAGGCAAGTAAAATCCCCTTGCGATACCATAACTCTAACAGTCATGCTAAGGTAGTCCATTTACTTTCACTTTGTCCTCATAAATCCCTTAGCTTATGCATCTTGTCATAAATATGGTCTTTCCATCAATTTTACTATTATCGTCAATGAAAGTTGTTGATATGTCAATGTCGAATACCCCATTGGGCCGGATCCACAATGCTATCGTGGTTTCCTCTCCAACTATAATATATGGTCATATTGTATAAACATGAAATTTTAGGTTTGAATAGATATAAACACATAACTTTAAAGACAAATACAGATGATTTAAAACTTCATTAGTGCAATTTGAATAGCCAAGACACAACCACCAAACCTTCAAATCTTTTTTATCCTAAACCTTTACTAACTTTTTTATTCTAGTCCTAACTTTTTTTTCATTTTTTAAATTAGTCATAATTTCATAAAAATTAGTAACTATGTAAATAGTTAGTTCTAAAACTTTTAACCTTTTTCAAGTAAGTTATAAAACTTTACAACTATGTACATAGTTAGTACTAAAACTGAACATTTTTCTAGCACTAGCTTTTTTAAATTACAATTTAAACTATCTGGTAACATCTTCTAATAAAATCAAACTATGCAATAATTTTTTAATGGTTAATGAGCAACTTTTAAATGATCAATATTTTTTTTCTCTTCGTTGCTTGTATTCCTATCTAGTATGTTGGACTAATTGCTAACACTTTATCATAGTTTTAGAACTAATTTAGAAAAGTTAAAAATTTTAGGACTCAAAAAAATATGATAACTTATAGGATTGAAAATGACCTTTCTCCCGAGTTGGCCTCTAAAATACAACAAGTACATGAGACTTTCTCAACCCAAGACGTACTCTCCATTTTTCCATCAAAACCCATTGAATCATCGAAAATTAGCACCTAATCACTGAGAAGATGTGGATATTGGGGCTGTTGGTTTATCCAATAAACCTAATTAGTGCGATAGTTATAGGCATTGGCAACCACGATGTTGTAGTGAGCTTAGAGATAAAACATTTGTGAGATTGAGTTGTTTTCGGCATTTTCCATGTATAAGTTTCTCTCGCAGGTTTGCTTCATGGTCATTAGAAAGGATACAACGAATGAAGATGACATCATACGGTTGTCAAAGTGGCTGAGACGAGGCCTGACTAAATTTAAAAGAGATCAAAATTGCATTTGTGTTCAGGAAAAAGTACAAGTTGGCCTTCAATTTAGGAAGGGAAGCAAGAGATCAAATTCAATATAGGTCACCGATTGAAGACTAGAGAAAGAAGAAAAAGAAGGACGTTAATTTGGGGAAGTGTTTGGTCATCTTTGTTTCGAGTCCTCCAAATATGTGTTTGTGTCAATTTTGGCCCTAAATTCCATGCATATATAATATGGTAATCCACTAATCTATTGTAATTAGAGAGAGTAAATTTTATGAATGGTCCCTAATCTTTAGTCATTGTTTCCTTTTAATCCTTAACATATTAAATGTTCTGTTTTAGTCCTAAACCTATTAAAACGTTTTGTTTTAGCCCTAAATCTATTGAAAACATTTTATGTCGGTCCCAAATTGATGAAATTTGTTAACTCAAACTGTTTGTCTGATAACAACTTTTTCGATCATAATTTAAACTATCCGGTAACTGTCTTACAATAAGTTTAATCTGTATAATAATTTTTTTACGGTTAATAAAAAATTCAAATCACATTTTTTCTCTCTATAAATTGAACTTATTTTATTAAGAAAGAAAAAAATTATTTATTTAAATTGTCCATTTACTGTTAAAAAATATTAAACTATTTAAATTTATTGAAAGACAGTTACCGAATATTTAAATTAGAATTTCAAAAAAGTTTGTTAGACAATTATTCTGAGTTAATGAATTTTATCTGGTAATGGACTAAAATGAAACAATTTTAATAGGTTTATGACCAAAACAGAACATTCAATAGGTTAAGGACTAAATGAAAATAATGATCAAAGGTTAGAGACCATTCATGCAATTTACACTAATTAGAGTTTAGAGAGGAAATTACAATGGCAACATGGGTCCTAGTAATGCCTCCAAGACTGCCACATTAGCAGTTTCTGCAAATATGATACTAGAAACAGAAGGATTAGGATTATGACAAGATATAGGAGATAAGGACTTTGTAAGGACAAATTTGAGGTAAAGGGACTTCTTGGGATGACCATCATAACTAGGGAACTATAAATTTTGTTTATAAATGAAAGGAAACGTCATTTTTTGGTAAACTTCAAATTTGGTCCTTCAACTATTCGGTTTATCCTAAAATGGTCTCTTAACTTTAAATGTGTGAGGTCCCCTAACTTAAGCAATGGGCCCAATTTGAGTCTTATCCATTATGTGAGTCATTATTTTGGATGAAACTTGCTTACGTGGCACTCATAATGCAACGTGGCTTTCTTTTTAACTAAAATGGGTGACTATTTCGTACAGAAATGAAAATTTAAACCTAAAATGACACAAACAAATAATAATAGTACTCAAACATAAATAGCCCAACATTTTCTTCTTCTCCCCATCTCACTCTCTTGAACATTTCATGTTATTAGCGTCGCCCAGTGTCTTTAGTGGAGAGGAGATCCGTTCGGCATCATTTACCTCTATCATCCTACTCCGTCCTTCAATTTCATTGTTTGCCTCCTTCAATTTTGTCACCTACCTCATTTTCTGGTGTCGCCAACCTCTTTCTGACATTGCCTGCCTTTGTCCTCCTCCGTCATTCTATTTTGTTGCCTACATTATTCTTTGGCATTGCCAGTCTCTTTCCTTCTTCTCAATCCTTCAATTTTGTCACCCATTTCCTTTGATTTTGTTGCCTGCCTCTGTCCTCCTTTGATTTCGTCCTCTGCTATAATCAATCTTCAATTTTCATTGTCATTCAACACAACCTTCAACCAATTCTACAAAGTGGGTCTCTATATAAATCGACTGTTGTGATTTTACAAAATGGGTCTCTGTTAATTGTGACCCGCTAACCTAGCCAGCCGCTAACTTTAATTGGCGGCCCCTGTGGCAAATCAAAGACAGCAAGAGAAAATCCAAGTCTTGCAAATTTGGAGATCTAGTTCTTCAAGAATCCCCTTATCAATGCCGCCACATTCTTTGCCAATGCCACTGCCATATTTTTCACTGATTTTGTTGCTCATCGTCAGTTCATAATTTGGGCTAATTTCATTGTCAATCGACCATTCAAAAAAAAAGATGAGAGAAATTCAACAGAGAGAACATCTGGGGAGAAGGAAGAAAATGTTTTGAGCTAATTTATGTGTAAAGTCCTTATAATTATTTAACTGTGTCAATCTTAACATAAAGTTTCTTGTCATTCTAGTATAGTTATCCACGTAGGCATTGTGAGGCCAAGTAAAGGGTATTAAATGCCACGTACATATTTTTTTGTCATAAATAACACCCAAAATAATGGATGGAACTCAAATTGAACTCGTTGTTTAAGTTAACATTACTTGAGTTATGAGACTTTAATAGTCACTTTTAGAGTTAGAAGACTATTTTAGGACAAGTCAAATAGTTAAGGGACCAAATTTGGATTTTACCATATCATTTTTTATGTTAACATATGTATGTTAATTATATTTTATTATTTTATATATGTATATATAGGGATGGGCGGATCAAGCGTGGATACCCCCTATCCATCATCCATGCCCGCAGTTTTTTTAGTATTTGAGACTTTGCGAGTATCGGCAAGCGGGTGAAAAATTTCACCCATGCCCACAACCCGCTGGTAATCCATATCCGCGAGCAACCCACGGTTTACACTATATTTTTTAAATTTTATAAAAATAAAATATAAAAAATATATACAAAGTCATTCTCCACATATAATGCAAAAAAATCATAAAATACACAAAATCATACAATACATATAAGAAAATATTTTATGTGAATTAGTATAAAATATTAGTTAAATGTAGGTGTTGTATCCCATTATAATTAATAAGTGGAAAATTTATGCTCGCTGGTTTCGCAAATAGGTGAAGCGGATTTACCCGTGATGGATACCTCTTATCCGCCACCTGTTCGTACTTGTGAGACAGGTATGAGTTACTACCCACGTCCTACCCATCGTGGGTATTTTTACCCGTTTGCCCGCCTGTCATAGATGAATATCTGCGGATCACAGATTTCACCCACCCACTTGCCATCTTTATGTATATATGTGATAAATTGATGTAAAATGAAAAAAAGAAAAAAAATCTCTAACTTGTGATACACGATATATCGTGGTAAAGTAAAAAAAAAAACAAACAAAAAAACATAAGTATATGAAATATCTCAAAATGCCACGGTTTTTCATGTGAAAATTTGACATTGTGAAAATTTATATATGTTATTTTGTATGGTATACGCTTGAAATTTGAGATTAGATGCAAAACGTCTTTTAATAAAACTATTAAGTATGTCTTAATCCAAAATAACTTATTTTTATTTTTAAATTTTTTTTGCTCGAAACCAATTTTATGAAAATTCAATATTATGTACGTGTAATGATCTATTGAAACTATTTATTGAAAGTAACATTTTCATGATGTTATTAATTTTTTTATAATTTTTCATTTTTTATGAATTAAAAAGGAAATATTCATAAAAATTAATAAAATTACAAAAATTTTATTTTTAATAGATTATTATACCTGCATAATATTGGCTTCTAAATGAAATTGGTTTCAGATAGAAAAGAACGTAAAAATAAAAGTAAGTTATTTTGGATTAAGTCAACTTAAATTAAAAAAAATTAGCTCTTCATCTTAAACCAATCTCAAATACAATATATTATAAGAGCCATCAAAACAATGTTTTTTATCTGCATATCTCAGTTCAATTGGCAAGGAGGCTCCCTTCTCACAACACCAGCTAGAGTCCTAGATACCTCATTCTTCCCTTAAATCCTTAAACCCTTAACTTATAGTAGGTAGATAATTCTAAGTACAAAATAATGGTTTTTTTTTTTGCGTGGACTTTATCCCCTCTCTTTAATTTACTTGCTCATAGCTTTTTATTGTAGAATTAAAAGGTCATCCAATAACAAAAGAACAAAGTGTGTTAATGAGCAAATTCACCCTAATCGGACAAGTCATTCCCTGAACTCAGATTCGATGCACAACAACTCTTGAACTTTCAAAAATAGGGTGAGTTAGTCCACAAGGCCACATAATCAGCATGTGGATAGCCTTGCTTTGTGGTAGATTACTACTCTTGTTCATTGAATTTCATTTAGTGGTTCATTTTTCTCTTTAGATATCTCATACTTATAAGTTAGTCACTTATATTGATGTTCATTTTTGAATTATCTAATTCATCTCAATGTTAATAATTTAGCAAAAAGAAAAGATTGAAATATGGTGAGTTATTTTATTTCATGGCATAAAAATGTTATTTTAATGTTTCAACATATACTCTTGTTGGTTATTCTATTTATTTTGGGCATAAATATACTAATTTTTTAATGCAAAAAATAGTAGCTACTAGTATATTTCATTTTAATGGTTTATGTTCATAAAAAATTATTCTGCTTTGTTTTATGTTTTTAGAATGAAATAACTTTCTTGGTAAGTGATGCATTTTTTTTCTTTCTAAATTAAAAAAAAATATGTTTGACAAGTTGGAGATCGAAAAAAATCAATATATTAAATCTTGGCTCAATGACATGATCTATCATTAAAATATATCTCACTTCACATATTTAACTCCAAATTATCGAATGCTGCAATTGTAGGTTTAAACTTACGGTTTGTAGCAATAATGCCTCTTTGTCTGCAATCTTTGTTAGTGCTGGTGGAAATAGAGAGGAAAATCTAAAATTAGCCTTTGAACATGAGAAAAACAAACATAATGCCCCCCCAGACATAAATTCGGGAAAATTTTGGCATTTGTACTCTAAATAACAATTTTGGTACTCAAACTTTTCCAATCAATAATTTTAACCCTTAAACATTACATTTCATATTTTTCATGAAAAGAAAAGAGAACACTACATTTATTGTAAAATAATATGTTTAATTGGGCAAATATCATGTTTACAAGACCCAAAATTTACTTTAAATTTTTATAAATCCAATAAATCTTCAATATGTTGAATCCAACCTAACCTTCTGCAAAGTTTGAAGAAAAACAAAGTAGTAATTTAAAAAAACACAAAAAGCCAATATTTGATTTTGTTCTTTTATCAACCATTTTAGTTTTGTTAAGGAACTTTAGCCGGCCATGGCAGAGTCTCCTCTCAGACCCAAATCATCACATTCACTGTCAGCATATAACATTTTATTTTGGACCCAAATCATCACCATCGTCATTGCCATCGTTGGCTTCTTTTTCTTTTTAGTGCTCATTCAATTTCCCTTTCAAACCTAAATCATTATGACATCACTTTCAACCATGGTGGCAGAGACTACCATGTTCCCAATAGATCTGACCAAGACTTGCCTCCAACTCCACCATGAATCTTACCCCACCAAAGCCTTCAACATCGCTGCTAGGGATTGTTCGCAAGTAAAGGAGTGTGGGTCAAGGTGACGATCGCCGAGGTGCTCTAGTGGGTGGTAAAATTGCTTCTCGATATGGTAAAGTGGAAATACGACGCCACCCCACCGTTCATCCACTCTCTTCACTCCCACAAAACCCTAATCTCATTACTTCAATCTCGCACTTCATCTTCCCCTATTTTGGTCTCCGCCTCCGATTATGTTCTCTTCATACACCCATGTTTTCCCTCTATCCCACACAACCGGGATTTACTCAGGACAATTGGGTGGTCATGATTGATATGATTGTACTACTTGGTGTTTTGCCCAAGTGTTTTGATCTAATCTGGAGCTCAAAGGATTTTCTTGTGTACTCGATGTGATTCTTAGTTGTGAATGGTTGAAAAGGTTGTTGCAGAAAATGGTTTCAATTGCCAATGAATCCGGCCACAAAAGGGTTGACATGAGGGAAAATTAATTCCAAAATTGTTAGGTTTGATTGAGGTTGGAAAGACAAAACAGAGGAGATAAGGTTTGAAATAAATATAGTTATTAGAAGTTTAAGGGTTAAAATTCTTGATTGGAAAAATTTAAGTATGAAAATAGTTATTTTACATTTATTATTAATTAATGCCAAAATTGTCCCAAATTTATGTTTTGGGGGTCTTGTGTCAATTTTTCTCACTTTTAAGGGCTAATTTTAGATTTTTCCCTCTATTTTTGTTAACAATGACCAAAACCACAAATGACAATGGCATTATTGCCTCAAACCGTAAGTTTTGATCCTACAATTTTAATGCTTGACAATTCGAGGGTAAGTATGTGAAATGGGGTATATTTTAAAGGTAGCTTGTACAATTTAGCCTTAAATTCCATTTATTTAAAGCTGAAGAAGAATAAATAGTTCGATGTTCTCTCTATCTTTTTTTTTCCCTCTAAGTTGCTCCATTTTTCTCTTCAAGAAAAAAATAAATTAATTGTTTTTTTTCTAATTTTTAAATAAAAATATGTTTGGCAAGTAAAGAATAAATTGATTATTTCTGTGACATCACTTTTACATCTCTTGTATTTTAAGTGTCAATGATTTTCATGCACCACATGTGTTTCCAGGTCTTGAACAAAATGCTGTAGTTGTAGGAGAATCTATTTCTATGGAGTCTGATAGAAAAAAATCATAAACTTTTAGTATAGAAGGAAACTCAATGTGTGTGTGTGTGTGTATTCTGCAATTTGAGCATGTCTGCCTTCCTCACTAAAAGTTGAAACCGAGAAAAGATTGCAAAACATATTTTTATTTTAAAATTTAGAAGAAAAAATAATTAGTTTATTTTGTTTGCAAAGAAAAATAGAAAAGATGACTATATATTCCTCTTCAATGTTAATAAATAATCTTGAAGAATCTAGTTCAAGTTTTACATTGTCAAACATATTTTATTTTAAAATTAGAAACAAAAAAAATTACATCACATGCCAAACAAGTTTTTTCATCATGAAAAAAAATAAAAGCATAGCACAAAAAATGTTTTATGACCATAAAAAAATAAAATGAAAAATACTAGTACTATATTTTCCATTGAAAATAGTATATTTATTCCCACAATAAATAGAATAGCCAATAAGAGTATGTGTTGAAAGATTAAGATAGATATTTTATACTATGAAATTAAATAACCCACCATATTTCAAACTTTCCATTTTGCTAAATTATTAACATTGGGAGGCAATTACACAATTAAAAAAATGGATCTCAACCTAATCGACTAAATTATAAGTGTAAGATATTTAAATAGAAAAGTGAACTACTAAATGAAATCCAAGGACTAAAAGTGGGAATCTAGCACAAAGCAGGGCTAACCAGTGGACAATATACATGGCTTATTCTTGGAAGAAACAAATGATTCAGCTAATAAATTGACAGCACTGTAATGTAGATGATTGTTTAGACGAATTAAAACAAGTAAACAAAAAGTTAACTATCTATCCACATAGGCCAAAATACAGCAGAAGCCTCTAACTTGATTGACCAGAACACTTAGCTAGGGGTGCTTATTCAGTTTTTTTGGTTTTAATCAAAACCGAATAACCAAATTTATTCGGTTTTTGGTTTTATGTACTAATAACTGAATAGACTAAATTATAGGAGAAAACCGAAATAATCGAAAAAAATTTTAGTTATTCGATTTTTAATCAAAATTTGGTTATTTCAGTTAATCGAATTTTAATTGAAACAAACTGAAAACCGAACCAAATTTTTATATTGGTTATAACCGAAATTATATCTAAAAGCGATAATCGAAAACTGAAATTTTTTTCCCAATTATTCGATTATTTAGACATAACCGGAATTTTGCCCACCCATATACTTAACTCATTAAACTTCAACTTGGGACAACTCAACCCTGAAACTTGAATAAATGGGTCAGCCAACCACTTTGACTATATGTGTACCTCATTTGATGCCTAAAACATAGACAACGTCCTATTCAGTTTAATCAACTAAGGACATTAAACTTGAATAAATGGGTCAGCCAACCTCTTTGACTGTATGTGTACCTCACATGAAGCCTAAAACATAAACTTGAATAAATGGATCAGCCAACCCTTTTGATTGTATGTGTACCTTACATGATGCCTAAAACATAGACAGCGTCTTACTCAGTTTAATCAACAAAGGACATTAAAAGGGTTATTGCAACAGATTCACTTATCTTGTGAAACACAGATAGCTTGATGGTGGTGGCCATTTCCTTTTGCATCACCATTGTCTGCGAGGCCATATCTTGGCTCTTCATCTATCGTACCAACTCCTACAAATCCCCCAAATCCTCCATAGACGAATCCATAAAAAAAAACTCGTGACCATGAACACTGACCAGAACCCCAACAAAATCAACAAAAAGAAGTTTAAAACCAAGAAAACTAATAGAGTCGAGTGTAGCCTTAAGGAATCTAGCCAAGACCTCTCTCTTCAAATTCAAGTTCAGCACCATATTGGTGTTAATTTTGACCACAGTTTTCAACCTTCTTAACTCGCTGCTCAAGGGAAAGACAGTGGCTAAATTGCCCTTCAAGCCCATTGGGATTGTGAGGAGCATGAGCTGCATAGGGCTGCAGGCCGATGATCCCACTGATTGCTCCATGGTGTTGTTCGATTAGTATTAGGACTAATTTGCCAAAGTTTCTAGGGTCATTCACCCTCAAAAGAAGCTATTTGTGCCGATCTATTCCTAATACTGATTAAACAGAGCAAAATGTTGTTTGTATTTTGTGTGTTAGGTTAGGTGTACATACATAGTCAAAGGAGTTGATTAACCCCTTTATTCAAGTTTAAGTTGTCCCAGTTTGAAGTAAAAGGTCAACTGAAGTGGAGGACTTCTGTTGTATTTTGGCCATTCACAAAAAGGGGCCAAAAAAAAAAAAAAGAAGTTAACCATGTTGAATTATATCGTTACTTACCTGCCCCACACGGCACACGCATGAACGATGCTTTTTTTTTTTTTTTTATTCTTTCTTTCCTCTTTTAACCCCTCGAAAAAAACTATTTTTTTCGTTCTCCCAGTTTTCTCATTCAAGTCTTTTACCATTTCCACTTCAGTCGCCTTCTCTTCTCGGTCCCTCTCCATCGTAGCTGAAGCTTCCAATCGCTCTTCGGAATCTCTTCCCTTCATTCAGAGGCAACAAAGTTCCTGCATTGGATTTATCTTCTGATGTAATTATCCTTTCGAACTGATTGAGATGGTGCAAGTTTTGTAGCACATGCTCCAAGCGAAGAACAAAAATGGTGTTCAAGAACAAGCTATTCTTCTCTTCCAAGAAGTCGGACTCCTCCAGCCCCGATGGATCCTCCAACAACAGTCCCCGATCTGCCTCCAACTCCCCTATACGATCGGACAAGAAGAAGTCCAAATCAAAAGCCGACACCCAGATCCCCAATTCCTCTTCTCCTTTCAGCCCCGTCGCTTGCAAGCAGACCCAAGTCAAAGATGGACCCAAAAAAAAGGACCCCAAGTCTAAGGAATCCCAGAGCCCGACACCAGCTAAGTCTGTTACTTCGTCCTCCTTGAAGAAGCCGGATTCTAAGGATGCGGCCGCCGCGCCACCTTCGCTGTCGCCAATACTGGCATCGTCGCTGGGACTGAACAAGATAAAGACCCGGTCTGGGCCACTTCCTCAGGAGAGCTTCTTCGGTTTCAGAGGGGAGAAGGGGTCGGCGGCTTCGGTGCTTGGTGCAAGTAATCTGTCCAAGGCTGGAGGTTCCAGCGGTGCCGCCGGGAGTTCCGGGAAGAAAGAAAAGGCGAATCAGAGGTTTTTTCAAGATATTGCTGTGGATAATTTGAGCAATTCGGGCAGTATGTTTACTGGACATAGCGCGGCCGAGCGGCAATCCATAGAGCAGAGCCCCAATATGCCTCGACTTCAGAATGTAGAGTCATCCTCTGAAGCTGGTATGTTGCTTTTGCTTGGTTGTTTTTTTTATGCTGTTTCAGAGTGGTTTGATTGGCTATTTTAGTGTGTGTAATTGTTCTTTGGGTAATGCTTGTGTTTAGATTTCTCAATTGATTAGTTCCGTTACTGGATGGTGCTGTCTATGTTAAGTCCGGAGACGTCATTTTAGATATTCTGGGTGGATTCTCATGAATGCCTTAGAATTTTCATTTTCTGTTTAAGAGCTTAGAGGCACAAACATCTCTAAAAGCTGAATCACTGTATTTGATGTGCACTAGAGAGTGAAAATCTTTAAATCAATCAACTGCTGAAGTAGCAGCTTTCTAAACCCTTGTAAAACTTTTCACCTTGATTTTCGTGTGCATTTTCTAATTTCTTTAGTATAGAATTTTCGAAGTAGATTGTGGTTGCCAGTTACAGTGCCTGGTTATGGTAATGACCGCTTATGGCAGAAGGCGGATGATCAGATGCATCTATAGATATTCACTGTCCATCGAAAAATGAGTAACTAAATTGATAAAAGCAAAATTTGGGTTGGTGATCATTCTTGTGTAATCTCATTATGAAATGTTGTAGCTAAACTGATTCTGCGCTATGGATTGGTTTGGTCTCTCAAAATGAGAACAGACTAAAAGTTGAGTCTCTTTTTCTTTCTTAAAGAAATGAAAAGCTTACATTTACAGTTTACTGTGTCTGGGAGATTAAATAATATTTACTGCATTGTTCTCAATTTTTGGTGATTTTTTAGTCTCTTTTTCTTTCTTGAAGAAATGAAAAGCTTACATTTATAGTGTACTGTGTTTAGGAGATTAAATAATATTTACTGCATTATTCTCAATTTTGGTGATTTTCCGCTTAACTTGTATATACCAATTGAAACTCTACAATTTAAGAAGCCCAAAAAAGTTTTTTCAAAATATTTTGTGAAAAAATTAAATATTTTTTATTAAATTTTCGTTTTTTAAGTTGGGAACGGAAAAAAGTTCATAAAAAATTAGTTACCTTCTAAAACATTTTCATTAAAGTGATTATTAGGTAGATAGAATGTTAGCTTCCAAATGGCATTGGTTTTGAACAAAAAATCAACCAAATTGAAAATAATGAATTTTTTAACAAGTTTTTGAATTGATATTTATAACAGTTTATACTAATAAGCATATGGAAGCATATAAGTTGAACAGATCAACAAAATGGATTTTTTTTATCAATTTGCGTCTATTTAATATACTTGACATGTTATATGTTAGGATCTGAAGAAAAAAATGTGAAGTAATGATGCAACAAAAACCAGCACCATACAGGCTTTGGGGTTTCTTGATGGACCAGCTGTCCAGAAAACTGAAGAATGCAACTGTAATAGATGAATAAACATCCCTAATTTCTTAACCAATCTATTGATTTTGTTTTTCCTAAGTTGCTGGTGCTATTATCTAATTAGAGTGGTAAAATTACTCGTCTTATACTATCCTACCTTTTTGCTTTGCTAGTTAAGATTTCAACAGAGATGTATGTTCAGATGAAAGGCGATACTACCCCAATAGAGATCCTTTTCCTTTCATTCTGTTTGACCAAGCTTTAAATGTTAGTGTTGCCCCTTTAGCGACCAATGATTCTGAGCCATACTCTGCCTGTTAATATGTTGGAATCTAGACTATAAATTGAACTTTAAAAGTGATGAGTGAATTTTTAGCTGCTAGCTTCAGGCTGTAATGCTATTAACTTAGAGGTTGAACTGTTTGTAGTAGTAAATATGATCTACTACCAGTGGTTAATCAATGTCGTTGATTATTATTGTCATGGAATAACCTGGCGACATTCCTCCATGCTGAGCTCTTATGTGCTTATATATACGGTTCAGCTTTAAAACTTTTGCTTCAATGGTTCAATTAGAGTAAAGAGGGTGTGGAAGTATTTCATTTTTCTTAGCAACAGAAAGTCGTGCTAATATTCTGTCTGCAGTTGTCTCAGAAATTAAATGCATGGATGGTATTATGCTCTGTGATTTCTGCCTGGTAGTAATGAATTCATTCATATCCTCTTAAAGAGTTTTGCCTGATATCTTGAATCGCATTCCAGGGCGGCATCAGTCTCTTCCTAGTCATTCTGGAGGGTTAAGAGCTTCGGATGTTTGTACGCCAGAGGTATTCTTGCGTCCTCACAACTTTTTTCCTCGGCCTTTGATTGGCTTCTCAAAACTATTTGCCTAGGTCTTACTTTCCACAACCATTGAAAAGGAATTTGAATAACTGCCTTTGCAGAGTACATGTGATTGTGAAAACCCAAAGGAATCTGAATCCCCTCGCTTCCAAGCTATATTACGCATGACCAGTGGTCCTAGGAAGAGGTTTCCTGCTGATATCAAGAGTTTTTCGCATGAGTTAAATTCAAAAGGAGTACGACCTTTTCCTTTCTGGAAACCTCGAGGATTAAATAATGTGGAGGTACTTTGGTTCTACTTTACTCTTCCTTGTCTTCGGAAAATGAACAGTGCTCCTGATGAGATTGCTTTGTTCTGCAGGAGGTCTTGGTTATGATCAGGGCTAAGTTTGACAAAGCAAAGGAGGAAGTGAACTCTGATCTGGCAATTTTTGCTGCAGATTTGGTAGGAATTCTTGAGAAAAATGCCGAAACTCATCCTGAGTGGCAAGAGACTATTGAGGACTTGTTAGTTACAGCTCGGAGCTGCGCAATGACACCTCCTGGAGAATTTTGGCTTCAGTGTGAAGGCATTGTTCAGGATTTGGATGATAAGCGTCAGGAACTTCCTGCAGGTACACTGAAGCAGCTTCACACACGAATGCTCTTCATTCTGACAAGATGTACCAGGTTGTTACAATTCCACAAGGAAAGTGGGTTTGCGGAGGACGAACATGTCATCCCACTCCGTGAATCTAGAGTCCTGCACTATGGGGACAGAAGAGTAGCTCCAGATATGGGGAGGGGTGGAAAAAGCTCAAGCGCTACAAAGGCTTCAAAGACACCTTCATCAAGGAAGTTCTATAGTCAAGAGCAGCATGTCTTACAACCAGGAAATTTTGTTGCCCCTTCAGATGATACTGTAAAGAATGTGGTGTCTCCTTTAAGCAGAGATCGGATGGCTTCTTGGAAGAAACTCCCATCTCCAGTTACAAAAAGTGGGAAGGAAGTTGCTTTATCAAAAGAGCAAAGTAATGGTAAGGTTGAAGTCTCGAGAAGGAGAGGTAACTCTGATTCGGATGTGGCTGTTGCAAGGTTGCCTGATATTGCTTCTGGAAAAGAATCTCAAGAGCGTGCTTACAAGCATCAGCACAAAGTCTCTTGGGGTTACTGGGGGGACCAACAAAACATTGTTGAAGAAAGTTCTATAATTTGCCGCATCTGTGAGGAGGAGGTTCCTACCACAAGTGTTGAAGATCATTCAAGAATTTGTGCTGTAGCTGATAGATGTGATCAGAAAGGCCTTAGTGTGGATGACCGCCTCCTAAGAATTGCTGAAACTCTAGAGAAAATGATGGATTCTTTTGCACAAAAGGAAATACAGCAAGTAGCAGGAAGCCCAGATGTTGCAAAAGTATCAAATTCAAGTGTAACAGAAGAATCTGATATTCAATCTCCCAAATTAAGTGATTGGTCCAGGAGAGGATCAGAGGACATGCTTGATTGTTTTCCTGAAGCTGATAATTCAGTTTTTGTGGATGACCTTAAGGGTTTATCTTCCATGTCATGCAAAACACGTTTTGGCCCCAAATCTGATCAAGGCATGACAACATCATCCGCTGGAAGCATGACGCCTCGATCACCTTTATTGACACCAAGGACCAGTCAGATAGACTTGCTACTCTCTGTCAAGGGTGCTCTCTCAGAGCAAGATGATCTTCCACAGGTATATCTTTGTCTTATTCGGGTCAGCAACTTTTTCACTTTTACATGATATTGATGTCTGTCATTTGATTTTTATCTTCTAATACAGTCCTGTTGGCTGAAACCCTTTTGGATCTCTATTTTTCAAAACCTGCAGACTTATCCAGTTTCTTTCCTTTTTTTTTTTCTGCTAAGCTTTCTTATGTATCCAAACATGCTTGTCTTCCATTGTAAATCTGTTTGTTTCTATAACTTGCTTGCTTCCTAGTTTAGCTGTTATTGTCTTGTAAGACCCTGCGTTTGATTTTATTTTTAAATTATTGTTACCTTTTTTTTTTTTGGTTTTTTAACACAATTAATGTATCATGGTAATCTTGATTTCAACTCAAACACGTTTATGTGATATAAGTAGAAATCCTGTGAATTAGTTGACTTTGGTTGCTTTTCTTTTCATTTGCAGATGAATGAACTTGCTGACATTGCTAGGTGTGTAGCAAATATGCCATTGGATGATGAGCGCTCCAATCCTTTTTTACTGTCTTGTCTTGAGGACTTGAGAGTTGTGATTGACCGCAGAAAGTTTGTCGCACTTACAGTGGAGACATTTGGGGCTCGTATTGAGAAGTTGATTAGGTCAGTATGTTGCTGCTGATCCTTGGAGTATGAATTACATAATGTTTGGTCAATTCACTTTTTCAGCTGTGCATTGAAATGCTAGATTAATATATTGCTGCCTGTGCCAAACAGCAAAGGGGATAGCAGAAGCCTTTTTTCCCATATATTTTGTTGAGATGTAGTTTCTAATACGTAATTCAACTTTGTACCTGTTTGCAATTTTTTATGTGCAGAGAGAAATATTTGCAACTTTGTGAGCTTGTAGATGATGAAAAAGTTGACATGACAAGTGCTGTGTATGATGAGGATGCTGCTTTAGAAGATGATGTTGTTCGTAGTTTGAGGACAAGCCCTATGCATTCTTCTAAGGACCGTACCTCCATAGATGACTTCGAGATAATAAAACCGATCAGTCGTGGAGCATTTGGGCGTGTCTTTCTTGCTAAGAAGAGGACAACTGGTGATCTCTTCGCGATAAAGGTGCCTCTTATTGTCATTTTTTTGTCAATTTAATTTACTCTCACTGCGAGTTGTAATTGGACAAGATCTTTTTCTCCTCTCTTCTTAGCCAGGCCCTTGCTAGTTTCTGATTCTTTCATCTATCCTATCACTCTTATAAACCAGCACATTATCACCCTATGTTGTTTATGGTTCAATCATCTAACCTTCCCGAATTTTGTCCTTGATCAGGGTTACTTTTGCCTTACTTTCTTGTATCACATGTCTAATTGTGTTTTATCCTTTGTGGCATGGCCTCTATCCAAGATGACCTGGCCATCCCTTCTATGCTTTATTTTTGTGTGTGTTGTTTCTTAGTTGTTCAACAATTGATGCTACAAAATGCAGTTGGTTGGAAGGTTGTTCTATTTGTTGAATTAGTCTCCTGAGCTATAGCCTTCGTGAGGCTAAACTGATGTGCAAGTTCACTAAAGATGATCGTTCTAGTATTCCGTTAAACTTATTTTGTATAACATTGAGCCTCTATTTTATTTTCGATTTATCATTTTTTATTGTTGAAGAGGATGAAGTTACTAAGAAAAGATTATACTAATGGTATTTGGCTTAGGTTCTGAAAAAAGCAGATATGATTCGCAAAAATGCGGTTGAAAGTATAATTGCAGAACGTGATATTCTGATTTCTGTTCGAAATCCTTTTGTGGTAAGCAGCTGTACCTTGCTATAAATACTTACGTCCTGTTTGTTATGCTATTTGTCTCATAGCACTTGTTAATATGCTAGGTTCGCTTCTTCTATTCATTTACTTGCCGTGATAACTTATATCTCGTGATGGAGTATTTGAATGGAGGCGATCTTTATTCATTGTTAAGAAATTTAGGCTGCTTGGATGAAGATGTTGCTCGTGTGTATATTGCCGAAGTTGTAAGTTTTGCTTCTATTGATTTGAATGCCTTCTTGTGTTTTGTTTGTTGGTGGAATTCTAGTTATTGACTTGGAATCATCACAGGTACTGGCTCTTGAGTATCTACATTCTCTACAAGTGGTTCATCGTGATCTAAAACCAGATAATTTGTTGATTGCTCATGATGGTCATATTAAGGTAGCAAACATGGGATTTTACTTGTTTGTATGTGGTATAACATAATATTGTGCACACTGCACTGCTCATTGTCCTGTTGGTTCTTTTGGTGCTGTTCGTGCAGTTGACAGATTTTGGGCTTTCAAAAGTTGGTCTCATCAATAGCACTGATGATTTATCTGGTCCAGCAGTTAGTGGCACATCATTGATTGATGATGAGCAACCTCAGTTATCTGCATCTGAACATCAAAGAGAAAGGCGGCAAAAACGTTCAGCTGTTGGTACACCTGACTATTTGGCGCCAGAGATACTTTTAGGAACAGGACATGGTTTGTATTCTAGTTTTCTCAGTTGAAGGTGCCTTTATTATCTTTCCTATTGTTGCTTTTTCACTTGGAGCATGATTTTATAGCACCCAGCAACTCAAACCTGATCATTCCAAGATATCACAATATTATCTTAAGTAGCTTATTTTAAGTTGATATGTTTGCTTGCCTGACCCAATTGCCAAACTCTGATATTTTCTAACATCAGCAATATTAAGTTACTGTATGTATTTTCCTGAAGGGACTGTTGAGTTTTCTTTATTATGCAATTCTTCCCAGGAACGACTGCTGATTGGTGGTCTGTGGGTATCATCTTGTTTGAACTAATTGTTGGCATTCCTCCATTTAATGCTGAACATCCTCAGGTAAACTTGATCCTTATATCTTCAGGTTTTTAGATGATTATTTTGTTGTGCCCCTCCAATTTCCAGTCTTATTTATTTTGCATTCTCATATTTCGTTCTAATGCTACATTTTTATTCATTTTTTAGTTTTGATAACCTCCAAATAAAAATTGGTTCCAGGCCAAAGGGATCATTGAACTTGAAAAAGAAAGAAAAAGGAATGAGTTATAAAATGTTTATGCTCCTTTCACTCCAAAGCATCAGCCATTGCACCTTACTGAGTGATATTCATGGGCTAGTCTTGTGCTTTTCTTCCTATTTACCATGGCATCCTAAAATTGCCAAGAAAAAATATCTGCGAGAAAGATAATCTGTCATTTCCATGTGATAAATGTTGCCAGTCACTGTTTTTTTATTAACCCAAAAGGGAACAGTTTGTAACCATTTGTTGTGCTGTATAATAATAAAACTCCAAAGCCTCTCCTATTTCATCTTGCCAGACATCCAATAATGAAAGCAGAATCAAAGAAAGAGCTCTTCTTTGTCATAAAAAAGGAGCTCTTCTTTTACTCTTTCATGCAGCTAGGTTGTTTTAGTTCTTCAGGAGTTTCACTTTATACACTGTTTTGTTGCCTTAGTCTTGTGAGCTAAATTTTTATTACCTATAAAAGTATAATCACTGTTGAAACTTCAAACTGCTTTTCTTCTCTTACTTTTTATAGTAAGAAAGAACATGTTATATTTTGATTTCTTATCATTCATATATATATATATACTAGTGATTAGACACGTGCATTGCAAATGAGTCAAATACTAAGTTATTTTTAACTCAAACAACTATAATACTAATTATCTTTTTCAAAAAAGTAGTAGCAAATATTTATTTATTTATTTTCTCATTGTGTAGCAAATATTTGATAATATTCTCAACCGAAAGATTCCTTGGCCACGAGTACCTGAAGAATTGACCCCCGAAGCATATGATCTAATTGATAGGTAAAGAAGTTCATTCCAATGATGCTTACATAAGTTATATAAAGTTTGGCCGCCCTAAAATTTTTAATAATTCGACACCTCCAATTGCAGATTGTTGACTGAAGATCCTCATCAGAGGCTAGGAGCTAGAGGAGCTGAAGAGGTTATAACTATACACTGGCACACATGCTTCATATATGTGTCAATCAATGCTATTCCCTGGGCTATTTTTATGAATTTCAATTTGCATTGCAGGTGAAACGACATGTGTTCTTCAAGGATATTAACTGGGATACCCTTGCAAGGCAGAAGGTCTGAACTTCACCTTCCAATTCCTATGCATTCAATTGTCATCTCTTGATTATGCTGTTTTAGATTTCCCTGACCAGTTTATTTTCACCTCATCAGGCCGCATTCGTTCCCAGCTCAGAGAGTGCTCTAGACACCAGTTATTTCACAAGCCGTTACTCATGGAATCCTTCGAGTGAGCATTTTTATCCAGATAGTGAACTAGATGATTCAAGTGATGTTGGGAGCTTAAGCGGCAGCAGTAGTTGCATGAGCAACCGTCAAGATGAAGTGGTATTTGAGCTTTAGATATTTCTGCTGTTCAACATAAAACGTTTAAATGTTAAAAATTATACAACATAATTATATTAAATGATTTGTTTGTTTCTCATTTTCTCTGATGCCAATGACAAACAGGGGGATGAATGTGGAGGTCTTGCTGAATTTGATTCTGGTTCATCTGTCAATTACTCCTTCAGTAATTTCTCATTTAAGGTATTCGTTATGCTACTGAAAGAGGATAAGTATTCGTGTCTTAGTTTGGCCTGTCCTTGAAGGTTTAGAAATTAATATAAAAGAGATGGAGAAAAGTGTTCAACGTGATTCAGCATTAGAAGCCTGCATCAATAGGAGAAGAGAATCTCATTTCATTGTTGAATTCTCACATGGATGTTACAAGGGCGAGTCTATTTATAGGCAGATGATGATTAAAACAGGATAAGCTTCATCATGTGATAATATTGTCACATTTACATAATTGATAAATATAAGATACTACTCCCTCCGTCCCATATTTTTTACACCAT
The DNA here is from genome assembly GCA_039654915.1 of Aquilaria yunnanensis. Classification (NCBI taxonomy): domain Eukaryota; kingdom Viridiplantae; phylum Streptophyta; class Magnoliopsida; order Malvales; family Thymelaeaceae; genus Aquilaria; species Aquilaria yunnanensis. Next base: position 8,925,018 of record CM077593.1, on the reverse strand, counting down.
TTGACTTTTTGGGCTAATTTGACTTGAATTTTTTTATATTATTGATTTTTAGAAAAAAATTAAAAAATATATATTTAGAAACTATAGGTCTTGATTTATCATTCACATATAAATTTTTTTCATTTATATGTTAAAATGTCTAAAATAAAAAATCATAGATTAATTGGTAAAACGTGAATGGTGCAAAGAATATGGGACGGAGGGAGTACTATTTTATTGTCTATAATAGAAGGTGCTGTAATTGTCAAGTATTCATTATTGTCTTATTCTTTTTCTTCCTTTTTGTGTTTCTTGAACTTTGCTCTAATGAATTAAGTCTGATTCCTTTCTGATTAGGAGTCTGGTACCTTGAAGCTTTGGTGCATGGGTTGCTCTATGGAAATATTTGTTTCTTCTGATATTCTTTCTTTTTTCTAAAGGGAAATTAAAGAAACTAGTTGACCTCTTGTGGTTGAGAATATTCTGCATTTAATTTTTACCAGAACATTAGACTTAAACTGGTTAATGTTCGGGATCCCATTGATTGCTTTGTTTGGATTCTAGCTTTGCGTTTGGTATGATAAGCTTTCTTTTCTCTCTAGTTACAGTTGTTGCAGTCCCTCATCCTGACATTGCTTTTGTCCTCAATGAATCTGGTGTTTAGAATCTGTCCCAGCTTGCATCAATCAACTATGATTTGCTTTCAAAAGGTTGGAAGGATGATCCTCCGGGAAATTCTAATGCGTAAGGAGGTGTATCGCCTAATGCTGTTTGGCACCTAAAATTGATGTGGCCATATTTAGGGTGCTGCATCATTGGTATTTGGTTGAATACTTTGTACATGTATGATACCCCTTCCTAGTCTCTAATATCTGGTTCCTTGTTATCCAGGCATGCAACTACTGGGTTAATTTATCTAAGGTGGTGTTTTGTCCTTGCAGAGATCAACAAAAATCTTGACATGGACTTCTTTGGATTGGGATGTGACCCTCGGTACTGTAGGTAAAAGTTCTAAGCTTCAGGGTTTCAATCTTCAATGGTGTTTAGTTGAGCTGCCCTTGTGAGTTGTGACATAGTTCTCACGTACCCAAGTACATAAAATGTTTGTACCCGGAAAGAAAGGGGAAAAAAAAAATACAACGTTGAGTCAGTTTTGTCTCCTTGGTGACGGAAACACATCCCTTGTGTTCAATTCGATTGCTTTCAAATTTTGCAGATGTTGTGAGGTTTTCTGGAGTTGGTTTTTTTGTTTGACAAATTGGAATTTGCCATCTTCATGAGTTTCCTGGTCAGTAGGGTAGCCTCCAACTCTTTTAGGCAAAGATTTTTTATGCCATTATAAATCTCCTTTATTTGATACGGTGGCTGGGTTGGCAGTTATTTGTGCTCCATCCACAGGTAGGACACAGGCTTAAGTACGGAGTTCGTGGATTTTGCAAGTCTAGGTCATTTCACATTTTTTGCTGCCTCCATCTTCCCCATCTAAATCATATTATGGTAGGTTTGTTTACTCGCTTGAAACCAAGTGGACCAGTAAATTGGTCGCGAGCTTGACAATGATGGGGTGAACTATAGTGATCAGTAAGTAATGCGTGCCCTCGTTCCATGTGAGATTTGCTGGACATGCATGGGCAGTTACCCACCATTCAAATCATAGGGAACTTCTTTAGTGTTAGGTGGATGAAGATCGTCTGAGTGTTTTTCTGGTGAACTGAGCATGGCCTCACCCGACGTCTGAAGCTTGCTATTGCCTCAATGGTTATGTTTAGCTAAAAATAATGGGTTTTATTTGGTGATATAGAAACATGCTCGCAATTGAATGTATTAGTTTATAGGGGTCATAATCGATCGTTTCGGTTTGAACTGAATCCAAATAACTTCAATTATTTGGTTTTTGGTTTTAGATACAAGTAACTGAGAAACCGATATAATCGAATTTTGTTTTCCGGTTCTTATTTCAGGGTAACCGAATCCTACTTGCATGGGAAATTGTTTGCATTCACAAACATCCCAAATGCATTGTTAAACATGCACCACATGGTAAACTGTCTATAAACCCATAATTAAATGACATAGCGTCACCGGTGAAAGATTGAAATGTAAAACATAATAGAAACCTTCTAGAAACCATCAATTAAATGACATAGCATTACCAGTAAAAGACCGAAATGTGAAACATAATAGAAGCCTTCTATAAATCATCACGAAAGCTGGCTGGGGCTGCAGAGTAGGTGTTAGGGCGATTGGGGCTGGGGCTGGGGCTGGGGCTGGAGCTTGGGTTGGCGGTGTTGGGGCTTGGACTGCGGTGACTGGGGCATAAATGCTGCGAGTAGATGTAAACATAACATAACTAAGAAGAAACATGAACTAAACATCATACCTAATCTTTCCTTCAAGTATCCAAGATTGAATGATCCAATATCACTTTGGACACTTCTAAAATATCTAAGATAAATAAACAAACGAACACAAGAAAAAAAAGAAGAAATGTTAAACTATAAACATATTTTAGAAAATCCAATCTTAAACCAATGGTATTTTAAGTTTTAACTAGTATATTCTTCAAGTTTTTCAATTGCCTCCAAGTCCTTTGCAACATCAACGGGGATCATTTGTCTTTGAAGCCAATCTTAACAGTAAATGAGAACTTTTACCATCCTTGGAGTCAATGAACTTCTAAATGCATCAAAAACTCTTCCTCCAATGCTAATATTGATTCAGAAGCAACTATAGATATAGGGACAACCTTAGAATTATTTGACCTCAATATATTTAGTATGCACATGAAAATGTTATCTTTTGTAAAAAAAATAACACTTTAGCTGTCACTATATATCTCCAGTCTACAATTATTCTGAGTAAGCTTTGCATAAATATTCCTAAGCCAAATTGCCTCCCTCATCACTTTAGCAATTATCATATATTCTACTTCTCCAGTGGAAAGAGCAAGTGTTACTTGCAAACAAGCCTCTCAGCTCACAGAACAACCACCAAATGCAAAGGCATATCCTGATGTAAATCGTCAAGTGTTAAGATTATGTGCATAATCAAAATCCACATATCCAACCAATCCAACTACAGAATCACCAAACTCAAGACAAGTTGTAGTCATACCTTTTAGATACTTTAATATACCTTTATTACTTGTCAATGCTTCTTTCTCGGATTAGCAATGTAACGGCTCATGATTCTAACTATATGTACTAAGTCAGGATGTGTGCAAACCATTGCGTACATAATTTTCCCAACGGCACTAGCTTGTGGTGTTTTTTACATCTTCTCAATTTCTTTATTTATGGTCGGACAGTGATATGATCATAGCTTGAAATGTGCAACAAGAGGTGTAGAAACCAGTTTGGCTTTGCACATGCCAAACCTTTCCAAAACTTTACGTGCATAATCCTCTTGTGAAAGATAAAGCTTTCTAGCTTTATGATCACGCCTATTCTCCATGTTTATGATACATTTTGTTACACCTAAATTTTTCATGTCAAATTCTACACTTAATTGTGCCTTAATCTTGGCAAATTCTAACTTGCTCCTTGCTGCGATGAGAACACTTTGTTTCTGTCTTACTAGATATGTATCAGTAATTTGTTTGGGAATGCGTGTGTTGAAAGTCGGAACATACTTTCGTTTGTTATATGTATCAGTGCAGGTTAATTCATGAGCATTTGTGTACTAATTGTGATTTTGTTGGATCATGTGGTGCTCATTCTTTGGACAGACTTATATGACATAGTGATAACTAAATGCCACTGTTGGTTCAGTTTGGTTGAGAAGACTTCCCTTGTGCAGTCAGTTCAATAGGTGGAAATTTTGCAGGTGTTGTGAAGTTTTCTGCAGGCTGAGCATTTTTTCCGTTGACAAACAGGGATTTGAAAATAATTTTATGAGCTTCTTCGTGGGCAATATGGTAGACTTCTATTCTGATAGACCAAAATATCCGGTGCCATTAATGAACGAAACTAATTCTCTGTGTTTGAGAGGATGGTTGGCTGTCGTTGGCAGTTGTTTATTCATAATGTATATGTCTCACCCATCGGGTTGGACACCGTGGCTTAGTACTGTTTGGACCTTTTCCTCTCCGTTGTGAGACCCTGAGTCCTTTTAATGCATCACAAAAACGAAGATTTCAGTTTTGTGTTGGTGGGGAAAGTCACGGGAAGTTCTCCATCTCTAGGAAACAAAGTGTCATGTATATATGTGTGTCTTGTAGGTTTGGGTCATTTTCACATTTTTGGCCTTTATTTTTGTTGTTTTTAAGGTTTATTATCAATAGCTTTTGAGTTGGGTCTTGTGTTGTGACGATGACTAGTTGTAACGAATTCTTTCAAGTTTAATGATTGGCTGGTTCCTGATCTGCGCTCATTCCACTCGACCTCGGTGAAGTTAGCAGAATAAATCCAAGTTATAGTTTAGTTTTCATCTCCTGAAAACGAGACGAAATTCGTTGCTTTGGGGGAAAAAATTAGATCCTAAAAGCCCTCAGCCTTGGAGTTGGTGCCCGAGGGACCCCAAGGAAAGTGATAAATGCAAACAGCTAAACTAAAGTTATCCATGTTTGAGAGTGAACCTTTGGCCCACCGGCTTTCCCCACTTTCCTCTCGACTTTCCTGCTTGTGTTGTCCCAAAGTTCCTACTTCCTACCCCATCTGTTTCTAGCAATTACTTTGTTATGTCATTTGGATTTCAACAAACGTAAAGAGGACTGCTCATCTCTTTTTGCCCTGTACCAGATTAAAAGTTGCCCAACACCCACCGCTATAAGCTGCTAAAAGTAGAAGTAGAAGCAGAAGCATCAATTTGACAAAGTCATAGATAGTTACTTGACATTGATCAACTTTACATCCACAGGGAACAAATTAAATAGATATCCACCCAAAATATAAATAGGTTTCGAATGACAAGTTCTACCGGTTCGTGCAGGATTAGAGGTATGGAAAATGAAGGACTCGCTGACACTAATCAAATCAAATTAGCCCAGGTTAACAAACCACCATATTTCTACTACATGTCAGTAATTATCAGCCACAATAAACCATGTACCATCCGTCGGTCCTTCAGCGCATGTAAAAGTCGATGACTTCTCACTTACAGGGTAGTTCCTCCATCAATGGCCTGATCCGCTTGTGGTGATGAATCTTCTAGCAAGCTAGACCGGCATAGATCTTCAATGCGCCTGGTAACTTCTGACATGGAAGGGCGGTTGTCAGGATATTGGGCTGCGCAATCTATGGCGAGTTGCAAGAGCTGCACCATCTCATCCTCAACGCTCTGGTCCCTCAGCAGCTCTAGATCGAAAACCTCAGAAGTCCATTCCTCTTTCACAATGGATTGAACCCATCTTGGGAGGTCCACACCTTCCTCATTCAGCAGAGCATGGGTTGGTGCTTTCCCAGTTAATAGCTCCAACAGCATGACGCCAAAGCTATAAACATCAGCCTTTTGGGATACCCTGCGTGGGTCGGTAACCTCTGGTGCCCGGTACCCTGCAACGCGACTGGGAGAGGAGGACCCTACCAGGTGTGCGAGGCCAAAATCAGACACCCGAGCCTTGTAATCTTTTGTAAGCAGGACATTTGATGCTTTAATGTTCCCATGGGAGACAGTAGACCCCTGTGAATGTAGGTATTCAATACCACGAGCAGCTCCCAGTGCAATGCCAGACCTCGTTTTCCAGTTCAAGGGGGTCCTTCCAGCTCCCTTGTTCGCTGGGTCAAAATAAATGAAGACAGGCATATTATCAAGTATGAACATCAATATTGAAACCAAAAACGAATCTGATCTGCCATGGTTCAAAATAAATAACAAAGAACAAATCTGTACATCTCTGCTAGCTTTAGTTACATAAAAGTAAATACTTTTCTTCTACAGTCCCAGTAACATCTATACAGGTGATTATTTCCCTTACCTAGACACAAAGAACAGAAGAATTTTCGCGAGCAGGATAAGCTTAAGAATAACTCCATCGACAGATAATGAAAACAAATCCAAGAGAGGTTTTTAAGATAATGCAACTAATGAGAAAGTCTCACCATGTATTAGAGCAGACAAGCTTCCCATAGGCATGTAATCATAAACAAGAAGCTTCTCATCCCGGCTATAATAATAAGCCCTTAGAGGAACCAAGTTCTGATGGTTCATTGCACCAATAGCCTCCATCCTCTCCTTGAACTCCCTCTCAGAAACGGTCACATCCCTAAGCCTCTTCACGGCCACGGCGTTGCCAGTATCTAACACTGCCTTATACGATGTCCCGAACGTACCCTTCCCCAAAACCTCCGCAGAGGCCCTTAAAAGATCCTCCAAATCAAATACCTTGGTAGAATTTCCAAAGAACACCAGCTTCTTAGGTGCACCGCCGCTCCCCACCATTGCAGCTGCGGCTGCGGCCGCCACCGAGTACCCACTTCCATGTCCACCATCCTCCCCGATACCAAATTGTTTTTCCCCTGGAATTTCCAGCTCTTGCTGCTTAATCGACGCAATGTCGAATGACCTAGTGTTTTTACTGCCCCTCTTTCTACACAGAATAATCAAGACCACTAGAAGTATGAGAAAGGCCACAACAGATCCAATCGCAATACCTGCAACTGCACCTCCAGATAACTTATGTCTTTTATCTGTCTTCCCGGTTGCTGATGAATTTGGCTCTGTCCCATTAACCGAAGGATAAGAACCAGTATCCTCGCAAGCATTCTGGAGTGGCTTCCCACAGAGCAAATTACCGAGAAAAGAAGTCGAACCGAACTTCTGCAACCCCTTCGGAACTGACCCATTTAATCTATTATTCGACACGTTGAACTGATCAAGCTGAAGAGAATCCATATCGGGTATCGACCCAGAAAGCTTATTGCTTTGAAGGAGAAGAGTCTTCAACCTGGTCAAATTGTTGAAACCAGGAGCTATACCTCCAGAAAAGTTGTTTCCACCAAGATTGAGCCTCACAAGAGCCTTGAGACCAAACAAAAAATCCGGAATTTCACCAAAAAACCCATTCCCCTGCAAGTAAACATACCGGAGGCCAGCACAGCGACCAAGATCTGAAGGGAGCTGGCCCGACAACGAGTTGAGACGCAGACTCAGCGTTCGTAGCCGAGTCAAGTTGCCGAAAATGCCCGTCGGTATTTCGCCGGAAAGCGCAACCCCCGGCAACCGGAGGCCCACTACGGCTTTCTGCTGGCATCTGACGCCAGCCCACGAGCAGGGGTCTTGGCTGGAGACATTCCACAGAAGGGTCCTGCCACCGACGGCGGAGCGGAGAGCCAAAAGCGCCGAGCGGTCGGCGGAGAGGTCTGCCTTGGAGTCCGGAAGCCGGAGTAAGAGTATAATGTAGAAGAGAAAAATTCGAGTTCGCCTCATGGCTATGACCGACACAAACAAACAGGTTAATTCTGTAGCTTGGTTTTAGTTTGGAGGCATTTTTTAGAGGAAAATAGTGGAGAAGAGAGTGAGAGACACCCATTTTTTAAGGGACATTTTACTGTTACCCCTCAATTTTAGGTGGTATTACACTTATTACCTGATATTTCGAAATATGCACTTACATCCATGCTTTTTCAATGCTGTTAGTCAATGGTAATCGCTATCAAAGTTACAGTTAGCTTTCCAAATTTAAGCTACCCAAAGGTTTGGACATAAATATTTTTCCTCTTGCTTTTATCGCATTATCCAACTGTAGCTTCTGGAATTCTAATTCAAACTATTTAGTAATACGTAGTAATTTTAAATTATTTGGTATTTTTTTAATAATTAATTAATATTTAAAATATTATTTTATATTTAATGAGAGAAAAATTGATAATTTATAATGTCCACTAACTATAAAAAAATATAATATAAATTGAAAAGTAGTCCAATAAAAATTTATTTACAAGAAGATAGTTACCGGATAGTTTAAATTAAAATTTTAAAAATTATTATAGTGACAAAAATAAGTGTAAAAGTGTAAATTTTCAAATATTATCTGTATAACTATAAATATCAATAATTCTGTCTAGCGGTTGAATAAGTGTTAAAAAAAACATGGAATGAGTGTATATTTCTAAACCTAGTAATGTAAGAGTAATATAAGGCAAAGCTTAGGGCAACTGCAAAAACCCTTTTTTTTTTTTTTTAAATATATATCGCTGGGGTTGCCCCGTTGAGGAAGAGAAAGAGGAACAGCAGCAGGAGCAGGGACCCTAGGCGGCTAGGCTAGCAGTGATGGTTTGGAGTGCGCCTGCCTCTGGCTTCCTGCTTTCCGTTTCCTTTTTCTTTTGAGCTATTTGTAGCAGCAGAAATAATTTTTTTGAGCTATTTGTAGCAGCAGAAATAATTTTCTCGTCTTTTTTTTATCTTTCAGCCATTTTATTTCCTATCTTATCTTTTTCTTCAGAAAGTCTATCGGGAAACTTATTAATTACCCCTGAGGTTTATCCTAATTTACAATTTCTCCTCTTATTTTTAAAAATCTACACTTTTTCTCTGTTTCTTTTACACTATTCGATAAAAACTTTTAAAACTATAATTTAAACTATATAATAGTCATCTTCCAGTAATTTTGATCTCTCTAATTTTTTTTTAGTTAATAAAAATTTTAAATTATCAATTTTTTCTTTCTGAAAATGTATTTTCTTCCCTATAAATATATATATAAATATTTTTTAAATGTCAGTTAGTTATGAAAAAAATATGAAAAATATTAAAATTACTAGAACATAGTTGTTAGATAGTTTAAATTAGAGTTTCCAAAATTGTTATCAGACACTGTAAAGGTATAGTGGGTAAAATGTATATTTTTAAAAATAAAGATGTAAAATGTAGGTTAGACCAAACCATAGGAAAGTTTTTGTAATTTTCCCAAAGTTTAACTCTTATTCTTGTGCCTAAAGTTCTGTTTCGTTACGGTTAACCAATTGATTGGACAATCATTCCTGTTTTCAATCATATAATCTATTTCTAACCAACTATTAGTAGATTCAATATCCGTTTCAATAACAAATTCTCTGTATAATAAATGGGTAGAAAAAAACCTTTGACTAAATACTACCAAAAAAGGTCACTATAACATATTAAAAAAAAGGTAAATTGGTACATACATCACTGATTTCAGGTTGAGAGGACAAACATTTGCAATTGTAATTTTTTGAGGTAAATATGTCATCATTATTTCCTTTCCGAGCAAATATGTCAGTGTCATTGAAAGTGTTGTGCTCACACCGGCATCCATACATGAATTAAATTTGTTGACGGAGAAGAAGTGCATACATGGGGCGTGAAAGCACCATTGTTTCTCGCCCTAATGGTTGACTAATAAGATCTAATTAAGACTTAAATTGTTTTAAGATGTTAGGATTTTAGTTAGATTTTAGTCCAAAGTTTATTCAATTAAATCAAAACAAGTAAAATTAGAATCAAATTAAAAATGTTTAAATGTCAATCTACAATTCTACATCAAGGGGGAAATTTTTCTTATAATTGACATACTTCAGTGATTTGCGCCTAATATATCACATTAGTAAATTATTTACTTATTTCAGAAATATCTATGATATTTACCTCAAAAAATAAAATAATATATAATTTGTTTCCTGACCTAACATAAATGGCATTTTTAACCTAAAAAATTCCTTGCAAGTTAATATTGGTGTGCTAACAAATGGACCATATGAAAAGGGTGGTTCCTTGGGCTCCGGGGCATTTGATTCTGAAATTTGTATGAGAAGACTTATTTGAAAGGGACGATTATATTTTGACCTCTTAAGTTTAGATAAAATTACATTTTATCTCTCTTGTGTAAAACATATACACTTTATCTCTATCTTTTTAATACTATCTAACAGTAACTTTTGAAATCTTAATTTTTACATTACAGTAGTCATCTTCTAATAATTTCAATTTATATGATATTTTTTTTATAGTTAATGAATATTTTAAATTATCAATTTTTTATTTTTATATTTTTTTTTATTTTTAAAACAGTATTTTTTAAAACTATATAGATTGAATTGCTTGAAGATGATAATTGTATAGTCTAAATTAAGATTTCAAAAGTAGTTGAATTGTATTAAAAATGCAGAGGTAAAATGTATATTTTTTAAATAGAAAGGGTAAAGTGTAATTTTACCTTAAAATCAGGGATAAATTGTAATTAACCATATTTGAAAAAAATAAAGAAATAAAGAAATAAAAACATATATAAAAATCTACAAACTCAACCTTAATAAAGTTGCTTAACAGAGCGCTAACATGCGCAGGCGCAGCCTTGCAGTCATCGACTCATCATTACGTGCTTATCGTTGAGCAGGTTTGTCTTTGCCCCACTACAACTGCCCCGCCAGGCTCATAAAGTTTTTCCGAAAAAAAAAAAGGAAAGAAAGAAATATAACCCCTCCTTAAATTGTTTGAAAATATTTTATTTTATATTGTTCCAAATTTTTATAATATTTTTATTTTAATGTTATATTATTGTATTATGCTTATAATTATCATTTTAATATTTATTTTTTTCCTTAATTTAATGAACACTCACATATAGAAGTAAAGTATATAAATTTTTAAACTAAACACTCAAATTAAAACTTGAATTTTTTTTCCGCCTAATTTACACTATAAAAAATCACTGTGTTATATTACCAGTGGAGTAGACTCGAAGAGCGCAAACTACATAGGGATTCAATCCAGGATGCATCGAGATACGATTACTGTTGACAGGCCTCAAGTGTAAGCATTTGCCAATTTATGAAGCAAGTTGAACAATGTTGCTTCAATTTCACAACATATTTTTTTTTTCTAAAGTATTGTGCTTGTTGGGAAATAAATAATAAACTATTGAATGCATTATTTTTATTTTTAGTGATTATTTACTGAATTTATATACCATGTTGTATATTTTAAGAATTCTAAAAATTATTTTAAAAAATATTTTTTCTAGGAAAGTGAGGCCTTATTTAGTCATAAAAAAATCATTTAACCTTTCTATAAATTTTTCTGAAAATAGAAAAATAAAAAATATATGTTTTGTTGACTAAATTTATTTTTAATTTTTAACAATTTTCTATTTATTGAGAATTCGAAAACATTGCTTTTTAGGGTAAGTCAAACTTACTCTCTACCTCTTATGTTCATATACATTTACATTCGAATACTACCATTCATGGTACAAAATAAATGTGAACACATTAAATCTCATGTTCCCTAAAGCTGAAGATTTATACAAATCAGATGCCAGATATGTATAAACTTAATGTGCAAAGAAAGTGAGAGATATGCACAAATAATGTGTAACATGTGTACAAATGATATCACAAATATATTACGAGTTCAATATCCCATAAAAAACATTTGTGAACATGTTAAATCTCACTTTATACTAAAATTAGAGATATGTACAAATTAGATAACAAATATATATAAAACTCGATATATAAAGCAAGTGATAGATATGTATAAAACATGTGACATATACGTATAGATGAAATCAGAGATATGTCATAAATGTATTCAATCAATTGTACAAGTTTCAATTGCTTAAATTTTAATATATTAATCCAATGTAAAAATAAAAGTTCTTTTGTACGTATATAATTATATGTTTATACAATTGTCTTTATGTATAGTACATACTATACTTTAATATTAAACTTGTACTTACATTATTTGATGTACTTATAATTTTTTATTATATATTATACTTGGCTGTGCACATATGTGTACCTAAAAACATTAGGGATTTATTTGCAAACAAAATAAAAATATGAAGGATGAAAGAAGGTTTGACCAAAGCCACAATTTATTTCTTTTCAACATGAACGAGTGTAAAACACTGTCATAGGCATGCAACCCATAGATACCCATTGCTGCTAACCGTGTCCGCCACCATTACAATTGTCCATCATCCCATTTCATCCGTCTCGCACTGGCAACACCAAATTGAAGGGACGAGCCCTCTGCAATCTATTCCCACCTTTCCCCATCCAAATCCACCACCATCTACATCACTATCCAACGACTACTTGTTTAGCAGTTACTAGAATCATCCTGTGGTGACTCAACTTGTGCCAACTCCTCTTGTCACCACTATTGTGAACCAGAGAAGGGAGGAAGAGAAGTTGTAGTCTTTCATTTTCCATGGCCATAGCAAAAACCAAAAGGATGGATTGAAGGATACGTGAGGTAATTTTTTTTTTTTTTCAGAATGGCACAGTTGACATTTTGCCCTATAGGGCGCGATATTGTTGGCATATATTAGACTAACCATTTTAGGTTTCCATTTTCCTAATCCTAGAAAAATTGATTTTCTATTTCTTTTTAAAGTGTTCCGACCCTCTCACCTTTCCAACTCTCTCTTCCTTATCCCTCACTCGACCTTTTTTCCTCTAGTAATGGCGCCTCCAACTTAAACCGTGTTGCCTTGATAACCACAATCAACCATACCTTTCTTCCGGCACCATCGTTTCCTCATGTTGATTTTATGTTTTTGGCACAAAAGGACCCAAATATCGGTAAAGTTAGTTGCCTTATCCATGACGTCAAAAGTGAGCAGAGCGTTGCCATCATCAAAGATGTAGCAAAAAATCTTATCGATAGGGTAATTAACAACAAGGATAGAGAAGATGGTGTTGGCCACGACAAGTGCTGGTTTTTTCTCTGGGTTAGTAATGGAAACAAATAGATCAATTTCGGGAAGGTTGGAGCTACCAGCAAATTTGGAGGCCAAGAGCGTGCCGAACCTTTTATAGGGAGTGATTGAATGTTGGTGGAGTAATTCGAACAATGTCTAATCTAAAAGTTTAGGGGTGGTTAAGATTTAACCAAAAGACCAATGTGTCTTTTTGTAGTTTTCCTTTCCCTTTTGAAGTTGATATATTTAAAAATTGCAAAAGTTACAAATTTGCCATTAAAGCTTATGAGAAAAGTAATTTTGCCATTGAACTTTTTTTTTTTCAGGGAAAAATTGTAATTAACATTTCATTGTTGATAATTTTGTCACTAACCATTAAATGGCAAGAATATTCTTTTTGTTTACAAAATATTTCATGACACAACTCTTAAACTACTCCCAGAAAATTTTCTCCTTAAACCCTAGTTGACCAAATCTTTCACAACACCAAAATCAATCAAAACTCTATATTTGACCACACACCCCTATTATTAAACCTTATTGTTTTCACTTCCTCATCATCGTCAAGAAACCCTCATTCGCCACTGTCATTAAGTTTTTATTCTAGAATTGCAGGGCCTCAGAATTTAGTCCCATCTATATAAATTGAACCTCATCTAACAAAAAATTGTTCTATTAAGCGTTGCTGTGATGTGTGCAATAGTGGACATAGCACCAGTGGTGGGAAAGGGTGGACGATAGCAAAGGGTACAGAGGGTTGCTGGAGTGAAGATGATAGTGAAAATAGTAGATTCAGAAACTTAGGGGCTAGGATGCTAGGTAAAAAAAATTATATTTGAAACTTTTATTTTTCTCAATTTTTTTCATGTTTGCACGTTAAGCACTTTTGATGGTCAATGACATATTTGGTCCCAACACAAAACATTGATAGCAAGTTTACACTTTTTGAAAAAAAATAATGATAAATTTGCCCACATAAAAAGTTCAATGGTGAAATTACTTTTCCCCATAAATTTTAGTGGCAAAATTGCGCCTTTTGCATTTAGGAATATATCCTATTAAAGTACACCAATTTTCTTTCAAATTTCAACTAAGATACTAAATTTTTATAATTTAGGATATTTTTAAAATTATTTTTTATTTAGTTTTGAAACAACTAAATATATTCTTCAAAAAATATTTTGAAAAATTGTATATAGAAAATGAAAACTAAAAATTGAAAATGAAAAAAAAATGTTTTCTACATTTAAAAACCAAGTAGATTTTTTTATTGATTTTTCTTTTATTGACATATGCAATGAAAATTATAAAATTAATTATTTATTAAAAATATTATTCAATTAATTATTAAATGGATATACTATTAGTTTTGAAACCAGATTGATTATAGATGAAAAATTAGCAAAGGTAAAAATAATGAATTAAATAATGTTATTAAATGAAAAATTACTTGTTGAAGCATGATAGTAAGGTCATAACTAATACATTACACACAATTTATTTATGTAACTGGGTTTGGAGTAGGGGTACAAACAAGTTGAGCCAATCTCAAATGCCCTAGACTTGAAGCTTATTATGTTAAGGATTGGCTTTGCTCAAGCTTAAGTTCGAGCTCGACAAGCTCAGTAAATGGGGCTCATAGCTCGACTCCAAAAGGCTTGGATTCAACTTGATGGTTTGATAGGCTCAAATCGGGTTAGATGGAGGAGTTTGATTTGAGCTCAACTCAGGATCACTAGGTTTAATATGAGTTCAATTTGGATTTTAGGGATTGTGGAATTATTTATTTTTTTAAATTAATTATATTAAGCTTGTCATGCTCGATAAGAGTCTAAGCCAAACAATATTAGGATTGAACTCAATTTGTTGAGGTTTGAACTGAATATATGTCTTGAGATGGAGATCAAGACTCATTAAACTCAATTGAATAAAAAAAAAAAACCAAGATCAAGGTCAAAGAGTCCAATAAGAGCTCAATTCACTTCCACCCTTAACTTGGAGTAAATTGCTTGCAACAAAAAGAATAATGCATGAGAATGATTTTCTTTGGTAAATGATGGAGATTACCCCAGTTTGATTTGCGCCAAATATATGTGTGTGTGGATGCAAACAGAAAGTGAGAGAAAAGGGGAGATAAATTATATAGGTATAATTGTTAAAGCCAACTTAATAATTGTTACAGCCAATTCGTTTTAACTTAAGTCAACTTAATATAAAATTACTTATTTTTTTATTTTTACATATTTTTTACCTAGAACCAATTTCATTTAAAAGTCTATATTAAACTGGCATAATGATCCATTTGGAACAAAATTTTTATGATGTTATTAAGTTTATATGAATTTATCTTTTTTAATGACTAAAAAGGAAAAAAATCATAAAAAATTTTATAGTCAAAAGATTATTCTACCTAAATAATATTGGCTTTTTAAAAAATTTGTTTCGGGTAAAAAAAATGTAAATATAATAATAAGATTTTTTTTTTGTGGGGGCAGGTAAATCTTATAACAATGGAGAAGATGTACAATGATCACCTGGCATACTAGGGCATAGAACAAACACAAAGCTTCATCTAATAGGTTTCACTAGATCAAGATTGTTCACACAAATATAGACATGAAAAAAGATTTGATTGACCACTTGTTACACGGTGCAGTGACTCCCTTTAAAGCATCGATTGTTTCTCTTATTCCATTTGTGATAAATGACTCCTACAAGGCCGTAAAGGTGGTTTTGTATATTTTCCCTAGGACAGACCTCTTTTTGAACTTCATACGTAACTAATAAATAGCATCCTTCCATCTATGAACTCCTTGGTAAATCCTCAACCATTTTATTGTTTTCACAACTACCTCCTTGGCAAAAGGACTAGTAAATAAGAGGTGATTTTGATTCTCCTCTATCATCTCACACAAGTAACACCTATTTGGCCCAACAATTTTTATCTAACAGCATTTATCCTAAGTAGAAAAGCCTTTTCCTAGCATCAACCAAAGGATACGCCAGTGCTTTCGCATTGAACTCATATTCCACACTACAGCCTTCTATAGAACCTTCTCCCCCCTTGGCCAGACATTCTTATACATGTTCCTGTTCATCATGGTGGCCAAGGCCACATCTTTGACGTTCAACTTTTTTTTTAGCCAGTCTCTACATTTGATCACACTATTCTACACCCACGATGAACGTCAAGACCATCTTGAAAGTCTATAAATTTTTTCCTTTAACATAGTAAGCATGAGTCCAATCCAAATGGATTCAAAATCGATCTTCCTTAGCATAGTATCCCAAAGAAGCATAGTAATAGTTCCTTGAGACAATATCCCTCAATTTGAAACCACCTTCATCCTTCGACTAACAAATCTCATCCTAACCAACTAAAGTTTTTTGACTTTTTTTCTACTTTCCCGAACCAAAGGAAATTCTGGTATATAGAGTTAATATTTTTTTAACACTTTTTTCAAAATAAAAAAAATCAAACTCCAGCAGACTTGTATTAAGAGAATGACAGATCTGATGAGCTGTAGCTTGGGCATAAGAAAAAAAATGTTTAATATATTCTTATACTCTTCTTCATACCTTAGCCACTAGGGGCTCAAAATCTTTAGCCAAAAGAGTTGATGAGGACAGTGGATCTCTAAAGTACTTCATTGGGAGTTGCCCTCCTCAAAAGTTAGAAACTTGAATGATTTCTATTTTTAAATAGTAGGCCACCCATCTTCATTGGCAACACTAGGGACGAGGCTGAAAGCCAAACTGAATTTTTCCAAAATTGATTTTATGTGCAAGATGGAGAAGACATCCACTTTACAAAGCAAAATTAGATCATCCATGAAGCAAAGGTTTGTTATTTTGTACCTGTTGCACTTTAGGTGGAACCTAAGACTATGGGTCCCCTTCAAGCGGCTTAGGCTCCTGTTTAGGTACTCCATGCAAAGTTAAAAAAGATAAGGGGATTTAGCATCCCCTTGGTGAAGCCCGTTTCCCCCCCTCTAAAGAACTCATAACTATTGCCATTAAGCACAATAGAGTATGATGCAATAGTAACACATTCCATAATTAGCCCTGTAAATTGATCTAGAAATCCCATATTCAATAAAAGGCCCTTTAAAAGGTACCAAGCCACTAAGTTATAAGCCTTCATAATGTCGGCCTTAATCATACATCATGGGGACACTTGTTTTTTGCCATAATGTTTCAAAAGTTCACCCACAAATATGAATATTATCCCCAGTGTACATTCATCTGACAAAGGCAAGTTAAGTTGGATTCACTAAAAAAAGAAGTACTTCCTAGATTTTCACCACCAAAACATTAGTAATAATTTGGCAAAATGGGCAA
The DNA here is from genome assembly GCA_039654915.1 of Aquilaria yunnanensis. NCBI lineage: Eukaryota > Viridiplantae > Streptophyta > Magnoliopsida > Malvales > Thymelaeaceae > Aquilaria > Aquilaria yunnanensis. The sequence continues at coordinate 8,908,091 of CM077593.1, read as the reverse complement.
ATTTGTCATTAAAGTATATGGCAGAGATTAATTTTGACACTAAAGCATTTTTCAGGAAAAATTTACCACTAACATTTATGAAATGGACATATTTGTCATTGCTATTAGAGACATGTTAAGATATACTGATAAGTAATGACATGACAGTATTTTGTCTATGTGGAGTCAACATAGAGGCACAAGTGGAAATGGTAAAAAGGAAAAATTACTGTTTAATCACTCAAGTTGTATTTCTTTTATATTTTTCACCTTTATCTTTTATCTCCAATTTTTCTTCCTCAACCCACTAGAAATAGAAGGCCAAAAAAGTGTACCGACAAATTCTTTCACCACGATTTCCTTTAACTTTCTCTCACAACCACTGCAGTGTCAACCCCAATCATAGCAACCCAAATACATGGTTTTGCTTACCTCCAACAGTGACAATTACTGGACAATTGTTGTTTGCTGCCCATAATTGTCGGCCAATTGTTGCTTGTCATATTTTGTGCATGATTTGTTACCATTGGACAACCCCTCACTTCTTTTGCCCTTCCTGTTTGTCACCACCGTCATCAATGTTAAAACTTGATGGCAAATATATCCATTTCAAAAAACATTGATAACAAATATATCTGTTTCAAAAATATTAATGGCAAATATGTCATATATTGGTTCATGTGGCCAATAGAATATCCAACTCATCCTTGCCCTGATGAAATATTTTTTGTGATAGTGGAATATTCCCACTGTTAACAACCATAGTGGTAAATATCCCTCCATTCCAAAACATTGATGGCAAATATGCCATTTTGAAACCATTAGTTGCAATTTTTTTCTGGAAAAATACTTTAGTGGTAAAATTACTCTCCACCATATACATTACAACAAGAAATAGGCCAATATTCTTTCACGGTTTGGGCATTTTCAGACTTGAGAATTAAATAGATCTGGGTATTGTTTACTTGTTTCAATGGTTTCTCAAATGTGAAGAACTCCTGGATAGCCTCCATTATATCTTTTCCAATAATTTCCCAGGTTTCTTTAAAGAACAAAGCAATAAAACCATAAAAGCCAGGAGCTTTTGCATCATCAATACCCTAAAAAGCTAAAAATAAAAATAAGTCATTTTGGATTAAGTTAACTTAAGTTAAAATAAATTGAATTTAACAATTATTAATATGATATCTAACTCAATGAGTATCTAATTTAGTGAGTTGTCCATTAGTTGTGAAATATGCCCAAAACCTTGCACACATACATTTCTCACAAAATATAAATTACAGCTAAATTTGCATTGCAGGTGGGTAAAATGTGCAAAAAGAGATTAAAAAGAAATTGTTAAGATGATGCATATACAATTCTTTATACTTATACCAGCTAGAATATTGTGTTTAAACATTTAGCATTGGTTTAAACAGCATACATATGACACTTTAATTGGGTGTCATCTCTTTATTGTAGATGGAGCGTGGAAAAAGTCCTTAGGTTTTGATGTTCCCTTTTGATATGGATAGGATTCAACGCCTTTCTCCAAGTTCAAAAAGGATGTTTATGGGAGCAGTGTTATTTTTCCCTAGAAGTTTAAATTAATTCACAAGCAAAGTTTTATGAATTTTCAAATTCTTCTTCTTTTGGTTAAAGGAATAAGATTGGCTAATATTTTTGTAATCTTTGGAGCATTACAAATCACTATTCGGCAATCATTTTTTTTTGTTACTATTCTAACTGACTGTTCCCATGTTGGATAAAAACAGTTCTAATATTTCTTATAGCAACAATGAAGGCATAAAAAGATAGAAACAGTTTTCTAGAGATTATTGACTCTTTAGATTACAACTGTTAGCTTCTGTTATGAAGTTTGAAGTGTCTATAGCTGCACAATTTAGAATTAAATACTTTATCAATTATATATTAAGCTTGTACCATGTACCTGAAGTTCAAATTATATAAGTCTTTTGGCATGTAATGTTCAGGTGACACGAACTCTGTTCGAAGGGGCAACCAGATCACAGTAAATCCCAGAAAAGATAATTCAACAGCTTTTTCTCTGAGTTCCACATACCATCTTCCAGATCTATGAGACTCCCAGTTGAAACCATGGCATAATATTTCAAAGCCACTACCTGTTCCCGAGCATATCTTAAGAGGCAGCTCTGTCTTTTCTAAAACAGTTTATTTTGTAAATGATGGAATTGAACCCCTAAAAATGCTATAAGCTTCCGCAGCTAGTTTTTCTATTTCTTGAAGAATGCTTTCTTGTGCTTCTTTTGTTTTTGTTTTATGTTTCTTTTCAGAGGAAAGACCACTAACCAAGTTCCTGATCTCATTTATTATTTCATTAGTGTATCCCACAGAAGAAACTTCTGCACTTATCTTATTAGTTGCTTCAGGTGTTTGTGCAGTAGCATTAGATAGACTAGATTAAGATGCAGAGCTACTTGAAATGGAAAGGGGAATATAAAGGTCACTGTCACTCCATTTCAACTAAGCATCTCCGTCTAGTTTAAGAACAAATAGAAATCCAACAGTTTGTCCATCTAAAGTAAGTAATCCCTCGGATCCAATCCCGTTACTTTTTGGCTGAAAAAACAGGATTTTACATTCCTCACAAAATATAAATTATAGCTAAATTTGCATTGCAGGTGGGTAAAAATGTGTAAAAATATATTAAAAAGAAATTGTTAAGATGATGCATATATAATTCTTTATGCTTAAATACCAGCTATAATATTGCGTTTAAACATTTAGCAATGGTTTAAACAACATATATATGACATTTTAATTGGGTGTCATCTCTTTATTGTAGATGGAGCGTGGCAAAGGTCCTTAGGTCTTGATGTTACCTTTTGATATGGATAGGATTCAACACTCTTCTCTAAGTTCAAAAAGGATGTTGTTATTTTGCCCTAGAAGTTGAAATTAGTTCACAAGCTAAGTTTTATGAATTTTCAAATTCTTCCTCTTTTAGTTAAAGGAATAAGATTGGCTAATATTTTTGCAATCTTTGAAGCATTACAAATCACTATTCGGCAACCATTTTTTTTTTGTTACTATTCTAACTGACTATTCCCATGTTCTAGCAATTTTACAAAGTGATCAAGATTGTAATTGGCATTTGGTAAGTTTGGCTTGTCAAACCACTGCTGGCATGCAAAGTTGGATTAGTATTCAATGTTCGTAGTATCTTGGCAACATGTTTCTCCAACTCATGGTGTGGCTTCATTTGTTTTCCCTAATACTTATATATTATTTTTTATTCTAAGAACAAGAAAAAGAGTTAATTATAATTTGCCCCAGAAGTTTAGGTGAATTACACTTTGCCTATTTTATTTCAGAAATATACACTTTGCTCATATCTTTTTTACACTGTTCAATAGTAACTTCTGAAATCATAATTTAAACCATACTATACTTATCTATTAGTAATTTCAGTTTGTATGATACTTTTTTACAGTTAATAGACATTTTAAATTATTAATTTTTTTTCTTTCTATAAATGTAAAAAAGTTTTTTAAGAAGGTAAAGCATAACATAGGTCTGAAATAGGAGGAGCAAAGTGTAATATCATCTAAATCTCATGGTAAATTGTAATTAACTCTAAGAAAAACTTAGGTGTCCGATATCATGCAATAGCAAAACATACATGTTAAGAAGAAACAATTATAGGTAAGAAAAGTCATGCTCTTGTACGTAATGACAACTTTATGGACCAATTGCATGATGAAATGGAAAGAAAAGTAAAATAAATTTGATGTGTCTTGAGAGGTGAGTCTTTATGTTTGGATGGCGCTAGTCATTTTTAAACTAACGAAACATATATGTTAAAAAGAAACAATTATAGATGAGAAAAGCCATGCATTTGTATGCAATGACAACTTTCTAGACTAATTGCATGATGAAATGGAAAGAAAAGTAAAACAAATTTGATGTGTATTGAGAGGTGAGTTTTTGTGTTTGTATAGTGCTAGTCGACCAAATCTTTTGTTGTCCAAATCAAGAAAATTAATAAACATGATTGTGAGTCATGATAAGATCAATGAAGGAGTCTGGAGCCGAGGCCATTAAGACAAATAAGGGAAAACCTAAACTACCAATCTAAGCCCTTGAGTTAAGAATATTGTATTCTTTGTAAAATTAAAGGTAGTCATAGGGCTCTTAGTAGCTGACATAGATTATATGGGTTTGATTTATGTGACGGATGACTGATGTCACAGACGGATTTCCTAGATTATATTGGTGTAGTCCATTGGTGAGTTGTTATTGTTGTTGTTGTTGTTATTATTATTATTATTATTATTATTACAAGGGTACAAGAATCAAGTCAATGAATAAATTGCACTTATGGCCATTAATCTTTTATTACTATCCCACTTTTGGCCCTAATCATAATTTTGTTCCCAATGTAGTCCCCAACCTCGAGAAAATGTTCCATTTACCCCTTTTTGGATGAAAGCCGCCATGTTGTATAGAAAATGCCACATCAACATAGAATTGTAAGGCTAATGACACATTTTTCCTAAACTTTATTCGTTTATCTTAAACGATAGCTTAACTTTAGTTTTCATGCAAAAATATCATAAATTGTTTGTTTGTTTTTTTTTTTTGCTTAAAATGTTTTAACCCAATTCATACTAGATTAATTTTGTTAATCAAAATGAAAATTGTTATTGTGGATGATTGGGCTTTGTAAAGTGAAGGTTGATATACAAAAGCCTCATGGTTTGAATAATCAATTTTGTCGCTAGAAGATTAATTTTGAATTTGGACCATAAACCAAAAGTTAAGGTTCCTAAAGATCTTATCCTAAATTGAAATTACATGATCTAAATTGGGGGAATTGAAAGCTTGTGTGAGTGTCATCACGTCAAGGGAAGCTAGACCCTATAAACAACCATGGATGAAGGTGGTGAAAATGGCCGATTTTAGTTATGACCCATCACAGATCATGACCTGCGACACTTCGCGATTCGTTGCTTGTTTTGAGCTACACTAGTGGCCTCCCTATAATGTGGCAGGGGTGTTAAAGTCATTGGACATCGGGCTCTAGCAGTTGTTGGTTGTCAAAATAATAACTAAACCAGCTCTTGTTCAAGGTATGTCTGAAAAGGGTCTAGAGGCCCAGTTTCTGACCTAGATGGGTCTGAGTTTTTTTTTGTTTCAAACTAGTGGTTGTCATTTGTGATGGTGGTGGCTGTTCAACTGCTGGAACCTGGGTTCTGGTAGCCTCTTAATCTGGCGGCTATTGGCTACCTTAATGGTGGCCAAAGAGGGATGTGAAGATGGTAGTTAGATTGTTAGATGAAAAAGTTTCACAATTTTTAAGACAAAATGAAAGTTTGCATGGGTTAAAACTAGCTTTTCCTCCTGCTATCTTATGTTGATGTGGTGTTCTTTTGTTCTAGCATAACGGTTTCCTCCTAAAAAAGTGTTAAAATGGAACTTTTTCCTAAGGTTAAAGACTATCTACGAATAAAATCGAGGGTTCAGATAAAAATGAAAGAATTATAAAAGTTTAAGGACCATGGTGCAATTTACCCTCAATCTATTATATAATTGTTGTACATACCCCAGCTTATCATATACAAACTCAATTTTTAGCTATAAATAGGGGAAAAAAATTATCACTACTCCACCCGATTATCCTCAATAACTTTCACTGTTCTTTCTTCTCCATAAAATTTCTTCACCACCAATGATAGGAGCATCATCTAGTTCATCTTACGCTTTATAACAGATAGATCTAGGTGACCCATTTTTTAATTTGGTGACTACGAGAAGATCAAGTGCGGTGTGAAAAATAGTTGAGACTTAGGTAATGAGGTATTTACAAATAATTGATTAAGATGATTGCATATTATTTTTTTATTTATCTTGTCATTTATCTAGTTTTTTTTCATTTACTTATGAGTTATTTCTCTAAAATTATTTTAGTTTGCTAGGAAGGTTTTTGTTCAATTTAATTATTTTTCCTTCATTCGATATTATAAGGATGCATAACCTTTTATTAGCCAGTTTTTATGTCCCTATTGTTCTTTGGTGTTCTATACCATTGATTTATAAGATGTCGTTTAGCTCATTGGTAATTGGAATAAAATACCATTGTATAAAAAAAAAAAGGAAAAAAATCTCTTTAACAAACAAATAATAAATGGTCTTATACCCCTTTTGTCCCTTGAACTTTGCCAACTTAGACCTTTAACCCCTAAACTTTGACTTGGGTTCATTTACTCCTTAAATTTTGAAAATTGATACATTTTATTTCCTCGGCTCACTTAAATGTAGCATGTACTGACTTGTGACTGACCAAAGTTATAGGAATGGTTATTTAAGTTACATGTGGATTTAAATGAAGATATAAAAGAAGATGAAAGGCGAACCAATCATTTGCCTCACCTTTATGGCTTTCAATGATATCTCTCGAGTCTTCCTCTGTATTCTCACTTGTCTAGGCATATTGTTTGCAAGAACACAAAGGGAAACTAAACGACCAAAAAAACAACCAAACAAGGCTTTAAAATTGAAGGTAGCAAGTAACATCAACATGCCAGACTCATGCATCTTCACAATAGTATTGCAATACAGTGAAACTTTTCAATTCCCTTATCTAGCACTCGGCCATGTCCATCTTATGACCACTTCACAATCCACATTAAAAAGTGACAGAAGACTTTATTGATATAGATTTCAACATTTTAATTGAATTATTCATTTTCATATTTTTTTTCAAAGTAGGAAAACAAACACATCCCTCATCCACCACAAGAACTCCACCATCCATTGTAGGAACTCTCTCAATTTTGCCTCCCATTGACGACACTTAAAGTTTATTAATAAGCCCGATCAGTTTTTCTCCTAATTTCTCCAAATGTCAATTGTTGGTAGTTTTTTTTTAATTCTTATTTTTTTTTTTTTTTTGTTTCTGTAAAACTTGGCACTTGCTTCCATTGGCGGTCGCACAATTTGAGGGCATTTTGAGGCTGAAAAAGGCTTGCTTTGACATGTTTTCTTCCCCTTTAGTTTTGCATGTTCAACATTTTCTTCTTTTTATGTAGGTGAATTATTTTTGGAATTTTGCTTTCTGGATTACCACTAGGAATTGATTATGCATTGAAGTGACTAACTTTCTTGGACTCTTGCGGATTACTATTCAATTTTGAAGTGAAAATGCCCGTCCAGATAATGTATTTTATAATTAACCAAAAAAGTAATCAAGAATGAAACTTCAACAAAGCTGTTGGAGCCCATTAAGCTAATTAAAGAGGTTAGTCTTTTTTTCTGATTTTCTTTTGTGTGTTTTTAATAATTAGGAATTGCATGACCCTCTTGTTTCTTGATCAGTATGATGAATTTGAATCTCAACGTGGTTTGCAGTGGAATCCTTGACCAGGATGTTGGGAAACAGCTGGTAGGAAAACTCTTGAAAGATCGGAGAGTGGTTCACATGGATTATGATAACTAAAACGGCTAATAGTGTAGAAGACACTTTTCACCGATTGGTTTACAGATTTGCTAGGGGAGAAGATGAAGATATGGGTGAACAGTTATTATCATGAAGGGTGAAAACATTGGCGCAAAGGTTCGTTTCCATGGTGTTCATGATAGATGGATTGGTCTAGGATGCAGATGTGTACAATCTTGAGGTGGGACAAATGGTTGGTTAGTTTTTCATCTTCTTTTATATCTTCAATTCTGTTCTTATATAATCTATACAAACATTCATGTAACTTTGGTTAATCACGTAACAGTGCATGGTTTATTTATGTGAACAAAGGGGAAAAAAAAAGTATCAATTTCTGAAATTTAAGGGACAAGCAAACCTAAATTAAAGTTCTGAGGGCGAACGGGATAAAAGGTCAATAATAAATTGGCTGCCACCACAAGATTTGGGCCACGATCTTTGTTTTTGTTCTGCTTACCTCCTTAAAAAGGGTCCACCGTTTGCTCAATTGATTTGGTTCAAGTTGGTAGCGCGATGCTTTCTAATTGACAATGGTTCAAGAAATTCCTGGACCAATACCCAAACTATTAAGGTAGACTAGGCCCTAGGGCCCAACAGAAACGGTTAGATTATTCTGGAACGGATCGTTTCTGGTTTCAAGAAGGGGGCTTATTTTACGCCCAAAATAAGGACTGGATTATTCTCCTCCCCTACTGGATTTCAAGCACCGCAGCAAGACACGGCACAAGGTTAAGGTAGGATTCACTATTTGCAGGCTGTAGGCTATGAGCTATCAAATAAGCAAAAACAAAATTAACTCAGAATTCACTATTTATGGTATGGCATTATGCCTGCCTACGAAGATCTCAGCATTTCCATATGTGTACCGATAAATCAAATATTCTAATTCATCCCATGTAGCGCTACGTCTGTCTTAAATTAGTTGTCTACATTTTTCATTTTTAACTTGTCTTATTTTAATACTGATCATTATATACTTACATGCTTTATATTGGATAACTTAGAACATAAAAAAATAGATTATTAAATGAGGGTTAAGATTGATATAATACTCAATTTGACCAAAAAAAAAAAAGATTGCATTTTCTATAACTTTCTTAAAACATGAGTTTTTGTCTAATTGACAATTATTTTAAGATTAGAGGATTAATTAGCTAAGTGACATAATCATTTTATTTTAGATTGTTGCTCCTGCTCTTGCTCTCAATTACTGATCATATTCTCATTTTTATAACATTTTTATTTACTTAAATTTTAAAATATACTTATATTTTTTAGATGCTCTATTTAGGTAATTAGCACGGATAGACTTAAGTGCGCATGTTATAATTCAGATTCATAAATCAGGTAAAAGAAAATGTATTAGAATCATGCCATTATTAATTACTAAGATTCCTGTGTCCTGTACTGATCAGAATTGTAAAACCATGCCGAATGCGGAAAATAAGTTTGGATTGCATTCGCAAACGGATTGACAAGTCAAGTCAACGTACCCATGGCTGATAGTATAAGAAAACCGGATTTGCACCTTGCACACAGGTTTGTAAAACGTGGCCTAATTAAGACCTAGCGTAGCCCCATTCTTATCTTGCTACTGCATTCTCAATAGAATATGTCGGCGTGCTGTGCTTTAACTGATACGGGAAGTTTTATTGGGTGGATATGAATTGAGAATATTTGGATATAATGCACAAAGTGCTGATTTTACCATTTTACCCCTCACCCTAGTTTTTATTTTATTCCATGATTTTCTTGTGTGCCGCCTCCCCTGTCATCTAGCTTCAATGACTTCACCGTTGTGGTCCTTCATCGGGACTCCATCCAAGGCTCTTTCTGTAGTTTTTGTTCTTGGTGGCATAGAGGCGAAGGCAACAGTAGCGATGAGAGGTGACATTGGGCATTGGTGTTCAAAGCAGACATTTGGGGCTGTAGGATCTGAACACTATGGCGACCAGAGCGAGATGAAGCTAGGAGTGGCGACATCGGGCATTGGTGTTCAATGCATACATTTGGGGCCATAGGATCCGAACACAATGGTGATTGGAGATAGACGAAGCTAGGAGCGATGACCAGAGGAAGCAATAAGAGCATGTTGACGACGTGATCCGAGGTGAGATGATGAATCCATGGTAAGATCCGGTGCAATGACAAGGAGACAACGAGATCCAAGGAAAGGCGGCACGATGACGATGAGACAAACAGTGAGGCGAAGGGAATGATGAGGTGAAGCCCAGAAGGCGGACAATTAAGGAGAATGCGCATGGAGGGAGGGCGGGCTGTAGAGGGATGGTGGCTGTGGAAGTAGTGCGGTGACTATGAAGGGAGGGTAGCAAAGAAGAAATAAGAGATTGGAGGGATGAGAAGGAGAAGAAACTATGGAGGGATTTGTCTTCCCAATAAAAAAATATTTTATTTGATAGTTATTGTTAAGTCGCTTTTGTATTTCATTTTAGACATTTGTTGATATTTATTTAGACACTTTTTATTTATTAATTCATACACCTTTATTTACCTGTTTATTGTTTTCAGACTTTTTTATATTTTTGTTGAAATATTTTTATATATTTGTTCAGACACTGTTTTTTTTTTTTGTTATTTCAAACTATTATTTTCTGAAGATAAAATATTATTCACAAGTTCGTTCAAACACTTTTAAATGATTTTTTAAATATTGAAAATCAGATATTTATTTTTATAGCTTCAGACTTTTTATTATTATTTCAAATTATTATTTTCTGGAGATAATAAATTGTTCACAAGTTGATTCAAATATTTTTTGTTCAGACACTTTTACATATTTTTTAAGATATTTTTTATAATTGATTCTGTAAAAATCATGACCCAGAAGTAACGATTGGCGCCATCTGGCAAGCGACAATGCCAAGATCTGGAGGTGATCGACGGTGCGAGATTTGAAGGCGAGTAGCAACGTGATCTGGAGGCAGTGGGCTATAAGATCTAGAGGCGAATGATGACGGCAAAATTTGGAGGTAGTAACAGTTTGTTAGAGGAGATTAGAGATGTCAATGGGGCGCGTTCGGGTAGGGTTGTGCAATTCTAGAACCCGCCTCGTGATCCAATCTATATAATCCAAATCCTACCCACAACTTACATCGGATAAGGTTTTCTAAACCCGTATCCCACCATTGCACTAGCGGGTAGGATGCGGGTTCTCAACCCGTAAACCCGTCAAATTATTACATATAAGATTAAGAGAAATCTAACATGTAAACTACGATAAATTTCTCACACAATAATAATAAATATGTTCGAACAAAACAAAAAAAAATAAATAGCCATGTCAAAACAACAATTAATTCTAGTAATACAATCCTCATTAATACCAACTAGTCAAATATAAATAAAATGTGAACTGCGTATGTCAAGCAAACATAAAAATATCATCTCTACGAAGGCTACTTACAAGGCTCACAATTAATATAAGAGAAAAAATGAGCAAAATGAGAAAAAATAAGCTGTCACAACATGTCAAAACAAGACGTCACAACATAACGTCACAACATGAGCAATTAAAACATGGTATGTAACAACCATATCAAAATTTTAAAAATAACAATCAACTTAAATAGCCACAACATGCCACTTATATCTAATCATTGAGAAAAAAACAAATGATTTTCAAGAAAAATTTATAAAAAAAACAAGATTAGCCCAACTCATTAACAAAGAGCCATTTTAGCTACATAAAATTAATAAATAAAATCCTAAAGACCCACTTTGCCCAACAATGAAAGTAGATGGCTACCTACCAAGATATATAATATATAGAAATACCAAAAACGATAAAAAATAAGCTAAGACAAATGAGCAATATATGAAGACTATAAGAAATAAAATAGTAGCATGATATTACCATGGGTCCTTAAGTAATCTCAATACTAGCATCAATTATCCTTTAGTGGGGCAGGTTGGGGGCGGGTTGTTAGCTAAACCCGCATCCTACCCACACTCAACGAGTTCTATTACAAAAAAAAATCCAAATTCACCCCGAATCTGTTTAATTGGAAAAAAAAAACTCTACCTAATGGTAGGGTAGGGTCGGGTATCTACAAGGTAGGGTTTAAATTGACATCCCTAGAGGAGATGACAGCAATAGCAACGGCGGCGGCGGAAGTGAGAACAGAGATGGTGTTTTAGGGTGGTGATGAGTTTTGATCCAAGAGTAAATTAGTCAATTTTTTTACTAGATTATGAGTTATATATAGAAAAATTATAAATAAATTAACATATCTAATCAGACATAAGTCTATCATATAATAATAAAAATTGGGAGGATTGGATTGTTGAAGGAGTCAGAGACTAGAGAGGAAATGCCATTAATTTAGGGTAACTACAGAGGCTTCGCTACACTGTTTGTTCGTTGGATGCTGACCAAACAAAACAAGAAACTCTGGAAGCTTCATCATGTATTGTATTGTCTTTGATTTTATTTAACCCAACACAACACGCCAGCCATTTTCAGCTTCCAAACTTTGACCAACGCTCTAATCCCACCCACCCTTCTCCACGTGGAGGTGTTCGGCAACTGATCAACCTTAATAGACAAGGCATAAATAACGATTGAAGACCACGTGTAGGGCAGGAGCAACAAACTTAACCGCCTTAACCAAATTCGGTGATTCGTAATTCTAAAATCCTAACCGGCCACATCATCGATCAAACTCGATCGGTAATCTACTCTTGGTCACAAATACGTAAATATATAACTGAACCAGTCCAGTCGGGGATCCCTTGGTTTCAAAGTCTGCTCAACTTAGGAACTCGGCTTACCAAATGCAAACAAATGTTTGACTGCTCTATGCATTGCTCCTTTGGGCAGCGCCGCCCCCAATGTTACCTTTCCTGTATCCAAATCAGATTATGACAGCTGTAATAGTAACACTGGTACTCCTGGCCTGGCTTAAATTAAACACCGTATTTTACAAGTAATATATTTTTTCTGATTTTCTTTTTAGATTAATTTTTGTTTTTAAAGACGCATCACCATGAAATTCATTCAAATTGATCAGCCTATTCGTCCATGAAGAATGAATATTCAATTCAAGTCCCACTTGGATGCCCTTTTTTTTGTTTGTTGAAAACGCTGTAGTTTTGCTCCAACTTCCTCACCTCTCCTAAAAAAAACAGTAGTTCTCAGTAATGAATAACAAAAGTTCAAAGTTGCAGACTTCTAAGAAGTTCAGCCACCGGCCAAAGAGCCCCCGCCGCCTTTGGTAGGTCCGCATTGTTGTGCAGCGATGTTTGAATTTTGAAAGATTTTCAGGTTTGATTAATTAGCTAACGGAAGAAATTGACCTGTGCGGCTGTGCCAGACTGCCAGTGGCAGTGAATTAGACTCTTTCTCAATTATATTCCTTAGTCAACTGATTTTTGAATGCAAGGAAATTTAAAGGCCTAATTAATGTGCATCAGAGGTCGTCAAACTTCTATTATCCAGATATTGTTGCCCTCCATCTCCAATTTGGTTTAAGTTGGACCGAGTTAATTACGTTGAAGCAAACATACTCCCTTTCCCGTCCTCCAGAAGAATCACTCTCGTCTTTTCTCTTCACTAAGTCTAAAGATGCTTCACTAAATCACTATTCCTAATGAGATTTTTATTACACTTCCTAAAATAGGTTTGCATTTTCTTTACAGGTTTGTGTAAAGAAACAGGAGAATTCGGTTCAGTTCATTTGTTGTTCATATGTTTTATAGCAGATATATATTTTACATATTTCATTTATTTTTATTTACTTTTTATACAAAAGTAGTAATTATGTGATACTTATTCCAGGTGAATGGGACAAATCACCCTTTTAAATATTTTTTTTTAGGCTAATATTTCACCAGTATTTTCTTCTCATGCAAATAAGCCACTGCTATTAAAGTGTGTGTGCTAAGTCTGACAGCATCTGCCTCCCCAACATGAATTATTACCCGAGGTGTGGTTCTTGTTTGACCACACATGACATGAGGAGCAAAAGTCGAATATTTACTTGCTTTGGCGGTAAGCTATGAACATCCCATTAAGATCTAAATCATTTTAATAAGTTAAGAGTTTTGTTACATTAATTTAATCCTAAATTTATTGAATTAAAGTCAATACAAAAATGGAACCAAATTAGACTTGTTCGAATGTCAACCCACATCAAAAGAAAAAAATATAAGTTGTTTTTAACACTCTTGGTAATTTGCCAACATTAGTTTCATTCATCTTGGAATTGTCTCATATACTCCCTACTCTATATATACTCTATCCCTATAACTGCCTTTTTGCTCCTAATCCAATTAACTAATTCCCCCTATATCCCTTATTCTCCCCTATCATTAACATTTCGATTGCCGACCCGTTAACGGTGAGCCCACAACACTGTCATTCTTACAACGCTTATTGACCGAAGTTCCATGGCCAGACTGGAATTGCTTGTGGAAGCATACTCCTAGATCCGCAAACATCCTCACTGTTGTGGTCGCATTCTTTCTCCTTTTGCACCCTCAGTTTCTTCTTGTGGACTCCACATCTTAAGGTAAGGAGGCTAGGGCGATGCCAGCTTCTAGAGATTAAGGCAACACCAGTAGGTGACATTTGGAGGCTAGGGCGATGGTGGGAACCAATCTCGCCCTGGGATTACGTAGACCACCTTAATTTTGTTTAAAACTTTCAATATTGCCCTAAGATTCAAAAAACTACTTTTTTCTCCTAATATGTATATCGTATTTATATAATACTTCTTATCTTTGTACTAATATATGAAAAAAAGTAATATATCTATAATATATTTATAACATATTTCTAATCTCATTTGTACATATGTGTCACATGTTTTGTACATATTTGTCACTTACATTATGCATCAAGTTTTATGCGTATCTATTATTTGATTTGTATATATCTTTAATTTTGGGAGGAAGTAAGATTTGATGCAGTCATACTTGTTTTTTGTGAGAGGGTGAACTTGTGTATACTATTAAATATATTTGTAATATATATGTGATCTCTTTTGTACATGTGTCACATATTATTGGTACAGATCTCTTAGTTTTTTGTACATCAAGTCTACACATACCTAGTATCTGGTTTGTACATATCTTCAATTTTGAGGAGACATAAGATTTGATTTGTTTACATTTATTTTATGTTATGAATGGTAGTATTGGGTGTGCATTAGACTTATCCATTCATCTTCATTATGCTCTGTTTGTCATGTAACATTTAACATTTGTTTTTTTTTCAAAATTCTTGTATTTATAATAAAAAATCACCAATAAGACAGAATTATCATGTTGTGACTGGTCATTGGATAGATGATGACTAGGTAATGTAGAGATGAATTATTGCATTTAAAAGCATGGAATCTAATCATACCAGGTGGAACATATTTAACTGCATAATTGAAAGTTTGCGGGAAATTTTTTATTGTTGATAAAGTTTTATCCATTTCTTTTGACAATGCTTTTAACAATGATTTGGCAGTGAGAAAATTAATTAAAAAGTTAAAACCACCGCTTGAAGGAAGGTTTTTTCATGTTCATTGCTTATGTCACATATTAAATTTATGTATTCAAAATGGTTTATAGCTCTTGTAGATAGAAATCACCCTAATTCGAAATGCATTACTTTTTATAAAAATAATTAGCAAATTGTTCCTCGAGTTTAAAATATTTTGTATTGAAAATGGAGTAAGTTTTTCTTGGAAAATGTTTAGACTAGATTACCATACTCGATGAAACTCAACTTTTGAAATGTTGAAT
This sequence comes from Aquilaria yunnanensis, assembly GCA_039654915.1. Classification (NCBI taxonomy): domain Eukaryota; kingdom Viridiplantae; phylum Streptophyta; class Magnoliopsida; order Malvales; family Thymelaeaceae; genus Aquilaria; species Aquilaria yunnanensis. Next base: position 8,892,895 of record CM077593.1, on the reverse strand, counting down.
GACGCCCAACCAAACCACGGGCAAATCATTTAACTCATTTTGTAAACTCATGAGTACAATATGAATGACTAACTGAAAAGATGTGGGAAAAATGTTTTAAGTTGATTGAATTACTAAGGTATTTTTATGAGACAACAAACTTTTTTTCCAAGGTTTATTATCCTACTGTGCACCAAGTAATATTATATTTTGTGAGCATCATCTTTGTTTTTAGCCAATACAAGGACGATAAGTTTTTGAAACCAATCGTAGAAGCAATGCAAAAGAGATGACTAGATTATTTTGAAGAGATCCAGTTAATTTATCTAGTTGCATGTGCATTAGACTTGAATGTAAAAATTACTGTTTGTCTCTAATTGCTAGAAGTATACTATTATGCATATCTATGACAGGCTCAAGTTTCTGCACTTATTATTTCTACTTAGGCTAATGATAACTTGAAGGAGTTATACAAACTCTACTCAGAGCATTATTTTGATAAAGTTAAGGCATCTGAGCCAACCCTAGCATGACATTTCACCTTCTTTTCCTTTTTATGGTTCAACCTTATTGTATCTATCCTCAAACGACCGAGACCCACCAAACTAGGATTGGTTGAATGGGATGACTGCATCTGGACTTCATTTGAGAATAATGAGGAGGATATTCTCGAGTGGTAGAAGAATAAGATAGGAAGATTTTCGATCTTATCTATAATGGTATAAGAGATTTTGGCAGTACCGGTCTCTACCATAACCTCTAAGGCAGTTTTCAGTGTGGGAAAAAAAGTCATCTTTGAGAAAAGGACATGACTCATACTTGAGATTGTTGAGGTTTGCATCTGCAATTGAGATTGGACTTTTGCTACTCTAAGGAAGCAAGACATAAAGAGCTCGGATGATGAGATTTCATCCGATGAAGAGTCCTAGCAATAGATTGTAGGTTTTTATTTTGATTTTTAGATTGTGATTGATCTGATTATGTTGTGTAGCACATATCTTAGGTTTTACTTTTCAAATTTTTTTCTCGAACATTTCACCATTTTTAAGTGTAAAACACATTCCAACTGATGTAAGTGTCATTTGGCTTCTTCATTAATAAAATTTATACCGGTAGTAGTATTTTTCCTCAAATAAAACCATGTTTAATCAAATTAGACTCGAATAATGTTTCAAAACATGTTTCAACACTTTTTGATTAAATCGGAAAAATAATTTGGCCAAGTTTGGACCCACCTCGAGCCTAACCCACGCCCAACCCCTTCTGTGAGGTGGGTCGAGCTCAGGTATTGATTTCCCAACCCAAGCCCAACAGGGCCAAGCCGGGTTGGCCCACAGGTCACCTCTAATTCGTGCCATGTCACAACTATAGTGTTAAATACCGCAGTGTACCATTTACTGTTAGTACACGGTACGCGGTACAAATGTTTTCACGTTTATCGTACAGTATACTTCATACCGTTTACTTTTTTTTATGCATTTTATAAACAAAAATGGCAGTATACCGCAAATACAGCGGGGTACGTACTGTGGTATTTTATTTTTTGCAGCTATTTTTTATCATTTTACATCAAAAATATCATAAATATATAGAGCATTAAAATATAAATAATACACATATCATAAATAAATTTTTACTTTTATTTTTTTTGTTACTTTGCTTAATTAATATAAAATTTTAATGGATGGTAGTAACTTAAAGGTCCCTGTAATGTTGAACAATATCTCCCAATTGAATTTCTACTTTATGCTACCCCAACAAAATATATTCTATCATATATATTTTATTTATATTTGACAAATTATGATGAGAAAAATTAGAATATATATAAAATGTGTAAAAATAAATTATTAAACAAATTATGTCATTTTAAAATAATATTATAATATTTATTTTTTTACGTAAATGGTAACGGTAAACGGCACGATATATTATGCGGTATATCTTAAAAATCCTAGGTGCGGTATATCTAGCAGTAACGGTATAAAACACATTTATTTTACATTTATACCATTTTTTCATTAGTTTTGCATATGTCACTAAGTCATATGTATATCCTTATGAAGAAAATTTTTATTATAAGTGTGTGATTTAGTCAAATATAATCAATATGAGAAATTTTTAATATATATATATATATCTTTAAAAATGTTTTTTTAGAGAATATGGCGTTATCTTTTTTCCGTCGTTGATCTGAAGAATTTATATATTTACAGCGCGAGATCGTAACATAATTTTTCTTTGACTGAACCCGATTTTTTTCTTCAAAACTGAATCAAGTTAACCGATATGGATAAGAGGAGTTACCATAGACATTAGCATCCAGTTAAAAAAAAACCTCTGTGACTCTGTCCCATGTCACGTTCGTGCTAAGCACGTTTAACGTTTTCCATTTATGAAATATGCTCCGTTTAAACTATAGTTAATTAAACCTTTTCCCTTATGGTTTTACACTACTTGTACTTTTACCCTTCAGGTTAATAAACCTTCTACTTCATCCCTGCTTTCCCGAGCACCAATAGGTAGCAAAACTTCTTTTTCCTGTCCAAAAATAAACAATTTAAACTATAGGATAATTAAAAATTATTAATAAAAATTTTAAATTTTCTGTACTAAAATTTATAATGTATATTTTAAAATTAAGAATTCAAAGTTGATAACAAACAAATGTTATAAGAGTAGGGGGGTTAAGAGTACCTTTGCAGACGTTGTGGGTACAAATATAAATAGTAATAAACGTTGAGGGTAGACACTTAAAATTAAATAACGGAGGAGGAGGAAATACCACTCTCGGGGTCCGCGTGTGAACATTCTGGAAAAACGGATAATTTTCAACGCGGTCTATAACAGTCCTCGCTAACTTGATTTTTCCGTAAGCTTCTTTTCCACCAAACTTCTATTCACTACGTCTCTCATCAATTTCGTCTATTTATAAATCTCCAGAGAGACCCAGACAAACATAGGGCGAGATACGAGGAACAGAGACATGGAGGAGAAGATAAGAATCAGCGCCAACAGTAACAACGACGGCAAAACCCGTGGAAGAGAAGATTTGGGTCATCCAATTCACAGCCAGGTGAGGAAGATTATCAAGCAAGAGTCGGAGAAGATCGTCGGTGACTTCGCGGTTGGGCAGCCGGAGATGAGACCAGCGGTGAGGGATATCGGCGTCGGCCGGCAGATTTCTCGTTCGCCTTTGGGATTAGGAGGAAGAGCCATCTCGGTTTGAGTCCGGGAATGCGTTCTGCTTCTGGGGAGCGAAGAAGGATTAAAAGCACGAGGATTTAAGTCCTTTTCTTGTCAGTACTTGCTCTGTTTCGTCCCCTGTTTCGATCTTCTTTTTTACACAGACGTTCCTCTGTTTTACATACCCATGTAAATAGTGTCCTTTCGGAGGGTTATGAGCAATTTCAGAATCTTAACCTGCTAGGTCAGGCCCAGTTTTTACGGATTTATGTGGCCAGGTTCCTTATTGGAAGAGCTCAAACCGTAACTCACTGGGTTTTCGTGTAAAGTTTGAAAAGTTACACCCAGAATCGATTAATTTTCATATTTTGTGCGTTTGTGAAGCTTTGATTATCGACATAATAATTTAACAACTTGGTGCTTTAAACGTCACCATTTGATAAGAAGCAAGAGAACCTAAAGACCAATAATTTCAACATAGCCAATTATCTATTTTTGCGTGAACTTGTAGGAATTTTTCTTAGAACCAGCCAGGTCACTGATCGTCATCATGCGTAATGCCTTATTTTTCTGATAAAGAGAAGAAAATCATCATATGCTGTTGCGCTATACACCCTTTCTCATAAGATAATGTATAAAGGTACAGGACACTATAAAAATCATGTATCCTGTCTGACACACACACATTGATTAATTTTTCAACAAATAGGGTCAGATTTTTTTATATATAATTATATATTCATACCTAAAACTTAATAAATATTTTATAAATAATTTAATACATTTTTTAATTAGCAAAATTCATAGTACTTATTGGCACCGGAGGGGTGGATGAAATATGTCTATAGCGTCTTCATCTTGTTTGGCAAGTACTGAAACTAGCGCGTTTACTTGATACTTGCTATGAATTAGAAATTAATTGCTATTTTATGGAAAAAAATTGATTTTATATTTCCCCAAAAGAAGAATCTATTATTTTCCTTTTATGTATCACGTCTCATAAAATTTTGTATTTCCTGAAATAGGATTACTTCTTTTTTCCTTTTTATTTTTTTTGGCCCCCGCTCGTATATATGTTTCTCCCTTAACATCAATAATACATAGTGCCGTTATGATGCCAATTTCTAAAACGTCCACATGTGTTTATCTTTAAAGGCAAGTTTAGATAAAGCTAATTAATGGCAAATCGTAATGATTCATAACGGGGTTAAAATCGAAACCCTAACAGAAATTTAACAAACACTTTAGTCATTCCCTGCTTACGGGCAAAATGATGAGAATACTACGACGCCTTATAGCCTACTTGTAGTTCACCTGAGGTTCAAAGTGCACTACCCCACTTTCTTTTATCCATTATTTTCAAATACCTATATAAATACATTGCTTTTGAGTACAAAAAAAAAAAAATACTTCATTCAGTTGAATTTTATAATTCACATATAACACTATTTTAATGAAATTTTTCACAAAAATACAAATGTTGTGGAGACATATATATATTAAGATTACATCATCTATTGTTTGTAGTGTATACACAGTCACGAAGAGTATTTATGGTTATCTGTTTCAACGTGTATAGAGTTTTGGACAATTTGTTAATATGTAGCAATAATTTGCTTAAGAGTGACTCTCATTCCAATGTTCGATAATACTTTATTGGGGGTATAATCTAAATTTAGTCCCCTAACTTTAAATATCATCTTAATGTGGTCCCCTAACGCAAAAAGTAACTATTAAAGTCCTTTAACTTAACTAGCTTGTCCTATTTTAATCCATACCATGGGTTTACTTGTTAGTTTAGACGAAAATTGCTTACGTGACACGCCAACAGTCACGTGGCATCCTCTTTATGAAAATAATTAACCAGGCTGAAAGAATAACAGATATCAAGGTAGCATTGACACAAACAAATAATTCTAAGGACCTAAAACATACATTAACCCAAAGCAAGTCATCCTATGCGACTCCGGCGGCAGATTTGGTCCTGTGATTCAGCAGTGGTGGCAACGTCCGAATTTCCTAGGCAAGGCAGAGGTCGATGACTTGAAATTGAGAGTGAGAAGAAGGCTCACCAACTTGATTCTCTTGCCCCAACTGATTTGACTTCATCACCCCAAATCTTCTCTTTCTCGCCGAGCTGGCATGTGCATTGGTTTTTTGATCGAGGCCCATTAGCGAGTTTTGCCATCCATGCTTCTTGGTCAAGTTCCGTAACGAGGAATAGGAAGACTTTTCGGGCGATGATGAAGAGGAATCAAAATCGGAAGAGGAATCAAACTATGAAGAAGAAGATTGGACGATGAAAAAGATGATCTGGCAACAAAGAAAAGGAATTAGATGACGATAAAGGGGAATCGAGCAAGGATGAAGAAGAGTCAAACGACAAAGAAGAGGAATCAGACGAGGAGAGGAATATAGGGGAAATGAGAGAAATTGAAGAGATATGAAGGGGAAGGGAGAAATCGATGACCGAGGGAAGAAATCGGTGACCGAAGGGAAGAAACCGGAAAGAAATTGAAGAGATACGAAGGGGAAGTGGAGAAATCAGTGACCAGGGGGAGAAATCGGTGACTAGGGGGAAGAAATTGATGGCCCGCATGGAAGAGGATACGAGATGGTAGCGGGGATAGTGAAGAGATGAGAAGAAGATGAAATTTGGATTAATCATCTTTTAAGTCTAAAAAAATATTTATCTTTGTCAATTTTACGCTGAATTTTCATTTTTTCAATCTTATCACTTTTTGTCATAAAAATATGATGCTATGTGGCAGTTAGGATGTCATGGAAGCAATTTCGGTCTAAACTAACACCTTAATTGACGGTAATGACCAAAATAGGATACGTGAGTTAAGTCATGGGACTTTAATAGTCACTTTTTTAGTTAAGGGACCACATTAGGATAATTCTTAAAATTATGGGACTAAATTTAGATTTTATCCCTTTACTAGGAGATTATTCTTCAACTACGGGATGGAAAATACTCTTAAGTATACCTAAACAATAATTACTGCTTCTGTCACGAAATACTTGCCACTTTTATTTTTGTTTTTGTCCTCAAATTTTTTTCACTTAGACTTATTTTTACACTTCCTTCTAGGTTTATCATTTCTTATAAAGTAGCTAATATATGTGAAGGTGTTATGAAGCAGTAAGAAGAAACATGCAAACTTGGATTTAATTTCAACCTTTCAAGTTAATCGAACTTGTTTATAAAATGCGTATTATTAAGCAAAGTTTTGAAGTTTGGGTTAATTACAATTTATCCCTTAAAGTTTAGGTAAAATTACACTTTTTTTTTCATCCTGTTTAAAAAATATACACTTTACCCCTTACCTTTTAAATACAGTCTAACATCAACTTTTGAAATCTTAATTTAACCTGTACGCCTCTCATCTTTAATCAATTTCAATCTGTTTAATATTTTTTTATAATTAATTGACATTTAAAAAATACTGTTTTAAAAACTAAAAGAAATATAGAAAAAAATTTGATAATTTAAAATATCCATTAACTGTAAGAAAGATATCATACATATTAAAATTACTGGAAGATGGCTACCGTAATATTTAAATTAAGATTTCATAAATTACTGTTGTACTATATTAGAAAGACAGAAATAAAGTATATATTTCTGAAATAGAGGGCAAAGTGTAATTTTTTCTAAACCTCAGGGGTAAATTGTAATTATTCCATGAAGTTTTTATATTAGTGTGATTATCGGAATGACTTAAAAATAAATATGTTATTTGTCAATGATGATTTTGAAAAAGGATATATAACAAACGTATATTCCTACAAATTCATAGTTTTCTAAAAATAAATAAATAAATAACTTAAAAATACTTTGAGACAAATGAAGTATATAATGAACTTTATTGAATAATTTTGGAAATAAATAAATGAAAGAAAAATTAGAGTGATCCATTTGCGCTACACAAAATACATCGCCTTCAATTATGTCAATTCATATTAAAATGACACAAATAATATATAGTTTCTTATTTTTTCCATAAAAATTGGAAATTTTGTACAGATGATAATTGATAATAAAACTGTGCAGGGACAAATCTCATCTAAATACTACGTCATTACGCCAAAGATTTTTTAGAGTTGAAATCGACATCGGACGCGGCACGTTATTTGTAGAGATAATTACAATTTACCCTTGAGGTTTGGAGAAATTACACTTTATCCCTTTTATTTCAGAAACATACACTTTGCCCCCAACTTTTTAATATAGTCCAATAGTAACTTCTGAAATCTTAATTTAGATATTACAGTAGTCATCTTTTAGTAAATTTAACCTATATGTTTTTTTTTACAGTTAATGAACATTTTAAATTATCAGTTTTTTCTTTTTATATTTTTTTCAGTTTTTAAAATAGTATTTTTTAAATATCAATTAATTATAAAAAAATTACTATATAGATTGAAATTATTTTAATATGGTTACCATATAGTCTAAATAAATATTTCATAAGTTTTTGTGGAGTTGTATAAAAGGGCCAGGAGCAAAGTGTGTTTTTTTTTTAAATAGAAGAGGCAAAGTGTAATTATACCAAAACCTTTGGGGTAAATTGTAATTAACCCTTATTTTTATAGAGCCCTCGAGCCGCGATTGATTCTTGAGATGCTTCTTCCGAAGTGGTTTGGTCTTCCTAACACAACTCATGATGTTTGAAGCTTGAACGGCAGCTCAGGACTAATCAACTTAGTCGTTCGGCCAAACTGTAATAATTTGACAAGAGAAAGGAAACCGGTGAAGCAACTCCTTGGATTAAGTTGAGAAAAACCAAAGAAGAAAATTAAAATTATTCTTGTTGTTACCGGCTTGATTTGCAAGTGAGATGCCAAGTTGAATTTTAGAACACTGGTGGAATTTTTATAGAAGTGTTACTGTTAGGTTCCCAGGACTTATTAATGGTGATTTATGGTGATCTTAAATTTAGTCACAATTGGCTAGTTGAAACTTGTAATTTTTTTAAAACTTATATGAAATTAGTTCATTATCCTAGGACATGTACATGTATGCAGAGCTTGGGCTCTTAAGTAAAATAAATAAATCAAAGCATTTAAAAACTTGTTTATATTGCATAAAACACTTTTATCAAACACAAACTGAAGCCAAATAAATAAGTATCTTAAACTTCAAGTGTTGACACCCAATTTCGTCCGACCATTAAAAAAAAAAATTTTAAAAAAATTAAATAAAAAATTAATTAAAAAAAATTTATTATTATTACTATTATTATTATTATTATTACTAAAATTTTTTAATTAGTTTAAAATACTTTTTTTTTTGTTTTGTTTTGTGAAGATTTGATTTAAAATGATATATGTGTGTATATGTGTATGTTTGAAAGAAAAAAGAAAACTCCATAAAAATGACAAAATTAAAAAGTTTGAGGTAAAAATGACAAAATTGAGAAGTTTCGGGAAAAATTGACAAAATCTAAAAGTTCCAGGAGCATTTGGTAGTTTGTCACATCAATTTGGGGCCAGCATAACCGTTCTGGCTCAAATTAACAGAAAATGACAAAATTGTCAAAATCAGAAGCTTCAGGAACTTATCCAGAGTCTGAGAGACGTAAAGGACTGAAACTGTCATTTTACCAAATTAAAAGATAAGTTTGAATTTAATTAATTTTTAATTATGAACAGTCCAGCATCCCTTCTCCTATAAATAAGGGTCCAAATCTGTGTGTTAACACGGAGAAAAAAAGACAGAAAAAATAGAAACAACGCTTAGAGCTCCGTTTAAAAAAAAAGGGGAAAATCGCAGCCTTAGTCCCTAGCCTTTTTTTCCTCTCCCTTAGGTCGATTGGACATCTCAAAAGTTTGGCCGTTTGACGCTTTAGCCATCTTCCCCCTTTCGTTTCCTTCACTCCCGTCCCCGAGCCCTGCCGTCGTTACTCGCTATCGCCGTTATCCCCGAACCCCGCCGTCGCCGTCGTTTTCCCTGCTCCGCCCCGCCGTCGCCGTTCCTTCTTTTCCTTTTCCTTCCTCCGACGCCGCCGTGTCCTCTCCCGTTCCGTCGCGCCACCTCCCCGCCTCTTCGCCACAGCGTCTCCGTCGTCGTCGTCTCGTCACGCCGCCGCCGTGCTACCGCCACGCCGTCGCCGCGCTCCGTCCCCCCCCCCTTCCCAGCAAATTCAAAATTTGATTTCAAAGGTAAAACCTTGATTTACTCCTTCATCTTTTCAATTTCTTTCTCTTTGGTCACTAACCTTTTATTTTGTTCTTGCAGAATTAATTACTAATCCTTTTATCTTTACTTGTTTATTTATTATTGTTATTATTATTACTAACCTTTTTTTTATTGTTGTTATTAATTAACTTACTTACTAATTCAACTAACCTCACTAACTTACTAACCTTACTAACCTTTTATTATTGTTATAATTGTTATTAACTTACTAACCTTACTAACCTTTTATTATTATTATAATTGTTACTAACTTACTAACCTTACTAACCTTTTATTATTGTTATAATTGTTACTAACTTACTAACCTTACTAACCTTTTATTATTGCTATAATTGTTACTAACTTACTAACTTACTAACCTTTTATTGTTATTATTGTTATTAACAACTAACTTTACTAACTTTGCTAATTTTTATTATTGTTGCTATTATTATTATGTTAGTAAAGTGGATGGCCAAAAAGCCCCACTTTATTATTATTAATTGTCTATTTTTTTTGTGATTAAATTTATTTCACTTTTAATTTTTATAAAAAAATAATAATAATAACAAATTATTATAAAAAAAAGTTGTTTTAACGTAACCGTACTCCCGAATCCCCGAACTCTCGCAGACCAATTTTAAGGTGTCCAATCGACCTGAGCGAAAGCCGATTGGTGGCGACTCCCGAAAATGACCCGCACGTTGCCACAGCTTGGCGACTCCACTGGGGACTCGATGTTTGTGAGTCGAGCCTAAAAGTTGATTTGTTTTGATTTGTTTTGATTTGCTTCGCTTATTTTATGTGGATTTATGTGCTATATCTACTTAAGTAAACATGCATAATGCATTCACAATATGAAGCTCTATACCCGAGCTTCCTCAAATCGAACACGTTCTTTCTAAGCGGAATTGGTGTGGTTGTCCTTGTGAGGCCATGGTCTCCAAGCCTTCACCGGTTTCAAAGTAGCAAAGTAGTGTATTGCCTCCTGAGACGGTTAGTCTCTGCATAGGCCCACGAAAAGCTACGACTCGAATTAATCATTTCCTTACATAAACCTTAGAGGGTAAGGAATTGGGCTGTTACTATAATTTAGTGATGGGATTCGGGAACTACCCTTGACCTTTTTGATAAACCACCTTATGCATATAGAATTCCCCACTTAACCATAGAACTGACCACAGTATTCCTCCCATTTACCAACGCCATAAGCATGTCCTTGTTATGCTATGTTGTTGCTCTACACTTTTATTTTCTTCGTGTCTTATATTTATGGTTTTAACTCGTTTTTTCATAATAGTTCATCAGTTGTTAATTGCTATTTAACTTATTAATAACCTTATTTTTCTTTTCTTGTACTTCTATTTTGTGCAATTATTCTTCATGCATCAAAACCACGCATCAAACTATGCTAACTTTTTGGTCTTTCTAATAATAACTAGAAGTCTTAAAGTTCCACAATAGTAGATAATCAAACTCACTCATTGCATGCATACATTACATCAATCACATACATGTAGAGTCTAATAAAATAAATCTTACTTTAAAAAAGGTAAAATTGGACCTCAACACCGATATTCAACTCGGCTCCAAACAAGACTAATGGCAGAGCAAACCGAAGGTCGTCTCATAGATATGGAGTCCAAGATAGAAAGTATGGCCGAACAAATAAGACAATTGATGGAGCTAATCAAGGGGAAAGCAACTCAAGTTCCCATCAAAGAAGCACAAGATCCCACTTATCCTCCGGGATTCACTCCGCAACCAGTCTTAGTCCAAGAAAACCTGTTTCAGGAACCAGGACCGTCTGCTAGTGTTCACCTGAAACAAGACACTGTATATGAAGAGAAGAAAACACCACCAAAGGAAGAAGGAGAATCTCAAAAACTCGAAACAATAGAGAAGAGACTGCGAGCCATTGAAGGAGGTACTATATTCAGATCTCTCTCAGTGGATGACCTCTGTTTAGTGTCAGACATCGTAATCCCTTCGGACTTTAAGGTGCCAGATTTCATGAAATACGATGGAACGAGTGATCCCATCACTCACATCACATTGTTTCTAAGAAGACTACAATCACTCACAAAAGATGAAAAGGTGTGGATTGCACTTTTTCAGGAAAGCCTCACAAAATCAGCATTACAGTGGTATCTAAGTCAAGGTCCAAGAAACATTAAAACTTGGAATGACCTTGCACAGGCCTTCATCGGCAATTATAAACACGTTATGGACTTGGCTCCGGATCGCCAAACTCTCCAAAACATGGAGAAGAAAAAGCCAGAAACTTTCAAGGAATATGCCCAACGGTGGAGGGACTTAGCTGCACAAGTTCAGCCACCTATGACAGAAAGAGAAATGGTCACTTTGTTTGTCCAGACACTGAAGTACCCATATTATGACAAACTCATTGGCAATTCATCAACTAATTTCTCTGACGTAGTCATGTCTGGAGAAAGGATCGAACATGGGATTAGGACTGGGAAGATTGCTGAGTCCTTTAGTGATCCTATGAAAAGAGGAGGACCATCCAGAAGAAAAGATGAAGAAATACAACAAATAGGATGAGGAAGAGGGATTCCCCTCGTGGGTACTGTGGCCACCGGACCTCGCCTATCCTATTCTGCCAACAGGCACAATTATTATCCTACCAACAGGCCCAATTATTATCCTACCAACAGGCCCAATGATTATCCTCCCAATAGGCCCAACAATTATCCTCTCAACAGGCCTAATCAGTTACGGCCACCTGTTCCGACTCCTCCAGTACCTGCACAAAGACCAATGGAAGTTTTTGTGCCAATTCCCATGACTTACACTGAGTTGTATCCAAAACTCATTGAAAGTCAACTTATCCGCCCAATTCCTACAAGGCCATTGGAACCCCCATATCCAAGGTGGTATGACCCCAACGTAACTTGCCCATATCATGATGGCACAGTGGGTCATGGCCTAGAGAATTGCATAGCTTTGAAACGCATAGTCAAACAATTAATAGAGTCAAAGTGGTTGGACTTTTCTGATAAACCAAACGTCACTCATAATCCATTGCCGCCTCATCAAGCAAAACCAGTCAATATGATAGAAGAACACCGGCCGATGAAGAAGTCAGTCAACGATATCATAACCCCTATTAAGCATATATATTCATGCCTTGTGAAAGAAGGGATCATCATGGGCAAACCTCCTTTTGGACATGAAGAAGTCGAGGATGAGGAATGGTGTGACTTTCATAATAGTAAAAGTCATTCTATCCAGGAATGCTCAGAATTCCGTGAGAATCTACAAAAACTCATAGACTCCTCCCAACTCATCGGTTTTATGTCAGATAAAGATGATGATGTAAATGTGATCATTAAAGAACAAGAAGTCAAGGCTATGCCAAGACCACTAGTCATACCAATCTCAAAACCTGCTCTTCAGCCTTTAAGAATTCAAGTCCCAAGGCCATTCCCATACAAATCAGACAAAACTATTCCATGGAGCTATGATTACACTTCTAACATCACATCAACTCCGTTAGAAGTTGGGAGTATGACTAAAAGTGGTCGGTGTTATTCTCCGGAGCAAATGAACAAACTCTAACAAGATAAGAACGTTACAGACCCAACAAGTAGACCTCTTGATACAAATACATCCAAAGAGCAAGAGATGCCTCGAGCAGTAACAGATGAACAAGCTACTGAGTTTCTCAAACTCATAAAACAAAGTGAGTACAACATCGTTGAGCAGTTAAACCACCTTCCAGCAAAGATTTCTATACTATCATACTTCTAAGCTCTGATGCTCATCGAGAAGCCCTCCTCAAAGTCTTGAATAAGGCCTATGTTGAGCAAAATATTTCCATGAATAATTTTGACCACCTCGTCAACAACATTACAGCGCAGAATCTCATCACATTCACTGACGATGAGATACCAGCAGAAGGAAGGGGTCACTCTAAGGCTCTACATATTTCGGTTAAGTACAAAGATCGAATTATGGCTAAAGTTCTTGTCGACAATGGGTCAGCCCTAAATGTGATGCCGCTTGAAACCTTACATAAGATCGGTTTAGACCCATTATACCTCAACAACAGTCATATTGTTGTTCGAGCATTTGACGGAACGAAGAGAGATGTTGTTGGAGAAATAGAGCTACCAATAGGGATTGGTCCCTATCTCTTCCACATCACATTCCAAGTCATGGATATTTGTCCATCATATACCTATCTGCTGGGAAGACCATGGATCCATATGGCCGGAGCAATTCCTTCTTCATTACATCAAAAAATGAAATTCATTATTGAAGGAAAGATAATCACAGTCTTTGCTGAAGAAGACATTCTGCTATCAAGACCTGCGGATGCTCAATATGTCGAGGTCAATGAAGATATACCTGATTGCTCCTTCAAGTCCTTCGAGATTGTTAATGCTGCTTATGTAGGCGAATACGGAGAAGAACCCGTTCTTAGCATCTCGAAAACAAGTCGCATGGTCGCCAAACTCATGATGAAAGGAGGATATTCACCGGGGTTAGGTCTGGGACAAGATTTACAAGGAATCCCAGAGCCATTGAAAATCTCCGCAAATGAAGGGAAATACGGCCTAGGCTTCACACCGACAAGGCATGACAAAATGAAGGCAATAGCTGAAAAGAGAGAAAAGAGGATTGCACGATTAACAGGACATCCTCTCCAGGGAAGAAATCTGGATATCCCTAAGATTACCGAAACATTCGTGAGTGGTGGTCTAATTCTGAAAAATAACAATGAAGGCGCGCTGACCATTAACATCAACAAGTCTTTTGAAAGTCTTTCTATTCAGGCAATCATCAGCGATTCACCTGAAGATGAGGAGCTCGTTCAACCTTGTAGCCCACGGGATGTGTTAAACAATTGGGAGGCGATAGAACTGCCTGTTATAATCGAGAGCTTTTCAAAGTAATCTAATAGTAAAAGCCTCCTAAAGAAAGGTTCAATCAATAGGGTGTAGTTTTTGCTTAAGTGAACCTTTTAGTTATTGCTTTTCATTCCAATAAAGTTGTGATTTATGCACATTATAAATAAAGTACCAGTTTACATCCATCTCATTCTTGCCATTTTCTCTTTTCTCTCTTTTCTTTCTAGTTAATGCAGACCTGAAACTCTTTTTGATGACAATGAAAGAATGAACTTTGATAATCCTGTAAACACTACCGACTTGGATGACGAAGATCTTCAAATATCTCCTGAGCTATTAAAAATGATCGAGCAAGATGAAAAAGAAAGAGCAACAAGTCAGGAACCAACTGAGGTATTCAACTTGGGAGACAGTCAGGATATAAAAGAAGTCAAGATTGACACTCTATTTCCTCCTGAAGAAAAAGAAGAATTAGTCCATTTATTGAAGGAATATGTGGACGTATTTGCTTGGTCATACCAAGACATGCCTGGCTTAAGCTCAGACATAGTACTACACAAGATACCCTTAAAGCCTGGGGCGAAGCCTGTCAGACAGAAATTACGAAGATTAAAACCGGATCTAATCTTGAGAGTAAAAGATGAGATTCGAAAGTTATGGGATGCAGGATTCCTTGGGGTCGCTGAATATACAGAATGGGTGGTTAACATTGTTCCAGTCGAAAAGAAAGAAAGTGGGAAACTAAGAATTTGTCAGGACTACCGGCCTTTGAATGAAGTCAGTCCTAAAGATAACTTCCCACTTCCTCACATCGATACGCTGATGGATAATACCGCAGGAAACTCCTACTTTTCCTTCATGGATGGCTTTTCTGGGTACAATCAAATCAAACTTGATCCAGACGATATGATAAAAACTGCTTTTATTACCCTTTGGGGTACCTTCTATTATAAGGTGATGCCTTTTGGGTTAAAGAATGCTGGTGCTACATATCAAAGAGCCATGGTCGCGTTATTCCATGACATGATGCATAAAGAAATTGAAGTATATGTAGACGACATGATCGCCAAAACTTTCACTGCTGGGGGGCATCTAAAAGTGCTAAGAAAATTATTCGATAGACTTCGCAAATATCAACTAAAGTTGAATCCTGCCAAATGTACTTTTGGAGCCTCTTCAGGAAAGTTATTGGGTTTCATGGTAAGCAAAGATGGGATTCGAGTTGACCCGAGTAAAGTCAAAGCGATATAAGAAATGCAACCCCCGAAAACTCCAAAACAAGTAAGAAGTTTTCTAGGCAGAATCAACTTCATAGCAAGGTTCATTTCACAATTGACGTCCAAGTGTGAACCTCTTTTCAAATCACTAAAGAAGAACAATCCGATCGAGTGGAATAACGAATGCCAAGAAGCATTCGAGAAAATCAAGCAATATCTATCAAATCCACCAGTCTTGGTACCACCCCGATCTGGAGAACCGTTGATTCTATATTTATCCATACAGGATTCTTCATTAGGATCCGTATTGGGTCAACGTGATGAGACAGGCAAGAAAGAGCATGCAATTTACTATTTGAGCAAGAAGCTTACCACATATGAAGCGAAATACTCAATAGTAGAAAAGTCCTGTTGTGCCCTTGCATGGGTAGCACACCGACTACGACACTACATGCTCAACAACACCACATTGCTGATCTCCAAGACTGATCCCATTAAGTACATTTTTTAGAAACCAGCTTTATCAGACAGGATTGCAAAATGGCAAATGCTGTTGTCTGAATACGACATACATTATGTCACCCAAAAGGCTGTAAAAGGGAGTGTGATTGCTGAATATCTGGCTGATAGAGCATTGGATGATTATGAGCCAATGAAAATGGAGTTTCCTGATGGAGATATAATGACGATAGAACAGGAAGTCTCTAAAGATGATGAAACATGGAAAATGGCATTTGATGGAGCATCTAATGCTTTGGGACAAGGGATTGGAGCCATACTCATCTCTCCAAGTGGAGAGCAATTCCCTCTCACAGCAAAAATTACATTTCCTTGTACCAACAATATAGTAGAGTATGAGGCATGTGCTATGGGACTCCAAATGGCACTAGAATTGAAAGTGCGAGATCTCCGAGTTTATGGGGATTCCGCATTAGTTGTGACGGAACGGGGCCCAGTGCCCCTAATCTTGTAGGCTCTTAGGGATAATGAATCCCACTAGTTACAGTTGGCTAACTATTACTCGTCAATATAAATTAAAACAATTTATATGCAACTAGTTACTTAGCTAACTTAGATTAAGTTATGCATGCTTCTGACTTGGCAATGCAACCGAAATTTAAAAGTCTTGAATTAAAACATTGCTCGAGCATTTCATTAAAACATACTGAAAACGTACCAAGTCATTGAAATACTAGTTGCTTTAACTACAAGTAACAGTTTTGTGCATACATTACAACTCTAGCATGCACCCAAAAGTAACAAGATGGATTTACATCCTAATGTATCCCAATAGAGGCAACTTACTTAGTACACAAAGTACTATGTACAAGAGACAAAATTACTAACTACTAAGATCATTTACTTGAGCCCACCTTGAGCTAAGCCAAGCTCCAAGTGTAGCCCTTCACTAGACCTTGTTCTTGTGTACTCTTAGCCTCTACACTGTAAAGGCACAACTTGGTTAGCACATAACTTATACTGCAAGAAACTAGAATCACTAGGATTCTCAATAAAATACCTGCAAAACAGAAAGCTTAGGCCTTGACTATCACCTCAGTGATTAGGCCCGGGATTAGATCCTGCACAATAAAACTAAGGGAATGAGTACTTAAAAGTACTCAGTAAGGATTCCCTTCTTGAATACCTGCAAAGAAATATGCAACAAATATGCAATATGGCAACCAAGCAATCAAACATGCAATTCAAACAACAAACAATCAACAAAATGCCAAAAATGCAATGTATGGATGTATGGTATGGAATGCACACAACACATGCACTTGGGACTTTCTGCACTTAAGTGCCTTAATTCTTGCCGTGAGCTCAAACGGCTGAGGTACTTGAGATACTGGCCCTCGTATCCCGGACACTTTACCTCAATTAAGTCCCATCTACGGGTTCTAGAGTAGGTTGTCACCTATCTCAAACTTACCCGCCTTTACCCTTGATTTATTGTACAGGGTAGTCTTCCTATGTGGTTTAACTAGTCAAACCCTCAAGGTTTAACTCAAAATACTACTAGTGGCTCACTTACCAAACCAAATGGCTTGGTTGGGATCGACTTAGGTTTTTCTCTCTATTGACCATATATAATTGATACTCTATACGGCCAATAAAGAGTCTAAAAACCCACTTAATCCCCTTAATTTCCATTTAAAAACTTAAATACTATGAGTTACTTAGCCACCAAGTCACATTTCTTTTATACTTAACCACACAACTTGACTACCTTCCAAATAACGCACAATTCCCGCCTTAGGAACGAATTCTAGACCCAACCGAGGCTATGGAACGTCTTAGAATAGCCTAGGGATAGAAACCGAGAGTCTAAGTTAATCTTAGGATGGCCGGAAATCGAGGCCAAATTTGCATTTGGCGACGCGGCGCCAAAGAGCAAATGCTTTTGGCGACGCGGCGCCGCCGAGTAAACGTTCTGTGTACAATTTCGCTTCTTGGCGCCGCGGCGCCAATTCACGGACGAATTGGCGACGCGTTGCCAACTCAATTTTTCTGGGTTTATGCGACAGCGTCGCTCTTGTACACAAACTACTCAAACTCTCTCATTTCTAATCCAAACTTAATGGGTCTTGTTTCTAATTCATCCCAACACACTAAGCTACAAAACCATGCATTATTTGAGCTTAATTACTTGAACCCTTACCTCAATTTTAGCCACAAAGCAAGCAATGAAACACAAGCTTTTCTAGCTCCACAAGCTTCCTTGAGTTCCAAGTCTAAAACCAACGAAAATTGGCACCCAAACCAATCAAACCAAGACCATTTCTAGCTCTAGAAACAACCTATAATCACACCAAATGATCTCAAGAAGCTTACCCACGAAAATTGGATTCCAAAACAAGCTCCAAAGATCAAATGAAGCAAGAACACTAGCAAAGGGGCTTAGTGATCTTTCCTAACTCCTTGGGCACCCTTAATTCAATGGAATTTTGCAAGAAAATGGAAGCTTGGGCTGTGATTTTGGGAGAGGAGAGGGAGCTACGAATTTTTGGTGTTGCAATGAAATGGCTAAGTATGAAGAAGAGAAGAAGAAACTTAACTTATAAGCTTATTAAGCAACTTTTCTCTCCCTTGCACTTAAGCCCTCATACTTTCATTTGTTTCAAATAGCTCACCAACTCACACTCCAAACTCACTTTTCTTTGTTTTAAAAGGTACTAAAGAGCTTCCCAAACTTAATTTTCTTGAACACTTTAGCCACTTAAGTTCTAAATGGCTCAAAAAGAACACTTAGTGCCACAAGTTGTCAAAACTTACTAGGATGATTCTAAAAGCTAGAACAACTAATGGTCTTGACTTAACTATGCCAAATCACACTTAGGAACTCACTTAACTTGATTAAGCTTATGTTACTTGCTTAACAAGGCGCTAATTTGAGGTACTTAATTTCATAAACACTTAATCAAAGTAAATAAACACTTACTTGATTAGTTAACTAGGAGAGCTGTCACATTAGTCATATATCAAATCAATGGAGAATGGGAGACAAGGGATTCAAAATTGATCCTTTACCAAAAGCTCATACTAGACTTGGCTCGAAAATTTAACAGTATAAGCTTTCATCATCTTCCAAGGGAAGATAATCAAATACCGGATGCTTTAGCTACTTTGGCTGCTATGTACAAGATCAGTGACCCCGAGCATACTCCTGTGTTCGAGATAAGAATAATAGATTCTCCAGCTTATTGCATGAGCATCGAAGAAGAATTGGATGGAAAGCCTTGATATCACGATATCAAGAAATACCTCCAAGAAAGAGTATATCCACCAGAAGCATCAGAAAATGACAAGAAATTTCTACGAAGACTGTCAATGGGTTTTCTTTTAAACCTAGACATACTTTATAAGAAAACCCCAGACTCGATGCTACTTTGCTGTGTAGATGCTCATGAAGCACGAAAGATCATGGAAGAAGTTCATTCCAGAATGTGTGGAGCACACACTAGTGGTCATACCATGGTAAGACAAATAATGAGGGCTGACTACTATTGACTCACATTAGAAAGTGATTGCATCAATCACATAAGAAAATGTCAAAAATGCCAAATATATGCCAACAAGATTCAGGCTCCATCTGCTCCTCTTAATGTAACAGCAATACCTTGGCTTTTTGCCATGTGGGGAATTGACGTCATTGGAGCCATTACCCCCAAAGCTTCTAATGGTCACAAATTCATCCTAGTGGTAATTGACTACTTCACTAAATAGGTAGAAGCTGTGTCTTATGCAAATGTAACTCAAAAGGTGGTATGCCGGTTCATCAAGAAGGAAATCATTTGTCGCTATGGGCTGCCAGAGTGTTTCATCTCAGACAATGCCACGAACTTGAACAATGCAATGATGCGAACTCTGTGCCAACAGTTCAAGATCAAGCATCTCAATTCGGCACCTTATCGACCGATGATGAATGGTGCAGTAGAAGCGGCCAATAAAAATATCAAGAGAATTGTTGAAAAGATGGTCGTCAATTACAAGGACTGGCATGAGATGTTACATTTTGCACTACATGCTTATAGAACTTCTACCCGTACTTCTACTGGAGCAACACCTTTTTCTCTGGTATATGGTATGGAGGCTGTATTGCCCATTAAAGTTGAAATTCCTTCATTAAGGGTACTAATGGATACTCAATTGAGAGAAGCAGAATGGGTCAAAGCTAGATACGAGCAACTAAACCTAATTGATGAAAGAAGAATGATAGCCCTCTGTCATGGGCAGCTTTATCAAAGGAGGATGATTCGGGCTTACAATAAAAAGATTCGTCCACGGCAATTTCACGAGGGTAATATTGTGCTCAAGAAAATTCTACCCATTCAGCATGATTCTAGAGGAAAATGGACACCAAATTATGATGGGCCATATGTCGTGAAGAAAGCATTTTTCAGGAGGGGCTCTAATTCTGACAGAAATGGATGGACGAGAATTAGCAAAGCCAGTAAATTCAGATTTAGTCAAGAAATATTTTGCATAAATGAAGAAATTTTCGGACAGAAGGGAAGAAGTGGATACAGGGTTACCAAAGTTTATTTGTTCAAAGTTGTCAAAAAGAGCTTTCTTCCCTTACACTTTCATTATCTATCTGTATCCAAGATTTTTATATTCTCTTACCCATAAATAAAAAAGCCAATTCTCTTTAGCTTGCCTTTGATTCTTACATTCAAAATGCTAAAGTCGTTTCTATCCAGTTCTTTTCCTTCAAATCTCACATTCCTACTAGCCTTAAGTGTGCAATAAGTTGTGACTTTTGAAGGAAGAATAGTAATAATTAAAACTTAGAAAAAGCAAAGACCGTAGATTACTGTGATAAGCTTTATGAATTAAAGCAGGTAAGATTGAGGTCCTGCTTTGCGAACTGCACAGAACATAGGCTAACAAAGAAGAAGGAGTAACAAATCTTCGGGAGATAGCCTTGATAGTTGCCCGGATGATCGCTTCAGAAGTCTTAGCATGTCCATGTCAGCAAGAAAGAATCATACTCACGAATATTTCAACAGGGACAATTATCTAGAGAAGCATAAACTATGAGACGGACATTAAAGAAATTGAGGCCAAAATTCAAGAATAAGTCAAGGAAAAGAGATTTTGAAAAGAGTTGGGCTTTTGAGACAATGGACAAGAGCTGAAAAGCATAAAGAGATTCAATGATAGTCCAAGAAGGCAATTACAAAGACGATCCAGTAAAGCAAAGACATGAAGAACTAGATCCAAAACAAAAAAAAATGAAACATCAATTACGCATGCTCTGCATTCATGCATTTCACATCATGCATGCATGGCTTTTACATAACAGGGACCAAACGGGAATCACATTCACAGCACAGTTACAGCAGTATAAGCTGAGATCTCAATGTCATCAGCTCTTACCAGCCTATCACTGGATATACATCTAATATGCGGGACTAACCCGTATCAGGAATTCAAGGATAAGGTAGACAATATGTCAAAAGCCTGGCAATCGATTCAATAATCGAAACTACACCTGGAAGGACAGGATTGACGTCAGCTAGTAGTATCCAAGATAAGAGATAGCTATAGCCAAGGATAAGGTAGATATCAAAAAATATTGTCGTTGACAATTTGTCAAAAGCTGGTAATGGATTCAATAATCGAGGCTACACCTGGAAGGACATGATCGATGATAAGAGATAGCTATGGCCCAAGGATAAGGCAGATGTCAAGAAATATTGTCATTGACAATTTGTCAAAAGCTGACAATGGATTCGATAATCAAGGCTTCATGCACAAAGACAGGATCAACGTCAGCTCGACGGAATATCAAAGATAAGGAATATTGTCAAAAAGTTGGCTTCATTTTTCCGGTTAAGTGGCGGATACGGTACTCCGTGACTCTCAAGTCGGTTCTCTCAGTTGCCCATAATAACTGATTCATTCCTCCCTTCTTTCTTTTACTTCCCGCTAGAAAATGGATCCTACTCTTTCTCCCTTGCGAAAATATTTTCCTTCTCTCCCAATGAACATTCTAAAAAAGATTTACCGAGTTCGTTGTGAACGATTTTTGATGCACAAAGGAATCCCTGAAGATGTACGATGCTTAATCGAAGCTAAGGTTCGTCTGGCAGGTGAAATCCCAGAGGCATTTGTTTCTCACATGCCTGGTATAGGCAGAAGCTCTTATGCCAAAAAGTGAAGAGCGAAAAGGTTACGAGTTTGCCACAAATGTGGACGGTGGACTTGTAATACTAAATGTCATTCTTTAGGAATGATCTCCGATAATCGAGAAGATAAAATACGATTCATCAAGAATGGCCTGAGTAAGGACTCATTGGATGATATCCAATTGACTCTTGAGACGCATTCTTGTGGATCAGTGCAACGCGAACTTCTTGGTTTATGGAGCATTTTTCATGAAGAACGAGAACGATACAGTCCCGGGAATCTGACTGTAAACGACCCTGTTTGCCAGCTTGTGAGAAAACTGGATGGGTAGCAAATCCTCGACTCATAGAAGGCTTTAATGCCGTTACTAGACGTAAATCAGTGGAAGATGTGAGCCACAGTCACAATTACTGTACATACAATTTGTCATATTTGGAAAATTTACATTTTCTTTTGACAATAATGTACTTGCTCCTATAAGTGTAATCGACACGTTATCCTTTCATCACTATAAATGCATGTTCTTCTTTCTGGTTAAGCAGCAAATACGGTACTACGTGACTCTTAAAGTCAGTTATTTCAGTTTCCTACAATAACTGATTCATTTCCCTCATCTCTTAAATTCTTCTCTCATCAATGGACTCTACTCTTTCTGCCCTGCGAAAGTACTTTCCTTCCCTCCCAATAAATGTTCTCAAAAAGATCTACCATGCTAGATGTGAACGATTTAGAGTATTTATGCACAAAGGCATTCCTGATAATGTGCGGTGGCTAATCGAAGCTAAGGTTCGGTCGGCTGGTGAAGTTCCAGATGCATTCTTCCCCCGTATGCCCGGCTTTGGTAAAAGCGCTTATGCCAAAAAGAGAAGAGCAAGGAGGCTAGGCGTCTGTCATAATTATGGATGGTGGATTGGCCGCACTAAATGTTGTTCTTCAGAGATAATCTCTAGAAATCGTGAAGATAAAAGAAAATTCATTAAGAATGGCCTGCGTAAGGAATCTCTGGAGGATATCCGAGAGACTCTTGAAACGCATTCTTGTGGAGGAGTGCAAGGTGAAATTATCGACTTATGGTTGACTTACCATAAAGAACGAGACCGTTACAGTCTTGGGAATATGACTTTAAACGACCCTGTTTGCCAGTTTGTAAGAAAACTGGATGGGAAGTAAATCCTCGATTCATAGAAGGCATTGAAGCCGTTACTGGACGTAAAATCAGTGGAAGATGAGAGCCACAGTCATGATTGCTGCACATATAAGCTGTCATTTGTCTTTTCTTTTGACAATAATGTACTTGCTTCTGTAAGTGTAATTAACGCATTATCCCTTTCATCACTATAAATATGTGTTAGTTATTTCCGTTTCCTACAATCACTAATTTCTTTCTTTGCCTCCTTCATCAATGGAGTCTTCTCTTTCCGCCCTACGAAAGTATTTTCCTTCCTTCCCAATAAATGTTCTTAAAAAGATTTATCAAGCTAGATGTGAACGATTCAGAGTATTTATGCACAAAGGCATTCCTGATAATG
The DNA here is from genome assembly GCA_039654915.1 of Aquilaria yunnanensis. NCBI lineage: Eukaryota > Viridiplantae > Streptophyta > Magnoliopsida > Malvales > Thymelaeaceae > Aquilaria > Aquilaria yunnanensis. The sequence goes on along the minus strand of CM077593.1, from coordinate 8,869,284 downwards.
TGCGGTGGCTAATCGAAGCTAAGGTTCGTTCAGCTGGTAAAGTTCCAGAAGCGTTCTTTCCCCGTATGCCCGGCTTTGGTAAAAGCGCTTATGCCAAAAAAAGAAGAGCAAAGAGGCTAGGCGTTTGTCATAATTGTGGATGGATTTACGGCAATAAATGTCGTTCTCCAGGAGTGATCACCAGAAATCGTAATGATAGCATAAGATTCATTAAGAATGACTTGCGTAAGGAATCTCTAGAAGATATTCGAGAGGTTCTTGAAGCGCATTCTTGCGGAATAGTGCAATTTGAGATTGTTGGATTATGGATAATTCTCCAAAAAGAACGAGATCGTTATAGTCTTGGCAATCTGACTTTAAACGACCCAGTTTGCCAGTTTGTGAGAAAACTGGAAGGGATGCAAATCGCCAATTCATAGAAGGCATTGAAGCCGTTACTGGATGCAAAATCAGTGGAAGACGTGGACCAAAGTCACGATTACTGTACATGCTAGCTGTCGCTTTTAGAATTATCCTCCCAATAATGTATCCACTCCTGACATGAGATACAGTTATGACTACTGTATATAGTTGCCACTTTTGAAATTTTCCTTCTCATCCGACAATCACGTGCCTACTCCTGACGTAAGCTACAGTCACGACTACTGTGTATGCTAGTTGCTTTTGAAATTTTCCTCCTCTTTTGATGATAATGTACCTATTCCTGACATGAGTCATAGTTACGATTAATATGTATAACTGTCACTTTTGAAAATTTTCTCCTTTTCCGACAAAAATATATCCATTCTTGAAAATAAAATTATCTCTTCATCTCTATAAATATATCCTATTTTCTCATTCTCTCACAAGGGTGAGGATAGGAATGGAGAAAACCCCAACTCGTAAATCCCGAAGTATTTGTGTATTTTCTAGGGCTTTTCCTGGAAAAGATGAAGAGTATTTAAAGGCAGCCAACCATTTGGGTAGAGTATTAGCTGAGCGAAAAATACATTTAGTTTATGGAGGAGGTAGTGTCGGATTAATGGGAGGTGTAGCATCAGCAGCATCTTTAGGAGGAAGTCAAGTTTTGGGCATCATCCCTGGACCTTTGAAATTTGTTTCTGGGGGCACGATTGGAGAAGAATTAGTGGTTAAAAATTTGCAAGAGCGTGTGTTACAAATGCTTTTAAATGCTGATGCTTTTATCGTTCTACCAGGTGGTTTTGGCCCATTGGGAGAAGTCTTTCAAATTGCTTCCATGGCCCAACTTAATTTGCATAAGAAACCCATTGGGCTGTTGAATGTTAACAATTTCTTTACAGGTCTGATAGCTTTTGTGGATTATGCTATGCAGAAGAATTTCATATCAAGAGTGGCACGACGAATCATAATATCCGCAACAACTGCTGAAGAATTGCTAGATAAAATGCAAGCTTTTGTTCCTGAACCAGATCCAGCGATGATCCAGATAGACTGGACACGACAGTCTTTCCCAACCTGTTCCGTCCCATAATTGCCCTTTACCCGGCCTGTTGAAGCATTGTGGAAGATGAAGCAATCCGATCCGTTTTTCTTGTCCTTTAGTTTTATTATCAGCATTTTCTTTCGTATTTCAGTTTTTCTTTTCAGGGAATTTCGTTATCTTATAAGATAGTTTCGTTCATGCTGATATTAAAACCATAGGACAATACCTTTAGGTTGGAATGACTGAGTAAAGAGTAATTTTTATTGCTCTTGAGACGCATCCTATTAGGTCTACTAGGCATGACATTTTGGGGTAGTTAAGCTTTAACCTTATTTGGATGACATATCTCAAAGGGAATCTATATTTACTGAAGAAAATATTAGATGAACCTTGAATATTGATTCCAAACATCCGTTCCCTTTACATAATTTGTCAGTGTTATTGTCATCATCAAGATTCAGTCATCTTATCGAAGTCTAAATTTTTGCACTCGCCTATTATGAAGATCCACACTTTCGAAGAAAATTATTCCAATTTCAATTGCTTTCATATAAATTTCGCTCGGGGTTCTAAGGATGAAACCTTTGCCTCGAAATCAATCAATTTTACTTTCAACGATAGGAAAGTTCCTATCGCCGAGGTTCAAGGAGATTTCCTTAACCTCATCCAATCAATTTTACTTTCAACGATAGGAAAGTTCCTATCGTCGAGGTTCAAGGAGAGTTCCTTAACCTCATTCAATCAATTTTACTTTCAACGATAGGAAAGTTCCTATCGCCGAGGTTCAAGGAGAGTTCCTTAACCTCATCCAATCAACTTTACTTTCAACGCTAGGAAAGTTCCTATCATCGAGGTTCAAGGAGAGTTCCTTAACCTCATTCAATCAAATTTTCAACGATAGGAAAGTTCCTATCGTCGAGGTTCAAGGAGAGTTCCTTAACCTCATCCAATCAATTTTACTTTCAACGATAGGAAAGTTCATATCATCGAGGTTCAAAGAGAGTTCCTTAACCTCATTCAATCAATTTTACTTTCAACGATAGGAAAGTTCCTATCGTCGAGGTTCAAGGAGAGTTCCTTAACCTCATTCAATCAATTTTACTTTCAACGATAGGAAAGTTCCTATTGTCGAGGTTCAAGGAGAGTTCCTTAACCTCATTCAATCAATTTTACTTTCAACGATAGGAAAGTTCCTATTATCGAGGTTCAAGGAGAGTTCCTTAACCTCATCCAATCAATTTTACTTTCAACGATAGGAAAGTTCCTATCGTCGAGGTTCAAGGAGAGTTCCTTAACCTCATTCAATCAATTTTACTTTCAACGATAGGAAAGTTCCTATCGTCGAGGTTCAAGGAGAGTTCCATAACCTCATCTAATCAATCAAGCAGTCCATCTTACAACGATAGGAGCTTTCTTATCATAGAGGTTCTAAGGACCTTTCCTTAACCTCAAACAATCAATCAACCAGTCCATCTTACAACGATAGGAGCTTTCCTATCGTAGAGGTTGTAAGGACCTTTCCTTAACCTCAAACAATCAATCAACCAGTCCATCTTACAACAATAAGAGCTTTCCTATCGTAGAGGTTCTAAGGACCTTTTCTTAAACCTCAAACAATCAATCAAGCAGTCCATCTTACAACGATAGAAACTTTCCTATCGTAGAGGTTCTAAGGACCTTTCCTTAACCTCAAACAATCAATCAAGCAGTCCATCTTACAACGATAGGAGTTTTCCTATATTAGAGGTTCTAAGGACCTTTCCTTAACCTCAAACAATCAATCAAGCAGTTCATCTTACAACGATAGGAGCTTTCCTATCGTAGAGGTTCTAAGGACATTTCCTTAACCTCAAACAATCAATCAAGCAGTCCATCTTACAACGATAGGAGCTTTCCTATCGTAGAGGTTCTAAGGACCTTTCCTTAACCTCAAACAATCAATCAAGCAGTCCATCTTACAACGATAGGAGTTTTCCTATCGTAGAGGTTCTAAGGACATTTCCTTAAACCTCAAACAATCAATCAAGCAGTCCATCTTACAACGATAGGAGCTTTCCTATCGTAGAGGTTCTAAGGACCTTTCCTTAACCTCAAACAATCAATCAACCAGTCCATCTAACAACGATAGGAGCTTTCCTATCGTAGAGGTTCTAAGGACATTTCCTTAACCTCAAACAATCAATCAACCAGTCCATCTTATAACGATAGGAGCTTTCCTATCGTAGAGGTTCTAAGGACCTTTCCTTAAATCTCAAACAATCAATCAAGCAGTCCATCTTACAACGATAGGAGCTTTCCTATCGTAGAGGTTCTAAGGACCTTTCCTTAACCTCAAACAATCAATCAATCAGTCCATCTTACAACGAGAGGAGCTTTCCTATCGTAGAGGTTCTAAGGACCTTTCCTTAAACCTCAAACAATCAATCAACCAGTCCATCTTACAACGATAGGAGCTTTCCTATCGTAGAGGTTCTAAGGACCTTTCCTTAAACCTCAAACAATCAATCAATCAGTCCATCTTACAATGATAGGAGCTTTCCTATCGTAGAGGTTCTAAGGACCTTTCCTGAAACCTTAAAACCAATCAAATCAATTTCTTTTCGACGGTAGGAAGGTTTCTATCGTAGAGGTTCTAAGGTAGCGCCCTTAACCTCGATCAATCAATCAATTTTTAATTAACGATAGGAGAGTTCCTATCGCAGAGGTTCTAAGAAAGTTCCTTAACCTCAGGATTTAGGCGGCGAGAAAGTTTTCAATGCCTAACTAAGCCGGACAAAATTTGGTAACGACTTTGCATACATCATGTCCCATGAAGCATGCAAATGGGGGCAGCTGTTAACACCCAATTTCGTCCGACCATTAAAAAAAAATTTAAAAAAAATTAAATAAAAAATTAATTAAAAAAACTTTATTATTATTACTAAAATTTTTTAATTAGTTTAAAATACATTTTTTTTTGTTTTGTTTTGTGAAGATTTGATTTAAAATGATATATGTGTGTATATGTGTATGTTTGAAAGAAAAAAGAAAACTCCATAAAAATGACAAAATTAAAAAGTTTGAGGTAAAAATGACAAAATTGAGAAGTTTCGGGAAAAATTGATAAAATCTGAAAGTTCCAGAAGCATTTGGTAGTTTGTCACATCAATTTGGGGCCAGCATAACCGTTCTAGCCCAAATTAACAGAAAATGACAAAATTGTCAAAATCAGAAGCTTCAGGAACTTATCCAGAGTCTGAGAGACGTAAAGGACTGAAACTGTCATTTTACCAAATTAAAAGATAAGTTTGAATTTAATTAATTTTTAATTATGAACAGTCCAGCACCCATTCCCCTATAAATAGGGGTCCAAATCTGTGTGTTAACACGGAGAAAGAAAGACAGAAAAAATAGAAACAAAGCTTAGAGCTCCGTTTTAAAAAAAAAGGGAAAAATCGCAGCCTTAGTCCCTAGCCTCTCCTCCCTCTGCCCAGAAAATCTCAAAAGTTTGGCCGTTTGACGCTTTAGCCATCTTCCCCATTTCGTTTCCATCACTCCCGTCCCCGAGCCCTGCCGTCGTTACTCGCCATCGCCGTTATCCCCGAGCCCCGCCGTCGCCGTTATTTTCCCTGCTCCGCCCCGCCGTTGCCGTTCCTTCTTTTCCTTTTCCTCCCTCCGACGCCGCCGTGTCCTCTCCCGTTCCGTCGCGCCACCTCTCCGCCTCTTCGCCATCGCGTCTCAGCCGTCATCGTCTCGTCACACCGCCGCCGTGCTGCCGCCACGCCGTCGCCGTGCTCCCGCTATGCCGTCGCCGCGCTCCGTCGCCCCCCCTTCCTCCCTCGCGTGTGCTCTGTTTCACGTTCCCAGCAAATTCAAAATTTGATTTCAAAGGTAAAACCTTGATTTACTCCTTCATCTTTCATCTTTTCAATTTCTTTCTCTTTGGTCACTAACCTTTTATTTTGTTCTTGCAGAATTAATTACTAACCCTTTTATTTTTACTTGTTTATTTATTATTGTTATTATTATTACTAACCTTTTTTTTATTGTTGTTATTAATTAACTTACTTACTAATTCAACTAACCTCACTAACTTACTAACCTTACTAACCTTTTATTATTGTTATAATTGTTATTAACTTACTAACCTTACTAACCTTTTATTATTGTTATAATTGTTACTAACTTACTAACCTTACTAACCTTTTATTATTGTTATAATTATTATTAACTTACTAACCTTACTAACCTTTTATTATTGCTATAATTGTTACTAACTTACTAACTTACTAACCTTTTATTGTTATTATTGTTATTAACAACTAACTTTACTAACTTTGCTAATTTTTATTATTGTTGCTATTATTATTATGTTAGTAAAGTGGATGGCCAAAAAATCCCACTTTATTATTATTAATTGTCTATTTTTTTGTGATTAAATTTTTTTCACTTTTAATTTTTATAAAAAAATAATAATAATAACAAACTATTATCAAAACAAAAATAAAAAAGAAAGAAAGAAGAATTTTATGTGAATAATTATTAAGGCTAATAAAAATCATTTTTTAAAAGCCAATTATCTTTTGTTATTTTGGAATACATGTTTTTATTATTTCTTTAAAGATAACAAAAAGTTAACTTTTTATTCCTTTTGTTAAAAATTAATAAAAATCATAATTAAATAATTCTAAAAATACAACAAAAATCAATTCTATTTTTAAATATATTTTTAAAGTAATAATTAAAAATTCAAGAAAAATAATAAAAATAATAAAAAGAATCCAACAAAAAAAAACTTAAATTAAATTCCATGTCCAAATCATCCGCCAGGGTCCATGACTTGGAAAAGCATATAAAAATATTTTTTTTAAAATAAAGTATATAAATAAATTTTTCTTTATTATTAAAAAATAAAAAATAAAAACTTTGGACTAATATTTTTGCTTATCTCTTTATCCAACAATATATTAATTATTTATTAAAATAATAAAGTATAACTTTTTAGTTTCTTTATTAATGAAGAGAATAAAAGAGTAAAATTTTTTGGGTTAATATTTTATTTCTTTATCCAGTAATATTTTACTTATTTCTTTTAAAATAATAAAAAGATATAATTTTTTTGTTTCCTTTATTAAACAAAAATAAAAAAATATTAGTCAAATGATTTCAAAAAAATAAAAAAAATAAAAAAAGAAGACTTTTCTTTTATTTTTCAAATATACATATAAATTTTTGGTTTCATCATTAATAAATAAAGTTTTGATTACTTTTTGATTCACCTTTTAACAAATAAATATTAAGACCTTTTAACAAATAAATAAAAAGATATAATTTCTTTTGTTATTCTTTTATCAAATAAATAGAATAAACATAAAATAAATGTTAATTTTTTTAAACTCTTTAATTTCTTTATCAAATAAAAAATCTTAATATTAGATAAATAAATTTATTTATTTTATAAATCAAGTAATTATAGATAATCAAAATTTTTCATTAAACAAGAAAATAAAAAGAAAACTAAAAGAAAAGAAAATAAAGAAAAGAAAGTAAAAGAAAAGTAAAAACAAGAAAATAAAAAGAAAACTAAAAGAAAAGAATAAAGAAAATAAAGAAAGAAAGAAAAGAAGTAAAAATATAAAAAAATATAAAATATTATTTAGTTAATATTAAAGATCATTAACAAATCTAAAAATTTCATAAACAAAAAGACTTACAAATTAGTAATTGAACTAGTAATTAATTCCATAAAAAAAATTAATTAAATAATTAACGATAAATTAAAATAATTTCCATATCCGGATGATCCGGCAGGATCTACGGTTTGGAAAATATCAATCTTTTTAATTAAATAAAAATTAAATAAAAAAGATAAAAATCAATATTTACGATATGGATTAAAATTTCGTCAAATTCCGTGTCCGGGTGACTCGGCAGAGTCCATGGTTCGAAAATATCAAATTTCATACAAATTAATTACCAAAAATCCACATCTGATTAATTCAGTTAAAATTTCTAATTTTGAAAATTAACTGAAGTTGTTGAAAAGTAAAGTAAAACAAAATTGAAATCAACTAAGGTACCAATTTTTGGGCGTTTTAACAAAGTTGTTTTAACGTAACCGTACTCCCGAATCCCCGAACTCTCGCAGACCAATTTTAAGGTGTCCAATCGACCTGAGCGAAAATCGATTGGTGGCGACTCCCGAAAATGACCCGCACGTTGCCACATCAAGCAACAACTCTATCTGCATCATTCAACTCTTAATGTATATCAAAAAGCAACAAAAGTGTTTGACCACACAAGTCTTTGCATACTTGTCATTACTAGAGGTTTAACTTAGTACACCTAGATACTTGATCTTTAATACATCTGAGATCACAAATACCTAGCTCATAAAGTAGGGATCCGTTTTACTTTCCTTGTGCCCTTTTCTACTTACTTACTGTAGGGCCATAAAAACAACTTAGTTGGCGAATAATATTGACTAACTAACAACTTATAATCGATATAGATTCAACATACAAATACCTATAGCAAAATTCATAACTTAATACTCATGACTTGGTCTTAAGCTTCACAATGAGTGAAAGTCTTCACAACATGAATTTAAGGGATGAGAATTGATGATTCTCAGTAAGAAATTTCTTAACCTGCAACAAAGATCTTTAGGACCCGGCATATATAACAATGTAAGTGTCTTAACATGAAATCTTTATGTTTTGATGTCTTAACTAATGGCCATTAAAAAAGGTTTTATTTTGGGAACCTACCCTCAACCTAATCCTACTTCTTGCAAAAACTTTGTTCTTGCCTTAGCAAGCTTTACTTGCCTCTTTCTTTACTTGCCTTTTTTCATATTGTACGGAAGTTCTTCTTAGACTTGGTGGCTCAACTTTCTAAGCTAATTAGCTTTTCTAGGGTGCTCTAGAAGCTTAAAGCCCTTATTGAAAACTTATCACTCCTAAACTAACTTAAGGTATACTTACTTAGTCTTTGAGACACTTTTTGCCCATCTATTAACTTTCTTCACATATGCATTTAACTCACTTTAGAAGTGATTCTAAAACCCATTTGAAGATCATATCCAGGGAATAGAATCTTAGCATTAGGGTTCTATTACGACCCTTTATCTCGAGGCCTTAAGGGCTGTAGCACTGCTAATAGGGCGAGCACCTGGGCCTGTGGCTCCAATTTCTTGGGATTATGGCCCTAGGGCTTATCTTAGGTGTTGTCAATAGGCTGAGCATTTAGGGATGTGGTTCCAGCTTCCTAGGGTTAGGACCTTATGGCTTGTCCTACAGCATGCCCTATTTTCATGCAAAACATGCTTGGTTTGCCCCATTTTTTGCTTGCCTTGAACCAAATCAACTTGAATCCATTCCCAATACATTTCCCAATGATAGATAACATGTAAATGCATCAATGAAATACTTGAAAATTTAAAAATTCCTTACCAAACACAAGATCACAAGTCTCTAAGCTCTTATGCAGACATAAAGCTTAACCACACCAAAACACTTGCAAATCAATGTAGCTCATGTTCTAGCTGACCAAATCAATTATGAATGCATTAAACATATGTAATATGATCTTAATTTGAGCAAATACAAGCTTAATCAAAATTATAAGCCCTTACCCCATTTGTTAGATAAAACCAAATCTCTTTAGGACCACTTTGCCCACAAACTAACTTAGCTTGAAATTCACCCTTTTTCAAAGCAAGATTTAGGCTTAGGGATTGATTAAATAACCTATCCAAGCTTAGGGATTGATTAAATAACCCATCCAAGCTTCATTTAGGTCAAATAACCCACTTATCTTTGCTCACAACCAAATTTGAAAGCTCCCTAAAGAAGAAAGCTGAACTAACAACTCTTAGGAGCTCAAACTAGCAACAACCACGTAGGATCATTCAAGTTTGAGGTTCAACTGATGGAGGGAGGTTTAGAAATGTGGTTTGGGTTCTTCTTGGCCTCGAATTGGCCTTGGAAGTATGCGGTTGCTATCGGAACAAATTCTAACAACAAGAATAATTAAGTTAGATACCCCTACCTTCTACAAAACGTATATGTTCCTTGACCACGCACAAATATCAAGGTAAAATAAAATCATCCCCCTTGGAGTTTGATCTAACCTACATTTTGTGTCCTCTATTTTTAAAAACTTACACTTTACTCCCTGCTTCTTTTATAGTATTTGACAATAATTTCTGAAATCCTAAATTGAACTGACTAATAACCATGTTATAGTAATTTTAATATTTTTTTAATATTTTTTTAAAGCTAATTGATCTTTAAAAAAATACTGATATGTATTTATAAAAAGAAAAATACATTTACAGAAAGAAAAAACTGATAATTTAAAATATTGGAAAGACCAACATTATTAAAAGATGATCATCATATAGTTTAAATTACAGTTTCAGAAATTATTATCAGATGGTATAAAAGAACTAGGGGGCAAAGTGTAGGTTTTTTAAAATAAAGGACAAACTGTAGATTAAGGTAAACCTCATGGGGTAATTGTAACTTTCCCAATATCAAGCGGCTTTCTTCTTTATTGCTTTTGAAAGGCCTCAAATTGCACCCTCAAATTTGCTTGACTAGAATACTTTGTTTATAAACTATTAACCTCGTCCTCTCAATAGATAATGGAAATTTTTTTTCGTTTCTTATTTTTCAAATAATTATTTCAGTCGCCAAAATATATTTTGATAGGTTTATTTTATTTCATTTTAACTTTTGAATATTATTTTGATCCATGTTTTTACTATTGGTTATTGATTTAGGTTAGAAATAGTATAGGGTTTACATTTCATTGTGAGTTGATTAATGAAAATATAAAAGTTTTATGCTAATTATATTTGTAGAGAAAAAAATGGTGAAAATTTTATGAATTCAAAACTAAGTGATGATCAATTCAAATGTTTTAAAAATTTCAAATGTTTAAAAGTTGTTGGTAGTTAATTTGGTGAATAAAAACACGACATAAGACTGAGATAGTAGATTTGGGATTTTAGTATAAATTGAGGCTTTGATTGTAACTCATGAAAGTTTGGGGGCCTAACACCAAAATCAAAATTTTAGGACATCTTCTTGTGTATATTGGGACAGAGTGGCAAAAAAAACCCAATTTTAAAGTTTAAGTACTAAAAGATATCATCATACACAAATAAAGGACCTCATCTTGTAATTTACCCGTTTATTTGGTTTTTGATGTCTCCTATACTAGACGCCCAAGCCACCAACCACATGAAAAAAAAAACTGTAGCAAGGGGAACACTATTCTTAGTGTCCAATCCAGAACTTAGCTCTTTGGTTATAGTTATTATATTATAAACATAAATCTAGTTAGACACATTAATTCCAAAAACTCTACCTCATGGCTGTCACGGAAACCACCTCTATTGGGCCTTTATCCTCTCCAGATTGAAGCTTTTTTAGCCGTTCATTACCTCTAGTTCGTGACTTCTCTAGCTGATCATCGACTCCATATCTCGCCATCATCACTCAACTTTAGATTGCACCATTGTCATTCACCACTAAATCTCATCATTGATGCTCACTTCTAGACCTCATTGCTTGCCTCTAGATTGTCTTAATTGTCACTTACCTCTCGTCTAGCTAACCATCATCACTCATCTCCAGTTCTGCCACTCAGCCCAGATCTGCCAATCGTTGCTCTCTACGAATCTTGCCATCACCGTTTGTTTCCAAGTCATGCTGTTATCGACCCGTCTCCAAATCTATTGAACATTGTCTTCAAACTACATTGGTTATTGACTCAAGATCATGCTAATCTTCACCTTCTATTCGCCCTGATTGCCGCTGCTATCCTACTACATACAAATGTTAAGCCACTTTTCTTTCAACGTTGCCATATAATTGTGTGCTAAAATAATCTGCAGAAGTGTCTAAGATAAAGATGCAAAAATGCCCAACACAATATGTAAAATTGTTTCAAGCAATATGTGAAAATGTCTGAAACAATATGTATACTATTTGTTCTCTTTAAGGAATATGTAAATAATTCATTCTCTTTAGAAATGCCATGTAAAAGTGTTTAAATGAATATGGAAAAAATGTATGTAGAAATATGTAAAAATTTCTAAAATAATATGCAAATATTTTATTTTCTTCCTAAACAAAAGTGACTGAAGAAATTAGTTAAATGTTTAAATGAATATATGAAAGTATCTAAAACAATATGTCAATAGTATCTTAAGCAATAAGTGAAAAATGTTTGAATGTATAAGTAAAAGTGTCTCAAGAAATTTATTAAAGTATTTTATTTTTGAAAAAAATTAATTGAAGTATTTGATACAATATGTAGGCAATTTGGTTTCTTCAAAAATAAAAGTATATGAAGTAGTAAGTAAAAGTTTCTGAAAGGATTTCCAAAAGCATCATAAGTATTATGCAAACATTTTGTTCACTAATGTGTTTGAATAAATATGTAAAAAGCATAGAAGAACTATGTAAAAGTGTCTAAAGTAATATGCAAAACTGTTCTTTTCATATGATAGACCATTGAGGTGGTGATTTATTCAAAAATTTTCAAAATATGATATTGAAATCAACAAGTGTGACCTAGAGTCATTCACGATGGTTACCACTTATCTCAATCAAGATTGAATGGACAAAGATGGCACTGCAACATCAGCACTGCCCTAATTGTGGTGGAGAGGTAGAGGTAATGATTGCCTTCCTTGATCTAATTTGCATAACTGACACGGTGTCTTTCACCAGATCTAATCCGCACAAAACAATGATTAGATTTGATAATGGAAATGTGAATGTTGTCGTCATTGTAGGAGCGCACTGCCAGGAACATTGTTGGGAAGCTGCAGCGAATCAGAGAAGACAAAGTTCTGCTATCTTCAAAACATCATTGACATCTGGCTCAGAAGGTAAATATGATTTAAGGTAGGGGACATGATGGAAATATTTTAAGATAATAAAAGGTAAAATAGAAAATCAAAACCATGTCTAATTAGACATATGTGCATATTAGTCACTATACTTTAGATAATATAATATATTCAACATTGAAAGGGATTCTTAGAGTTCAACTTAGGCCAATTATTTAACTAAAAAGAAGTAAAGAGTTCGAGCGTCAGACAAGGTGCTTTTTTAGTATTTGTCAGGATTCGGGAATTCTATTGGTAGAAAGCACGAATTGACCACAAATCCGCTCCGAATTTTGGAATTCTCAAACTAGAGCGCGATTCAAGCCCGTGATCCTGATCAGTGAATTTATGTAACTTTGGTTAGCACATTTCTTCTTCCATGCAAAAGAGGAAACGTATTGACTTGACATAAGCTCTCTGCTCAAACTCTTGCACCTTCATCCTGTTCGGATCATGTTAGGACTCTTGGCTCTCATGGACAGCAGCAGGGCATTAAGCCCCCCATGGCGGACATGAGGAAGGACTGTATTACAGACTACAGACTAACCCCTTCTCTTTTCTGTTTTTCTTTTTACATGAATAAATATGCTGTAGTCACCACAAATAACTAAGCCCTCCTGCAAAATATGGTATAAATTTTAGCTAGACAACGACCACGTTAAAATCACTGCAGTCTAAACAGGGCTAGCAACACAGTACACCCAGCCCATAACATTTTTGGGCCCTTGGGCCCACTAAGTAGCATTCAACCAAGAATTTCTACTATTGTTATTATTATTATATTTATTTATTTATTTCAGTCGAAAGGAGCCGCAATGCCAACAACCGAGGCAAGAATCTGAAGCAATGATTTCCTACCCTTTTCCGAACAATTGTGGAAGTGTAATCCAAGCTGGAATTCACGATGGGGTGGCACAAATGAGATTATCTTAGAAAAATTGATAATAGTACTTACTACTTACTTAATTAATTTTGCTATCTATTACCAAACTAGTCTTTCTTTCTTAGTTTGATCAAATGTGGCAGACAGATGAATTGTTTTCCAGGTCATGTGAAATTGGATACAGTCCACATAAACGCATGCATGGCCTTGTCAGATACATGTTCGGGGAAAGAAATAGAAATTTTTTCCATAAAATCCATTATATGAGTTACACACACACACATATAAATATATGTATAGTAGAGTAATTTGAAGAAATAAACCTGCTGCAACATATATAATTCGCATGGACTTTCCATCATTTATGGTTTCATAAGATTTAACCTTAAATCTCTCAATATTTTTATTGCCCTGCATCCGTTTTTTAAGTTTTATTTTTTGTTTGTTTTCGTTAAATTTCAATCTCTAACACACTTTATTGTATTTTTGACAGACTTGCGTGCTCAAAATAAATACCCAGGCACCAGACTGGCATAACAAGCTTGTCGGAATATTGAAGGGTTTTGAAGGTGAGGTTTGCTTTGAATATTACTAAATATATCCAATATATATATGTTAAATGACGATCTTGGCTTAGTTTAATTAGTGTTGGCACGAATTAATTAATTTAATTAATTATTCATTTAAGGAGTAACTGGCCACTCAAGTATTGTTTTGTATTATATTGTGTTAAGATGTGTGTTATAGTGTTGATGCGGAACAAGGAGTGGCCTACGTGCGTGGAAAAGTTGACCCCCACAGAATTCTCAAGACAATTAAGGGTGCCGGCAAGGGGAAACACATACGCCTATCTCATGTGCACTATGGATCTCAGCACCAACCCCAAACGTCACAGCAATGTTCACCTACACCAGCTCCCAGTTGTCCTGTATCTCCAGATTTCAATCACGGCCAACTCGGCAATGACGCCTACAACTATCAGTCCCAATATCCGTACGATGATTTCCGATATTATGCGACGCCTTGGCCGGTGTGTCGCCGTCGTGGCATCCACCAATGTTATGGCCAGGAGGTGGCACCACCGATGTTGGACGGTTCGCAATTTGATGTTGATCAGTACTATAATAGGGTCAAGGAAACTTGTTGCTCTGTCATGTAGTAGTAGTAGTGGTAGTAGTAGTAGTAGGGGAGCTCAGCTAATACCTATGTGGTTTTGTCTTGAAACTTAGAGGACCCTATGACTACGAATAAGTTTTGAGGCTTCAACTATCAACTGCTACTGCTACTGGGTGTTTAGATTTTTGTGTATTCCGAGTAGCCACGCACTAACGGGCAATACGTTTAAGTAAAATCACCTGATCTTCCAAGTTTTAAGCTACACACTTATAATAAGAAAGATTTTCCTTCAAATGCAGGATTGTCATTTACATTCTTATAACTGAATAAAGATTAATGAATAGTATAATGTTACTTTAGGCTACTTTTCTTCTATTGTGAACGAGTGGAGATCGATCGGCCTCTTTCTTGCAAGTACTTTTAGCCTTTGTTGATAGAATGATTTTGTACTTGCAAAAATTTTTATGAAATTAAAAGTTATAACCAAGGGATGTATATAATGAAGTGATGTAAAGGACAGTAATTGACATGGTACGTATTATGGGAAAATTTCAAAAGCCCCTATGACTATGAGGTTGTGGTAAAAAAACTCCTGTGAAGCTTTTATAAGATTTGCTTCATTCTGTTTTAAAAATTGGTTATATTTTATCTACTGAATATGATATTTTTTTTATTTAATTTGTGTTTAATTGTTGTTGATATTAATTTTTCAAACCATAATTTAAACTATACAGTACTTATTTTCCAATAAATTTAAAATGGCTAATAATAGCCTGACAGTTAGTGAATAGCTTAAAATTTAAATTATTAATATTTTCTTATTATAAATGTAAAACAAAATTTTTCCTCACTATCACTGTCGTTAATAGCAACACAACTTTAAGGGGTAAAATGTAGCTTTCCAAAACAATTGGATGTAAACTGTAGTTTAACTCATATCTCGGGATTTTCTTAAATTTAACTTAATATATCAAGTGTTTAAATCCATCGTATTTCACATAAAGTTTCATCACTCTTGCCAAAAGTTTTTACTCTCTTCGTTCCATATTAATGTTTACTTCATTTCAATTTTTTTACTTAAATTTTTTTATATTATGATTTGATAAAAAATTTAGAAAATTATATTTAAAAACTATGATTCTTATAGTTTCTAAATATATATTTTTTAAAAAATTAATAAATAATAATAAAAATAAATTTAAGTCAAATTTAAGTTAAAAAAACTGAAATGAAACAAACAATATGAGACTAAGGTAGTATATATCTTCATAGGTTAAATACCCCTTTAAATTTAGGTGAAATTATAGTTTGTCTCATTTTGTTTCAAAAATTATGCTTTACTCTTGGAGCAAGTTAAAAAAGATTACTTTACATTTAGATTCCAGGATTGGTAATTTTAATTTTTAATTAATTTTTAAACTTTTTTTATAATTTAAATTTGTTAGAAGGCATATGTTCTACAATTAAAATTAAAATTTAAAAAAAAAAAACAATGCAACATACTGTAAAAAAAGCGGTCCATCAAAAAAAAAAAGTATAGTTTTCTGAAAATGAAATGTTTGATCTGTAATTTTATACATACATGAAGGTGTTAGCTCAACTTGATATTTGAACAACTTTTGGGCCCAATTTTCTTAGACGGCACGTCAGCAACCTATTGTTTTCCTCGTCACAATTGCAACAGACAAGATTTCTTCACATCTGTAAATCATAACAGAGCTCATGGATAAGAAAAGGAGAAAAATAAATAAATAAGAACAAAGAGAAGCAAGAAGATAGAAACTAGAATGGTTGAACAAAGTAGAGTCCATTTCACTGTCTCAGTTTTTGGTTTGGCTGAAGATTCTCAACTTCATAAATAAAATCACACATTATGGGTTTTGTTGTGAATTTTTTCTTTCAGATGCTTGCCCCGGTGGCGTGGGGCTTGGCGTTACTTTCTAAATGATTAAACGACAGCGAATGAGACAATTCAGACATATCAAAAATTGCAAAACACTTCAATGTATGCGTGTTGGTGTTGCGGTTGTGTTACACATACTTATTTTCCTCAAAATTATTATTTTTTGAATAAATGAATGATTATATACTAAAAATTAGTTTATCTAGTTACTTTTTTTCTAATACAGAATATCTTTGCGTGGCTGAGATTATAAAAATATAATTAAAAATTATACTCTGATTATTTTTTTACAATGTACATCGAATAGAAGGCCCAGAAATACCATTAAATATTTTCATGAATGGAATACATTTTTATTATATTTTATTTTTCAGGGCTTGGCTAAGAAAAAAAAGGTTCATAAAAATTAATTAAAAACTATTGTCTAAATAATTGTTAGATATAAAATATTCACTTTTAAGTAATATTCGTTTTAAATGAAAAAGTAATATAAAATAAAAATATTTTTTTAAGAAAAAAATGGGGAATCAACATGCTATTGTTTTGAACGAATCAAAGTCCAAAAGAAATCATCTTTTGGACTTTAGCGCTGCATTAGCATTGGGAAACAAAAACAAGAAAGAGAATAGCCAAAGCTTTCAAAGCTTTTGGAGCCCCACACGGACACGGCTGCTCTTCTCCCACGTCACCAAAGATTTGACACCTACTTCATTTTAATTTAAATTAATTAATTTTAAAATAGATTTTTTTTATTTTTATATATTTTTTATTTAAAATTAATTTTAATTAAAAGTAGCTGTAATAATCCATTAAAATATAATTTTTATAATCTTATTAAATTTTTATAAATTTTTTTAGTTTAAGGTATTAAAAAAAATTTATAAAAATTTAACATCATAAAAATTTACTTTTAAATAAATTATTATATCTACATAATATTAACTTTTAAATGAAATTAATTTTAAAATAAAAAAATATAATAATAAAAATAAGTCAATTGACTTAAGTGAAAATAAATTAACTCACGGTCATAAAAGGATATTTTAATATTCTTTTCATTGCTAGTGGGAGCTGAGAAATGAAATTCCCTCGCCTCATTAGTATCAAAACTGAAATAATTTATGAACGTTATAATAACTTTTAGAAAAAGTAAAAATTAATTAAAAAATTATTATTATTAATTTTATTGATTTTAATGTCATTTGTGGTTTCACGCTATATCTGCCCAATTATTACTCTAATAAATTCTTTTAGGAAGTTAATAATTTAACAATTTTCTCTGTACCCAACTCTAAAAAGAAAAAAAATCATAAAATACTATAATTTTTCAAAAAATATATTTTAAAAATAATTTGTGTTTCTTAAATTGTAGAATCTAAGTATGAGTTAAAAATCAACAAAATTGAGAATACTCAACAGACACATTACTCGCAACACGTACACAACAATTCCAAAAGAACTCGATGCTTCTGATAATTTTATTAATTATTATAATAAAACCACCTGAAAAAAGTAGCAGAAGTGTGCCAGTACCAATGGGCAAACATTCTGAAGGAATAAACCACAACTGTAGAGGAATAAGCGATACAGGTTCGGAAATGTTTTCCTTCAATGAGACATGAAAATAACCACACAAATAGATCGGACGTCGGTTGCCATCCCTCTCAAGGTTTCCAGAGGATGGTGGTCTCAGCAATCATGGAGGTAACCACATAGGGGTCCATGTTAGAAGCAGGCCTCCTGTCCTCGAAGTAACCTTTACCGTTCTTCTCTGTGTCCCTGCCAACTCTAACCGAGGCTCCCCGATTAGCCACTCCCTGTAAAGAAGAACTCAGAGGTCATTATCATTGCCAACAGCAGGTATGGCTTGCATACGAACCAAGTTTTTGAAAACCATGTGGGTCGAAATCATACCCAGGAGAAGGTGTTGATATCAGCTGTCTCGTGCCTTCCAGTTAAACGGCGCTCATTGCCTTCGCCATAAGCAGCAATGTGTTCCTTGTGCTTCAACTTAAGCTTTTCAATGGCCTTCTTAATGACTTCGAATCCACCATCCTTTCTCATGGACTTGGTGCTGACATTACAACAACACAGTGAGGTATTCTCTAAAGAAGTTTGCTAATACAAACAGCAACGAGGCAATCAAAAAGCAAAGCCTTTTCAATCTAATTTCAAGTGCTTCTCAACCAATCTGTTCCCTTTTTTATGTCAAACAAATATTACCTGTAGTTGGTGTGAGCACCGGCACCATTCCAGTCACCCTAGTAAGATAATCCAACAATAGCGTTGTTAAAGAAAGATTAATGCAAGGAAGATTAAGTACAATGCCAAACAGGAAAGGATGTCCCTCAGACCTGAATGGGTTTGGGGTCAAAGCTGAGGACCACTCCAGCAATTTCGGTAATCCTCTGTTAACAATCATAAGCTCCCCATTCAATTCACCAAATAGAGAAGGATAAGATGATAAGGGCACCTGGAAATTTGAAACTTTGATCACACATTACCTCCAAAATATAGCGAGCAACCCACAGCTCATCCCCTGCACTGATGCCAACAGCAGGGCCAACTTGAAACTCCCACTGCACAATGAGATGTAAACTTAGGAACTTGAACTTCCGACATAACTAGAAGTCCTAAAATTTCCGAAAGACGATTATGATATTTCAGCATATTTGAATGTGCAAACACAGATTTGTTTACTCTGAACTACTGGCAATGAAACCAAAAAAGAAAAAAAAATCAAAGTAATGAAAGGATAAACATACCTGACCAGGCATCACCTCTCCATTGATACCGCTAATGTTGATACCAGCATAAAGACAGGCTTTGTAATGAGAATCAACAATGTCACGGCCAAAAGATTTATCAGCACCCACACCACAATAGTATGGTCCCTGCACAAGAAAACAACGCATTGCCAATTTATAGCCATCATATAGGAAATACTAGTCTCCAGTACTCAAGTAGATTTTCAAAGTAAAGAATCCATGTAGATTGCTAAAGGAGTAATAAAGAGTAGAAAAGAAGCAGTTTCACAAGCTATGGTTCAAAACCAACCATCAATTTCTTACACTCCCTTAAATGAATATTTACTTAGGCATACGACAACATAAAATAAAAAAATCAATAGCCATCAGGAAAAGGCAATTTCATTAAGCATAAAACAATATAAAATCCAAAAATCTATAGCTATCAGGAAGAGGCGATTCCTTAACATTGGAGGGGAATAAATCACCTGGGGTCCAGGAAAACCACCAAGGGGCCAACCAAGTGGCCATTTAACTTCTTTCTGTAGCAAAGTATACTCCTGCTCGATACCGTACCTGCGGAATACATCGAACAAAGTATAATCAGTATAACAGCCTTCAACAAGGAGCTGATTTTGAGGACGAAACAGAAACTTGTTGGCAATTCAACATTATAACATACCAGGGTTCTTCAGCATGAACATCAGGGTTACTGAATATTTTAGCAGCATTATGTCTCTTATTTGTTGGGATAGGTTCACCAGCAGGGGTGTAGGTATCACACATCACCTGTACATTTGAGGAAAAAGGAAAACAAAAATCTCTTAATTACCACGGAAATTCTGAGCAGATAGTCATATTGCGGAAGAGTTGGCTCACCAGTATGTTTTTACCCCTCCTGAAAGGGTCTCTGAATATTGCCTGGGGACTAATAAAAGAAGCCACATAAGAGACCAGCAAACATAACTTTCATTCATCAAATATAGAAAAACAAAGCAATGAAGAGAGACTGAGAGACAGAAGGATCATACTATAAGATGACTTCACTGTCTTCCCCAGGAGCTTGGCCAGTGCTTGAACCATCATAATTCCATTTTGGCAGCTTTGCAGGATCATCCACTGGTCCAGAAAGAGTCTGCACAAAAACCCGTTAAAACAGGCCCAGCGGAGCACAAACTGAAGATGCAATGATGATATGAGAAATCATAAAGGGCGAAAGTGGCTGAGACACTGGAGAATGTTTATTACCCTGCCTTTGCTTCTCAGATCCATTCCAGATCCACCAATCCTGAAAGCCGATTGATCCCAAAAACATCAATACCAAAAATTTTATGAAAAGCATTGTTTTTCTACCATTCAATCAAACCATAACCCCGAAACACAAGGAAAAAACCCACCAAAAAACACAGCAGCAACATATTCACATAAACTATCAGCAAAACGATCATAGACTAGAAGTAAAATAAATCTGCTGATCGGGACAAGTTTGAAGAACTCACCATATGTACTCAGCAATGACCTTCTCAGTGGTGTCTGAGAGGTTCAGGTTGACAAGATCAGAAAGCAGAGACATTTGGGCTGGAACTGATCAAAGAGAAACAAGGATCAAACAGTTCCTGGAACAAGGGACGACTTTGTCAAGGATAACTCTTTGTGCATATATCAATACACAAGAGAATCACGTTTAGTGAGGAAGACGTGAAGGGAAAGGAGTCTGGGGGTATCTGGTAAGCCAGACTTGCCCTGCTACTTTATAGTGCGGCTCTGGCGTTGAAAATTATGAGCAAGGTTTTTTTATTAACTAATTTTAATTATATTCTTTAAACAAAAAAAAATGGATAAATAAATAAAATTCATTATAGTCAATTATGAAGGGTAGGTGGGTGAAGACTTGGAGATGAGGTTGGGAGGGCTGACCAGCCCGCATTAACTTGAATCTACCTTTCTCTGTATTCTCTGTATTTCGTGGTTCCTTTTCCTTTTAAACTGTGCTAAATGTATTAAAAATTACATATAGAAATTTGTATGAATTTATATTGCTGAGATTGACTGAAAGCCGAGGAATGAACATACTTATTTTTTAAATTACCAGTTAAATTTGTCTCGCAAAATTTTTCAAAATTCTAATATACATTTTTTTATAAAAAAAATATACACAACTTTTTATATATGTAACATTATTATTATTATTATTAAATAAACTTTTCCTCTCAACCTACATCATGATTGCTACTAAAATGAGTACTGGTAATAAAGTCGCATTTTATATAAGTAGAATAATTACGTAAAATTTTGGCAATTTAATTACGTATAGACTACAGACACCTTTTTCTTGCTCCTATGGGACATGCATTTGTGATAATTATTTTTTCATAAAAGTTCTTAACATAGTAGGTAAGATATAATTATTTTTTCATAAAAGTGCTCACACCAACTCAGTCAATCAAGAAAATAATTTAGGTGATCTCATATACGTGAAATTTACATTTGTATAAGTAACCTACATTAGCATTTGAAATACTCTGGCCCCTTATTTGCCGAAGAATAAAAATCATGAGGTTGAGATTTCCCATGGAAGAATTGGCCTTGACTAAAACACAGATCCATTTTGTGGTAGAATTTCCATCCTTGTTATCCTGTTTCTTCTTCCTTTTCTTCCTTTTTCTTCTTTTCTTTTGTTTTTTGTTTTTGTGATGCCAAGCCTTGTTATCCTGTTATTGCTCAAAGTCAATCTCATAGTTTGTGGTCGATTTTTTCGAAGCTTAATTAAACAAAAAAAAAAAACATAAATGCACGGTGCTGGATTTTTTTGTTTTCCCAGATAAAGATACCTTTTTTATTAGGGAACTTTTAATCCAAAATGACTTATTTTTATTTTTATATATTTTTTTATCCAAAATTAAATTTATTTAAAATCTAATGTTATGTATGTGTAACAATCTATTGAAAAAATAATTTTTATAATCTTATTAAATTTTTATAAATTTTTTATTTTTAATGCCTAAAATTATATAAATTCATAAAAATTTAATAATACCATGAAAATAAAATTTACTTTTAAATGAATTATTATATCTATATAATATTAATTTTTAAATGAATTTGGTTCTAGAAAAAAAAATAAAAAATAAAAAATAAATTTTTTTAAATTAAATTGATTTAAGTTAAAATGAATTTGCTATTATCTTAGTGATTGAGATTCATGATTATTAACACAATGTCTAAAATTTAATTTCCACTTTCCTCTAACCTGCAACTCATGTATCAAGAAAAAAACATTTCCTACAACATTTAATCAAGTTAGAAATAATACATTTGTTTTTTATTTTTGTTATGTCAAGTCTTGTTATCCTGTTATTGCTCAAAGTCAATCCCACACTTTGTGGTCGATTTTTTCGGAGCTTAATTAAACCCAAAAAAAAAAAATGCACGGTGCTGGAGTACTGGACTTTTTTGTTTTCCCGGATGAAGATACTTTTTTATTATAGAAAGTCTAATCCAAAATGGCCTATCTTTAATTTTATATATTTTTTATCCAAAATTAATTTTATTTAAAAACCAATGTTATGTCTGTGTGACAATTTATTGAAAAAATAATTTCTATAATCTTATTAAATTTTTATAAATTTTTCCTTTCCAATGCCTAAAATTATAAAAATTAATAAAAATTTAGTAACATCGTAAAAATAAAATTTACTTTCAAATGTATTATTACACCTATATAATATTGACTTTTAAATGAATTTGGTTCCAGAAAAAAAATGTAAAAATAAAATAAATTATTTTAAATTAAGTTGATTTAAGTTAAAACAAATTTGCACTTAACCTCAGTGATTGTGATTCATGATTATTGACATAATGTCTAAAGTTTAATTTCCACTTTCCTCTAACCTGCAAGTCATGTTTCAAGAAGAGAAAACATTTAATCAAGTTAGAAAAATATGCACCATGTACCATAACATAATGTATGTTTGCCAATTACCATGCTTAACAATGTACAGTAGTAATTATTTTTGTTCCACACAGCCAATTTATTTGATGAAAGTGCATAAACATGGGCTCCTATAAACTTATTGTTTCAGGTTTGAGCCTCTCCTCCTCTTTTTTCTCTTCTAAAAATCTTTAAATTTGTAGAGTAGAGTTTCTGGGTAAAAATATATTTGTATATAATTATTTTCATATGTTTTTGGGCACGTAAAATGAGGATGGTGAAGGGAGATTCGCATATGTGCTTTAGAGAAGGAAAGCCACAACTACAAGCCTTACCAACCAAACTAATATCGAGTTGAAAAATTATAAATGTGTATGTCTGACAATTTAATGGCATTGTTTAACCTCATAAACTTTAGTGATTGTTATGTATATCCAATCAACGATGGAAATGGCGTTGTTTCGCCTCATAAGCTCCTCGGCGAGGCATGCATAGGCTTGCCCGCTCTCCCATTTGATTATCTTCACACTGAAGCTGACAAATTAATATGCCAAATACACAGCAGAATTGGCTGTGGATTGGATGGTGGCCACAAGGAACTTCCTTTTGGGCCACAGATTTATGCTATTAAATTGTAATTGATGCTGGCCTTAGATCAATTTTTCCAAAGTCTATCCAACCATTTCATTTTACCTTAAGTTAAATTAATTTAAAATAAGTTATTTTTATGTTTACATATTTTTTGGGTAAAATCCACCGGGGATTATCTAACTTATTTTTTTGTCCTAAACAGGTACCTTACCTTTAAATTGTCCTAGCGAGATACCTTTACTCTTATTGCGCGCTTCAATTAAGTACTTTTTGTTAATTTTAGCATCAACCCTAACGGAAAAAGTTGATATGTCATTAATTAACTCTAAGATAATCATAAAATAACATTCTAATTCCTCTAAGTCTTCCAGTCAACAAATTTTGACCCCTAAGTTTTGAATTTATTGTTTATGCTCCTTTCTCCTCCTCCTTCACCTCTTCCTCCCACCTCATGATCACCTTTGACTTTGGCAGCATCCTGTCTAGACCACCGGTGTTGATGGCATAGCTGTCTATTTTAGCGGGTCCCTCCAGCTCCTCTCTTCAGGCGCCCTCTACCTCACCAACAGCTCCAATGCCACTATCTGCGACTCCAAGACCATGCCTAAGTCCATCACCTTGGTACCCACTGTCACCGCCCAGATCTAGGTTATCAAGAATATGCATGAAGAATAACATTGCTACCCTCTGGGTTTTCAGGGTGTGATGAGCAAGGATGAGCATCATCGCCCTCTAGGTTTTTGGAGATCATCATTGTCCGGAACCCTTGATTGATGGTGGGAGGCAGCTTCGACAAGTGGGGGATCGCAAAGCGGCTTTAAAGGCTCGATTAACAAATGAGCCCATAAACCCAGAGCTATAGAGATTGAATCAGATGTGATGAGTATAGATTGAATCCGACAAGTGAATTTGAATCGGAGGTGATGAACGGAGATTGAATTCGGGTGGAGACGAAGGCACCGAATTCAGGTGGACGACGATGGATTCAAGGTGTAGATAAAGGCAACAAATTCAAGATAGAGGAGAAGTCGAGCAGAAGGTAGCCAATGTAGAACGGGAAGCCATTTCTGGGCTTCGATCGAATGTGGAGAAGAAGGCGAGTGGATTTCAGTAGACGGTTGCATTTTTGTTTGGGTTGATTTCATGAATATGTAAGTAGGGTTTTGCGGTAGAATTGATTTGGGTGAAAATTTAGGTGTTATAATTAGTGATTGAAATAGTTTGAGGACTAAAGTTGTCATTTAAAGATTATTTTAGTATTATTTAATATTACATCATCATTTTTCATCCAATTTAACTATAAAAGTGATGAAAAATATCTGGATAGGTTGCGCAATAAGAGGAAAGATACATCGCTAGGACAATTTAAATGTAAAGTACCTATTTAAGACAAAAAAAAATAAGCTAGGTGACCCATAGTGGATTTTACCCCATATTTTTTACATAGAGCTAATTTCATTTAAAATTTAATATTATATGGATATAATAATTCATTTAAAAGAAATTTTCATCATATTATTAAATTTTTATGAATTTTTCTTTTGAATGCCTAAAATTAAAAAAATCATAAAAATTTTCCTTCAAATGGATTATTATACATACATAATATTGAATTTTAAATAAAATTAGTTCCAAGTAAAAAAATGTAAAAATAAAAAAAAGCTATTTTAAATTAAATTAAATTAAATTGGCTCCTAATTAATAATTATCTTTATGTTTCTATGCGTATTAATTGGTTGAGTAAGTCTTACATAAATTTGGCTAATATCATGAATAGCGGATAGATTGTTATAGTAATAGTTATGTCAGTTCAAAACAGAGTTTCGCATATGTTGCATGAGTTAGACCTCTTGATGTGGGTTTGGTTCTTGCTGTCGTCTTTTTCCCAAACTTTTGTTCATTTTTCTCTTCTCTACATTCCTAGTATTTTTTCCCCCGTTTTTCTCTAGTCTACATTGGTTTCTAGTTTGTTTTTTCCCTATTTACTTGTTCTTTTTCTTTGTTTTATTTTCTATTGTTTCCAGATTTTTCACTTTTCTAGCCAAAATACACATTTGATCCCGTAACTTTGACGACTCAAATGAGTTAATCTTTTAACTTTGACTCAATATCCCTTAGTCTCTCAACTTTTAGAATTGTAGTAAATTAGTCCCTTATTGGATGGAATGGAATCACATATGGCGTTAATATTCTTGCTGATGTGGAATGGGCTTGGTGTGGATTGAATGTACCATATGCTTTCACTGCTCTGCTCTCAGGATCTTTTTAATCCCAATTATCAAATAACAGCAGAACAAATAATTGACTTCCCATAAAAATTTCGGCTCCCAAATCTTCAACAATAGAAAAATAGAAAAAATCTGGTTGTGAAACAAAATTGAAAGAAAAAAAAAGCTGATACCACTTCAGCAATTAAAAAGAGCACGAGTTTGTTTTAATGCTCTTCCAAGTATGTTGGTGACCGATGAAGCAGCTTGGTGATAGGTCCAAAGAATCACTACACTGCTAAAGCTGCATGAATCAGGGCTTCTAGAGCTTGTTTACTGGTCAATAGTACTAATGAAACCAATGAAGGCAACATCGTTTTTCATGGCTATCAGAACCCCTTTTCTTGCAAGTCAATCGGGCAATCGATCTCCTCAACCACCAAGATTGGCTGATTCACTGTCACCACGAGAATCCACCATAGACCCAAATTTCTCATCAACTTCCCCAACTCCAGGTCATAAACACTAAACTTCCAAGTAATTCGCCATCATAGAAATTGACCAGTTCTTCATCTCTTTCCATGGTGATGACCATGTTTATCTCTCTCACTCTTGCTCACTTTGTATCATCCCGCAGAAGACGATGAGCACTGGACATTGGTTACTATTATTTATGGGAAAGTGAAGAACAGCTTCTTATGCCAATCCCATTTTAGGCTTGCTAGTTACCCTAACATGGCTGATTTCTTGGCTCTTTTGTTCCAATTGCTTTTGAATTGAAGACCGTGAGTTTCATAATTTTTGGGGCTTTCAAAGCCGTTGACCAATCTTCATACTATACCAAACCAAGAACTCTACCATTTATCCATGTTTGTGCCTCACAAATGCCATCTCCATCACGTGACTCCTCATGCACGTTTTCAATCAAGCAAACGATTAAGTTGCCTAGTTTATCAAAGTTTAAGGACCAAGTCGCATAGTTTATGCAAATTTGAGGACTAAGTCGTAATGAATTAAAGTTAGAGGACTAAGTCGTGCAAGTTTGTAAAGTTGGGGGACTAAATGTGCAGTTAAGCATTTCTTTTTCCAGTTTTTTTCTTCTCTTTTCCATTTTGTATATTTTTTTATTTCATTTTTTCCATTTTATTATCTATTTTTTATTTTTTTTATTTTTATTTTACTTTTTCTTTTTTTTTTTTTTTAATTTTCCTTCTCACTTTTATTTAACTTTGTGTGTTGTAGTTTCATTATCTTATTTTTTTCTCATTTCTTATAAATGATCTGAAGCTCTAGTTTGGTTTAGCTGATCTGAAGCTCGTTCAAACTATCATCAAGTCAACTTTAAATGAAATTTCAAACTCGATACACGATTCAAATAAAGCTCGATTCAATTTTTACTTGGCTCGGCTCAACTCAATTTCAGCTTTTGCCTTAATTTAAACAAACAACAAGTGTTGGATTGGTTAGAAAATCATTCATGGTTCGTTCATAATTTTTTTTAATTTAAACATAAATAAAATATCAAGCTTGATAGATATTTCAGAACTTGATCAGTCTACTACTTAACTCAGCTAAGCTTATTCTCAGTCATGATACTCTTTGGCAACATTCTTAGAATAGGGTCAAGATTAAAAGTCTCTACAATATGTAGGTTGGTGTAAACAAGCAAACTATAATAAAACATTGCTGAGGATACCCGTTCAGTACTAGAAGTAAGTACTAGAGCTAAATGAAGGGGAAAAGAGCAGCATGTGAGTAAATTCTTTAAATGGGGTGGGAGGTTGAAAAATTTACAAGGTTGTGCCACTTTGTCCTTTTATTCACTTTGTTCAGATATTTCATATTTGTCTCCCCTTAGTCACTGGCATGTTCGCCTGCTCCTTCACTGGTTTCATGACCATGGTTGCTTCCATTGACGGCTAGCTCCGGATTGCTGTATGGCCGCCTATAATCCACCCATAGCTCTCGATTTGGTAAGCATTAGCTTCCCTCATCATTAATC
This sequence comes from Aquilaria yunnanensis, assembly GCA_039654915.1. Classification (NCBI taxonomy): domain Eukaryota; kingdom Viridiplantae; phylum Streptophyta; class Magnoliopsida; order Malvales; family Thymelaeaceae; genus Aquilaria; species Aquilaria yunnanensis. Next base: position 8,841,572 of record CM077593.1, on the reverse strand, counting down.
AAGCTTCACCGGGTTTATTGATTTTGCTGGTTGCCGTCGACTTCGTGCCCAATTTGAGGTACAAGCCTTCAGATTCTGATCTCCCCCTCTGTTTTAGTCCTTTTCCCTCATTTTTTTGTACCCGATGTTCATTGTCATTTGATTCGTCCATAATATCTTTGTTTTTTTTTTCTGCCTAGTTTTATTCCACATATTTTGGTGTTTATTTGTTGCATCAGAGTATTTTTTTCAATGTTTTGTTATAATTAGGCTTTAATAGGCAGACATGAAACTGACAAAGGGAGACAAATATCTAGACAAAGTGGTACATCTTTGTAATTTTTTCAACCTCTCACACCATTTTGTTTTAAAATCCACATGACCCCCTGTTGACACCCAATTTCGTCCGGCCATTAAAATAATTTTAAAAAATTAAATAAAAAAAATTAAATAAAAAAATGTATTATTATTATTATTGTTATTATTATTACTATTTTTTTTTTTAATTAGTTTAAAATATATATATTTTTTTGTTTTGTTTTGTGAAGATTTGATATATGTGTGTATATGTGTATGTTTGAAAGAAAAAAAGAAAACTCCATAAAAATGACAAAATTTAAAAGTTTGAGGTAAAAATGACAAAATTAAGAAGTTTCAGGCAAAATTGACAAATTCTGAAAGTTCCAGGAGCATTTGGCAGTTTGTCACATAAAATTTTGAGCTCGCAATGGGTATTTCAGTTGCGTGGAAAAGAATTTTCATATTGAAGTCGGGGCCTATTATTTCTCCCACTGCTTATTATGAATGGAGAAATAACCGGAAGGAAGGAATAGTTCTATCTGAAGAGGTCATCAGAAAATTGGCGAAAAGAGAGTTGGAGAAAGAACTAGAGGAAGAAAAGGAGAAGAATAAGAGGATGCTCCTTGACATGCAACAGCTCGGTCACAAAACACAACTCCTCGAAGAGAAAGTTGAATACCAAAAACAAGTCATCTCCCAATTGGTTGATGAAACCGATCAAAAAGAGATGAGAGTCAGATACTGGGAAGATCAATACAGATTTTCTCAAGATCAATTGCAAACATTTTTGGTAGAAGTCAGAAAAGTTACAGAACAAGCCCAACTAATGGGCGAAGAAGCCAAGGAGTTAGAAGAATTGAGCTGTCCTACTCCATCAGTAAATGTTCAAAGAATGATGGAGTTCATATCTAAGGCCAGAAAGCAGTATTGTACTTTGGGTCGTTTGGTTTTGAATTTTTTCTTGTTGGCTTTTTGATGGAAGGGATGAACTTTTTCCCTTTTTTTTTTTTTGGAGTTTGTGTTATGGAGAACTGAGATCATAGCCCTCTTGAAGTGAAATGATTCAAGTGGACTTAGTTGCTTGTGTTTGCTCTCAGTCTCTTTTTTTTTTTTTTTGAATTTTCCCTTTAATGGCTTTTGATGGAAGGGATGAACTTCTTTCCTTTGTTGGAATTTTTGTTGCGGAAAACTGAGAATCTTTTTTTTTTGTATTGAGCATTTGTGAGAATTGGGAGGCCACTGAAGTCATTTAATATGAGAGCTAACTTCTTTGGAAGTTAATCCCGGACTTCTTGCAAGGATGTTGATAACCACTATGAATTTTTTTTAAGAGTTGGGGTGCAACATATGAAATCATTCTTGCTAGATTTAGTAGTACTTTCCAGATCACCACTATCAAATCTCCCTTAACTTTTTATTTTCACCCACGAGTAGTATCATTTAGAAAGCAAAGTATGATGGCAATAATAGTTAGTGCAATGGCAAAGATTGAGAGATAGAGGTAAAAATGAAATTTTTGGTAAAAAGTGGTAGAATGTGTAGGTGTAATAATTGAATTAAAAAGTGGTAGAATGCACACATAACATCTTTTTGTTGGAGAACAAAAAGAATTACCGGTTGTCAAAAAGTAAAGTGTGATGACAATAATGGATAGTATAATGGCAAAGAGTGTAAAAATGGAAAGTAGTAGAATGCACGCATTACATCTTTTTGTTGTACCAAATTGAATGGAGAGCCCCCTGGTCTACCTCCACCCGCGTTGTCTACCGTTGCGGCAATTGCCCGTGGGTTCCTCTCTTAGGTATATGGGGAGGAACAAGTTATGCCCCAGCTCAAGTACGAAAACAATTTGGGTCTATGCAATTTATACCCATGACGCATAATCTGAGTAAGTTGGAATTTTCACACGAAGATCCAAATTCAAATAAGCTTACCACATATGAAGCGAAATACTCAATAGTAGAAAAGTCCTGTTGTGCCCTTGCATGGGTAGCACACCGACTACGACACTACATGCTCAACAACACCACATTGCTAATCTCCAAGACTGATCCCATTAAGTACATTTTTGAGAAACCAGTTTAAAATATATATATATATATTTTTTTTTTGTTTTGTTTTGTGAAGATTTGATATATGTGTGTATATGTGTATGTTTGAAAGAAAAAAAGAAAACTCCATAAAAATGACAAAATTTAAAAGTTTGAGGTAAAAATGACAAAATTAAGAAGTTTCAGGCAAAATTGACAAATTCTGAAAGTTCCAGGAGCATTTGGCAGTTTGTCACATAAAATTTTGAGCTTCTGATTTTGACAATTTTGTCGTTTTCTGTCAATTTGAGACAAAAACGTCGGCAGGCTCAAAATTTTATGTGACAAACTGCCAAATGCTCCTGAAACTTTCAGAATTTGTCAATTTTGCCTGAAACTTCTTAATTTTGTCATTTTTACCTCAAACTTTTAAATTTTGTCATTTTTATGGAGTTTTTCTTTTTTTTCTTTCAAACATACACATATAGACAAATATATCAAATCTTCACAAAACAAAACAAAAATATATTTTAAACTAATTAAAAAAAAATTAGTAATAATAATAACAATAATAATAATACATTTTTTATTTAATTTTTTTTATTTAAATTTTTTTAAAATTATTTTAATGGCCGGACGAAATTGGGTGTCAACAGCTGCCCCCCTTTGCATGCTTCATGGGACATGATGTATGCAAAGTTAGTTACCAAATTTCGTCCAGCTTAGGATGTCTCATAAAGATAGAGTCCAAGATAGAAAGTATGGCCGAACAAATGAGACAATTGATCGAGCTAATCAAGGCGAAAGCAATTCAAGAAGCACAAGTTCAGCCACCCATGACAGAAAGAGAAATGGTCACTTTGTTTGTCCAGACACTGAAGTACCTATATTATGACGAACTCATTGGCAATTCGGCAACTAATTTTTCTAACATTGTCATGTCTGGAGAAAGAATCGAGCATGAGATTAGGACTGGGAATATTGCTGAATCCTTTAATAATCCTATGAAAAGAGGAGGACCATCCAGAAGAAAAGATGACAAAGTACAACAAATAGGACGCGGAAGAAGGATTCCCCTCGTGGATACTGTGGCTATCGGACCTCGCCTATCTGGTTAGTAATAATAACAATTAATAATGAATAAACAAGTAAAACAAGTTAGGATTTTAGTTTTCTGCAAGGATAAAAGAAAAGTTAGTAACTCAAATGAACAATAATGAAAAGATAGAGGATGAAAATAGAATTTTACCTATAGAAAGAAAATTTTGAATTTTCAGAAACGGGAAAACGCGACGGACGACCACGGCAGGGCTGGGGAGGAAGCGACGGGCGGCGTGCCCACGTGCGTGGTTTTCTGGAGTCGCCACCAATCAGTTTTCTTAGGTCGATTGGTCACCTTAAAATTGGTCTGCGAGAGTTCGGGGATCGGGAGTACGGTTACGCTAAAACAATATTGTTATAGCGCCCAAAATTGGCACCTTAGTTGATTTTAATTTTTGTTTTACTTTGCTTTTAAATAATTTTCAGTTAATTTAGAAATTTTGACTGAATTAGTCGAAATGTGGATTTTTAAGTTAATTTGTATAGAATTTTATACTTTCGAACCATGGACTCTGCCGAGTCATTTGGACACGGAAGATTTGATTCCGAACCATGGACTCTGCCGAGTCACCCGGACACGGAATTTGATGAAATAATTTAATCCATATCGTAAATATGGATTTTTATCTTTTTATTTAATTTATTTATTTTAAAAGGTTGATATTTTCCAAACCGTAGATCCTGCCGGATCATCCGATTATGGAAATTATTTTAATTTATTGTTAATTATTTAATGAAATTAATTATTAGTATTATGAAAATTTTGAATTTTTAATAATTTTAAAAATTATAAAGTATTTTATTATTCTTTTATTCTTTTTTTGTTTATTCTTTTTATTTGATAAAAGTTAAGCCAAAAAAAGAAATTATTTAATCAAGGTTTTATTTATTTAATGAAGAAAACTAAAGATGTATATTTTAAAAATAAAAGTAAAGTCTTAATATTTTATTTATTTTATTTTTTTAAGAAAAGGTTAATCAAAAGTGATCATTTAATAAAAAAACTAAAAATTTATATGTATATTTCAAAAATAAAAGAAAAATATTAATATTTCTTTTATTCATTTTATTTGGTAAAAGGTTAGCCAAAAAGTAGTTATTTAATTATTTAATGAAATTTTATTTACTAAAGAAAACAAAGAGTTATATATTTAAAAAAAATCTAAGTGAAAGAAAAGTCTTGATATTCATAAATTTTGTTTTTTTATTCTTGATAAAAGATCTTAAAGTAATTATGTAATTTATAAGTCTAAAATATTTAAGAGAAAATTTAATTTTTTTTTATTACCTTTATTTGAAATTATTTAGGTAAAATTTTTATTTTGTTTAATAAAGGAAACAAAAAGTTATATCTTTTTATTATTTTAAGAGAAATAAGTAAAATATTACTGGATAAAAAAAATAAGTAAAATATTAGCCCAAAGTTTTTCAATCAAAAAGTAAAATATTACTGAATAAAAATAAATAAGTAAAATATTATCCCAAAGTTTTTTTTTATTTTTTAATAATAAAAGGAAAATTTATTTATATACTTTATTTAAAAAAATGATTTATATACTTTATTTAAAATATTTTCCAAGCCATGGATCCTGGCGGATCATTTGGTCATGGAATTTAATTTTTATTAAATTTTATTTAATTAATTATTAATAAAATCATAATTTTATTATTATTTTTCTTGAATTTTTTTAAATTTTAAATATCATTACTTTAAAGATGTGTTTTAAAAAAAAATTGATTTGTATTTTTGGAATTATTTAATTATGTTTTTAATAAAAGGAAATAAAGGTTAACTTTTGATTACTTTAAAAGAAATAAAAATATGTTCCAAATAATAAAGGATGGGGGCTTTGTAAAAATTGAATTCTTGATTAGTCCTAATAAGTAAGCGGAATAAATGGTTAGTCCATGATAATAAAAGTTAGCGGTCAGTACAGTTAATTGTTAGTATAGCAAAAATTAAATGGTTAGTGATAACAATAATAATGAAAGTTAGTGGTTAGCACAGTTAATTGTTAGTATAGCAAAAATTAAATGGTTAGTGATAACAATAATAATGAAAGTTAGTGGTTAGCACAATTAATTGTTAGTATAACAAAAATAAAAGTTAGTGATAACAATAATAATAAAAGTTAGTGGTTAGCACAATTAATTGTTAGTATAACAAAAATAAAAGTTAGTAATGTTAGATCAATTAGTTGTTAATAACAATAAATACAAAAGTTAGTAAAGTTAGATTAATCAATTGTTAAGAACAATAAAACAAAAGGTTAGTAATAATAACAATTAATAATGAATAAACAAGTAAAACAAGTTAGGATTTTAGTTTTCTGCAAGGATAAAAGAAAAGTTAGTAACTCAAATGAACAATAATGAAAAGATAGAGGATGAAAATAGAATTTTACCTATAGAAAGAAAATTTTGAATTTTCAGAAACGGGAAAACGCGACGGACGACCACGGCAGGGCTGGGGAGGAAGCGACGGGCGGCGTGCCCATGTGCGTGGTTTTCTGGAGTCGCCACCAATCAGTTTTCTTAGGTCGATTGGTCACCTTAAAATTGGTCTGCGAGAGTTCGGGGATCGGGAGTACGGTTACGCTAAAACAATATTGTTATAGCGCCCAAAATTGGCACCTTAGTTGATTTTAATTTTTGTTTTACTTTGCTTTTAAATAATTTTCAGTTAATTTAGAAATTTTGACTGAATTAGTCGAAATGTGGATTTTTAAGTTAATTTGTATAGAATTTTATACTTTCGAACCATGGACTCTGCCGAGTCATTTGGACACGGAAGATTTGATTCCGAACCATGGACTCTGCCGAGTCACCCGGACACGGAATTTGATGAAATAATTTAATCCATATCGTAAATATGGATTTTTATCTTTTTATTTAATTTATTTATTTTAAAAGGTTGATATTTTCCAAACCGTAGATCCTGCCGGATCATCCGATTATGGAAATTATTTTAATTTATTGTTAATTATTTAATGAAATTAATTATTAGTATTATGAAAATTTTGAATTTTTAATAATTTTAAAAATTATAAAGTATTTTATTATTCTTTTATTCTTTTTTTGTTTATTCTTTTTATTTGATAAAAGTTAAGCCAAAAAAAGAAATTATTTAATCAAGGTTTTATTTATTTAATGAAGAAAACTAAAGATGTATATTTTAAAAATAAAAGTAAAGTCTTAATATTTTATTTATTTTATTTTTTTAAGAAAAGGTTAATCAAAAGTGATCATTTAATAAAAAAACTAAAAATTTATATGTATATTTCAAAAATAAAAGAAAAATATTAATATTTCTTTTATTCATTTTATTTGGTAAAAGGTTAGCCAAAAAGTAGTTATTTAATTATTTAATGAAATTTTATTTACTAAAGAAAACAAAGAGTTATATATTTAAAAAAAATCTAAGTGAAAGAAAAGTCTTGATATTCATAAATTTTGTTTTTTTATTCTTGATAAAAGATCTTAAAGTAATTATGTAATTTATAAGTCTAAAATATTTAAGAGAAAATTTAATTTTTTTTTATTACCTTTATTTGAAATTATTTAGGTAAAATTTTTATTTTGTTTAATAAAGGAAACAAAAAGTTATATCTTTTTATTATTTTAAGAGAAATAAGTAAAATATTACTGGATAAAAAAAATAAGTAAAATATTAGCCCAAAGTTTTTCAATCAAAAAGTAAAATATTACTGAATAAAAATAAATAAGTAAAATATTATCCCAAAGTTTTTTTTTATTTTTTAATAATAAAAGGAAAATTTATTTATATACTTTATTTAAAAAAATGATTTATATACTTTATTTAAAATATTTTCCAAGCCATGGATCCTGGCGGATCATTTGGTCATGGAATTTAATTTTTATTAAATTTTATTTAATTAATTATTAATAAAATCATAATTTTATTATTATTTTTCTTGAATTTTTTTAAATTTTAAATATCATTACTTTAAAGATGTGTTTTAAAAAAAAATTGATTTGTATTTTTGGAATTATTTAATTATGTTTTTAATAAAAGGAAATAAAGGTTAACTTTTGATTACTTTAAAAGAAATAAAAATATGTTCCAAATAATAAAGGATGGGGGCTTTGTAAAAATTGAATTCTTGATTAGTCCTAATAAGTAAGCGGAATAAATGGTTAGTCCATGATAATAAAAGTTAGCGGTCAGTACAGTTAATTGTTAGTATAGCAAAAATTAAATGGTTAGTGATAACAATAATAATGAAAGTTAGTGGTTAGCACAGTTAATTGTTAGTATAGCAAAAATTAAATGGTTAGTGATAACAATAATAATGAAAGTTAGTGGTTAGCACAATTAATTGTTAGTATAACAAAAATAAAAGTTAGTGATAACAATAATAATAAAAGTTAGTGGTTAGCACAATTAATTGTTAGTATAACAAAAATAAAAGTTAGTAATGTTAGATCAATTAGTTGTTAATAACAATAAATACAAAAGTTAGTAAAGTTAGATTAATCAATTGTTAAGAACAATAAAACAAAAGGTTAGTAATAATAACAATTAATAATGAATAAACAAGTAAAACAAGTTAGGATTTTAGTTTTCTGCAAGGATAAAAGAAAAGTTAGTAACTCAAATGAACAATAATGAAAAGATAGAGGATGAAAATAGAATTTTACCTATAGAAAGAAAATTTTGAATTTTCAGAAACGGGAAAACGCGACGGACGACCACGGCAGGGCTGGGGAGGAAGCGACGGGCGGCGTGCAGGGGTGAGGCGGAGGAGAGGGGGTCAGGCGGTGGCCGGCGGCGATGCGACGGCGGGGAGGGGGGGCACGGCGAGGGACGCGGCGGCTGGAAGGAAGAAGAGGAAGGGGCAGCGAGAGAAACGGAAGAAAGAGAAAGGAAGAAGATGGTCTGATCGTAAGAAAACAAAGTTTGGGACTTTCTGGGCAGAGGGAGGATAAGCTAGGGAATAAGGCTGTAATTTTATCTTTTTTTTAAAACGGAGCTCTAAGCTTTCTCTGTATTTTTTTCTGTGTTCAGCACAAAATTTGGGGGGCTATTTATAGAGGAATTTTGGCTGAACTGTTGATGGATAAATTAATAAAAAATTTCAAACTTATCTTTTAAATTTGTAAAATGACAATTTTAGTCCTTTACGTCTCTCAGCCTCTGGATAAGTTCCTGAAGCTTCTGATTTTGACAATTTTGTCGTTTTCTGTCAATTTGCGCCAGAAACGTCGGCAGGCCCAAAATTTTATGTGACAAACTACCAAATGCTCCTGGAACTTTCAGAATTTGTCAATTTTTCCCGAAACTTCTTAATGTTATCATTTTTACCTCAAACTTTTAAATTTTGCCATTTTTTTGGAGTTTTCTTTTTTTCTTTCAAATACACACATATATCATTTTAAATCAAATCTTCACAAAAAAAAAATGTATTTTAAACTAATTAAAATTTTTAGTAATAATAATAATGATAAAAATAATAATTTTTTTTATTTAATTTCTTTTATTTAATTTCTTTTAAAATTTTTTATGGTCGGACGAAATTGGGTGTCAACAGCTGCCCTGGTGTCCCATGCAGGTAATAAATGTTAGCAAAGTTAATTAAATTAATTGTTAAACAACAATAATAAAAAGTTAGTCAAGTTAATTAAATTAATTAATTAACCACAATAATAAAAAGTTAGCCAAGTTAATTAAATTAATTAATTAACAACAGTAAAAAGTTAGCCAAGTTAATTAAATTAATTAATTAACAACAATAATAAAAAGTTAGCCAAATTAATTAAATTAATTAACAACAATAAATAAAAAGTTAGCCAAATTAATTAAATTAATTAACAACAATAAATAAAAAGTTAGCCAAATTAATTAAATTAATTAATTAACAAAAATAATAAAAAGCTAGCCAAGTTAATTAAATTAATTAATTAACAACAATAATAAAAGTTGGCCAAGTTAATTAAATTAATTAATTAACAACAATAATAAAAGTTAATTAATTGTTAACAACAATTATAAAAGTTAGTAATAATGCAAAAATTAAAAGGTTAGTAACAATAATAGTATTAAAAGTTAGTTGTTAGTAAGTTAATAACAACAATAAAAAAAGGGGTTAGTAATAAACAAATAATAAACAAACAAGTAAAAATTAAAAGGGTTAGTAATTAATTCTGCAAGAATAAAATACAAAGTTAGTGACTAAAGTGAAAGAAATTGAAAAGATGAAGGATTAAATGAGAGTTGTACCCTTGATTTTAAATTCTGAATTCTGAGAAATGGAAACAGAGGGCGCGCGCGGGGGGGAAGAAGATGGCTTAATCGTCAAAATGAAAAGTTTTGAGATTTTCTGAGGAAAGGAAGGAGAGCTAGGGACTAAGGCTGTAATTTTTTCTATTTTAAAAACGGAGCTCTAAGCGATCGGGAGTACGGTTACGCTAAAACAACTTTGTTATAGCGCCCAAAATTGGCACCTTAGTTGATTTTAATTTTGTTTTGCTTTGCTTTTAGAAAATATTCAGTTAATTTTCAAACTAGAAATTTTAACTGAATTAATCGGATGCGGATTTTTAAATTAATTTATATAAAATTTGATACTTCCGGAATCAAAATCTTCCGTGTCCAAATGACTCGGCAGAGTCCATGGTTCGGAAGTATCAAATTTTATATAAATTAATTAAAAAAATCCACATTTCGACTAATCCAGTTAAAATTTCTAATTTTGAAAATTAACTGAAATTTTTTTTAAAAGCAAAGCAAAACAAATATTAAAATCAACTAAGGTGCCAATTTTTGGGCGTTTTAACAAAGTTGTTTTAACGTAACCGTACTCCCGATCCCCGAACTCTCGCAGACTATCATTGAATCTCTTTATGCTTTCCAGCTTTTGTTCACTGCCTCAAAAGCCCAACTCTTTTCAAAATCCTCTTTCTTTGACTTGTTCTTTGAATTTTGGCCTCAATTTCTTTAAGGTTGGCCCACCTCATAATTTATATCTCTTTTGAATACTCATCCTTTGTCATGGATTTGATACCATCAAAGGCTTTACTTTCAATGTCTGCTTTGCCCATTTTCTTGTGGCCATGCCGACACTTGTTTACCCCCATGTTACAGTCCGAATGATTGCTCTTCCTTAGACTCAGGTTCTGATCCATAAGACTTGCCCCCTTGTCTATTGAGCTTCTTTCTTGGCAGTACTTTTCTTGCGCTTAGTAGAGACTACTTTGCCCCCTTGATTATGGTGTTTATGTGGAAAGAGATATCATCTCGCCTTTGATTTAACAGAAGGTTGAGGATTTCTAGACCTTTGTGATGGCACTTGATCGTAAATTTCTCTTACAAGAACCACATCTTATTAAAGAAAGACTCAAGCTATCTCCTTACTTTTAAGTCTACATACATTAATGAATAATGGTTTGGCCTTAAAGAAAAACTTTCATCAATTTGCAAAGCTTGACAAAGTAATTTACGGTCTTTGTTTTTAATTAAAATGTCCTGCCATTCTTCCCTTTCCAACTCGAAGACATAAACTGTGCAAGGCAATAAGGTAGAAACATGATTCACAATAATAGCCTTTTAACTGAATGAGGATGATATCGAGAGGTAAATGTTAGGTGTGAGGAAAGTTAAGTTTGAATGTTTTTTTTTTTTTGTGGCAGTCTTTTAGCTGAATGAGAATGATATTAAGAGGTAAATATTAGGTCTGAATAAAGTTAAGTTTGAGTGGTGTGAAAGAATGGTCTTTTAATACTACTCGTGAGCAGTATTAAATAAGGTAGAAACATAATTCACAATGATAGTCTTTTAGCTGAATGAGGATATTAAGTCTGAAGGAAGTTAAGTTTTAATGGTGTGAAAGAAGGGTCTTTTAATACTACTCGTGAGCAGATTTGATTATGGTGAAAAACTCAATAGTGATGACTTCAAACTTGCCACCTTTTCCAGAAAGTTTGATCTCATCTGTTGCCCCCCAACTATCGTAATCTTTATGTACACTTGGTTTGAGGGTTACTTTTGTTTTCTAAACCGCCTTTGCAGGTTTTCAGTCTAGAATCCATAGCTCACTTTTTCTATCTTTTTTCTTTTGCTCTAGTTTGAGCCCTTTTTTTCCTTTCTCTTTTTTTTGTTTTTGTTTTTGTTTCCCTTTCTTTTTTTTTTTGTTTTTTTTTTGTTTTGTTTTTTTTTATATATATATATTTTTTTTGTTCCTTTTTTTTGTGTGAGCTATGGTGATGACATATTTGATAACTTTCTTGAAGTGAGATGACTCAAGTGGCCTTGTTTGCTCGTGCTTGTTCTCAGTTCTTTTTGGTTTTGAATTTTCCCTTGTTGGCTTTTTGATGGAAGGGATGAACTTTTTCCTTTTCGGAGTTTTTGTTACAGAGAACCGAGATCATAGCCTTCTTGAAATGAGATGATTCAAGTGGCCTTACTTGCTTGTATTTGCTCTCAGTCTCTCTTTTTTTTTTTGGTTTTGAATTTTCCCTTGTTGGCTTTTTGATGGAAGGGATGAACTTTTTCCCTTTTTTTTTTTTTGGAGTTTGTGTTATGGAGAACCGAGATCGTATCCTTCTTGAAGTGAGATGACTCAAGTGGCTTTATTTGCTTCTCAGTCTCTCTTTTTTTTTGGATTTTTTTTGGATTTTCCCTTTAATGGCTTTTTGATGGAAGGGATGAACTTTTTCTTTTCGGAGTTTGTGTTGCGGAAAACTGAGAACCTTTTTTTTTTTTTGAGCATTTATGAGAATTGGGAAGCCACTGAAGTCATTTAATATGAGAGCTACCTTGTTTGGAAACTAACCTCAAACTTCTTGCAAGGATGTTGATAACCACTGTGAATTCTTTTTGAGGGTTGAGGTGCAACATATGAAATCCTTCTTACTAGATTTGGCAGCACTTTCAAGATCATTACTATCAAATTTCCCTTAACTTTTTATTTTCACCCACGAGTAGTATCATTTAGAAAGCAAAGTATGATAGCAATAATGGATAGTATAATGGAAAGAGTGTAAAAATGGAAAGTAGTAGAATGCACGCATCACATCTTTTTGTTGTACCAGAAAAAGAATAGCAGGTGTCCATTTAACAAAGACTACACCCTAGATTCTGGACTAAATCTAGGAGATTTTTACTATTAGATTACTTTTGCAAGCTTTCAAAGATACAAGTTTATTCAAAGGATTCCCTGTCATTCGAAAATGTATGCGGACTGTTAGGTCAGATCTGACTTGGAGGCCTTCCAAAGTCAATGTAATTCTAGCTTGAAATCTTCACTTTTCAATTATCAATCACATCAGGCCTAGCAACTTGGACTTGGTTTTGCTTGATGAGGCGGCAATGGATTGTGGGTGACATTTGGCTCATCGGAAAAGTCCAACCACTTTGACTCGATTAATTGTTGAACTATACGCTTCAATGCCATGCAGTTTTCCAAGCCATGGCCTGGAACGCCATCATGATATGGGCAGGTAATGTTAGGGTCATACCACCTTGGATATGGGGGTTTGAATGGCTTTGTAGGAATTGGACGGATAAATTGTCTTTCGATGAGTTTTGGGTATAACTCAGTATAAGTCATGGAAATTGGTGTGAAAACTTCTCTTGGTCTTGGTGCAGGTATTGGAGGAGTAGGAGCAGGTGGCCATGACTGATTAGGTCTGTTAAAAGGATAATTGTTGGGCCTATTGGAAGGATAATCATTGGGCCTATTTGGAGGATAATTATTGGGCCTATTCAGAGGATAATCATTGGGCCTATTTGGAAGGTAATTATCGGGCCCATTGGCAAAATAGGATAGGCGAGGCCCGATAGCCACAGTATCCACGAGGGGAATCCTTCTTCTGCGTCCTATTTGTTGTACTTCGTCATCTTTTCTTCTGGATGGTCCTCATCTTTTCATAGGATTATTAAAGGATTCAGCAATATTCCCAGTCCTAATCTCATGCTCGATTCTTTCTCCAGACATGACAATGTTAGAAAAATTAGTTGCCGAATTGCCAATGAGTTCGTCATAATATAGGTACTTCAGTGTCTGAACAAACAAAGTGACCATTTCTCTTTCTGTCATGGGTGGCTGAACTTGTGCTTCTTGAATTGCTTTCGCCTTGATTAGCTCGATCAATTGTCTTATTTGTTCGGCCATACTTTCTATCTTGGACTCTATCTTTATGAGACGTCCTTCGATTTGTTCTGCCATTAATCTTATTTGGAGCCGAGTTGAATATCGGTGTCGAGGTCCAATTTTATCCTTTTAAAAGTAAGGTATATTTTATTAGATCCTATGTGTATGTGATTGATGCAATGGATGCATGCAATGAGATTATGTTTTTATCAAAATTTATATGCACGTGATTGATGTAATGGAATGCATGCAATGAGATTATTTTTATCAGATTTTATATGCGTGTGATTGATGTAATGGATGCATGCAATATAAAGTGAGATTATGTTTTTATCAGACTTTGTATGCACGTGATTAATGTAATGGAATGCATGCAATGAGATTATTTTTATCAGATTTTATATGCATGTGATTAATGTACTGGAATGCATGCAATGAGATTATTTTTATCAGATTTTATATGCGTGTGATTGATGTAATGGAATGCATGCAATGAGATTATTTTTATCATACTTTATATGCACGTGATTAATGTAATGGAATGCATGCAATGAGTGAGTTTGCTTATCCATTATCGTAGAACTTCAAAACTTTTAGTTGTCATTATAAAGACCAAAAAGTTAGCATAATTTGATGCGTGGTTTTGATGCATGAAGAATAATTGCACAAGAAAGATAAGGTTATTAATAAGTTAAATAGCAATTAACAACTCATGAAGTATTATGGAAAAATGAATTAAAACCATAAATATAAGACACGAAGAAAATAAAAGTGTAGAACAACAACATAGCATAACAAGGACGTGCTTATGGCGTTGGTAAAATGGTAGAAATTCTATGGTCAGTTCTATGGTTAAGTGGGGAGTTCTATATGCATAAGGTAGCTTATAAAAAAGGCAAGGGATAGTTCCCGAATCCCGTCACTAAATCATAGTGACGGCCCGATTCCTTACCCTCTAGGGTTAATGTAAGGAATGGATTAATTCGAGTCGTAGCTTTTCGTGGGCCCATGCAGAGACTAACCGTCTCAGAAGGCAATACACTACTTTGCTACTTTGAAACCGGTGAAGGCTTGGAGACCGTGGCCTCACAAGGACAGCAACACCAATTCCGCTTAGAAAGAATCGTGTTTGATTTAAGGAAGCTCGGGTATAGAGCTTCATATTGTGAATGCATTATGCATGTTTAGAATAAGTAAATATAACATATAAATCCACATAATAAGCAAAGTAAATCAAAACAAATCAACTTTAGGCTCGACTCACTAACGTGGAGTCCCCAGCGGAGTCGCCAAGCTGTGGCAACGTCGGGTTTTCGGGAGTCGCCACCAATCAGTTTTCTTAGGTCGATTGGTCACCTTAAAATTGGTCTGCGAGAGTTCCGGGATCGGGAGTACGGTTACGTTAAAACAACTTTGTTAAAACGCCCAAAAATTGGCACCTTAGTTGATTTTAATTTTGTTTTGCTTTGCTTTTAAATAATTCTCAGTTAATTTTCAAAATTAGAAATTTTAACTGGATTAGTCGAAATGTGGATTTTTAAATTAATTAATTTGTATGAAATTTTATACTTCCGAACCATGGACTCTGCCGAGTCATTTGGACACGGAAGATTTTTTATTCCGAACCATGGACTCTGCCGAGTCATTTGGACACGGAATTTGGTGAACTTTTAAATAATTTAATCCATATTGTAAATATGGATTTTTATCTTTTTTTTTATTTAATTTATTTAATTAAAAGGGTGATATTTTTTTTAAACCGCAGATCCTGACGGATCATCCGGATATGTAAGTTGATTTAATTTATAGTTAATTATTTAATTCTTATTTTTATGGAATTAATTATTAGTTTAATTACTAATTCGTAATTCTTTTTGTTATAAAATTTTTAGATTCATTAATAATCTAAAAATTTTTATTTTCTATATTTTTCTTTCTTTTCTTTCTTTTCCTTCTTATCTTTCTTATCTTATCTTATCTTTCTTATCTTTATTATCTTTTTCTTATCTTTCTTATCTTTTTCTTATCTTGTTTTAATTTTCTTTTTGTTTTCTTGTTTAATGAAAAATATTTATTATTTTAGTGGATTTAAAAGTTATATTTTAAATAAATCAGTAAAATATAAAGTCTTAATTTTCATGTATTTTTTTGAACAGGTTTTATTTTTATTTGTTTATTATTTTTACTGGATAAAAATAACTATTAAAATTAATTTTAACTTTTTGTTATCTTTAAAGAATTAAAAACATGTATATAAAAATAAAAATAATTGGCTTTTTTAAAAATAATTTTTATTAGCCTTAATAATTAATTACAAAATAATCTTCTTTTAATTTTCATTTATTTATTAATTAGTAAAGGGTAAAGGTGAATTAAATAAAAAAATTATATAAAGAAAAAAAATTAATAATAATAAAGTGGGGCTTTTTGGCCATCCACTTTAAAATGCTCTACAAACCAAGTAGTTCACGTTGCACAGATCCACAAGAATGCGTCTCAAGAGTCAATTGGATATCATCCAACGAGTCTTTACTCAGGCCATTCTTAATGAATCGTATTTTATCTTCTCGATTATCAGAGATCATCCCTAAAGAACGACATTTAGTATTACAAGTCCACCGTCCACATTTATGGCAGACTTGTAACCTTTTCGCTCTTCGCTTTTTGGCATAAGAGCTTTTGCCTATACCAGGCATGTGAGACACAAATGCCTCTGGGATTTCACCTGCTAGACGAACCTTGGCTTCGATTAACCACCGCACATCTTCAGGGATTCCTTTGTGCATCAGAACTCTTAATCGTTCACAGCGAACTTGGTAGATCTTTTTGAGGATGTTCATTGGGAGAGAAGGGAAATACTTTCGCAAGGCGGAAAAAGTAGGATCCATTTTCTAGGAGGAAGTAAAAGAAAGAAGGGGTGAAGGAATCAGTTATTATGGGCAACTGAGAGAACCGACTTGAAAGTCACGGAGTACCGTATCCGCCGTTTAACCGGAAAAGTAGATCCTACTTCATTTTGATAGATATTTTTTTTTATCCGTTGATCCAGTCCTCGATTATTGAATCCATTGTCCGCTTTGGACAAAGTTTCAACGACAATATTTCTTGATGTCTGCCTTATCTTTGACCACAGCTATCTCTTATCTTGGATGCTGCTAAGCTGGCATCAATCCTGTCCTTCCAGGTGTAGCCTCGATTATTGAATCAATTGCCAAGCTTTTGACAATATTGTCTACTTTATATTTTTTTTTTATATCTGCCTTATCCTTGGCTATAGCTATCTCTTATCTTGGATACTACTAACTAGCGTCAATCCTATCCTTCCAGGCGTAGCCTCGATTATTGAATCGGTAGCCAAGCTTTTGACAATATTGTCTACTTTATCCTTGAATTCCTGATGCGGGTTGGTCCCGCATATTAGCTGTGTATCCAGTGATAGATTGGTAAGAGCTGATGACATTGAGATCTAAGCTTATACTGCTGTAACTGTGCTGTGAATGTGATTCCCGTTTGGCCCTTGTTATGTAAAGGCTATGTATGCATGATATGAAATGCATGAATGCAAAGCATGTGTAATTGATGGTTCTTTTTTTATTTTTATTTTTATTTTATTTTTTTATTTTTTATTTTTGGTGAATGGAAGGGGCAGCGAGAGAAACGGAAGAAAGAGAAAGGAAGAAGATGGTCTGATCGTAAGAAAACAAAGTTTGGGACTTTCTGGGCAGAGGGAGGATAAGCTAGGGAATAAGGCTGTAATTTTATCTTTTTTTTAAAACGGAGCCCCAAAGCATTAGATGCTCCATCGAATGCCATTTTCCATGTTTCATCATCTTTAGAGACTTCCTGTTCTATCGTCATTATATCTCCATCAGGAAACTCCATTTTCATTGGCTCATAATCATCCAATGCTCTATCAGCCAGATATTCAGCAATCACACTCCCTTTTACAGCCTTTTGGGTGACATACTGTATGTCGTATTCAGACAACAGCATTTGCCATTTTGCGATCCTGCCTGATAAAGCTGGTTTCTCAAAAATGTACTTAATGGGATCAGTCTTGGAGATTAGCAATGTGGTGTTGTTGAGCATGTAGTGTCGTAGTCGGTGTGCTACCCATGCAAGGGCACAACAGGACTTACTAACTTTTATTATTGATATTATTATTAATTTAATTAACTTTGTTAATTAACAATTAATTAATTTGACTAACTTTTTATTATTGTTGTTAATTAATTAATTTAATTAACTTGGCTAACTTTTTATTGTTGTTAATTAATTAATTTAATTAACTTGACTAACTTTTTATTATTGTTGTTAATTAATTAATTTAATTAACTTGACTAACTTTTTATTATTGTTGTTAACAATTAATTTAATTAAACTTGGCTAATTTTTATTATTGTTGTTAATTAATTTAATCTAACTTTTACTAACCTTTTTTATTGTTATTAACTAACTAATCCAACTAATCTAACTATATTAATTGTGCTAACTTTTATTATTATTGTGTTATTATAGTGGATGGCCAAAAAGCCCCACTTTATTAATTGAATTTTTTTTATGATTAAAAGATAAAAAAAGGAATTTTACGTGAATAATTTTCTAAAGGCTAATAAAAATTACTTTTTTTATTTTGAAACAAAGTTTTTATTCCTTTTAATAAACAAACATAATGAAATAATTCAAAAATAAAATAAATAAATAAATAAACATAAAATCATTCTTTTAATACATCTTTAAAATTAATAATTAATGAAATAAAAAAAAATTAAAACTCCATGACCAAATGATCCGCCAGGATTCATGGCTCGGAAATATTTTTAAATAAAATATATAAATAAATTTTTTCTTTATAAAAAAATAAAAAAAAAAACTTTAGACTAATATTTTAATTATCTATCAATATATAATTTTTTTTTAGTTTTCTTTATTAATAAAAAGAATAAAAAGCGTAAAAATTTTGGGTTAATATTTTATTCAGTAATATTTTACTTATTAAATTATATAACTTTTTGTTTCTTTTATAAAAATCTTAATCAAATAATTTCAAAATAATACAAAATAAAACAAAAATAATTGAATTTTCTCTTAAATATTTTTGACTTATTGATTAGATATATTTTCAGAAATATAAATTAAAATTAAAAAAAAAAATCTTTCATCAAACAAAGAAGAATATAAAAATAAAAATATCAAGACTTTTGTTTTAAAATACATATAAGTTTTCGGTTAAATAATCTTTTATTCCAAAATAAATTAAATAAATATCAAAAATATTTTTTTTTTTTTCTTTTCTCTCGCACAGAGACTTCGCTTCTTCTCCAGCCTGCTCCCACACCGTCGCGTCTCGCCTCGCTCGCGCCGGTGGCTGCCCGCGCTCCGCCCCTGTCCGTCGCTCTTCCTCAGCGCACCCAGCCACCGCGTCGTCCCCCCAGCCACCGCGTCGTTCTTCCCGCCATCCGCCAGCTCCCTCCGCCAGCCATCGACGTCCCTTGTTATGCTATGTTGTTGTTCTACACTTTTATTTTCTTCGTGTCTTATATTTATGGTTTTAATTCATTTTTCCATAATACTTCATGAGTTGTTAATTGCTATTTAACTTATTAATAACCTTATCTTTCTTGTGCAATTATTCTTCATGCATCAAAACCACGCATCAAATTATGCTAACTTTTTGGTCTTTATAATGACAACTAAAAGTTTTGAAGTTCTACGATAATGGATAAGCAAACTCACTCATTGCATGCATTCCATTACATTAATCACGTGCATATAAAGTATGATAAAAATAATCTCATTGCATGCATTCCATTACATCAATCACACGCATATAAAATCTGATAAAAATAATCTCATTGCATGCATTCCATTACATTAATCACATGCATATAAAATCTGATAAAAATAATCTCATTGCATGCATTCCATTACATTAATCACGTGCATACAAAGTCTGATAAAAACATAATCTCACTTTATATTGCATGCATCCATTACATCAATCACACGCATATAAAATCTGATAAAAATAATCTCATTGCATGCATTCCATTACATCAATCACGTGCATATAAATTTTGATAAAAACATAATCTCATTGCATGCATCCATTGCATCAATCACATACACATAGGATCTAATAAAATATACCTTACTTTTAAAAGGATAAAATTGGACCTCGACACCGATATTCAACTCGGCTCCAAATAAGATTAATGGCAGAACAAATCGAAGGACGTCTCATAAAGATAGAGTCCAAGATAGAAAGTATGGCCGAACAAATAAGACAATTGATCGAGCTAATCAAGGCGAAAGCAATTCAAGAAGCACAAGTTCAGCCACCCATGACAGAAAGAGAAATGGTCACTTTGTTTGTTCAGACACTGAAGTACCTATATTATGACGAACTCATTGGCAATTCGGCAACTAATTTTTCTAACATTGTCATGTCTGGAGAAAGAATCGAGCATGAGATTAGGACTGGGAATATTGCTGAATCCTTTAATAATCCTATGAAAAGAGGAGGACCATCCAGAAGAAAAGATGACGAAGTACAACAAATAGGACGCAGAAGAAGGATTCCCCTCGTGGATACTGTGGCTATCGGGCCTCGCCTATCAGGTTCTAAGGACCTTTCCTTAAACCTCAAACAAACAATCAATCATTCAATCCATCTTACAACGATAGAACCTTTCCTATCGTTAGAGGTTCTAAGGACCTTTCCTTAAACCTCAAACAAACAATCAATCATTCAGTCCATCTTACAACGATAGAACCTTTCCTATCGTTAGAGGTTCTAAGGACCTTTCCTTAAACCTCAAACAAACAATCAATCATTCAGTCTATCTTACAACGATAGAACCTTTCCTATCGTTAGAGGTTCTAAGGACCTTTCCTTAAACCTCAAACAAACAATCAATCATTCAGTCCATCTTACAACGATAGAACCTTTCCTATCGTTAGAGGTTCTAAGGACCTTTCCTTAACCTCAAACAAACAATCAATCATTCAGTCCATCTTACAACGATAGAACCTTTCCTATCGTTAGAGGTTCTAAGGACCTTTCCTTAAACCTCAAACAAACAATCAATCATTCAGTCCATCTTACAACGATAGAACCTTTCCTATCGTTAGAGGTTCTAAGGACCTTTCCTTAAACCTCAAACAAACAATCAATCATTCAGTCCATCTTACAACGATAGAACCTTTCCTATCGTTAGAGGTTCTAAGGACCTTTCCTTAAACCTCAAACAAACAATCAATCATTCAATCCATCTTACAACGATAGAACCTTTCCTATCGTTAGAGGTTCTAAGGACCTTTCCTTAAACCTCAAACAAACAATCAATCATTCAGTCCATCTTACAACGATAGAATCAATTTTCATCATCGGGGTTTTAAGGATGGAACCTTTGCCTCGAAAACAATCAATTTTCATCAATTCGGGGTTTTAAGGATGGAACCTTTGCCTCGAAAACAATCAATCAATTCGAGGCTTTAAGGATGGAACCTTTGCCTCGAAAATAATCAATCAATTCGAGGTTTTAAGGATGGAACCTTTGCCTCGACATCAATCAATCAATCCGGGGTTTTAAGGATGGAACCTTTGCCTCGAGATCAATCAATCAATCCGAGGTTTTAAGGATAGAACCTTTGCCTCGAGATCAATCAATCAATCCGGGGTTTTAAGGATGGAACCTTTGCCTCGAGATCAATTATCAATCCGAGGTTTTAAGGATGGAACCTTTGCCTCGACATCAATCAATCAATTCAAGGTTTTAAGGATGGAACCTTTGCCTCGAGATCAATCAATCAATCCGAGGTTTTAAGGATGGAACCTTTGCCTCGAGATCAATCAATCAATCCGAGGTTTTAAGGATAGAACCTTTGCCTCGAGATCAATCAATCAATCCGGGGTTTTAAGGATGGAACCTTTGCCTCGAGATCAATTATCAATCTGAGGTTTTAAGGATGGAACCTTTGCCTCGACATCAATCAATCAATTCGAGGTTTTAAGGATGGAACCTTTGCCTCGACATCAATCAATCAATCCGGGGTTTTAAGGATGGAACCTTTGCCTCGAGATCAATCAATCAATCCGAGGTTTTAAGGATGGAACCTTTGCCTCGAAAATAAATAATCAATCAATCAGTCCATCTTACAACGATAGAACCTTTCCTATCGTTAGAGGTTCTAAGGACCTTTCCTTAACCTCAAACAAATAATCAATCAATCAGTCCATCTTACAACAATAGGAGCTTTCCTATCGTTAGAGGTTTTAAGGACCTTTCCTTAAACCTTACTGTTTGGGCGGCGAGAACATTCTCAATGCCTACCTAAGCCGGACGAAATTTGGTAACGACTTTGCATACATCATGTCCCATGAAGCATGCAAAGGGGGGCAGCTGTTGACAACCAATTTCGTCCGGGTGTTAAAGCTTGTATTTTATCTAGCAATTCTTCAGCAGTTGTTGCGGATATTATGATTCGCCGTGCCACTCTTGATATAAAATTCTTCTGCATAGCATAATCCATAAAAGCTATCAGACCTGTAAAGAAATTGTTAACATTTAAAAGCCCAATGGGTTTCTTATGCAAATTAAGTTGGGCCATGGAAGCAATTTGAAAGACTTCTCCCAACGTGCCAAAACCACCTGGTAGAGCGATAAAAGCATCAGCATTTAAAAGCATTTGTAACACACGCTCTTGCAAATTTTTAACCACTAATTCTTCTCCAATCGTACCCCCAGAAACAAATTTCAAAGGTCCAGGGATGATGCCCAAAACTTGACTTCCTCCTAAAGATGCTGCTGATGCTACACCTCCCATTAATCCGACACTACCTCCTCCATAAACTAAATGTATTTTTCGCTCAGCTAATACTCTACCCAAATGGTTGGCTGCCTTTAAATACTCTTCATCTTTTCCAGGAAAAGCCCCAGAAAATACACAAATACTTCGGGATTTACGAGTTGGGGTTTTCTCCATTCCTATCCTTATCCTTGTGAGAAAAGAGGATATATTTATAGAGATGAAGAGATAAGGCAATAATTTTATTTTCAAGAGTGGATACATTATTGCCAGCTATACACAGTAGTCACGAGTATGACTCTGGTCAGGTATGGGTACACTATCGTTAAAAGAGGAGGAAAATTTTCAAAATAGCTGCTAGCATGTACAGTAGTCACTACTGTAGCTTACGTCAGGAGTAGGTATGTGATTGTTGGAAGGGAAGGAAAATTTCAAAAGTGGCAGCTATATACAGTAGTCCGTGTCAGGAGTGGGTACATTATTGCCAAAGGGGAGGAAAATTTCAAAAGCGACAGCTAGCACGTACAGTAATCGTAACTATGGCTCATGTCAGGAGTGGATACATTATCGCTGAAAGGGGAGGAAAATTTCAAAAGCGACAGCTAGTACGTACAGTAATCGTGACTTTGGTTCACGTCAGGAGTGGATACATTATTACCAAAAGGGGAGGAAAATTTCAAAAGCGACAGCTAGTACGTACAGTAATCGTGACTTTGGTTCACGTCAGGAGTGGATACATTATTACCAAAAGGGGAGGAAAATTTCAAAAGCGACAGCTAGCACGTACAGTAATCGTGACTTTGATCCTCGTCTTCCACTGGCTTTGCGTCCAGTAATGGCTTCAATGCTTTCTATGAATCGGTGATTTGCATCTCATCTAGCTTTCTCACAAACTGGCAAACAGGGTCGTTTAGGGTCAGATTCCCAAGACTGTAACGATCTCGTTCTTTTTGGAAAATTATCCATAATCCAACAACCTCAAATTGCACTATTCCACAAGAATGCGCTTCAAGAACCTCTCGAATATCTTCTAGAGATTCCTTACGCAAGCCATTCTTAATGAATCTTATTCTATCATTACGATTTCTGGTGATCACTCCTGGAGCACGACATTTATTGCCGCAAATCCACCATCCACAATTATGACAAACGCCTAGCCTCTTTGCTCTTCTTTTTTTGGCATAAGCGCTTTTACCAAAGCCGGGCATACGGGGAAAGAACGCTTCGGGAACTTCACCAGCTGAACGAACCTTAGCTTCAATTAGCCACCGCACATTATCAGGAATGCCTTTGTGCATAAATACTCTGAGAACGACACCACGGAATTATTGCAAGTCTGGAATAGTTGGAATTCTACTGATCGGGAAGCTTTTACGGCAAAATATGGTCACATCACTTGCCTACTAAAGGTTACCGTTGATGCATCACTTGTCCGGGCTCTAATACAATTTTGGGATCCATTTTATCGATGCTTTTCTTTCGATAAGATGGATCTGGTTCCAACCATTGAAGAATACAACAAGGTAGCTCTCATATTAAATGACTTCAGTGGCTTCCCAATTCTCATAAATGCTCAAAAAAAAAAAAAGGTTCTCAGTTTTCCGCAACACAAACTCCGAAAAGAAAAAGTTCATCCCTTCCATCAAAAAGCCATTAAAGGGAAAATCCAAAAAAAATCCAAAAAAAAAGAGAGACTGAGAAGCAAATAAAGCCACTTGAGTCATCTCACTTCAAGAAGGATACGATCTCGGTTCTCCATAACACAAACTCCAAAAAAAAAAAAAGGGAAAAAGTTCATCCCTTCCATCAAAAAGCCAACAAGGGAAAATTCAACCCTCCTTCTTTCGCCTTCTGATCCTTATCTTTCTTGGCCGGAACACGGTCGTCGCTCCCCGCGAGCATCGCACTTGCCGCCCTTGCACGTCAATTCCGTCGGCAGCTGGCCCAGGAACGTGATCTCGTACGTCGGCATCGGGTTCATGAATACGAAGTATGGGTCCAATAGCTTGTGGCCATGGACGGTGGTGCCATGGAAGAGACTCTGTTTCGTGTTGATTGCGATGGGTACTATCCGATCGGTTAGCTCAGCGAATAGCGTGCTGAGGCGGAGAAGGAACGGCTTGCGGCAGCTCCAGTCGCGCCCTCTGCTCTTCGTTTCGTGTTCCGCCGTGCCACGCCCACGTTTCGAGCTCCTCCGCGCCTAGGTCCCCTCCCCCTGAGAAGGAGTCACCTTGTCGTGCCCTCTGCTCTCTGCGTCGTGCCCCCTGCCGTCACGTCGCCTCCCTGCTGCCCCTCCTCGCGCGCACCGTCGCCTACCTCCGCCTCGCTACGTCGCCCCTGTCGTCAGAAACAAAAACGAAAGAAACAAAAGAACAAAGAAGATAACAGACGTTGAAAAAGTCAAAAAATTTTTTTGGGTAAAACCCTCGTTTAGTCCTTGATCTTCCTTATTTTATCCATTTAAGTCACTAACATATTCTATTTTGCAGATTAACCACTTACAGCAAGTTTTTATTGTTTTCTTTTCTTTAATCTCTTTTGTTTACTTGTCTATTTTGGCCATTAATTAAATTTAGTCATAAAATTCATGTAGGATCATAACCTAGATTGTTTTACTTAATTTTATATCCATCCTTTTTATCTATTTAATTTTAGGATAGTTCATTTATTATTTAATATTCACGATCCATTTAAAAAATCATTCCGGGTAGATTTAATAAATCTCTTGAATGAATATAGTATGATAATAAATTACAGAATTCATATCCAGGTAGTTCGGTTAGAATCCATGGTTTGGATATTAACTGCATTTATTTAAAGCCCCGAAAGTAAAAAAAAAAAAATGAAAGTAAAAATTAAACAAGAAAATGAAACTCGGATTGCAAACCGACTCGTTATCGATCCAGATCTGATTTGATCCATAATTTTGGGCATAATTAATTTTTAGCCTATGGATTCCTTTGATTTGCCTATTTGAGACCCTATGTTTGTTTCGATTTACAATCTGGCCATTGATTTACTGATGTTTATTAATTGTTCAGATAATTAAAAGCATAAATTTGCTTAGAAATTAACATTAAGCTTAATTATATGATTAGGATATATAGATATTTCTTTAAATAATCTGTCCCTGGATTTATTTGATTTTTGTCTATTTGAGACTCTAATGTTGTTTTGATTTACAATTTGGTCACTAATGTTTATTTTCATTCATGTTTTTATTTGATTATGAGCACAAATAAATAAATAAAATTAATATTAAGCATAATTGCATGATTAGGTTAGATAAACATTTTTAATAAATAATTTACCCCTGGATTTATTTTATTTGTCTAATTGAGTCTCTAATGTTGTTCTGATTTACAAATTAGTCATTGTTTTACTTATGTTTTCCTTTTATAGTTTTGTTTAGATAATTATGAATTAGCTTAGGAATTAATATTAAACATAATTAGTTTTATACTTTTTAATAATTAATATGAAATTAGTTTGACATAATTAAAAAAAATCACACTTAGAAAAATTCAGGCTGCGTGTGCTATTTGATAATTAATTGAATAATTAAATTTTAAATTAAATTCCATGTCCAAATGATCCGCCAGGATCCATGGTTTGGAAAACCAAAATTTTTAAGTAAAGTATAAAATAAAATTAATTTTTTAAATAGTTTACTTTTTTTTTTATCCAGTAATAAAAACAAAGAAAAACTTTTTTTTAAAAAAATAAATATATGAAAAATTAAACTTTTATATTTTTTACTTATTTTCTTTTAAAATAATAAAAAAATATAACTTTTTAATTCCTTTATTAAATAAACAAAAATCTTAGCCAAATGATTTCAAAAAAAAAATATATAAGATAAAATAAATAGAAAAGAATTAAATATTTTAGACTTATTAATTGGATGTATTTTTTTTTTTAGACTTACAAATTAGATAATTACTTTAAAAACCTTACATCAAAATATAAATATCAAGACTTTTCTTTTATTTTTATAATATACATATAAATCTTTGGTTTCATTATTAAATAAATAAAATCTTAATTAAATAATTACTTTTTGGTTCATATTTTATCAAATAAAAAGAATAAACATAAAATAAAATATATGAATATCAAGATTTTTTTAAAAAAATATATAACTCTTTGAAAAAAAAAATTTATTTTTGGTTCCTTAAAAAAAAAAATAAATGATAAAGATCTTTCATTAAACAAGAAAATAAAAAGAAAAGTAAAAAGAAAAGAAAAAGAAAGAAAAGAAAGAAAAGAAAAGAAAATATAAAGAAAGAAAAATCAAATTTTTAGATTATTAATAAAACCTAAAATTTCCAAATTAATAATTAAACTAATAATTGATTCCATAAAAATTAAATAATTAACTAAAAATTAAAATAATTTCCATATCCGGATGATCCGGCAGGATCTACGGTTTAGAAAATATCAACCTTTTTAAAATAAATAAATTAAATAAAAAGATAAAAATCCATATTTACGATATGGATTAATCGATTAAAATTTCGTCAAATTCCGTGTCCAAATGACTCGTCAGAGTCCATGGTTCGGAATCACATCTTCCGTGTCCAAATGACTCGGCAGAGTCCATGGTTCGGAAGTATAAAATTCTATACAAATTAACTTAAAAATCCACATTTCGACTAATTCAGTTAAAATTTCTAAATTAACTGAAAATTATTTAAAAGCAAAGTAAAACAAAATTAAAATCAACTAAGGTGCCAATTTTGGGCGCTATAACAATATTGTTTTAGCGTAACCGTACTCCCGATCCCCGAACTCTCGCAGACCAATTTTAAGGTGACCAATCGACCTAAGAAAACTGATTGGTGGCGACTCCAGAAAACCCGACGTTGCCACAGCTTGGCGACTATTAAAAAAAATAAGTTGGGCTATTGTTCCTGTTAATGATAAATTTAATTTATTTAAAGTTAGATATTTATTATTTAAATATCAAGAATAAAAAAAGAAAGAAAAGAAAAGAAATTAAAAGAAATTTAAAAAAAAAAAAAAAGTAAAATAAGTAAAAAAGAAGAAAAAGAAAGAAAGTAAAAAAAGAAGTAAAAATATAAAGATAAATTTTTAGTTAGTATTAAAAATCATTCATAAATAAAAAGAATTACCATTTAAAAATTAATTTCATAATAATAAGAATTAAATAATTACGATAAATCAATTTCCATATCCGGATGATCCGGCAGGATCTACGGTTTGGAAAATATCAAACTTTTTTAAAATAAATAAATTAAATAAATACAAAGATAAAAATCCATGTTTACAATATGGATTAAATTATTTAAAATTTCACCAAATTCCGTGTCCAAATGACTCGGCAGAGTCCATGGTTCGGAATCAAATCTTCCGTGTCCAAATGACTCGGCAGAGTCCATGGTTCGGAAGTATAAAATTTCATACAAATTAATTAATTTAAAAATCCACATTTCGACTAATCCAGTTAAAATTTCTAATTTTGAAAATTAACTGAGAATTATTTAAAAGCAAAGCAAAACAAAATTAAAATCAACTAAGGTGCCAATTTTTGGGCGTTTTAACAAAGTTGTTTTAACGTAACCGTACTCCCGATCCCCGAACTCTCGCAGACCAATTTTAAGGTGACCAATCGACCTAGGTGAAACCGATTGGTGGCGACTCCCGAAAACCCGACGTTGCCACAGCTTGGCGACTCCGCTGGGGAGTCGACGTTAGTGAGTCGAGCCTAAAGTTGATTTGTTTTTATTTACTTTGTTTTACTATTATGTGGATTTATATATTATATTTACTTAAGTAAACATGCATAATGCATTCACAAAATGAAGCTCTATACCCGAGCTTCCTTAAATCAAACACGATTCTTTCTAAGCGGAATTGGTGTTGCTGTCCTTGTGAGGCCACGGTCTCCAAGCCTTCACCGGTTTCAAAGTAGCAAAGTAGTGTATTGCCTTCTGAGACGGTTAGTCTCTGCATGGGCCCACGAAAAGCTACGACTCGAATTAATCCATTCCTTACATAAACCCTAGAGGGTAAGGAATCGGGCCGTCACTATGATTCAGTGACGGGATTCGGGAACTATCCCTTGCCTTTTTGATAAACCACCTTCTGCATGTAGAATTCCTTACTCCACCTTAGAACCAGCCATTAAGAATTTCCCATACCTCGGTTCCCATTTCCATAGGTTTTGTTTTATCTATATGTTTGTATGATCCTATGTGTTATTTTTTTTTACTAACTCTATTTTTCCTTATTTTTCCGGCATATACATTTCATCATTAAAGATAAGTATTTGGTGAAAGAACTATTATCATGGATATTCTCGATTATCTTCCCATGGCTGTTACTGGATCATGGAATGACACGGTAATCGAAACTCAGCCTGAAGCTATGGAATATTCCGAAACGGCTCAAAAGCTTCACGGAGATGCTCTGACGTCCCATTCTCACGTACAGCTTAAGGACCAGGTATCGGTCCGGATAAATCAGAACGACACCACGGAATTATTGCAAGTCTGGAATAGTTGGAATTCTACTGATCGGGAAGCTTTTACGGCAAAATATGGTCACATCACTTGCCTACTAAAGGTTACCGTTGATGCATCACTTGTCCGGGCTCTAATACAATTTTGGGATCCATTTTATCGATGCTTTTCTTTCGATAAGATGGATCTGGTTCCAACCATTGAAGAATACAACAGCCTCTTGGGTTGGTCCTCCGACTATCCAATCGAGACTTATCAACATGATAGAAGAACGGAGCCTCATCGAGCCCTAGCAAAATT
The DNA here is from genome assembly GCA_039654915.1 of Aquilaria yunnanensis. Taxonomy (NCBI): domain Eukaryota; kingdom Viridiplantae; phylum Streptophyta; class Magnoliopsida; order Malvales; family Thymelaeaceae; genus Aquilaria; species Aquilaria yunnanensis. The sequence continues at coordinate 8,812,454 of CM077593.1, read as the reverse complement.
ATTGGATATGCCAGCTTCCAGTCTTCAAACCAAGTTTGCAACAAAAGGATCTCGAAAATTTATCAGTTGGATCGACTTAAAACAATTAACCAAACTATTCCCCAGTGGAGTTTTATAGAAAACAATTAACCAATCATTGCTATCATTTTCAAACTCCGCAGATCATTTCATCTCTTGATATTTTTCATTCAGTTTGGTTGATAAGGTGCTGTGGCAACGTCGGGTTTTCGGGAGTCGCCACCAATCTGTTTCACCTAGGTCGATTGGACACCTTAAAATTGGTCTGCGAGAGTTCGGGGATCGGGAGTACGGTTACGCTAAAACAACTTTGTTATAGCGCCCAAAATTGGCACCTTAGTTGATTTTAATTTTGTTTTGCTTTGCTTTTAGAAAATATTCAGTTAATTTTCAAACTAGAAATTTTAACTGAATTAATCGGATGCGGATTTTTAAATTAATTTATATAAAATTTGATACTTCCAAAACTAATTAAAAAAAAATTAGTAATAATAATAACAATAATAATAATATTACATTTTTTTATTTAATTTTTTTTATTTAATTTTTTAAAATTATTTTAATGGCCGGACGAAATTGGGTGTCAACAGCTGCCCCCCTTTGCATGCTTCATGGGACATGATGTATGCAAAGTTAGTTACCAAATTTCGTCCAGCTTAGCTAGGCATTGAAAACCTTCTCGCCGCCTAAACTTTGAGGTTTAAGGAAAGGTCCTTAGAACCTCTAACGATAGGAAAGGTTCTATCGTTGTAAGATGGACTGAATGATTGATTGTTTGTTTGAGGTTTAAGGAAAGGTCCTTAGAACCTCTAACGATAGGAAAGGTTCTATCGTTGTAAGATGGACTGAATGATTGATTGTTTGTTTGAGGTTTAAGGAAAGGTCCTTGGAACCTCTAACGATAGGAAAGGTTCTATCGTTGTAAGATGGACTGAATGATTGATTGTTTGTTTGAGGTTTAAGGAAAGGTCCTTAGAACCTCTAACGATAGGAAATGTTCTATCGTTGTAAGATGGACTGAATGATTGATTGTTTGGTTGAGGTTTAAGGAAAGGTCCTTAGAACCTCTAACGATAGGAAAGGTTCTATCGTTGTAAGATGGACTGAATGATTGATTGTTTGTTTGAGGTTAAGGAAAGGTCCTTAGAACCTCTAACGATAGGAAATGTTCTATCGTTGTAAGATGGACTGAATGATTGATTGTTTGTTTGAGGTTAAGGAAAGGTCCTTAGAACCTCTAACGATAGGAAAGGTTCTATCGTTGTAAGATGGACTGAATGATTGATTGTTTGTTTGAGGTTAAGGAAAGGTCCTTAGAACCTCTAACGATAGGAAAGGTTCTATCGTTGTAAGATGGACTGAATGATTGATTGTTTGTTTGAGGTTAAGGAAAGGTCCTTAGAACCTCTAACGATAGGAAAGGTTCTATCGTTGTAAGATGGACTGAATGATTGATTGTTTGTTTGAGGTTTAAGGAAAGGTCCTTAGAACCTCTAACGATAGGAAAGGTTCTATCGTTGTAAGATGGACTGAATGATTGATTGTTTGTTTGAGGTTTAAGGAAAGGTCCTTAGAACCTCTAACGATAGGAAAGGTTCTATCGTTGTAAGATGGACTGAATGATTGATTGTTTGTTTGAGGTTTAAGGAAAGGTCCTTGGAACCTCTAACGATAGGAAATGTTCTATCGTTGTAAGATGGACTGAATGATTGATTGTTTGTTTGAGGTTTAAGGAAAGGTCCTTGGAACCTCTAACGATAGGAAAGGTTCTATCGTTGTAAGATGGACTGAATGATTGATTGTTTGTTTGAGGTTTAAGGAAAGGTCCTTAGAACCTCTAACGATAGGAAAGGTTCTATCGTTGTAAGATGGACTGAATGATTGATTGTTTGTTTGAGGTTAAGGAAAGGTCCTTAGAACCTCTAACGATAGGAAAGGTTCTATCGTTGTAAGATGGACTGAATGATTGATTGTTTGTTTGAGGTTTAAGGAAAGGTCCTTAGAACCTCTAACGATAGGAAAGGTTCTATCGTTGTAAGATGGACTGAATGATTGATTGTTTGTTTGAGGTTTAAGGAAAGATCCTTAGAACCTCTAACGATAGGAAATGTTCTATTGTTCTAAGATGGACTGAATGATTGATTGCTTGTTTGAGGTTAAGGAAAGGTCCTTAGAACCTCTAACGATAGGAAAGGTTCTATCGTTGTAAGATGGACTGAATGATTGATCTCGAGGCAAAGGTTCCATCCTTAAAACCCCGATGATGAAAATTGGTTGTTTTCGAGGCAAAGGTTCCTTCTTTAAAACCCCGATGATGAAAATTGATTGTTTTCGAGGCAAAGGTTTCATCCTTAAAACCCCGATGATGAAAATTGATTGTTTTCGAGGCAAAGGTTCCATCCTTAAAACCCCGATGATGAAAATTGATTTTGAGGCTAAGGAGCTTTCCTTAGGACCTCGAGCGAAATTTATATGAAAGCAATTGAAATTGGAATAATTTTCTTCGAAAGTGTGAATTTTCATAATAGGTGAGTGCAAAAATTTAAACTTCGATAAGATGAGTGAATCTTGATGATGACAATAACACTGACAAATTATGTAAAGGGAACGGATGTTTGGAATCAATATCCAAGGTTCATCTAATATTTTCTTCAGTAAATATAGATTCCCTTGTGAGATATGTCATCCAAATAAGGTTAAAGCTTAACTACCCCAAAATGTTATGCCTAGTAGACCTAATAGGATGCGTCTCAAGAGTAATAAAAATTACTCTTTACTCAGCCATTCCAACCTAAAGGCATTGTCCCATGGTTTTAATATCAGCATGGACGAAACTATCTTATAAGAAAAGAAATTCCTTGAAAAGAAAAACTGAAACGCGAAAGAAAATGCTGATAATAAAACTAAAGGACAAGAAAAACGGATCAGATCGCTTCTTTCTTCCACAATACTTCAACAGGGTGAGTAGAGGACCATTATGGGAGTGAACTGGTCGGGAAAGACTGTCGTGTCCAGTCTATCTGAATCATTGCTGGATCTGGTTCAGGAACAAAAGCTTGTATTTTATCTAGCAATTCTTCAGCAGTTGTTGCGGATATTATGATTCGCCGTGCCACTCTTGATATGAAATTCTTCTGCATAGCATAATCCATAAAAGCTATCAGACCTGTAAAGAAATTGTTAACATTTAAAAGCCCAATGGGTTTCTTATGCAAATTAAGTTGGGCCATGGAAGCAATTTGAAAGACTTCTCCCAACGTGCCAAAACCACCTGGTAGAGCGATAAAAGCATCAGCATTTAAAAGCATTTGTAACACACGCTCTTGCAAATTTTTAACCACTAATTCTTCTCCAATCGTGCCCCCAGAAATAAATTTCAGAGGTCCAGGGATAATGCCCAAAACTTGACTTCCTCCTAGAGATGCTGCTGATGCTACACCTCCCATTAATCCGACACTACCTCCTCCATAAACTAAATGTATTTTTCGCTCAGCTAATACTCTACCCAAATGGTTGGCTGCTTTTAAATACTCTTCATCTTTTCCAGGAAAAGCCCCAGAAAATACACAAATACTTCGGGATTTACGAGTTGGGGTTTTCTCCATTCCTATCCTTACCCTTGTGAGAAAAGAGGATATATTTATAGAGATGAAGAGATAAGGCAATAATTTTATTTTCAAGAATGGATACATTATTGCCAGCTATTCACAGTAGTCACGAGTATGACTCTGGTCAGGTATGGGTACACTATCGTTAAAAGAGGAGGAAAATTTTCAAAATAGCTGCTAGCATGTACAGTAGTCACTACTGTAGCTTACGTCAGGAGTAGGTACGTGATTGTTGGAAGAGAAGGAAAATTTTAAAAAGTGGCAGCTAGCATGTACAGTATCGTGACTATGGCTCATGTCAGGAGTTGATACATTATCGCCGAAAGGGGAGGAAGATTTCAAAAGCGACAGCTAGCACGTACAATAATCGTGACTTTGGTTCACGTCAGGAGTGGATACATTATTACCAAAAGGGGAGGAAATTTTCCAAAAGCGACAGCTAGCACGTACAGTAATCGTGACTTTGATCCTCGTCTTTCACTGGCTTTGCGTCCAGTAATGGCTTCAATGCTTTCTATGAATCGGTGATTTGCATCCCATCCAGTTTTCTCACAAACTGGCAAACTGGGTCGTTTAAAGTCAGATTCCCAAGACTATAACGATCTCGTTCTTTTTGGAAAATTATCCATAATCCAACAACCTCAAATTGCACTATTCCGCAAGAATGCGCTTCAAGAACCTCTCGAATATCTTCCAGAGATTCCTTACGCAAGCCATTCTTGATGAATTTTATTCTATCATTACGATTTCTGGTGATCACTCCTGGAGAACGACATTTATTGCCGCAAATCCACCATCCACAATTATGACAAACGCCTAGCCTCTTTGCTCTTCTTTTTTTGGCATAAGCGCTTTTACCAAAGCCGGGCATACGGGGAAAGAACGCTTCGGGAACTTCACCAGCTGAACGAACCTTAGCTTCAATTAGCCACCGCACATTATCAGGGATGCCTTTGTGCATAAATACTCTGAATCGTTCACATCTAGCTTGATAAATCTTTTTAAGAACATTTATTGGGAAGGAAGGAAAATACTTTCGTAAGGCGGAAAGAGAAGACTCCATTGATGAAGGAGGCAAAGAAAGAAATTAGTGATTGTAGGAAATGAAAATAACTAACACATATTTATAGTGATGAAAGGGATAATGCGTTAATTACACTTACAGAAGCAAGTACATTATTGTCAAAAGAAAAGACAAATGACAGCTTATATGTACAGGAATCATGACCGTGGCTCTCATCTTCCCGTGATTTATGTCCAGTAATGGCTTCAATGCCATCTATAAGTCGGGGATTTGCTTCCCATCCAGTTTTCTTACAAACTGACAAACAGGATCGTTTAAAGTCACATTCCCAAGACTGTAACGGTTTCGTTCTTTATGGTAAGTCCTTCATAAACCGATAATTTCACCTTGCACTTTTCCACAAGAATGCGTTTCAAGAGTCTCTCGGATATCTTCCAGAGATTCCTTACGCAGGCCATTCTTAATGAATTTTCTTTTATCTTCACGATTTATGGAGATGTATCCTAAAGAGCGACATTTAGTATTATAATTCCATCGGCCACATTTATAACACAAGCCTAGTCTCTTTGCTCTTCGCCTTTTGGCATAACGGCTTTTACCTAAACCGGGCATGCGGGGCATAAATGCATCTGGAACTTCACCCGCCAGACGGACCTTAGCTTCAATTATCCACTGCACATTATCGGGAATGCCTTTGCGTGTAAAAACTCTGATTCTTGCACATCTAGCAAGGTAGATCTTTTTAAGGACTTTTATTGGAAGGGAAGGAAAGTATTTTCGCAGTGCAGAAAGAGTAGAATCCATTGATTAGAGAAGAATTTGAGAGGAGAGAGAATGAATCAGTTATTGTAGGAGACTGGAATAACCGACTTTAGAAGTCACGGGGTATCTTATCCGCTGCTTAATCAGAAGGAAGAACACGCATTTATAGTGATGAAAAGAGATAACGTGTCAATTACACTTAGGGGAGCCTATGCATCTGTCAAAAGAAAATGCAAACTTTTCCAAATATAACAAACTGTATGTACAGTAATTGTGACTGTGGCTCACATCTTCCACTGATTTATGTCTAGTAATGGCATTAACGGCTTCTATGAGTCGAGGATTTGCTTCCCATCCAGTTTTCTTACAAGCTGGCAAACAGGGTCATTTACAGTCAGATTCCCGGGACTGTAACGGTTTCGTTCTTCATGAAAAATGCTCCATAAACCAAGAAGTTCACGTTGCACAGATCCACAAGAATGCGTCTCAAGAGTCAATTGGATATCATCCAACGAGTCCTTACTCAGGCCATTCTTAATGAATCGTATTTTATCTTCTCGATTATCAGAGATCATCCCTAAAGAACGACATTTAGTATTACAAGTCCACCGTCCACATTTATGGCAGACTTGTAACCTTTTCGCTCTTCGCTTTTTGGCATAAGAGCTTTTGCCTATACCAGGCATGTGAGACACAAATGCCTCTGGGATTTCACCTGCCAGACGAACCTTGGCTTCGATTAACCACCGCACATCTTCAGGGATTCCTTTGTGCATCAGAACTCTTAATCGTTCACAGCGAACTTGGTAGATCTTTTTGAGAATGTTCATTGGGAGAGAAGGAAAATATTTTCGTAAGACAGAAAGAGTAGGATCCATTTTCTAGAGGGAAGTAAAAGAAAGAAGAGAGGAAATAATTAGTTATTATGGGCAACTGAGAGAACCGACTTGAGAGTCACGGAGTACCGTATCCGCCGCTTAACCGGAAAAGTAGATCCTACTTCATTTTGATGTGATAGATATTTTTTATCTTGGATATTCCATTGAGCTGACGTTGATCCAGTTCTCGATTATTGAATCCATTGTCCGCTTTTGACAAAGTTTCAACGACAATATTTCTTGATGTCTGCCTTATCTTTGACCACAGCTATCTCTTATCTTGGATGCTGCTAAGCTGGCATCAATCCTATCCTTCCAGGTGTAGCCTCGATTATTGAATCAATTACCAGGCTTTTGACAATATTGTCTACTTTATCCTTTTTTATATCTGCCTTATCCTTGGCTATAGCTATCTCTTATCTTGGATACTACTAGCTGACGTCAATCCTGTCCTTCCAGGTGTAGTCTCGATTATTGAATCGATTGCCAGGATTTTGACATATTGTCTATCTTATCCTTGAATTCCTGATGCGGGTTGGTCCCGCATATTAGCTGTGTATCCAGTGATAGATTGGTAAGAGCTGATGTTATTGAGATCTCAGCTTATACTGCTGTAACGGTGTGGTGGATGTGTTTCCCATTTGATTCCTATCATGTAAAAGTCATGCATGCATGATGTGAAATGCATGAATGCAAAGCATGTGTAATTGATGGTTCTTTTTTTTTTGTATGGATCTAGTTCTTTATGTCTTTGTTTTACTGGATCCTCTTTGTGATGGCCTTCTTGGACTATCATTGAATCTCTATGCTTTCCAGCTTTTGTTCGCTGCCTCAAAAGCCCAACTCTTTTCAAAGTCCGCTTTCTTTGACTTGTTCTTGAATTTTGGCCTCAATTTCTTTAATGTTCGCTCGCCTCATACTTTATATCTCCTCAAATACTCATCCCTTGTCATGGATTTCATACTATCAAAGGCTTAACTTTCAATGTTTCATCGTCCCTTTTCTTGTGGCCGTGTCGACACTTGTTTACCCCCATGTTACAGTCCGAATGATTGCTCTTCCTTATACTCAGGTTCTGATCCATAAGACTTGCCCCCTTGTCTATTGAACTTCTTTCTTGGCAGTACTCTTCTTACGCTTAGTAGAGACTACTTTGCCCCCTTGAACATGGTGTTTATGCGGATAAAAGGTATCACCTCGCCTTAACAGAAGGTCGAGCATTTCTAGACCTTTGTGATGGCACTTGATCGTAAATTTCTCTTACAAGAACCACATCTTATTAAAGAAAGACTCAAGCTATCTCCTCACTTTTAAGTCTACACACATTAATGAATAATGGTTTGGCCTTAAAGAAAAACTTTCATCGATTTGTAAAGCTTGACAAAGTAATTTACGGTCTTTATTTTTAATTAAAATATCCTGCCACTCTTCCCTTTCCAACTCGAAGACATAAACTGTGCAAGGCAATAAGGTATAAACATGATTCACAAGGATAGCCTTTTAGCTGAATGAGGATGATATCGAGAGGTAAATGTTAGGTGTGAGGGAAGTTAAGTTTGAGTGGTGTAAAAGAATGGTCTTTTAATACTACTTGGGAGCAGTATTAAATAAGGTAGAAACATGATTCACAATGATAGTCTTTAAACTGAATGAGGATGATAAGTCTGAGGAAAGTTAAGTTTAAGTGGTTTGAAAGAAGGGTCTTTTAATACTACTCGGGAGCAAATTTGATTATGATGAAAAACTCAATAGTGATGACCTCAAACTTGCCACTCTTTCCAGAAAGTTAGACCTCATCTGTTGCCCCCCAACTATTGTGATCTTTATGTACGCTTGGTTTGAGGGTTGCTTTTGTCTTCTAGACCGCCTTTGCAGGTTTTCAGTTTAGAATCCATAACTCACTTGTTTTCTTTTTTTTCTTTTGCTCTAGTTTGAGCCCTTTTTCTTCTTTTTTTTTTTTTGTTTTTTTGTGAGCTATGGTGATGACATACTTGATAACTCTCTTGAAGTGAGATGACTTAAGTGGCCTTGTTTGCTCGTGCTTGTTCTCAGTCCTTTTTTGTTTTGAATTTTCCCTTGTTGTCTTTTGATGGAAGGGATGAATTTCTCTTTTCGGAGTTTGTGTTGCCAAAGAACTGAGAACATAGCCCTCTTGAAGTGAGATGACTCAAGTGGCCTTGCTTGCTTGTGCTTGCTCTCAGTTTTTTTTTTGTTTTGGATTTTCCCTTTAATGGCTTTTTGATCGAAGGGATGAACTTTTTCCCTTTTTTTTTTTGGAGTTTGTGTTATGGAGAACCGAGATCATAGCCCTCTTGAAGTGAGATGACTCAAGTGGCTTTATTTGCTTCTCAGTCTCTCTTTTTTTTTTTTTGGATTTTCCCTTTAATCGCTTTTTTATGGAAGGGATGAACTTTTTCTTTTCGGAGTTTGTGTTGCGGAAAACTGAGAACCTTTTTTTTTTTTTTTTTTTTGAGCATTTATGAGAATTGGGAAGCCACTGAAGTCATTTAATATGAGAGCTACCTTGTTTGGAAACTAACCCCAAACTTCTTGCAAGGATGTTGATAACCACTGTGAATTGAGATGCTTGATTTTGAATTGCCGGCTTATTAAACTGAATGAAATGATCATTCAGGCTACCACCAAGGCTATCTCCCAAAGATTTGTTACTCCTTCTTCTTTGTTAGCCTATGTTCTGTGCTGCTCGCAAAGCAGGACCTCAATCTTACCTGTTTTAATTCACAAAGCTTATCAAAGTAATCTACGGTCTTTGTTTTTTTTCTAAGTTTTAATTATTACTATTCTTCCTTCAAAAGTCACAATTTATTGCACACTTAAGGCTAGTAGGAATGTGAGATTTAAAGGAAAAGAACTGGATAGAAGCGACTTTAGCATTTTGAACGTGAGAATCTAAGGTAAGTTAAAGAGAATTGGCTTTTATTTATGGGTAAAAGAATATGAAAATCTTGGGTACAGATAGATAATGAAAGTGTAAGGGAAGAAAGCTCTCTTTGACAACTTTGATCAAAGAAACTTTGGTAACCCTGTATCCACTTCTCCCCTTCTGTTTGAAAATTTCTTCATTATGCAAAGTATTTCTTTACTGCATCCGAATTTACTGGCTTCGGTAATTCTCGTCCATCCATTTCTGTCAGAATTAGTGCCCCTCCTGAAAATGCTTTCTTCACGACATATGGCCCGTCATAATTTGGTGTCCATTTTCCTCTTGAATCATGTTGCATGGGTAAAATTTTCTTGAGCACTATGTCACCTTCGTGAAATTGTCGTGGGCGAACCTTTTTGTTGTAAGCACGAATCATCCTTCTTTGATAAAGTTGCCCATCAATTTCCATATCCGGATGATCCGGCAGGATCTACGGTTTGGAAAATATCAAACTTTTTTAAAATAAATAAATTAAATAAATACAAAGATAAAAATCCATGTTTACAATATGGATTAAATTATTTAAAATTTCACCAAATTCCGTGTCCAAATGACTCGGCAGAGTCCATGGTTCGGAATCAAATCTTCCGTGTCCAAATGACTCGGCAGAGTCCATGGTTCGGAAGTATAAAATTTCATACAAATTAATTAATTTAAAAATCCACATTTCGACTAATCCAGTTAAAATTTCTAATTTTGAAAATTAACTGAGAATTATTTAAAAGCAAAGCAAAACAAAATTAAAATCAACTAAGGTGCCAATTTTTGGGCGTTTTAACAAAGTTGTTTTAACGTAACCGTACTCCCGATCCCCGAACTCTCGCAGACCAATTTTAAGGTGACCAATCGACCTAGGTGAAACCGATTGGTGGCGACTCCCGAAAAATAAAAATAAACGATTGGTGCTTGATATTTAAATAATAAATAAAAAATAACAATTAACCAAACTATTCCCCAGTGGAGTCGCCAAGCTGTGGCAACGTGCGGATCGTTTTCGGGAGTCGCCACCAATCAGTTTTCTTAGGTCGATTGGATACCTAAAATATGGTCTGCGAGAGTTCGGGGATCGGGAGTACGGTTACGTTAAAACAACTTTGTTAAAACGCCCAAAAATTGGCACCTTAGTTGATTTTAATATTTGTTTTGCTTTGCTTTTAAAAAAAATTTCAGTTAATTTTCAAAATTAGAAATTTTAACTGGATTAGTCGAAATGTGGATTTTTTTAATTAATTTATATAAAATTTGATACTTCCGAACCATGGACTCTGCCGAGTCATTTGGACACGGAAGATTTTGATTCCGAACCATGGACTCTGCCGAGTCATTTGGACACGGAATTTGGTGAAATTTTAAACAATTTTATCCATATTGTAAAAAATATTGATTTTTATCTTTTTATTTAATTTATTTATTTTAAAAAGTTTGATATTTTCCAAACCGTAGATCCTGCCGGATCATCCGGATATGGAAATTGATTTATCGTAATTATTTAATTCTTATTATTATGAAATTAATTTTTAAATGGTAATTCTTTTTGTTTATGAATGATTTTTAATACTAACTAAAAAATTTATCTTTATATTTTTACTTCTTTTTTTACTTTCTTTCTTTTTCTTCTTTTTTACTTATTTTTACTTTTTTTTTTAATTTTCTTTTAATTTCTTTTCTTTTCTTTCTTTTTTATTCTTTTCTTTCTTTCTTTTCTTTTTCTTTTTCTTTCTTTTATCTTTCTTTTCTTTTTCTTATCTTTCCTTTCTTTTTTTTATCTTATCTTTCTTTTATTTTTCTTTCTTATCTTTCTTTTATTTTTCTTGTCTTTTCTTTCTTTCTTTTCTTTTTCTTATCTTTTCTTTTATTTTTTTTTATCTTTCTTTTCTTTCTTATCTTTCTTTTATTTTTCTTTCTTATCTTTCTTTTATTTTTCTTATCTTTCTTTTTTTTTCTTGTTTACTTTTTTTGTTTTCTTGTTTAATGAAAGATATTTATTATTTTAAAGGATTACTCAATTTATAAAAGAATTAAAAAAAAATAATAATTAATTTTTATTTAATAAGACGTTAATTTAAAAGAATTAAAGAGTTTAAAAATAAAAATTTTGATCATGGTACGGGGCGTTGTTACTCAGCCAGACCCTCTTCACCAGGTGAAGCAGCTCAAAAGCGGGCACGAGACAGTTTCCAGCCAATATACCATGAACTAAAAATTTTTTTATTATTATTTTATTATTTTTTTTATTATTTTTTTTATTATTTTTTTTTATAAAAGATTAACCAAAAGTAATTGTTTTATTAAGAGAATAAAAAATTTATATGTATATTTTAAACAAAAGAAGAAAAGTTTTGATATTTATTTAATTTATTTTGGAATAAAAGATTATTTAACCGAAAACTTATATGTATTTTAAAACAAAAGTCTTGATATTTTTATTTTTATATTCTTCTTTGTTTGATGAAAGATTTTTTTTTTTAATTTTAATTTATATTTCTGAAAATATATCTAATCAATAAGTCAAAAATATTTAAGAGAAAATTCAATTATTTTTGTTTTATTTTGTATTATTTTGAAATTATTTGATTAAGATTTTTATAAAAGAAACAAAAAGTTATATAATTTAATAAGTAAAATATTACTGAATAAAATATTAACCCAAAATTTTTACGCTTTTTATTCTTTTTATTAATAAAGAAAACTAAAAAAAATTATATATTAATAGATAATTAATATATTAGTCTAAAGTTTTTTTTATTTTTTATAAAGAAAAAATTTATTTATATATTTTATTTAAAAATATTTCCGAGCCATGGATCCTGGCGGATCATTTGGTCATGGAGTTTTTTTTTTTATTTCATTAATTATTAATTTTAAAGATGTATTAAAAGAATGATTTTATGTTTATTTATTTATTTATTTTATTTTTGAATTATTTCATTATGTTTGTTTATTAAAAGGAATAAAAACTTTGTTTCAAAATAAAAAAAAGTAATTTTTATTAGCCTTTAGAAAATTATTCACGTAAAATTCCTTTTTTTTATCTTTTAATCATAAAAAAATTCAATTAATAAAGTTGGGTTTTTTGGCCATCCACTTTAATAACACAATAATAATAAAAGTTAGCACAATTAATATAGTTAGATTAGTTGGATTAGTTAGTTAATAACAATAAAAAAGGTTAGTAAAAGTTAGATTAAATTAATTAACAACAATAATAAAAATTAGCCAAGTTTAATTAAATTAATTGTTAACAACAATAATAAAAAGTTAGTCAAGTTAATTAAATTAATTAATTAACAACAATAATAAAATTTAGCCAAATTAATTAATTGTTAATTAACCAAGTTGATTAAATTAATTAACAATAATAAAAGTTAGTAATAATGCAAAAATTAAAAGGTTAGTAACAATAATAATGTTAAAAGTTAGTTGTTAGTAAGTTAGTTAACAAGTTAATAATAACAAAAAAAAAAAAAAAAGGTTAGTAACAATAACAATAATAAACAAATAAATACACAAGTAAAAAAAATAAAGTTAAGTAATTAATTCTGAAAAAAAAACAAAATAAAAAGATTAGTGACCAAAATGAAAAGAATTGAAAAGATGAAGTATTAAAGTAGAATTTTACCTAAAAGTTGAAATTTTTGAATTTTGCTGGGTACAGGCGCGACGCGAGCGCGAGGGGGGAAAGGGGCTGGCGGCCGGCGGCGGCTGGGCCAGGGGCAGGGGGGGACGGCGGGGGTGGCGCGGCGGCACGGGCACGGGACGGCGAGCGACGGCACGGCGGAGACAGCGGCCGGCGAGGGGCGGAGGTCCGAGGAGAAAGAAGGAAAAGGAGGGAAAAGAAAAGGGGACGCGGCGGCGGGCCGGCGGGGCGACGGCGGCACGGGCACGGCGGAGGCGGGACGGCGGGGCGACGGCGGCACGGGCACGGCGGAGGCGGCGACGGTGAGGAGAGAGGCACGGCAGAGAGAGAGAGAGAGAGAGAGAGAGAGAGAGGGAACAGCAGTGAAAAAAAATTTTGGCTTTCTGGGGAAGAAGGGAAGAGGGCTGGGGCTAAGGGCTGTAATTTTCTCTTTTTTTTGAAACGGAGCTCTAAGTTTTTTTGCTATTTTTTTCTGTGTTCAGCACAAAATTTGGGGGGCTATTTATAGAGGAAGTTTAGCTAAACTGTTGACGGATAAATTAATAAAAAATTTCAAACTTATCTCTTAAATTGGTAAAATGACAATTTTAGTCCTTTACGTCTCTCAGCCTCTGGATAAGTTCCTGAAGCTTCTGATTTTGACAATTTTGTCGTTTTCTGTCAATTTGAGCCAAAAACGTCGGCAGGCTCAAAATTTTATGTGACAAACTGCCAAATGCTCCTGGAACTTTCAGAATTTGTCAATTTTGCCTGAAACTTCTTAATTTTGTCATTTTTACCTCAAACTTTTAAATTTTGTCATTTTTATGGAGTTTTCTTTTTTTCTTTCAAACATACACATATACACACATATATCAAATCTTCACAAAACAAAACAAAAAAAAAAAATATATATATATATTTTAAACTAATTAAAAAAAATTTAGTAATAATAATAACAATAATAATAATAATAATACATTTTTTTTATTTAATTTTTTTTTATTTAATTTTTTTTTAAAATTATTTTAATGGCCGGACGAAATTGGGTGTCAACAGCTGCCCCCCTTTGCATGCTTCATGGGACATGATGTATGCAAAGTTAGTTACCAAATTTCGTCCAGCTTAGCTAGGCATTGAAAACCTTCTCGCCGCCTAAACTCTGAGGTTTAAGGAAAGGTCCTTAGAACCTCTAACGATAGGAAAGGTTCTATCGTTGTAAGATGGACTGAATGATTGATTGTTTGTTTGAGGTTTAAGGAAAGGTCCTTAGAACCTCTAACGATAGGAAAGGTTCTATCGTTGTAAGATGGACTGAATGATTGATTGTTTGTTTGAGGTTTAAGGAAAGGTCCTTAGAACCTCTAACGATAGGAAAGGTTCTATCGTTGTAAGATGGACTGAATGATTGATTGTTTGTTTGAGGTTTAAGGAAAGGTCCTTAGAACCTCTAACGATAGGAAATGTTCTATCGTTGTAAGATGGACTGAATGATTGATTGTTTGTTTGAGGTTTAAGGAAAGATCCTTAGAACCCCTAACGATAGGAAAGGTTCTATCGTTGTAAGATGGACTGAATGATTGATTGTTTGTTTGAGGTTTAAGGAAAGGTCCTTAGAACCTCTAACGATAGGAAAGGTTCTATCGTTGTAAGATGGACTGAATGATTGATTGTTTGTTTGAGGTTTAAGGAAAGGTCCTTAGAACCTCTAACGATAGGAAAGGTTCTATCGTTGTAAGATGGACTGAATGATTGATTGCTTGTTTGAGGTTAAGGAAAGGTCCTTAGAACCTCTAACGATAGGAAAGGTTCTATCGTTGTAAGATGGACTGAATGATTGATTGTTTGTTTGAGGTTTAAGGAAAGGTCCTTAGAACCTCTAACGATAGAACCTACAACAGTCATATTGTTGTTCGAGCATTTGACGGAACGAAGAGAGATGTTGTTGGAGAAATAGAGCTACCAATAGGGATTGGTCCCTGTCTTTTCCACATCACATTCCAAGTCATGGATATTTGTCCATCTTATACCTGCCTGCTGGGAAGACCATGGATCCATATGGCCGGAGCAATTCCTTCTTCATTACACCAGAAAATGAAATTCATTATTGAAGGAAAGATAATCACGGTCTTCGCTGAAGAAGACATCCTGCTATCAAGACCTGCGGATGCTCAATATGTCGAAGTCAATGAAAATATACCTGATTGCTCCTTCAGGTCTTTTGAGATTGTCAATGCTGCTTATGTCAGCGAATATGGAGAAGAACCCATTCCTAGCATCTCTAAAACAAGTCGCATGGTTGCCAAACTCATGATAAAAGGAGGATACTCACCAGGGTTAGGACTGGGACAAGATTTACAAGGAATCACAGAACCATTGAAAATCACCACAAATGAAGGGAAATACGGCCTAGGCTTCACACCGACAAGACATGATAAAATGAAGGCAATAGCTGAAAAGAGAGAAAAGAGGATTGCACGATTAACGGGGCATCCTCTCCAGGAAAGAAATCTGGATATCCCTGAAATCACCGAAACGTTCGTGAGTGGTGGTCTCATTCCAAAAAATGACAATGAAGGCAAGCTGACTATCAACATCAACAAGTCTTTTGAAAGTCTTTCTATTCAGGCAATCATCAGCGATTCACCTGAAGAGGAGGAGCTTGTTCAACCTTGTGGCCCACGGGATGTGCTGAACAATTGGGAGGCGATAGAACTGCCTGTTATAATCGAAAGCTTTCCAAAGTAATCTAATAGTAAAAACCTCCTAAAGAAAGGTTCAATCAATAGGGTGTAGTCTTTGTTTAAGTGAACCTTTTAGTTATTGCTTTTTATTCCAATAAAGTTGTGATTTATGCACATTGTAAATAAAGTACCAGTTTGCATCCATCTCATTCGTGCCATTTTTTTTTTCTTCTCTTTCTTTTCTCTCTGGATAATGCAGACCCAAAACTCTCTTTGATGACAATGAAAGAATGAACTTTGATAATCCTGTAAACACTACCGACTCGGATGACGAAGATCTTCAAGTATCTCCTGAGCTATTAAAAATGATTGAGCGAGATGAAAAAGAAAGAGCAACAAGTCAAGAACCAACTGAGGTATTCAACCTGGGAGACAGTCAGGATGTAAAAGAAGTCAAGATTGGCACTTTATTCCCTCCTGAAGAAAAAGAAGAATTAGTCTATTTATTGAAAGAATATGTGGATGTGTTTGCTTGGTCATACCAAGATATGCCTGGCTTAAGCTCAGACATAGTACTACACAAAATACCCTTGAAACCTGGGGCGAAGCCTGTCAGACAAAAGTTACGAAGATTAAAGCCGGATCTAATCTTAAGAGTGAAAGATGAGATTCGAAAGCTGTGGGATGCAGGATTCCTTGGGGTCGCTGAATATACAGAATGGGTGGTTAACATTGTTCCAGTCGAAAAGAAAGAAAGCGGGAAACTAAGAGTTTGTCAGGACTACCGGCCATTGAACGAAGCCAGTCCTAAAGATAACTTCCTATCAGGAATCATTGCTATCATTTTCAAACTCCGAGCTGTGATATTTTTTTTCTTTTCTAAAATAATAACAATCAATCATTCAGTCCATCTTACAACGATAGAACCTTTCCTATCGTTAGAGGTTCTAAGGACCTTTCCTTAACCTCAAACAAACAATCAATCATTCAGTCCATCTTACAACGATAGAACCTTTCCTATCGTTAGAGGTTCTAAGGACCTTTCCTTAACCTCAAACAAACAATCAATCATTCAGTCCATCTTACAACGATAGAACCTTTCCTATCGTTAGAGGTTCTAAGGACCTTTCCTTAAACCTCAAACAAACAATCAATCATTCAGTCCATCTTACAACGATAGAACCTTTCCTATCGTTAGAGGTTCTAAGGACCTTTCCTTAAACCTCAAACAAACAATCAATCATTCAGTCCATCTTACAACGATAGAACCTTTCCTATCGTTAGAGGTTCCAAGGACCTTTCCTTAAACCTCAAACAAACAATCAATCATTCAGTCCATCTTACAACGATAGAACCTTTCCTATCGTTAGAGGTTCCAAGGACCTTTCCTTAAACCTCAAACAAACAATCAATCATTCAGTCCATCTTACAACGATAGAACCTTTCCTATCGTTAGAGGTTCCAAGGACCTTTCCTTAAACCTCAAACAAACAATCAATCATTCAGTCCATCTTACAACGATAGAACCTTTCCTATCGTTAGAGGTTCTAAGGACCTTTCCTTAAACCTCAAACAAACAATCAATCATTCAGTCCATCTTACAACGATAGAACCTTTCCTATCGTTAGAGGTTCTAAGGACCTTTCCTTAACCTCAAACAAGCAATCAATCATTCAGTCCATCTTACAACGATAGAACCTTTCCTATCGTTAGAACCTTGGATTGATTGATTGATCTCGAGGCAAAGGTTCCATCCTTAAAACCCCGGATTGATTGATTGATGTCGAGGCAAAGGTTCCATCCTTAAAACCTCGAATTGATTGATTGATGTCGAGGCAAAGGTTTCATCCTTAAAACCTCGGATTGATAATTGATCTCGAGGCAAAGGTTCCATCCTTAAAACCCCGGATTGATTGATTGATCTCGAGGCAAAGGTTCTATCCTTAAAACCTCGGATTGATTGATTGATCTCGAGGCAAAGGTTCCATCCTTAAAACCCCGGATTGATTGATTGATCTCGAGGCAAAGGTTCTATCCTTAAAACCTCGGATTGATTAATTGATCTCGAGGCAAAGGTTCCATCCTTAAAACCTCGAATTGATTGATTGATGTCGAGGCAAAGGTTCCATCCTTAAAACCTCGGATTGATAATTGATCTCGAGGCAAAGGTTCCATCCTTAAAACCCCGGATTGATTGATTGATCTCGAGGCAAAGGTTCTATCCTTAAAACCTCGGATTGATTGATTGATCTCGAGGCAAAGGTTCCATCCTTAAAACCTCGAATTGATTGATTGATGTCGAGGCAAAGGTTCCATCCTTAAAACCTCGGATTGATAATTGATCTCGAGGCAAAGGTTCCATCCTTAAAACCCCGGATTGATTGATTGATCTCGAGGCAAAGGTTCTATCCTTAAAACCTCGGATTGATTGATTGATCTCGAGGCAAAGGTTCCATCCTTAAAACCCCGGATTGATTGATTGATGTCGAGGCAAAGGTTCCATCCTTAAAACCTCGAATTGATTGATTGATGTCGAGGTAAAGGTTCCATCCTTAAAGCCTCGAATTGATTGATTGTTTTCGAGGCAAAGGTTCCATCCTTAAAACCTTGATGATGAAAATTGATTATTTTCGAGGCAAAGGTTCCATCCTTAAAACCCCGATGATGAAAATTGATTGTTTTCGAGGCAAAGGTTCCATCCTTAAAACCCCGAATTGATGAAAATTGATTGTTTTCGAGGCAAAGGTTCCATCCTTAAAACCCCGATGATGAAAATTGATTCTTTTCAAGGCAAAGGTTCCATCCTTAAAACCCTGATGATGAAAATTGATTATTTTCGAGGCAAAGGTTCCATCCTTAAAACCCCGGATTGATTGATTGATCTCGAGGCAAAGGTTCTATCCTTAAAACCTCGGATTGATTGATTGATCTCGAGGCAAAGGTTCCATCCTTAAAACCTCGAATTGATTTCCTTAGGACCTCGAGCGAAATTTATATGAAAGCAATTGAAATTGGAATAATTTTCTTCGAAAGTGTGATTTTGCATAATAGGCGAGTGCGAAACTTTAGACTTCGATAAAATGAGTGAATCTTGATGATGACAATATCGCTAACAAATTATGTAAAGGGAACGGATGTTTGGAATCAATATCCAAGGTTCATCTAATATTTTCTTCAGTAAATATAGATTCCCTTGTGAGATATGTCATCCAAATAAGGTCAAAGCTTAACTACCCCAAAATGTTATGCCTATTAGACCTAATAGGATGCGTCTCAAGAGTAATAAAAATTACTCTTTACTCAGCCATTCCAACCTAAAGGCATTGTCGCATGGTTTTAATATCAGCATGGACGAAACTATCTTATAAGATAACGAAATCCCCTGAAAAGAAAAACTGAAATACGAAAGAAAATGCTGATAATTAAAACGAAAGGACAAGAAAAACGGATCAGATCGCTTCTTCTTCCACAATGCTTCAACAGGCCGGGTAAAGGACAATTATGGGAGTGAACTGGTCGGGAAAGACTGTCGTGTCCAGTCTATTTGGATCATCGCTGGATCTGGTTCAGGAACAAAAGCTTGCATTTTATCTAGCAATTCTTCAGCAGTTGTTGCGGATATTATGATTTGTCGTGCCACCTCAGGGATAAACTTCTGCTTCACAGCACGATTCATAAAAGATAATAGACCTGCGAAGAAATAGTTAACATTTAAGAGCCCAATGGGTTTTTGATGCAAATTAAGTTGGGCCATGGAAGCGATTTGGAAGACTTCTCCTAATGTGCCAAAACCACCTGGTAGAGCGATAAAAGCATCAGCATTTAAAAGCATTTGTAACACACGCTCTTGCAAATTTTTAACCACTAATTCTTCTCCAATCGTACCCCCAGAAACAAATTTCAAAGGTCCAGGGATGATGCCCAAAACTTGACTTCCTCCTAAAGATGCTGCTGATGCTACACCTCCCATTAATCCGACACTACCACCTCCATAAACTAAATGTATTTTTCGCTCAGCTAATACTCTACTCAAATGGTTGGCTGCCTTTAAATACTCTTCATCTTTTCCAGGAAAAGCCCCAGAAAATACACAAATAGTTCGGGATTTACGAGTTGAGGTTTTCTCCATTCCTATCCTTACCCTTGTGAGAAAAGAGGATATATTTATAGAGATGAAGAGATAAGGCAATAATTTTATTTTTCAAGAATGGATACATTATTGCCAGCTATTCATAGTAGTCACGAGTACGACTCTGGTCAGGTATGGGTACACTATCGTTAAAAGAGGAGGAAAATTTTCAAAATAGCTGCTAGCATGTACAGTAGTCACTACTGTAGCTTACGTCAGGAGTAGGTATGTGATTGTTGGAAGGGAAGGAAAATTTCAAAAGTGGCAGCTATATACAGTAGTCCGTGTCAGGAGTGGGTACATTATTGCCAAAGGGGAGGAAAATTTCAAAAGCGACAGCTAGCACGTACAGTAATCGTAACTATGGCTCATGTCAGGAGTGGATACATTATCGCCAAAAGGGGAGGAAAATTTCAAAAGCGACAGCTAGCATGTACAGTAATCGTGACTTTGGTTCACGTCAGGAGTGGATACATTATTACCAAAAGGGGAGGAAAATTTCAAAAGCGACAGCTAGCACGTACAGTAATCGTGACTTTGGTTCACGTCAGGAGTGAATACATTATTACCAAAAGGGGAGGAAAATTTCAAAAGCGACAGCTAGCATGTACAGTAATCGTGACTTTGGTTCACGTCAGGAGTGGATACATTATTACCAAAAGGGGAGGAAAATTTCAAAAGCGACAGCTAGCATGTACAGTAATCGTGACTTTGATCCTCGTCTTCCACTGGCTTTGCGTCCAGTAATGGCTTTAATGCTTTCTATGAATCGGTGATTTGCATCTCATCTAGCTTTCTCACAAACTGGCAAACAGGGTCGTTTAGGGTCAGATTCCCAAGACTGTAATGATCTCGTTCTTTTTGGAAAATTATCCATAATCCAACAACCTCAAATTGCACTATTCCGCAAGAATGCGCTTCAAGAACCTCTCGAATATCTTCTAGAGATTCCTTACGCAAGCCATTCTTAATGAATCTTATTCTATCATTACGATTTCTGGTGATCACTCCTGGAGAACGACATTTATTGCCGCAAATCCACCATCCACAATTATGACAAACGCCTAGCCTCTTTGCTCTTCTTTTTTTGGCATAAGCGCTTTTACCAAAGCCGGGCATACGGGGAAAGAACGCTTCTGGAACTTCACCAGCTGAACGAACCTTAGCTTCAATTAGCCACCGCACATTATCAGGAATGCCTTTGTGCATAAATACTCTGAATCGTTCACATCTAGCTTGATCCAACATGTCCAAGTATATCCTATAGTAGGCATCATTGGTTGACATATCAAAATCACATAAAGTATACATTTAAATTCATATTATTCTCAAGTCTACGGAATAAATAACATTTACTCTTTCTCAACAGTTGAAGGTCTAAGAGTAATTGATTTAGTCCTGTTCAAATATTTATCTCCATAAATATCCACATACACATTAGGAACCAATATTCCAGTGATTGAGACAAATCACTCTATCTCATATAGTAATGTCATATGTGCAATCTTTTATGAGTAATCAACCCATGCATATACTCATAGATTGTGAACACCTTTTAAAGAACTACAAATATGAATTAAGTCTCATGTGACATGATCTCCATCATCCATCAATTCATATATAATATAGTTCTTATGGGTTTAAGAACTATATTATATATGAATTGATGGATGATGGAGATCATGTCACATGAGACTTAATTCATCTTTGTAGTTCTTTAAAAGGTGTTCACAATCTATGAGTATATACATGGGTTGATTACTCATAAAAGATTGCACATATGACATTACTATATGAGATAGAGTGATTTGTCTCAATCACTGGAATATTGGTTCCTAATGTGTATGTGGATATTTATGGAGATAAATATTTGAACAGGACCAAATCAATTACTCTTAGACCTTCAACTGTTGAGAAAGAGTAAATGTTATTTATTCCGTAGACTTGAGAATAATATGAATTTAAATGTATACTTTATGTGATTTTGATATGTCAACTAATGATGCCTACTATAGGATATACTTGGACATGTTGGATCACATAAATGTAACATGTTAAGTTCATGATTATTCAACATAGAATTCACCGCTCTTGAAATAAGAGTGAATATTGTGGAGTAAGTCTCTTGGTTTTTCGGATTAAGAAATCCACGTGGTCGATTTAGAAAAATATTGTTTTGGAAATATTATTTTCTATATATAAAATTATATATATGGTATATATAGATTTTATAAATGTTTTTCTAAATTGTTTAGAGTCCGAATAAACTTGAAGAGACGTGCACATATTTAATTCCGTATTGACAGTACCACAACTTGGATGTGGTTGGTCTAGTCCGGATTATGTGCAACAATATTGGACGGTGAACGGAATAGAATAAAATGGGTACTTGTGAATTGTCTCTGAAATCCTGGGAGATTTTACAAGGTCGTATAATATGTTGTACTGACTTGTAAACAATAAATTAGTTGAGGACTAATTTGACAGGATTAAGAGATCCCAAGGGTCCCACGCCACATTCTAAACTCTACCCGGTCAAACTTCTAAAAGAAGTTGTACTTCAGCTTCTGAGAGAAGCTATTGTACTTAACTTCTAAGAGAAGTTGTACTTTAGCTTCTGAGAGAAGCTACTGTACCTTTTGCCTATAAAAGGAGTGGTTGTGTATTATTGAACAAGAGAGATAATTAGTCCAAAACAATAATAGCACAAACACTCATATAGTGCAACCGGAAGAGAAGGAATTCGAGCGTGTTAAGCTTGGAGAATTCTGCATTTGTGGAATTTCGAAAACAAGGTACCCGTGTGATTATTTCTGCAATCCGATTCTGGTGTACGCTAAGTTAATAGCGTGAAACTCGTTCGGATTCCCAACAGTGGTATCAGAGCATGTTTATGATTGTGGAATAATATTTTGTGTGTTATTCACGAATTTAATTTCTTGATTTTCGTGTATTGTTCATGTGATGAACACAAACACACAAAACCCACACGGATCTGAATCCTTGCTTGTTTTGAATGATCCTGTTGTTTTCGTTGCTGCTGGATTTTTTTGTTGAGAACAAGAATACTTCGAAAACAATTCTGTTACTGAGAAAAGAAGATCTGGTTGTTTTTTTGAGATTAACCAAAAATTGCCCGTTTTGATCCCGACGCTCCCCGGCCACCACCGTCCGTGAAAGTCGCTGGCGGATGACTCGGTTTTGAAGTATCAAAGCCGAAGGTCAATAACCCCATGGTTTGGAGGCCTGATTTCGCTTCAATCGGATTGAATTTTGATTCGTTTCGAATCTGGGTTTATGAAAAAGTTCAAGAACCCTAACATTAATTTTCGAAATTAAGTGTTGTGTGTGCGAAATTGATCAAAAGGAATTGTTCCATTGTGATCATCGGCCTTCAAGGAACAAAACCCATATAATTTTGTTGTCGTTTGACGGCGATAGTGTTGCCGGATTTTTAGAAAAATGTTGCGAATGTCGCGGCTCTTTCCGGGAAGCCACCGAGCTTGAAACGGCGGTTGTAGGTTGCGGGAACGACGCCTCGAGTGCCGTCGGTCTCCTGGGAGTCAACGCCGCCCCAGCCGACGGCGTCTGGAGACTGGCCGGAGGCGCGACGGCTCGCCGGCGAAGGGGAGCTCCTGCTGCTGCCTGGCTACTGGTTGCGTCGTGAAGAGGGAGAGAGGAGGGGGCTGGTGGGCTGCGTTTAAAGCAGGCCCAATAGCTGGAGTGTCCAGCAGCCCAATAAAAAAAAAAAAAAAAAAAGGTTTTCGGGCCTATTTTGAAAAAGGCCCAATTGGGCCATTTCTTTAAAAACGTTTTATTGGCCCATAAGCATTTGTTTACTTATTTGTTTTAAGTTCCCAATTTATTTATTTCAGAAATTAAATATTTTGAATATTTATTTTTCTGGAATAATTTATTTCTGAATAATTAGATGCTTTATTCAGTGGGAGCTTATTTGCTTGATTATTTCATTTATTGAAATTTTGCAAATATGGATGAATGCATGATAATTGCTTGAATTTATTGTTGAGAATTATTATGCATGCTTGTGCAAGTGTTGCAATATATTTTACAGTTATGGTGATAATTGAGAAAATTAATTTATGTGTTTTGAATTGTTCAAAATAGAAAAATAAATTCCCTCAGCATTTAAATATCAAGTGTGAGAGATAGAAAATTATATCTTTAGAAGATTGATTTTCTAAAGGCTTTCCATTGTCATAAATAATAAGTATGGATATTGTTGGCTTAGTTTGATACCAAAAGGAGATGACTAGGTTGATGATAATTTGTGCTTATTGATTTACTTTATGGTGATAATGGATGTGTTATAGCCAAGTGGGGGCTTAATTAAAATGATTTAGTTTCTCACAGCAATATGATACATCTAGACAATGGGTGTACACTTGACTAAAGAGATATGCCGATCTAAAATGGATGGCGGGTATATTGTCTTTAGAAGCCAAAATTAAAAATAAGAATCTTATAAATGTTATAAGATAAATATAGCATGATATTTGCTTCATTATTGTTAGATTAATGCCAAAAGGAATAGTCTTGCAATTAAATGAAGTTCTTGTTTTTCTAATTGCTCATATGTGATATGTTATGGTCATGAGGGTGACTTTGAATGCAATTAGTACTTTCTTGTATATGATACATTAAGAAAATATTGATTTTCTCCGCTATGCCTTATGTATTTTGTTTGTGTGTTCTTTGATAGAATCATGAACAACATTAGTCCTCAGTTTGCTAAGAATCTGGAAGAGAACCGCCTTAATGGGGCAAACTATTGTGATTGGAAGAGAAACCTTGACATTGCGCTTACTGCAGGGAAGTTGGCACACGTTTTGAACGAGTTGCCACCTGAACTTCCCCCTCTTGATAATGATCATAAAGAGGAAAAGAAAGCATATGATGTTTGGCATGAGCATGATTCCTTGGCTAAGTGCTATATCTTGGCATCTCTCGAGAATAGGCTTCAGCAGCAGTATGAAAAGATGCCAACTGCTAAGGAAATTATGAATAGCCTAAAAGAGATGTTTGAGATGCAGAATCGTTCTGCTAGGATGAATGCCATGCAAGGGCTTATGTCCACCAAAATGGTTGAGGGAACACCTATTCATGATCATGTGATGACCATGATTGGGTATATCAATGTGTTGGATTCCCTTGGCGCTGAAATGGACCATACGACCAAGATAGACATTATCTTGTGCTCGTTGCCTAAGTCATTCAATAACTTTGTTTTGAACTTTCATATGAATGACAAGGTAGTGACACTTCCTGAACTGCGCAATATGTTGCAAAGAGCGGAAGAGTTGCTTAAGAAGGATAAGCCCATCATGGTCATGGAAGGACAGTCCTCCACGACCAGGCGCAAGAATAACAATAAAAAGAACAAGGGCGAGAACCTTCTTCAAGTTAGGAATGAGCCTAAAAAGAAGGGGAAGGACAAGTCCAGAGATGAATGTCATTTCTGTGGAAAGAAAGGTCACTGGAAGCGTAATTGTAAACATTACATTGCTACAGTGAACAAGAAACCATCAGATGGTAAGTCTTCTGTCCTTATCATTGAGACAAACCTAATGCATGGAATTACGAATTCCTGGTGTCTTGATTCCGGGGCAACCACTCATGTGTGTAACACATGGCAGGGGTTCCAGGAAACAAGAAGGCTGAGTGAAGGAGAGATCTCATTGTTGATGGGATCAGATGCAAGGGTTGCAGCCATATCTTTAGGAACTTTTAAATTAGTTCTTTTAGATGGAACCACTCTTTATTTGAAAGATTGTCTTTATGTGCCGCAAGTTAGGAGAAATTTGATTTCTGTTTCGAAATTGGATGATATGGGATATTCATTCCTATTTCGTAGTAAAGTTACGATTAAATTTCGTAACAA
Source organism: Aquilaria yunnanensis (assembly GCA_039654915.1). Classification (NCBI taxonomy): domain Eukaryota; kingdom Viridiplantae; phylum Streptophyta; class Magnoliopsida; order Malvales; family Thymelaeaceae; genus Aquilaria; species Aquilaria yunnanensis. The sequence goes on along the minus strand of CM077593.1, from coordinate 8,786,889 downwards.
ATTTGTGGCAAGTGGTTTCAAAAATGATGGTCTTTATTTCTTGCATACCCTTCATGAAAGCAGCATGAATGTTGAATCTGAACCATGTGATGGAAATGGTTCAACAAAGCGAAAAAGGGAAGAGATAGTTCCCACTTATCTTTGGCATTTGAGACTTGGTCATATTAACGCCAAAAGAATTCAAAGGTTGGTTAAGGATGGTCCTTTGAGTTTCTTAACATTAGAAACTTATCCAACCTGTGAATCTTGCGTTCAGGGAAAGATGACTAGATTACCTTTTTCTGGAAAAGGTGAAAGAAGCTCAAATGTATTAGATCTCATACATACTGATGTATGTGGACCTATGAACCACATGGGAAGAGGTGGTATCTATTATTTCATCACTTTCACTGATGACTATTCTAGATACGGGTACATCTACCTATTACAACATAAATCGGAAGCCTTTGAAAAGTTCAAAGAATTTCGAAATGAAGTTGAGAAACAAAAAGGTAGAAGTATCAAGTGCCTTCGCTCCGATGGAGGAGGCGAGTACCTCTCCGATGAGTTCAGAGGTTATCTTAAAGATAATGGAATTCTCTCACAATTGACACCACCGGGAACACCACAACTCAATGGTGTTTCTGAGAGAAGAAATCGTACCTTATTGGATATGGTGCGCTCAATGATAAACATGGCCGATCTGCCAGTGTCTTTTTGGGGATATGCGTTAGAGACCGCTGTCTATCTGTTGAATAGAGTTCCAACTAAATCGGTCCCAAAAACTCCATACGAGTTATGGACTAACAAAAGACCGAGTGTGAGACACTTAAAAATTTGGGGCTGTCCTGCACATGTCAGGAAGCAAAAATTTACAAAGTTGGAATCTAGAACAGAAAGATGCCTATTTGTAGGATACCCAAAAGACACTATGGGTTATTATTTCTATAATCCAAATGAACAAAAGGTGTTCATTAATAGAGATGCGGTCTTCTTGGAAGAAGATTTTGTGGTTGACTCTAGGAAAGATAATGGGATTATCTTACAAGAGTTAACTGAAACATCTGATAGTACTGCTTCTGATGATAGTACTCGAGTTAATATTCCTTTAGAGCCTATTCGAAGAAGTTCAAGGATCATTCGTCCGCCTCAAAAGTTGACACTTCTGAATGAATCATTCATTAAGTTGGATAAAATTTGATACTTCCGAACCATGGACTCTGCCGAGTCATTTGGACACGGAAGATTTTTGATTCCGAACCATGGACTCTGCCGAGTCATTTGGACACGGAATTTGGTGAAATTTTAAACAATTTTATCCATATTGTAAAAATATGGATTTTTATCTTTTTATTTAATTTATTTATTTTAAAAAAATTGATATTTTCCAAACCGTAGATCCTGCCGGATCATCCGGATATGGAAATTGATTTACTTAATCGTAATTATTTAATTCCTGAAATTAATTTTTTAAAAGGTAATGATTTTTAATACTAACTAAAAATTTGTCTTTATATTTTTACTTCTTTTTTTTTTCTTTCTTTTCTTTTCTTTTTTTTTTTTATCTTTTATCTTATTTTTCTTATCTTCTTTTTTTTATTTCTTTTTTTTATTTCTTTTTTTATCTTTCTTTTATTTCTTTTTTTTATCTTTCTTTTATTTTTATCTGATTTTTTTCTTAATTTATAAAAGAATTCAAAAGCAATTAATTTATTTATTTAATAAGAAGTTACCAATTTTAAAATTTTAAGTACCACATTTATGGCAGACTTGTAATCTTTTCGCTCTTCTTCTTCTTCTTCTTCTTCATCTCGCTAGAGAACTAACTCCTGCTGCTCTCCCTTCTTGGCAGCACCCAAATCTCTCTCCTTTTCTTCTCCCCGCTTCCGCTTACACTGCCACTGTCTCCGTTCCCTTCTCAGACTCCGCGCTCAGATCAAGGTCTCTGCCACGACGTCCTCCCCTGTTTGCGTCGCAAACGCAGCCTCCAGCTCTGGCAGCCGCGCACGCCGTCGTCTCCAGCCCCTGCCGACGCTTTGCTCCCATTCTCCAGTTTCCTCCGTCGCACCAGCTTCCCCTCCGTTCGCCGGCAGCCTCGCGACGCACATACCTCCTCGTGCACGGTGCCGCTGACCGCTCGCTCGCCGAGACGCTGCCCTCACCTTCCTCCTCCCGTCGCGACCTCCTCCTCGCGCCGTCGCCTAGCCCACCCGCTCGCTCGCCGTTCCCTTGTTGCCTTGCTCCTCGCGCCGTTGTCTGCTCCAGCTACGTAGCCCCCCCTCGTCGCGCCTGAAAAGAAGAAGAAGAAGTAAAAAACGAAAACAGACGCGTTTCTCGTCTTTGACCAAGTCAAAATTATTTGTCTTTTGGATAAAATTCTTATTTAGCCCTTAGTTATTTTTATTTTATCCATCCAAGTCATTAACTTTATTTTCTGTGCAGATTGAGCATGGACAGTAAGGTTTCGTTTATATTTATTGTTTGTCTTTCCTTTGTTTGTCCTTTAGTTTGTTTTGGCCCCTCCATTAATCGGAATTACTTTTATAGTTTTAACGCCCGACTGAAGTGCTATCAGCATTGATGAAAATAAATAATATTTCTCCTTATAAACTTGAGTGATTCAGAATAATAAAATAAATAAATAATTATATTGCTGTGAAACATACATACTTGTGTAGTAATATGGACCATCTACATGCCTACGCTGCTGTCCATGGACTGATATGCGAGCTAGATTACAACGAGGTAAAAAGGTACAAGTGTCTCAACCCGTGAGTTTGCTGTTAGTTCTATTGATCCGTGGACTTTGAAATTGCACTATAAATCATGTGTTTTGTTGCTGGACAAACCAATCTTTATGATAATATCCTTATGAGTCTAGTTTATACAGGATTTTTATAGGATTGGATTTCGAGCCGTGGTTGAATTTATATGCATTTTTTTACTGAACTCCATTGAATATGGAATAGGCATCAGAAGGCTTGTCTTTGTTGCTTGTTATAAAATCTATGATAAATTGTATGCTCTGCATCTAGGGATGTCATTTCTTATGCTAATAGCCATTTGTGTCTAGTCTATTTCTACTTTTACAAAAATGCAAATTGGATGTTTCTTTTATTTTATATAATCGTTGAAGTTGAGACTAGTTTGTCTCACAACTGGTTCTTTAAGTTTAACAGGAGTCCTTGATTTCAAAATTTATAGTAATTTGTGTGTTGCATGTTTGAATTTGGTAAATTTAATAAATGTTCATATGGATGTCTAGTGTCAGTACCGGTTCATGAACTTCCATTTGCACTTAGAAATGATTTTATCTAATTTCTGGAGTGAAGAGTACTTATCTATGATTCTACCTGAGGTCTTGTCTGATGGGCTAACTCACTATGCATATTTTTTTTATAATTTATGTGCTGTCAATCACAAATTGATATTGCATTTGTGAATTTATGTATGTGCCTAAGTTATGTATATATATAGTTTTATATAGTGGTTTGGATAACTCAATTCTTTTTATATATAAATTTGCGAATGAAGATAGGTCAGTTTGAAATTCTGGGCAGCAGATATACAACTGGAAGGTTTATCTCCCACTTCAGTTCTGATACTATGGTTTTACTGGAGTAATGTATATATTGTAGATCTACTTATGCCTTTTGATATAGTTTGCTAATCCTATTTTCTGAATGCTTATTATTGACATCCAATTAATCAGTTCCTTTTGGGTATAACTTCATCTTAGTTATCAAACTTTCTATTTTGTTCCTATGAGCCACTAACTATTTCTCTTTGGTTGCAGATCAGTCCCTGACAGCAGATTTATTTCTTTGTTCTCTTTTTGTTTTCTTTCTTTCTTTGATTATTTAACCATGTATTAGATTTAATCGTTAAATTCACTTAAAGATGTAATTTAGGATTTTTTTTTTTGTTAGAATAGTTTAATTTTAATTGTTGTAATGCATTAAATGTGTATCAAATTATTAGAAATCCGTCTTAAGACGGATCATAAAATCCATGTCCAGATGATTCGGTTAGAATCCATGGCTTGGATATTAACTGAAATTATTAAAAAATAAAATAAAATTAAATAACGAAATCCTAAGACGGATCATATCCATGTCCAAATGATTCGGTTAGAATCCATGGCTTGGATATTAATTTCCATATCCGGATGATCCGGCAGGATTTACGGTTTGGAAAATATTAACTTTTAAAATAAATAAAATAAATAAAAAGATAAAAATCCATATTTATGGTATGGATTAAATTGATTAAAATTTTTTCAAATTTCGTGTCCAAATGACTCGGCAGAGTCCATGGTTCGGAATCCAAATCTTCCGTGTCCAAATGACTCGGCAGAGTCCATGGTTCGGAAGTATAAACTTCTATACAAATTAACTTAAAAATCCACATTTCGACTAATTCAGTTAAAATTTCTAAATTAACTGAAAATTATTTAAAAGCAAAGTAAAACAAAATTAAAATCAACTAAGGTACCAATTTTGGGCGCTATAATAATATTGTTTTAGCGTAACCGTACTCCCGATCCCCGAACTCTCGCAGATCAATTTTAAGGTGACCAATCGACCTGAGCGAAAACCGATTGGTGGCGACTCCCGAAAAAGACCCGCTTCAGAAGCGGCAATGTATTCAGCTTCAGTTGTAGAGTCAGCCACAGTACTTTGCTTGAAGCTCCTCCAACTGAAAGCCCCACCATTTAGTCCATAAACGAATCCAGAATTCGATTTACCATCATCTGGATCAGATTGGAAGTCAGAATCAACATATCCTTTTACTTCCAATGAACCACCACCATAGACTAAGCAATAATGCTTTGTCCTGTTAAGATATTTCAAAATATGCTTAACAGCGGTCCAATGACCTTCCCCAGGGTTGGATTGGTACCTACTTACAACACTCACTGCTTGTGCTATATCGGGCCTAGTACACAACATTGCATACATGATACTGCCAACAGCAGAAGCATAAGGGCAGCGTTTCATTTTATCCAATTCCTCATCAGTCTTAGGAGACATCTTTTCGGAAAGGATGATTCCATGACGAAAAGGCACGAAGCCTTTCTTGGAATCTTGCATGTTGTACTTAGCCACGATCTTATCAATGTAAGTAGATTGAGATAACCCCAACAATCTTCGGCTTCTATCTCTATAGAGCTTAAGACCAAGGACATATGATGCCTCACCCAAATCCTTCATAGAAAAATGAGTGGACAACCATAGCTTCACTGCTGATAACATTTCTACATCATTCCCAATGAGTAGAATATCATCAACATATAGGACAAGGAATGTGATAGCACTCCCTTGTGTCTTCTTATAGACACAAGCTTCATCCGGATTTTGTGAGAAGCCAAATTGTTTAACTGTCTCATCAAAACGGATGTTCCAACTTCTGGAAGCCTGTTTAAGTCCATAAATGGACCTATTCAGCTTACATACTGACTGTTCCTCCCCACTAGATACAAATCCTGCAGGTTGGTTCATATAGATATCTTCATCAAGATACCCATTCAAGAAGGCAGTTTTTACATCCATCTGCCATATCTCGTAGTCATAGTATGCAACTACGGCTAACAGAATTCTGATGGATTTAAGCATGACCACTGGCGAAAAGGTTTCCTCATAATCAATTCCTTCCTTTTGATTATACCCCTTTGCCACTAATCTTGCTTTAAAGGTTTCCACCTTTCCATCAGGTCCTCGTTTTCTCTTATAAAGCCATTTACAACCAATAGTCTTAATATTGATTGGTGGATCTACAAGAGTCCAGACCTGATTCTTATGCATAGAATCCATTTCTGAATTCATAGCATCAATCCATCTATCCCTATCAATATCCTTCATTGCCTCATCATATGTTCTAGGATCTTGTTCGCAATTTTCTGAAATCATCATGAATGATTCATTCAGAAGTGTCAACTTTTGAGGCGGACGAATGATCCTTGAACTTCTTCGAATAGGCTCTAAAGGAATATTAACTCGAGTACTATCATCAGAAGCAGTACTATCAGATGTTTCAGTTAACTCTTGTAAGATAATCCCATTATCTTTCCTAGAGTCAACCACAAAATCTTCTTCCAAGAAGACCGCATCTCTACTAATGAACACCTTTTGTTCATTTGGATTATAGAAATAATAACCCATAGTGTCTTTTGGGTATCCTACAAATAGGCATCTTTCTGTTCTAGATTCCAACTTTGTAAATTTTTGCTTCCTGACATGTGCAGGACAGCCCCAAATTTTTAAGTGTCTCACACTCGGTCTTTTGTTAGTCCATAACTCGTATGGAGTTTTTGGGACCGATTTAGTTGGAACTCTATTCAACAGATAGACAGCGGTCTCTAACGCATATCCCCAAAAAGACACTGGCAGATCGGCCATGTTTATCATTGAGCGCACCATATCCAATAAGGTACGATTTCTTCTCTCAGAAACACCATTGAGTTGTGGTGTTCCCGGTGGTGTCAATTGTGAGAGAATTCCATTATCTTTAAGATAACCTCTGAACTCATCGGAGAGGTACTCGCCTCCTCTATCGGAGCGAAGGCACTTGATACTTCTACCTTTTTGTTTCTCAACTTCATTTCGAAATTCTTTGAACTTTTCAAAGGCTTCCGATTTATGTTGTAATAGGTAGATGTACCCGTATCTAGAATAGTCATCAGTGAAAGTGATGAAATAATAGATACCACCTCTTCCCATGTGGTTCATAGGTCCACATACATCAGTATGTATGAGATCTAATACATTTGAGCTTCTTTCACCTTTTCCAGAAAAAGGTAATCTAGTCATCTTTCCCTGAACGCAAGATTCACAGGTTGGATAAGTTTCTAATGTTAAGAGACTCAAAGGACCATCCTTAACCAACCTTTGAATTCTTTTGGCGTTAATATGACCAAGTCTCAAATGCCAAAGATAAGTGGGAACTATCTCTTCCCTTTTTCGCTTTGTTGAACCATTTCCATCACATGGTTCAGATTCAACATTCATGCTGCTTTCATGAAGGGTATGCAAGAAATAAAGACCATCATTTTTGAAACCACTTGCCACAAATTTGTTACGAAATTTAATCGTAACTTTACTACGAAATAGGAATGAATATCCCATATCATCCAATTTCGAAACAGAAATCAAATTTCTCCTAACTTGCGGCACATAAAGACAATCTTTCAAATAAAGAGTGGTTCCATCTAAAAGAACTAATTTAAAAGTTCCTAAAGATATGGCTGCAACCCTTGCATCTGATCCCATCAACAATGAGATCTCTCCTTCACTCAGCCTTCTTGTTTCCTGGAACCCCTGCCATGTGTTACACACATGAGTGGTTGCCCCGGAATCAAGACACCAGGAATTCGTAATTCCATGCATTAGGTTTGTCTCAATGATAAGGACAGAAGACTTACCATCTGATGGTTTCTTGTTCACTGTAGCAATGTAATGTTTACAATTACGCTTCCAGTGACCTTTCTTTCCACAGAAATGACATTCATCTCTGGACTTGTCCTTCCCCTTCTTTTTAGGCTCATTCCTAACTTGAAGAGGGTTCTCGCCCTTGTTCTTTTTATTGTTATTCTTGCGCCTGGTCGTGGAGGACTGTCCTTCCATGACCATGATGGGCTTATCCTTCTTAAGCAACTCTTCCGCTCTTTGCAACATATTGCGCAGTTCAGGAAGTGTCACTACCTTGTCATTCATATGAAAGTTCAAAACAAAGTTATTGAATGACTTAGGCAACGAGCACAAGATAATGTCTATCTTGGTCGTATGGTCCATTTCAGCGCCAAGGGAATCCAACACATTGATATACCCAATCATGGTCATCACATGATCATGAATAGGTGTTCCCTCAACCATTTTGGTGGACATAAGCCCTTGCATGGCATTCATCCTAGCAGAACGATTCTGCATCTCAAACATCTCTTTTAGGCTATTCATAATTTCCTTAGCAGTTGGCATCTTTTCATACTGCTGCTGAAGCCTATTCTCGAGAGATGCCAAGATATAGCACTTAGCCAAGGAATCATGCTCATGCCAAACATCATATGCTTTCTTTTCCTCTTTATGATCATTATCAAGAGGGGGAAGTTCAGGTGGCAACTCGTTCAAAACGTGTGCCAACTTCCCTGCAGTGAGCGCAATGTCAAGGTTTCTCTTCCAATCACAATAGTTTGCCCCATTAAGGCGGTTCTCTTCCAGATTCTTAGCAAACTGAGGACTAATGTTGTTCATGATTCTATCAAAGAACACACAAACAAAATACATAAGGCATAGCGGAGAAAATCAATATTTTCTTAATGTATCATATACAAGAAAGTACTAATTGCATTCAAAGTCACCCTCATGACCATAACATATCACATATGAGCAATTAGAAAAACAAGAACTTCATTTAATTGCAAGACTATTCCTTTTGGCATTAATCTAACAATAATGAAGCAAATATCATGCTATATTTATCTTATAACATTTATAAGATTCTTATTTTTAATTTTGGCTTCTAAAGACAATATACCCGCCATCCATTTTAGATCGGCATATCTCTTTAGTCAAGTGTACACCCATTGTCTAGATGTATCATATTGCTGTGAGAAACTAAATCATTTTAATTAAGCCCCCACTTGGCTATAACACATCCATTATCACCATAAAGTAAATCAATAAGCACAAATTATCATCAACCTAGTCATCTCCTTTTGGTATCAAACTAAGCCAACAATATCCATACTTATTATTTACGACAATGGAAAGCCTTTAGAAAATCAATCTTCTAAAGATATAATTTTCTATCTCTCACACTTGATATTTAAATGCTGAGGGAATTTATTTTTGTATTTTGAACAATTCAAAACACATAAATTAATTTTCTCAATTATCACCATAACTGTAAAATATATTGCAACACTTGCACAAGCATGCATAATAATTCTCAACAATAAATTCAAGCAATTATCATGCATTCATCCATATTTGCAAAATTTCAATAAATGAAATAATCATGCAAATAAGCTCCCACTGAATAAAGCATCTAATTATTCAGAAATAAATTATTCCAGAAAAATAAATATTCAAAATATTTAATTTCTGAAATAAATTGATTATGGGCAGTAATCTTAAGTACAGTGTCCAGAAGTTCATGAGGACAATGTCCAGAATTACTTGAGTGCATCCAGAATTACTGGATAGAAGATTGTACTGCCTAGAAAGACATAAGACCCCATGAGGGATTGTAGCAGGTGGATCAGGACTAAAATATGAATTATGGATTCACCATAGTATATTCTGGAGCAGGAAAGGAAAATTTAGTATACTGGAAGAGTATTCCAGATTGAGGGTACAAGGAAAGCCTAAAAGGAAATATTGCAGGGCAATATGTCCTGATTGATAAAAGGCATGGAAGACTTGGCTAGAGGCCAAGACCAATGCAAGGAAAAAGCTTATGTGAAGATGTTGATAAAGAAATGGGCCAGGTCAGGGTCTTTCAAATAAATCCTGACAGGTATTTTTTATTTGACAGTATTAAAGTACCAATTTTAATACTAGTGCATCTATGGTAGTTAAAGGATGAACTGGAAATATGATACGAAGCATGCCTGGATAGAGCTATCAGGAATAAAATTTATGAATAATAGATGAGGAAAAAATTGGCATGCTTAGCACTAGTAGAGTAATCACAGACATTGGTGCCAGGAGCTGCACCAGCACATATTACTCCTTACAGGATAGTTATTCCTGAAGTTATGGAGCTAAGTAAGTATCGGGGTAAATTGGCCTTGAGAAATCATTGGCCAGGTATGGTTACCTGGAAGGCATCTATACCTCTATAATGGAGGAAACTAAACCTCGAATCTGGATATTTCCAGTTGAGAATCAAGAAAGAGCACCCAAGAGTGTTGCCCAGCCTGAAAAGGAATAACAGTTGTGTGGCAAACTAAGTGCCAATTATGGGCTAAGGAAGTTGAAATCCTTGGACAGTTGATCAATAAGCAGGGTTTAACTATTGATCCTGTGAAGATAAAGTTATCTTGGAATGGAAGAAACCTTTGATTATGAGGAACTGGAGAACAGATTGACTGCAGCCCAATACTGGTTTCACCAGACGTTACTAAGAAATATCAGTTAATTATTGATGGGTTGGGCTGAGTCTTATGAAAAAGGGGAAACAGGCTATGACTTGTGAATCAAGGCAAGTAAGACTTTATGAGGAGAGCTATCCAGCATATAATCTGGAGTTAAAAGAGAGAGTTGAAACAAAAGGGGGAGATGAGTACTTATATGGCCAAGAAGGAGGCTGCTTGATAATTAAGGTAGTCCACCAGTGTTCTGGTAATGAACTACAGATTACCTGAGTATGAGATTTTGGACTCCTAGGAAATTTGGAGGACCAAATTTCTTAAGGTGGGGAGTGTTGTTACACCCGGAAAGTGATGAATGATTAATTACCGGGTTAAGTGGATTAGTGGCATAAATAGTTTCCTAATTTGGAAACTTAGCGAAATTATTTGTAGAGACTTTGAATTATTTATGGAATGGGCATTAATGAGTGTTGGACACTCTAAGAATTATGCTTGGCTAAGGCCAAAAGTTTGGGTGATAAAAAAATGGCAAGTTTGGAAGTTGAGGGACTCAATTGCAAAGTTGGAGAAAGATGGAGGACCAAGTGAGTAATTTGGCCATTTTTCATGAAAAATATATGCATGGCCGGCCACCCCATGTTACCAATTAAAAATTGGCCTACTACACATTCCACTCATAATTATTTAATCCCTCCACTACATCCTCCACTCACCAATTAAATATTACCCCACCTACTTTTGTCCCCCACTTTCCCAATTTGACTATTCTATTACCCATGCCTTGTCTCCCACTACAAATCCCACTCACCATATTTTAATCACCCACTTACATTGTCTCCCACTTACATTAAAATATTGGCCCATCATTTTTGACTTATTCTCCTACCTTTTTCATTCAAAATTCGTCCATACCTCCAAATTATGCATTTGATATGCATTTTGGGTGCATTTCACTTCATTTAGCACCATGACCACCCACCTTCTTTGAATATACGTTTAATGCACATTTAGAATGCATTTGAGTTTCATTTCTCTTTCATTTGTAAGTGCATAACCAGCCATCACTCCTACTTTCATTTCATTTTCATTTCCACTCTCTCTCTAGCACCAAAAGCTCTCCCTTCTCTCTAAGTTCCAGCCATGGTGTTCTTCAAACTCCATCTCCTTCTTTCTTCATCTAAGATTCGGCCATAGCTAGAAATGCATGTTCTTGCACATGCAAACACATTTTCTTGAAGCTTTCAAGCTCCTAAACCCATCTAGACCAAGAACAAAGTGAGAAATCAAAGAAAACCCATGAAGAAATGCTTGTGAAGTTTCGGCCATATGGATAAAATGGTGTTCTTGAGCTCACCTCAAGAGCTCCTTACATGCATGGCATTTCTAAGCCATGAAGAGCAAGAAGATGAAGACGAACTCCAAGAAAGTGAAGCTCAAGTTTCGGCCATTTAAAGGTTGTAAGTGAACCAAGTTTTTCTTGGTAGTTTCATGTATTTTGAGCTAGATGCTACTATCTAATGACTTGGCCATGTTGGATTTTTGCAAGGAAATCAAGTGGATATTTCGGCCATGGAAGGATATTGTTGTTCTTGAGCTCAACTCAAGAGCTCTTTATATGCATGGCACTTTTAAGCCATGGAAAGCAAGGATGGAGGTTTCGGCCATGAGTATACATGGCATTTGGAGGCATGAAAACCAAGTGTTCTTGGTCCATAAATTATGAAATGGGCTATTTTGGGCCATAATGGCATTATTGGAAAATGGGCTAAATCCTGAAAAGGTTAATATAGGCCCAAGTCCTGAAAAGGTTAATATGGGCCTCAGTTCACAAAAAGGCTAAGTGGGCCTTTACCTCCTTAAGTGAGGTCCATTAAGGAAATGGCAAAGTTCCAACAACAAACAAAGCAAAGCAAAGGCAATAAGCAAAAGGTTACACCAATGGTGGTAAGGATCCTTTACTCACTTATTGCATGGTGTACTTCCATGATATTGTTTGTGAGTATAAATGCCCCTATGTGATGGTCATAGTACCAAGTGACCATAGGTGTGCAGCGGGTTAGTTGTTCTTTGTGTGAGGGCTCATGTTACTTTCTTAGTTTAATAATTGGGCACGTAAGTGCATAATTGATGAGGTATCGTTGCTTCGGCAACTTTGGGCACGTAAGTGCATATTGGACGTGGATTGTTGCTTCGGCAACTATGGATATGAATAATGGGCAATTCTGGATATATATATGGTTTGATTAGCTAATCAATATAAAGGCAAGTGTTAGAGTTTATAGTAAGAATGGCCAACTTACTATGTAACTCGGAGCTCTAGGGGAACGGGTGGTATGATTAAGAAGGAGAATTGAGGTTTAAAGCCTTGGACACTTGCCAGGGGTGCCAGTGGTGCCAGGGGTGCCATTGGTGCCAGTACTGCCAGTCTGGCCAGGAGTGCCAGTAGTGGGTGGCAGTAGTGATTGCCCAGGAAAACTTGTGGTTGAGTGCGTGTGTTGTGTGCTTCTCTGAACCGTTGTTGTTTGTGCATGCTGACCCAAATTATTATTATTATTGTTGATGCTGCTATTGTGCTGTATCTTGTGTTTTCTTTGTTTTAGTGTTTTCCTTTGCAGGAACAGGATTATTTGCCATGATATTCTTGGCATTGGATTTAATTGCCATGACATTCTTGGCTTAAGAATAGGCTTTGGAAGCCATATGTGACTACAAAAGTCACGAGAGATTACCTCATTCTGATTTGGCATTGTCATTACGTTCTTGGCACAATTTTGGCTTTTTAAGCCGGATATGACTATGAAAGTCATGAGTTACTTACCTCACACCTGGATCCTTACTGAGTTTTATAACTCACCCGCCCTTCTTTACTTTTTTCAGGAAGTGGATTGGATGGCTTGATAGATCAAGTAGGGAGTACTAGAGTACTCGTTATGTTTTGCTAAAGGGTTGGGTATGAGTTTAGTGTTGCTTAATATATTCATTTGACTCTAAGTGACTTATGTGGTATATTTTACTTGTGGAACAAGCTAATGGTTTGGACTTCCTTGTGCAGGCTTGTGGAGTCTAGAAGTTGTGGGAACAAGGTCTATTAAGCTGGAATGAGTTCCAGATTATGAGTTAAAGTTTGGGTAGGCATAAGAACTTGGTCTGTAAAACCTAAACTTAACTAGTTATGGACATATAGCATCCTTGGTATGTTTTCCAAGTAGGAGATGCTTGTTAGATGCACTTTGTGATCATGATTATCTTAGGATGAATTTTGATGAAATGCCATGATGGATATTCATGTTATGTGTACTAGACTTGGCTGATGCTTATGGATATATAAATGTGGTTTTCAAAGTTGAAAATGAGATGGGCTTCTTTGTTGCCATGCATTGGATTGGTACACTTGATGGACACACATCCTATGCACTTAATGGATTAAGTGTATGCTTTGCTTGAATTGCAAGTATGATTTGCTGATTATGTGTGTAATTAAGGGAAGACTTCCAGTGAATCTGGATTTATTGGATTTTGTTGAAATGGCATCTAAAGACTTGTGTGTGTAACCGGCTAAGTGGTAAAGTCCATAAATGGAACACTAGAATTCCACATAGGTATTAGCTCGTTCCTGGAGAGCACCCTGACAACACATTGAAAGTATTTAAGTAACAAGCTAGTACCAGAATAGATCCTGGAGTCACGCCGTAGGTGCTCATAACTAGCTAATAAAGCCCCTTCAGTATGAATAACTTCCGCTGCATTAATCTGATAATCGGGCCCAGATGGGCCAGGGGTAGTTTGGGGCGTGACAGTTGGGAATCCGAACGAGTTTCACGCTATTAAATTAGCATGCACCAGGATCGGATTGTAGAAATAATCACACGGGTACCTTGTTTTCGAAATTCCACAAATGCAGAATTCTCCAAGCTTAACACGCTCGAATTCCTTCTCTTCCGGTTGCACTATATGAGTGTTTGTGCTATTATTGTTTCTGGACTAATTATCTCTCTTGTTCAATAATACACAACCACTCCTTTTATAGGCAAAAGGTACAGTAGCTTCTCTCAGAAGCTAAAGTACAACTTCTCTTAGAAGTTAAGTACAATAGCTTTTCTCAGAAGCTGAAGTACAACTTCATTTAGAAGTTTGACCGGGTAGAGTTTAGAATGTGGCGTGGGACCCTTGGGATCTCTTAATCCTGTCAAATTAGTCCTCAACTAATTTATTGTTTACAAGTCAGTACAACATATTATACGACCTTGTAAAATCTCCCAGGATTTCAGAGACAATTCACAAGTACCCATTTTATTCTATTCCGTTCACCGTCCAATATTGTTGCACATAATCCGGACTAGACCAACCACATCCAAGTCGTGGTACTGTCAATACGGAATTAAATATGTGCACGTCTCTTCAAATTTATTCGGACTCTAAACAATTTAGAAAAACATTTATAAAATCTATATATACCATATATATAATTTTATATATAGAAAATAATATTTCCAAAACAATATTTTTCTAAATCGACCACGTGGATTTCTTAATCCGAAAAACCAAGAGACTTACTCCACAATATTCACTCTTATTTCAAGAGCGGTGAATTCTATGTTGAATAATCATGAACTTAACATGTTACATTTATGTGATCCAACATGTCCAAGTATATCCTATAGTAGGCATCATTGGTTGACATATCAAAATCACATAAAGTATACATTTAAATTCATATTATTCTCAAGTCTACGGAATAAATAACATTTACTCTTTCTCAACAGTTGAAGGTCTAAGAGTAATTGTTTTGGTCCTGTTCAAATATTTATCTCCATAAATATCCACATACGCATTAGGAACCAATATTCCAGTGATTGAGACAAATCACTCTATCTCATATAGTAATGTCATATGTGCAATCTTTTATGAGTAATCAACCCATGTATATACTCATAGATTGTGAACACCTTTTTAAAGAACTACAAAGATGAATTAAGTCTCATGTGACATGATCTCCATCATCCATTAATTCATATGTAATATAGTTCTTATGGGTTTATCACAGTAGGAGATAAGTTGGCTTTGATGAGCACAACAAATCTTTCAATCTCCCACTTGCGATTCAAAGCCAATCAGCAACTATTCTAAGACCCATTTCCTTTACATGTTTCTCAAAAACCTTTTGAGACAACGGTTTAGTCAGTGGGTCTGCCACGTTCTCCGCTGAAGCAATCTTTATGATACTTACATCTCCTCTTTTGACAATTTCTCTTATCAAGTGAAATTTCCTCTGTACGTGCTTCATGCGTTGATGAGCACGGGGCTCTTTGACTTGAGCAACAGCCCCAGTGTTATCACAATACAGAGTAATTGGAGATTCTATGTTTGGAACAACTCTAAGTTCCTGAATGAACTTCTTGATCCAAACAGCCTCTTTTGCTGCTTCAGAAGCGGCAATGTATTCGGCTTCAGTTGTAGAGTCAGCTACAGTACTTTGCTTAAAGCTCCTCCAACTGAAAGCCCCACCATTTAGTCCATAAATGAATCCAGAATTCGATTTACCATCATCTGGATCAGATTGGAAGTCAGAATCAACATATCCTTTTACTTCCAATGAACCACCACCATAGACTAAGCAATAATGCTTTGTCCTGTTAAGATATTTCAAAATATGCTTAACAGCGGTCCAATGACCTTCCCCAGGGTTGGATTGGTACCTACTTACAACACTCACTGCTTGTGCTATATCGGGCCTAGTACACAACATTGCATACATGATGCTGCCAACAGCAGAAGCATAAGGGCAGCGTTTCATTTTATCCAATTCCTCATCAGTCTTAGGAGACATCTTTTCGGAAAGGATGATTCCATGTCGAGAAGGCACGAAGCCTTTCTTGGAATCTTGCATGTTGTACTTAGCCACGATCTTATCAATGTAAGTAGATTGAGATAACCCCAACAATCTTCGGCTTCTATCTCTATAGAGCTTAAGACCAAGGACATATGATGCCTCACCCAAATCCTTCATAGAAAAATGAGTGGACAACCATAGCTTCACTGCTGATAACATTTCTACATCATTCCCAATGAGTAGAATGTCATCAACATATAGGACAAGGAATGTGATAGCACTCCCTTGTGTCTTCTTATAGACACAAGCTTCATCCGGATTTTGTGAGAAGCCAAATTGTTTAACTGTCTCATCAAAACGGATGTTCCAACTTCTGGAAGCCTGTTTAAGTCCATAAATGGACCTATTCAGCTTACATACTGACTGTTCCTCCCCACTAGATACAAATCCTGTAGGTTGGTTCATATAGATATCTTCATCAAGATACCCATTCAAGAAGGCAGTTTTTACATCCATCTGCCATATCTCGTAGTCATAGTATGCAGCTACGGCTAACAGAATTCTGATGGATTTAAGCATGACCACTGGCGAAAAGGTTTCCTCATAATCAATTCCTTCCTTTTGATTATACCCCTTTGCCACTAATCTTGCTTTAAAGGTTTCCACCTTTCCATCAGGTCCTCGTTTTCTCTTATAAAGCCATTTACAACCAATAGTCTTAATATTGATTGGTGGATCTACAAGAGTCCAGACCTGATTCTTATGCATAGAATCCATTTCTGAATTCATAGCATCAATCCATCTATCCCTGTCAATATCCTTCATTGCCTCATCATATGTTCTAGGATCTTGTTCGCAATTTTCTGAAATCATCATGAATGATTCATTCAGAAGTGTCAACTTTTGAGGCGGACGAATGATCCTTGAACTTCTTCGAATAGGCTCTAAAGGAATATTAACTCGAGTACTATCATCAGAAACAGTACTATCAGATGTTTCAGTTAACTCTTGTAAGATAATCCCATTATCTTTCCTAGAGTCAACCATAAAATCTTCTTCCAAGAAGACCGCATCTCTACTAATGAACACCTTTTGTTCATTTGGATTATAAAAATAATAACCCATAGTGTCTTTTGGGTATCCTACAAATAGGCATCTTTCTGTTCTAGATTCCAACTTTGTAAATTTTTGCTTCCTGACATGTGCAGGATAGCCCCAAATTTTCAAGTGTCTCACACTCGGTCTTTTGTTAGTCCATAACTCGTATGGAGTTTTTGGGACCGATTTAGTTGGAACTCTATTCAACAGATAGACAGCGGTCTCTAACGCATAACCCCAAAAAGACACTGGCAGATCGGCCATGTTTATCATTGAGCGTACCATATCCAATAAGGTACGATTTCTTCTCTCAGAAACACCATTGAGTTGTGGTGTTCCCGGTGGTGTCAATTGTGAGAGAATTCCATTATCTTTAAGATAACCTCTGAACTCATCGGAGAGGTACTCGCCTCCTCTATCGGAGCGAAGGCACTTGATACTTCTACCTTTTTGTTTCTCAACTTCATTTCGAAATTCTTTGAACTTTTCAAAGGCTTCCGATTTATGTTGTAATAGGTAGATGTACCCGTATCTAGAATAGTCATCAGTGAAAGTGATGAAATAATAGATACCACCTCTTCCCATGTGGTTCATAGGTCCACATACATCAGTATGTATGAGATCTAATACATTTGAGCTTCTTTCACCTTTTCCAGAAAAAGGTAATCTAGTCATCTTTCCCTGAACGCAAGATTCACAGGTTGGATAAGTTTCTAATGTTAAGAAACTCAAAGGACCATCCTTAACCAACCTTTGACACTTCATGAAGGCAATACTAAAAGATAAGCTTCTGATGATAGTACTCGAGTTAATATTCCTTTAGAGCCTATTCGAAGAAGTTCAAGGATCATTCGTCCGCCTCAAAAGTTGACACTTCTGAATGAATCATTCATGATGATTTCAGAAAATTGCGAACAAGATCCTAGAACATATGATGAGGCAATGAAGGATATTGACAGGGATAGATGGATTGATGCTATGAATTCAGAAATGGATTCTATGCATAAGAATCAGGTCTGGACTCTTGTAGATCCACCAATCAATATTAAGACTATTGGTTGTAAATGGCTTTATAAGAGAAAACGAGGACCTGATGGAAAGGTGGAAACCTTTAAAGCAAGATTAGTGGCAAAGGGGTATAATCAAAAGGAAGGAATTGATTATGAGGAAACCTTTTCGCCAGTGGTCATGCTTAAATCCATCAGAATTCTGTTAACCGTAGCTGCATACTATGACTACGAGATATGGCAGATGGATGTAAAAACTGCCTTCTTGAATGGGTATCTTGATGAAGATATCTATATGAACCAACCTGCAGGATTTGTATCTAGTGGGGAGGAACAGTCAGTATGTAAGCTGAATATGTCCATTTATGGACTTAAACAGGCTTCCAGAAGTTGGAACATCCGTTTTGATGAGACAGTTAAACAATTTGGCTTCTCACAAAATCCGGATGAAGCTTGTGTCTATAAGAAGACACAAGGGAGTGCTATCACATTCCTTGTCCTATATGTTGATGATATTCTACTCATTGGGAATGATGTAGAAATGTTATCAGCAGTGAAGCTATGGTTGTCTACTCATTTTTCTATGAAGGATTTGGGTGAGGCATCATATGTCCTTGGTCTTAAGCTCTATAGAGATAGAAGCCGAAGATTGTTGGGGTTATCTCAATCTACTTACATTGATAAGATCGTGGCTAAGTACAACATGCAAGATTCCAAGAAAGGCTTCGTGCCTTCTCGTCATGGAATCATCCTTTCCGAAAAGATGTCTCCTAAGACTGATGAGGAATTGGATAAAATGAAACGCTGCCCTTATGCTTCTGCTGTTGGCAGTATCATGTATGCAATGTTGTGTACTAGGCCCGATATAGCACAAGCAGTGAGTGTTGTAAGTAGGTACCAATCCAACCCTGGGGAAGGTCATTGGACCGCTGTTAAGCATATTTTGAAATATCTTAACAGGACAAAGCATTATTGCTTAGTCTATGGTGGTGGTTCATTGGAAGTAAAAGGATATGTTGATTCTGACTTCCAATCTGATCCAGATGATGGTAAATCGAATTCTGGATTCGTTTATGGACTAAATGGTGGGGCTTTCAGTTGGAGGAGCTTCAAGCAAAGTACTGTGGCTGACTCTACAACTGAAGCTGAATACATTGCCGCTTCTGAAGCAGCAAAAGAGGCTGTTTGGATCAAGAAGTTCATTCAGGAACTTGGAGTTGTTCCAAACATAGAATCTCCAATTACTCTGTACTGTGATAACACTGGGGCTGTTGCTCAAGTCAAAGAGCCCCGTGCTCATCAACGCATGAAGCACGTACAGAGGAAATTTCACTTGATAAGAGAAATTGTCAAAAGAGGAGATGTAAGCATCATAAAGATTGCTTCAGCGGAGAACGTGGCAGACCCACTGACTAAACCGTTATCTCAAAAGGTTTTTGAGAAACATGTAAAGGAAATGGGTCTTAGAATAGTTGCTGATTGGCTTTGAATCGCAAGTGGGAGATTGAAAGATTTGTTGTGCTCATCAAAGCCAACTTATCTCCTACTGTGATAAACCCATAAGAACTATATTATATATGAATTGATGGATGATGGAGATCATGCCACATGAGACTTAATTCATATTTGTAGTTCTTTAAAAGGTGTTCACAATCTATGAGTATATGCATGGGTTGATTACTCATAAAAGATTGCACATATGACATTACTATATGAGATAGAGTGATTTGTCTCAATCACTGGAATATTGGTTCCTAATGTGTATGTGGATATTTATGGAGATAAATATTTGAACAGGACCAAATCAATTACTCTTAGACCTTCAACTGTTGAGAAAGAGTAAATGTTATTTATTCCGTAGACTTGAGAATAATATGAATTTAAATGTATACTTTATGTGATTTTGATATGTCAACCAATGATGCCTACTATAGGATATACTTGGACATGTTGGATCACATAAATGTAACATGTTAAGTTCATGATTATTCAACATAGAATTCACCGCTCTTGAAATAAGAGTGAATATTGTGGAGTAAGTCTCTTGGTTTTTCGGATTAAGAAATCCACGTGGTCGATTTAGAAAAATATTGTTTTGGAAATATTATTTTCTATATATAAAATTATATATATGGTATATATAGATTTTATAAATGTTTTTCTAAATTGTTTAGAGTCCGAATAAACTTGAAGAGACGTGCACATATTTAATTCCGTATTGACAGTACCACAACTTGGATGTGGTTGGTCTAGTCCGGATTATGTGCAACAATATTGGACGGTGAACGGAATAGAATAAAATGGGTACTTGTGAATTGTCTCTGAAATCCTGGGAGATTTTACAAGGTCGTATAATATGTTGTACTGACTTGTAAACAATAAATTAGTTGAGGACTAATTTGACAGGATTAAGAGATCCCAAGGGTCCCACGCCACATTCTAAACTCTACCCGGTCAAACTTCTAAAAGAAGTTGTACTTCAGCTTCTGAGAGAAGCTATTGTACTTAACTTCTAAGAGAAGTTGTACTTTAGCTTCTGAGAGAAGCTACTGTACCTTTTGCCTATAAAAGGAGTGGTTGTGTATTATTGAACAAGAGAGATAATTAGTCCAAAACAATAATAGCACAAACACTCATATAGTGCAACCGGAAGAGAAGGAATTCGAGCGTGTTAAGCTTGGAGAATTCTGCATTTGTGGAATTTCGGAAACAAGGTACCCGTGTGATTATTTCTGCAATCCGATTCTGGTGTACGCTAAGTTAATAGCGTGAAACTCGTTCGGATTCCCACGAGTCATTTGGACACGGAAGATTTGATTCCGAACCATGGATTCTACCGAGTCATTTGGACACGGAATTTGGTAAAATTTTAAACAATTTAATCCATATTGTAAATATGGATTTTTTATCTTTGTATTTATTTAATTCATTTAGTTTTTTTAAAAAAAAGTTGATATTTCCAAACCGTAGATCATGCCGGATCATCCGGATATGGAAATTTAATATCCAAGCCATGGATTCTAACCGAATCATTTGGACATGGATATGATCCGTTTTAGGATTTCGTTATTTAATTTAATTTTATTTTTTAATAATTTCAGTTAATATCCAAGCCATGGATTCTAACCGAATCATCTGGACATGGATTTTATGATCCGTCTTAAGACGGATTTCTAATAATTTGATACACATTTAATGCATTACAACAATTAAAATTAAACTATTCTAAAAAAAAATAAATAAATAAATATCCTAAATTACATCTTTAAGTGAATTTAAAAAAGTGTGTAGTACAACGGTTTGGAGTTTGAAGATTTCTTTCGTAAAGAAGGAAAAATCTAATGAAACAATGTTCATTGCAAAATGGTTCATAAAAATGGAGAAATAGTTGAAGTAATTTCACGTGAAACTCTTGTGGAGTTTTCATCTAACATAGGCCACATGGCAGGGGCATAGCTTGCTTTGCTCAGAACTTAGTTAAACCCTAACTTAAAAAAATAGCTACTGCGCTCTAATCTGAAGCTAGCCAAACTCTAGGCAGTAAATAGGTAGTTCACATGAAGGTTATTAGCCACCCAGCATCATACGATACCCCAAATATCAATCCTCAGAACTTCATCACTTGGAATTCTTAGAACTAGAAATGACCTTGCACATGTATAAATTTCTTATTCCTTGATATAATTCATGTCATGTCTCATGTACGCCACACCCAACTAAACACATGGAATAAACACAACACAAACAGTAGTTCTAGTGCCCAGTCCTATAGACAAAACAAAATTTCTGTGTTCTCTGAAGTCTTAACTTTGATAGTCCAATATTGAAACCTTAACCCCAATAAAATGCAAGAACTTTCCTTCAGACGTTATAACGATGATAAATGACTGTTAGGAAATGGCTAACATGCTAGATTTCAGCGTCAAAGAAGAATAATCCGAAAAATGTGGATAGCTTTTAATCAGAAACCAAGCGCATGATGGTCTTAAATTCACTGCTAATACACAGCAACACAGAAAACATTCATAAATAAATCCTGTAAACACCCAGAAAGTTACCTTCGACAATTTTCTAGGAGTTTTCTCCTTAAGCCCCAAACACAGGTGAAAAAGAAACTCAACCACTGAAGAATAATTTAGAAAACTTGATTGCCCCATAGGTCATTAAAGTATTCTAATGACAACTAACCTATTCCAGCTCCAACAACCACATGACAACAATAAAGGAGGAAGGGAAAACCGATCCCTAGGATTTGAAAAATTTGCTTTTTTCAAGTCAAGATTAAACAAAACAATGGGCAGGTAAAAAAATTTGTTTGTATAAATGTTTCAAGGTTTCATGAACAATTTCGGAAGTATCAAATTTTATATAAATTAATTTAAAAATCCACATCCAAGTTGTGGTACTGTCAATACGGAATTAAATATGTGCACGTCTCTTCAAGTTTATTCGGACTTTAAACAATTTAGAAAAACATTTATAAAATCTATATATACCATATATATAATTTTATATATAGAAAATAATATTTCCAAAACAATATTTTTCTAAATCGACCACGTGGATTTCTTAATCCGAAAAACCAAGAGACTTACTCCACAATATTCACTCTTATTTCAAGAGCGGTGAATTCTATGTTGAATAATCATGAACTTAACATGTTACATTTATGTGATCCAACATGTCCAAGTATATCCTATAGTAGGCATCATTGGTTGACATATCAAAATCACATAAAGTATACATTTAAATTCATATTATTCTCAAGTCTACGGAATAAATAACATTTACTCTTTCTCAACAGTTGAAGGTCTAAGAGTAATTGATTTGGTCCTGTTCAAATATTTATCTCCATAAATATCCACATACACATTAGGAACCAATATTCCAGTGATTGAGACAAATCACTCTATCTCATATAGTAATGTCATATGTGCAATCTTTTATGAGTAATCAACCCATGCATATACTCATAGATTGTGAACACCTTTTAAAGAACTACAAATATGAATTAAGTCTCATGTGGCATGATCTCCATCATCCATCAATTCATATATAATATAGTTCTTATGGGTTTATCACAGTAGGAGATAAGTTGGCTTTGATGAGCATGGAGTCGCCACCAATCAGTTTTCTTAGGTCGATTGGTCACCTTAAAATTGGTCTGCGAGAGTTCGGGGATCGGGAGTACGGTTACGCTAAAACAATATTGTTATAGCGCCCAAAATTGGCACCTTAGTTGATTTTAATTTTTGTTTTACTTTGGTTTTAAATAATTTTCAGTTAATTTAGAAAATTTTGACTGAATTAGTCGAAATGTGGATTTTTAAGTTAATTTGTATAGAATTTTATACTTTCGAACCATGGACTCTGCCGAGTCATTTGGACACGGAAGATTTGATTCCGAACCATGGACTCTGCCGAGTCACCCGGACACGGAATTTGATGAAATAATTTAATCCATATCGTAAATATGGATTTTTATCTTTTTATTTAATTTATTTATTTTAAAAGGTTGATATTTTCCAAACCGTAGATCCTGCCGGATCATCCGATTATGGAAATTATTTTAATTTATTGTTAATTATTTAATGAAATTAATTATTAGTATTATGAAAATTTTGAATTTTTAATAATTTTAAAAATTATAAAGTATTTTATTATTCTTTTATTCTTTTTTTGTTTATTCTTTTTATTTGATAAAAGTTAAGCCAAAAAAAGAAATTATTTAATCAAGGTTTTATTTATTTAATGAAGAAAACTAAAGATGTATATTTTAAAAATAAAAGTAAAGTCTTAATATTTTATTTATTTTATTTTTTTAAGAAAAGGTTAATCAAAAGTGATCATTTAATAAAAAAACTAAAAATTTATATGTATATTTCAAAAATAAAAGAAAAATATTAATATTTCTTTTATTCATTTTATTTGGTAAAAGGTTAGCCAAAAAGTAGTTATTTAATTATTTAATGAAATTTTATTTACTAAAGAAAACAAAGAGTTATATATTTAAAAAAAATCTAAGTGAAAGAAAAGTCTTGATATTCATAAATTTTGTTTTTTTATTCTTGATAAAAGATCTTAAAGTAATTATGTAATTTATAAGTCTAAAATATTTAAGAGAAAATTTAATTTTTTTTTATTACCTTTATTTGAAATTATTTAGGTAAAATTTTTATTTTGTTTAATAAAGGAAACAAAAAGTTATATCTTTTTATTATTTTAAGAGAAATAAGTAAAATATTACTGGATAAAAAAAATAAGTAAAATATTAGCCCAAAGTTTTTCAATCAAAAAGTAAAATATTACTGAATAAAAATAAATAAGTAAAATATTATCCCAAAGTTTTTTTTTATTTTTTAATAATAAAAGGAAAATTTATTTATATACTTTATTTAAAAAAATGATTTATATACTTTATTTAAAATATTTTCCAAGCCATGGATCCTGGCGGATCATTTGGTCATGGAATTTAATTTTTATTAAATTTTATTTAATTAATTATTAATAAAATCATAATTTTATTATTATTTTTCTTGAATTTTTTTAAATTTTAAATATCATTACTTTAAAGATGTGTTTTAAAAAAAAATTGATTTGTATTTTTGGAATTATTTAATTATGTTTTTAATAAAAGGAAATAAAGGTTAACTTTTGATTACTTTAAAAGAAATAAAAATATGTTCCAAATAATAAAGGATGGGGGCTTTGTAAAAATTGAATTCTTGATTAGTCCTAATAAGTAAGCGGAATAAATGGTTAGTCCATGATAATAAAAGTTAGCGGTCAGTACAGTTAATTGTTAGTATAGCAAAAATTAAATGGTTAGTGATAACAATAATAATGAAAGTTAGTGGTTAGCACAGTTAATTGTTAGTATAGCAAAAATTAAATGGTTAGTGATAACAATAATAATGAAAGTTAGTGGTTAGCACAATTAATTGTTAGTATAACAAAAATAAAAGTTAGTGATAACAATAATAATAAAAGTTAGTGGTTAGCACAATTAATTGTTAGTATAACAAAAATAAAAGTTAGTAATGTTAGATCAATTAGTTGTTAATAACAATAAATACAAAAGTTAGTAAAGTTAGATTAATCAATTGTTAAGAACAATAAAACAAAAGGTTAGTAATAATAACAATTAATAATGAATAAACAAGTAAAACAAGTTAGGATTTTAGTTTTCTGCAAGGATAAAAGAAAAGTTAGTAACTCAAATGAACAATAATGAAAAGATAGAGGATGAAAATAGAATTTTACCTATAGAAAGAAAAATTTGAATTTTCAGAAACGGGAAAACGCGACGGACGACCACGGCAGGGCTGGGGAGGAAGCGACGGGCGGCGTGCAGGGGTGAGGCGGAGGAGAGGGGGTCAGGCGGTGGCCGGCGGCGATGCGACGGCGGGGAGGGGGGGCACGGCGAGGGACGCGGCGGCTGGAAGGAAGAAGAGGAAGGGGCAGCGAGAGAAACGGAAGAAAGAGAAAGGAAGAAGATGGTCTGATCGTAAGAAAACAAAGTTTGGGACTTTCTGGGCAGAGGGAGGATAAGCTAGGGAATAAGGCTGTAATTTTATCTTTTTTTTAAAACGGAGCTCTAAGCTTTCTCTGTATTTTTTTCTGTGTTCAGCACAAGATTTGGGGGGCTATTTATAGAGGAAGTTTAGCTGAACTGTTGATGGATAAATTAATAAAAAAATTTCAAACTTATCTCTTAAATTGGTAAAATGACAATTTTAGTCCTTTACGTCTCTCAGCCTCTGGATAAGTTCCTGAAGCTTCTGATTTTGACAATTTTGTCGTTTTCTGTCAATTTGCGCCAGAAACGTCGGCAGGCCCAAAATTTTATGTGACAAACTACCAAATGCTCCTGGAACTTTCAGAATTTGTCAATTTTTCCCGAAACTTCTTAATGTTGTCATTTTTACCTCAAACTTTTAAATTTTGCCATTTTTTTGGAGTTTTCTTTTTTCTTTCAAATACACACATATATCATTTTAAATCAAATCTTCACAAAAAAAAAATATATTTTAAACTAATTAAAATTTTTAGTAATAATAATAATAATAAAAATAATAATTTTTTTTTATTTAATTTCTTTTATTTAATTTCTTTTAAAATTTTTTATGGTCGGACGAAATTGGGTGTCAACAGCTGCCCCCCTTTGCATGCTTCATGAGACATGATGTATGCAAAGTCGTTACCAAATTTCGTCCGGCTTAGCTAGGCATTGAAAACCTTTTCGCCGCCTAAATCCTGAGGTTAAGGAACTCTCCTTAGAACCCCGGCGATAGGAGCTCTCCTATCGTTGAAGGAAAATTGATTATTTCTGAGGCAAAGGTTCCATCCTTAAAACCTCGGATTGATTGATTGATTTCGAAGCAAAGGTTCCATCCTTAAAACCTCGAATTGATTGATTGATTTCGAGGCAAAGGTTCCATCCTTAAAACCTTGAATTGATTGATTGATCTCGAGGCAAAGATTTCATCCTTAAAACCTCAGATTGATTGATTGATTTCGAGGCAAAGGTTCCATCCTTAAAACCTCAGATTGATTGGTTGATTTCGAGGCAAAGGTTCCATCCTTAAAACCTCGGATTGATTGATTGATGTCGAGGTAAAGGTTTCATCCTTAAAGCCTTGAATTGATTGATTGATGTCGAGACAAAGGTTCCATCCTTAAAACCTCGGATTGATTGATTGATGTCGAGGTAAAGGTTCCATCCTTAAAACCTCGAATTGATTGATTGTTTTCGAGGCAAAGGTTCCATCCTTAAAACCTCGGATTGATAATTGATCTCGAGGCAAAGGTTTCATCCTTAAAACCCCGGATTGATTGATTGATCTCGAGGCAAAGGTAAAAGATATTGACTTTTTTATTAGTTTTCGAGGTTTTGATATGGGTATTTGCTAAAAAGTTTGTCATAATATGGGTATTTGCTACTTTAATTTTTTTAATAAGAAAGGCATGTTATCTGTAAAATGGATTTCTTAAAGCATCTCAATGAACATTTATTACCTTGGCCAACTTATTTTTTTCCCATTCAGTTTCCTACAATAACTGATTTCTTCATCTCTTCTCTCAAATTCTTCTTTTATCAATGGATTCTACTCTTTCCGCCATGCGAAAATACTTTCCTTCCATCCCAATAAATGTTCTTAAAATGATTTACCAAGCTAGATGTGAAAGGATTAGAGTCGTGTCCAGTCTATCTGAATCATTGCTGGATCTGGTTCAGGAACAAAAGCTTGTATTTTATCTAGCAATTCTTCAGCAGTTGTTGCGGATATTATGATTCGCCGTGCCACTCTTGATATGAAATTCTTCTGCATAGCATAATCCATAAAAGCTATCAGACCTGTAAAGAAATTGTTAACATTTAAAAGCCCGCATGCGGGGCATAAATGCATCTGGAACTTCACCCGCCAGACGGACCTTAGCTTCAATTATCCACTGCACATTATCGGGAATGCCTTTGCGTGTAAAAACTCTGATTCTTTCACATCTAGCAAGGTAGATCTTTTTAAGGACTTTTATTGGAAGGGAAGGAAAGTATTTTCGCAGTGCAGAAAGAGTAGAATCCATTGATGAGAAAAGAATTTGAGAGATGATGGAAAGGAATTAGTTATTGAAGGAAACTTAGATAACCGACTGGAAGAACATGCATTTATAGCGATGAAATGGATAACGTGTCGATTACATTTACGGGAGCAAATACATTATTAAAAGAAAAATGGAAAATTTTAAATATGATAAATTGTATGTACAGTGATTGTGACTGTGGCTCACATCTTCCACTGGTTTTACGTCCAGTAACGGGATTAACGGCTTCTATGAGTCGAGGATTTGCTTCCCATCCAGTTTTCTTACAAGCTGGCAAATAGGGTCGTTTAATGTCAGATTCCCGGGACTGTATCGTTCTCGTTCTTCATGAAAAATGCTCCATAAATCGATATGGTCAGTACTATCATCGGGGCATCTAAACTACAAGCAAGGATCCTAATTTTTTTATTTAATAAGAATTCAAAAGCAATTCTTTTCTCAATACTACTAACAAAAGACCGAGTGTGAGACACTTAAAAATTTGGGGCTGTCCTGCACATGTCAGGAAGCAAAAATTTACAAAGTTGGAATCTAGAACAGAAAGATGCCTATTTGTAGGATACCCAAAAGACACTATGGGTTATTATTTCTATAATCCAAATGAACAAAAGGTGTTCATTAATAGAGATGCGGTCTTCTTGGAAGAAGATTTTGTGGTTGACTCTAGGAAAGATAATGGGATTATCTTACAAGAGTTAACTGAAACATCTGATAGTACTGCTTCTGATGATAGTACTCGAGTTAATATTCCTTTAGAGCCTATTCGAAGAAGTTCAAGGATCATTCGTCCGCCTCAAAAGTTGACACTTCTGAATGAATCATTCATGATGATTTCAGAAAATTGCGAACAAGATCCTGAACAGCGTGGCACGACGCGTCGAAGGCGCGACGTCAAGCGGGAATCGGAGTTGCTGGCGGAAGGCGGGCGCGAGGGCAGAGGAGTGAGATGGTGACGGCGTCGTTGGGATGCGACGAGGAACAGCTGGGCGATTGTGATGGAGTTTCAGAAGTTTCAGGCAAAATTGACAAATTCTGAAAGTTCCAGGAGCATTTGGCAGTTTGTCACATAAAATTTTGAGCCTGCCGACGTTTTTGGCTCAAATTGACAGAAAACGACAAAATTGTCAAAATCAGAAGCTTCAGGAACTTATCCAGAGGCTGAGAGACGTAAAGGAATCCAAGTTGTGGTACTGTCAATACGGAATTAAATATGTGCACGTCTCTTCAAGTTTATTCGGACTCTAAACAATTTAGAAAAACATTTATAAAATCTATATATACCATATATATAATTTTATATATAGAAAATAATATTTCCAAAACAATATTTTTCTAAATCGACCACGTGGATTTCTTAATCCGAAAAACCAAGAGACTTACTCCACAATATTCACTCTTATTTCAAGAGCGGTGAATTCTATGTTGAATAATCATGAACTTAACATGTTACATTTATGACGGATAAATTGTCTTTCGATGAGTTTTGGGTATAACTCAGTATAAGGATGGAACCTTTGCCTCGAAAATAATCAATTTTCATCATCGGGGTTTTATTTAGATTGAGTAGTATTAATCTAAATAATATACTTGCTTCTGTAAAATGGGTGATTGAATCAAAATTGCTATGCAATTTTATCTTTACATACCACGCGATAAGTGTTTATATAAAAAAGGCAATTGATTCTTTATATGTCCCCATATAAAATTACATGTTAAGCGTAATAAAAAGAATGTTCTTTTTGGAAAATTAATTGAATTAATTGCATAGCAATTAATCTAAAA